>OZ026625.1:73985388-74676388 GCA_964020975.1 Hermodice carunculata
CTTGGCAATGATGTGAGCCTCCAAAGTTTTGTCCTGAACTGCAACAAAGGACAGTCAGTGTGCCTTTGTGTCGTTTCCTTTCTAACATTATGGTCCCTTAAGTTGGAAGAACCTGCGCCTAGTTGCTCAAGATCTTAAGAATAGGCGTATTTGTACTGGCTCCAGAAACTGCACTCCTCCGTCAATATCGTGTGCAACTGTCGTGACACAAACCAGTTTTATTTGCACTCAAGACAGTTATGACGCTGTTTCTTCAGAATACACATGCATGATAATAGAATTTCTATAGTTCTCCGAGAACGCTGTTAGGTTGATACAGTTATAGGAGTACAGGAGCACATTTATATCCCTAACCCTTTTCGCAATTAACACACACACACATTATATATATATATATATATATATATATATATATATATATATATATATATATATATATATATATATATATATATATATATATATATATATATATTATTTAAGGGTCATGGTATAAAGTAACTTTCTTACTCATTTTCCAAATACGGGACATTCGATACATTTGGTCGGATTCATTCGACAGAGAAGTGCCCGTATGAATGTTTCTATGTGTTCTCCATTTCACTGAGTGGAGTGGGTTTTTTGTTGTTTAAATCACAGAGATAATATCAATGAACAAAAATATGATATTTCCCGGAAAAAATGGCCAGCTTATGCGGCAACGGTTGATCTTGCGGCTGCCAAGAAATCAAGCCTAGACCAGGTAAACTTACAGTGAACAAAAAATAATCAAATATTGAAACGTGGAGACAGTCATTTTATTCATTGTATATTCATGAAATTTGCTACAATGCTAGACTGAGTTATAACCATTATTCAGGTTCTAGTGAGCGTGACATCGTGTTGATTATCTGTCGAGAGCAGCCTAATACGGACGACAATATGGAGGAATCTCAAATTAATTTTGAAGCACTTTGAAATGTATACTCTATTCCACTGCTATATAATTGAGGGGATAATCATATTTTGAGCTTTCATCATTGCTGAATATAAGTCAGCCAGCATGTAACCGTACCCTGAAAAACGTCAACAGACAAAATTATACACAAGCAAGATATGTTATATACACCACATTACAAATAAAATTGAATAAAATGTTTGCGATTCATTTCCATGTAAATAAAGTATAAAAATATAAATTTAACATCACATGATGGAATAAAATTCGAAAACAAAGTGTTAAAAAGTCACCATGAGATCACAGTATTTAAATGGCCCGGAACATGACCCTGGAACATCTATATAAAGTCACCTGAGGAATACCATGGTTGTGTGATTCTGATCTGTATGTAATGCATTTATGTTTTCCAGTGTCATTGCCAAAAAAAATGTTGGTCATGATAATTCGTAATTTGATGGCACGAATTATGATCAAAGGAGAGAACTGCGGGCACGGTCTGCTTGTAACTTTCTGAAACTGTTTCCGTGCTTCGGATGTGTCCCAATATTCTATATATGTATATTTTTGAAAGACTCATCCCGCCAAGTGCGGTTTATCCACTGGGTATTTTATTACTGACATAAACATTAATATTGACTTCTAATACAAGTATACATCACATGCAATATATAGCAGGCTCTAGGTAATGTGATAATTAAGAACAAAAACAGCAAAGAAACTTTTTGTCTTATTAAACAATCCGTTTACCTTGAACATTATATAAATTCAGGATTTGTTTGCTATACGTCAGTAGAATTGGAAACATTTAGAATAAAGGATTTAACTCATTCCACCCTGATAGAATACCGAGTCAACAGTTTTCCTTGATGTGCCCTAGGCGCATTGCGCCCAGAGCGCACCAAGGAATGCTGTTGACCATAGGCATATAAATCGGAATGATCTTCCATGCAAGTTTCATCCAAAATTTTGAAAAATAATCCCTAAGTAAGTAAAATAAAATTAGCAGACAACATTTATATATAAGCGAGAAAAAGCGTCATTAGGGTGGAATGAGTTAAAAGCTATAAAACAAGGGTGAGCATCAGGTAAAAGGTGCTTTGGTGTCCTTTTATACATATTAATTTAATCTTTTCCACTGGTTGGTTACGTGGTTACGTCTGACGAAACCGCAGAATAAAGAATGTTGCTTATCGACGAAACCATAGGTAATTTCGTTCTGGTGTCCATCGGTTACCAGTGGAGTCTTTTTGGGGAAACAAAACAGATATAGTTCAATTCATTGGTCACCAAATGTCGGCTGGCGCAAGACGCTGGCACTGTCATCATGTAATTTACTACATATTAATTTCATTTCGTTGCCAATATATGGGCCCTATATGTGACACAATAAAGACCCATGTATGTATGTATGTATGTATGTATGTACGTATGTATGTACGTACGTACGTACGTACGTACGTACGTACGTAAATATGTATGTATGTATGTATGTATGTACGTATGTATGTACGTACGTACGTACGTAAATATGTATGTATGTATGTATGTATGTGTGTATGTATGTATGTATGTATGATGGCTTGTTCTCGTCACCCATGCCATTATTAATGGATGACAGTAATTTCAGACTAGTAAGGAAAGTAAAGCATGCCCCAGGCAGATTATATATAATGTATGTAAAATGACAAAACATGTGCCATTATTTGGTCAATTCACATACAAAGTCGTAGTTCCAGGGAGAACTAACCTCAAAATAACTTAACATTCGTATCAAATCTCAACCTATGACTTATGATAGTCAATTTATATAATATACGGAACTTTCGTTTTCAATATAAATTAATACGGGTATTAATGTGTAATAAAAACGACAAATACATATCTTTATCCTAAGTATCATTAAATAAAGCTCATGGTCTTTCAGTTTCATGCTACTGTAAAATAACTTTCAGCTTCCTAATAAAATAAACGCTTCGCGCTATTTTAGTTAAAAATAGTGTGACTTAGAGTGCTAAGAAAATCACATGACACCTGCAACATTTCTTCAACAAATGAACAAAACCAAAGAAACAAGCTCCTGGCACTCTGATTGGAATGCATCACAAAGAAGCTCTTTGATCATATTTTCCAGTCATGTCGGCTTATACAATAGTGCATTTGTCATCGTGAAACTCTGATGACCGAAACAAAAACAAATCCTACACGACACGCAGTTTTATTATTCTTGCCTGCCTAGTGTATCCAGAAGCTGTATCATGATGTAGAGAGTACGTCACACATACTGTATTTTATCATTGCTGCAACATATCACACACTACTCGCTTAAACATATACTGTATTTTGTCAAAGTTGTAAAATAGAATCGAGTACTCTCTTACACATACTGTATTCTGTAAAAGCTACAGGCATTATGACATCAGATACTTTTTTTTATACACATTTCATTTAAGTACAGCTGCAACATCGCATAGTGTACTTACTACCTTACATATACAGACGTTTACCACAGCTGTATCATGACATCGGTTACTCTCTTACACAGATTGCAGTTCATGGCACCCAGCACAGGATATCGAGTACTCCCGTACACAAACTGTATTCTACAAAGGCTGCTTGTATTATGACATTCAGTACTCTCTCACACCTACTTTATTTTATTATAGCTGCAATATGATATCGAGTATTCCGACACGCATATACTTTCTTTTATCTTAGCTGTAAGATAGCATCGACTACTCTCACACATATTGCATTTTGTAAAAGCTGCATCATGACATTGAGTAATCTCTTACATATGCTGTGCTTTGTTAAAGCTGTTACGTGACAACGAGTACCTTCCTGACGCTTATTTTATTTTGTTTTGTAATAACTGTGACATGACGCCGAGTACTTGCTTGCACACACTGTATGTTATCAAGCTGTGATATAATATCCAGTACTCGCTTACATACATTATACTGCATATTATGACAAGAACTAGACATCGAGATCTCTTTTACACATACTATATCTTATCAAAGCTGTGTCATGACATGTAGTTTTACCCTACACATATGATGGTTTGATGGAGTACACCTATTTATTCTATGTTTGAGGGAATATCATCATTTTCTAGAGTGAAAGTCAATAATAGAAACTTATTGTAGATTACCTGACCTAAACATTGTTACAACTAAATTCTGACGTGCCTGCTTCAACGACGTAGTGCATTAATACGCAGACAAAATCAAATGTGCCCGACGGATGTTTGATGATACATCACACAAAACGTGCATAACCACAACGAACGTAAACAAACACGGCACAACAGGTGGGCGTTGAAAGTAGATCTAGGGCATATGTTGCGCGATGAATACCAAATTACGCATAGAATAAACAAAGTCTTACGTGGCTGGAGAGTGAGTTCCTATTTATCTCTCACTCGGGATGGTTGTTGGTGGGCAAAATTTTGCCCACCAACAGCCATCCCTCGCAATTGGAAAATAGTAACAATGCTCTCAGCAATCAATGTCTCAACATATTGTTAGATCTATTTTCAAAATATATTTTCCATATATATATATATATATATATATATATATATATATATATATATATATATATATATATATATATGTATTTATATATGTTTATATGTGAAATGTGTACAATATTACACTGGCAAATAATATATTTGTATTGTATAAGTATTAGAATTGTGGAATTAGAATAACATTTCTCTCTCTCTCTCTCTCTCTCTCTGTCTCTCCCTCAAAATATCACCTTTGTACGGCTGATGAAACTAAGAAACCACCATACATACATACAGAATGCAGCATCTGTACATTTTAAGAATACTGATCTAATTGTCCATACATCGGATCATCGGAATGTTGGATATCTGGAATATCAATCGCACGCTGGAACAACTCAGAAGTCCACAGGTTATCAAAAATATGATTTTGTCATTTCTTTTGGACAGCATTTTTTCACCATGTCATCGACCTGGATCTTCTGTATCAGAAGGGAAGAAACTTATAATTAACCTTGTTAGAGACGCTTTAAGATAACCAATCCCGATATTTTATAAGATTTTATCAATCCTAAATTAGCAGTGCATATAGTAGATTAACAGTTGTACTTTAAAGTTCATCCTTCACCCTGTCCACGATTCCATGTGCCTTGGCCTGAAGGGTAGATAGTGTCTTTTCATCACGCAAAGGATAGACGTTGACTAGATTCTTTCCATCATGAAACAACTTACCACTTGATGGTCTTTCAAAAAGCCAGCCTGTTGCTGGCTTGAAATGCAGAAATGCGTTAGCCATTACTTTGCCTTGGAAAACCTTCGGGCGTCCATGGATTAGCCGTGCCGATTCGTAGAAGAGCATCTCCCCGGCTTTAAGCTGGATGTGTTTCCTGTTTCCCTCAAAATTAATTACTTCAAGTTCCCAATCTGGTCCACCGTTCAGATCCTGCACAACCTGGAGAATCACCGAAATAATATGTGTGCCAATCCGATCCACGTGCTTCTTTAGGCGGTGGCCTTTGTAATATTCCCTGATGCCATAGAATGCTGTCATTGTGAGCTTACAGTTACTCCATTCCTCCAGAAGAGGATGTAACCCGGCGGCAATTACCTCTTTGGTAGCATTGTCCAATTCAACCATTCCACACCTCTGTCTGTCCATGTTTATCCCGGTCATACCAGGTTCCCAGTCTTCCGAATGCCTTTGCTCTTTTTGCTCAAAATAAAAATCTTGTAATATGTTTTTAATCCATTTTGGCATCGACAGTTTTTGGTAACCAGTCGTGGTGAAGTTTGGCAACATTAAAGGTTGTTTTCGGTTCAGTAAATGACGGTCAGCATAATCCCACACGTCTTTATCCAACATTTCACGCCGATTTGCCATGGTATTGTGCTGCTCAGACATAAACTGAGGCCCAGTCATTTGATTAGTGGGAATATGTGCTGTTAACGTTTTTGCAGTATATCCAAGAACCCATCCCCCATAAAATCCTTTGTCACCCGTGGCACTTGACATGTACGATGTGTATGCATTAACAACCTTTTTCTCCCCAGGCTGGACTGTGACATCAGGTATGGCCTTATACTGACCTTTGAAACTGAAAATAACGTCCTCTGGCGCCTCATTTACCAAAGACACCTTCACCTTTACTTGGTCCCATATCCAATTCAGGAACTCGTTTTTGTCCGTTAGTGTCACAGGTTTCGTGCTTTTAGTGCTACCTTTGGGCAGGTAAAAGAGTTGAGAACAGTCGGACGTCATGTTGAACCAGGACGTTAGATTTTCGTTTGATGTCCACTCATACCAGGTGTACTTTTTGGAACTTTCGTAGTCGTGTATACCAAAGAACATGTAATTGTCGTCAGGCAGCAAGAGTTTGTCATGCATCCGTCTCCACTTGTCAATCTGGGCCCCGCATGCTGGTGTGAATAATATGAGGACTGCATGGCGAACAGTCACACCAGAACTCATGGAAAAAAGGACGTCCGACAGGTGCTCCGCATCATATATTTCATCAAACACAACCTTGGGATCCGCAGCTTTTGTATTTATACACGGCAGGCAAATCCACGCAATTGTTAATTGCACGATGTTCAGGGATTTCCAGTTCATAATCATCGTGTATTTTTGACGTCCAAATCAGCCGAATTTCTCATTTGCTTGCGGGGAATTTGAACACGACTACGCTAATGTCAGGCGTCGACATGTTAAAGTCAACGTGGCCACTGAGTCTCAAACACGGGGCCACAGAACCTGAAATACTGCCTTAAGCTGCTGTTGTGTGCTGCCAAGCGGCCAGCCCCAAACTCACACGGAGCCTAAGGTACCTATGTACCTGGGTCAATGTCAGGAAAAATACATTCAGAATTTGGGAAACCTTTTACAAAGACCCGTCAATTGTGGTCACTCGTGCATGTAGCAGGTCCACATGTACGTGTTCGCGATTAATTTGTGCTTCAAGTTATCGATTCATTCGCTTTGGAAGTATACTGTCATGTGAAATAGGTTTGTGTGCACTAGTTTGTTATTGCCACTTTTATGTGCTTCCATGCAGATGTGTCGGGTCAAAATACATGGAAAGCATAATTAAAGCTCATTGCTGCGCGCAAACGAAAAACAAATATGCGGAATCACAGTTAACATGTAAAAGTTTACGATCTGTCCTGGTTTTGGGCCTATCAACTTCACATGGGAATTTCCGTATACATATCTTCAAAATCATTCATCCATGACATTTCTCAATGCTGCGCACATACACATACTGTGGTGCGCTTTGCAATAAAGCATCTTATACAATATATATATATATATATATACCCGTGAAAATATAATACATGCAAAACTTCACAAAACTCATCGTACAAGTAATGTCAACATTAAAGTAGATGGATACTGGTGGTTTTGCTTTAACAGAATAGGGTTACATGTCGTGGCCCCAACTGGTCCGAGGCGAGTGTGTGTGTGTGGGGGGGGGGGGCGGAGGGTACGAGATGACATAATGAAGGGTTATGGGGCTTGCTTCACTGACAAAGTGTATGGTGGAGTAATAGCTGCAGAATTAAAACAAACAATCACAGATTTTACCTTGATAATGTTTCTTTGTTATTTACCACCAGAAAATTCGATGGTGTGGGCAGCGGCATGCCACAGGATTATTTGTCCATTATATTTCTCATCTAACTGACTAGCTGTGCTGATTTGTTCTATATGCGGGCGATTTGAATGCAAGGATAGCTAAAGTACATGGTACTCTACAAGATTTTGATTGCTGGATCGCCTAAACGCTGCATAAAATAACTAATCTGCAGGCTTCCCAGAGAAACAAGGCACACATTCAATGAAAACAAAACAAAGGTTCAAGTGATAAGTATTTTTGATCATAATACATTATAATTGTAAGTCATCTTTCACATTCAGCAGGTACTCATATTACATATACGAATATTCCAAACGATGGAGATTTAATTTTAATCCTGTTAAATCCAAATGTATCATAATGGGACCTATGCTATGTAATTCTTTACCTACATTTAACTTAGGCTCGCATACTGTAGAAATATCCAAATCGGTTGAAATACTCGGCGTGCACTTCACCTCGAAAAACACGTGTAAAGCTCATGTTGAGCATAGAATCACGAAGTGTCGTCAAAGTTTTTACGGTTTGGGTAATGTCGGCCTCTCATATCCAGACGGATGTAAAGTCGCACCTTTAGAAAACGATATGCTCTCCCATTCTCACCTATGGGCTTGATAGAATCGCTTTATCTAATGCCAGTATAAAAAATCTGTAGTCGGCCCAAGGGACTCCAGTTAAACGTTACCTGGGTATTGGAAAGCTGTCCCACCACTCATGTCTTTGTGTTTGTATGTGCTTTGACTATATCGTGTAATGTATATCGATTCATGTCAATAAAGTTATCTTATCTTATCTGTCTTTTAAAGGCTTCTGGCATTCCCCCGATTGCCGATTACGTATGTCGCAAAACTCTATCTCTCTTTAATCGTGTTTTAAAGTGGATACACCGCTACTTAGTTTTTATGCCCATTTGCTCGCAGAGTTTATTGTACATGAGCATATGGGCCAAGACACTATCATTGGAAGAATTATTGAGTACGGCTACTCCCCAACACTGGTCGCATTTACCAATAGTTGGCATGTCCCCTCCGAGACACAGGAGGAAGACAGAGTTGTGGATATATTGGGACCTGTATTCAACATCATACTATGCTGTTGGATTTCTGATGATTCCTTTAGTTGGAAGTTTGTGTCGCCATAAAAGTTACATCTGAAGTGAAATCATTGGCTATATTGTGGACATAATTAAAAAAGAGGCACATGTACAAAATTGACCCCGAAGTAACACCACCCCCGTTCGTAACCATGTAAAACACCGTCCTTGTATTGCAACTCTGATATACCTATCAGGTAAATAATTTTCAACCCAATCTATCAGTTTATCACAAAACCCAGGTTGGTGAAATTCAAAACGCAAGCCTTGGTGCCGCACCCTGAAGACCGCTAAAACCACCATTGAGACCTCACTGTTGCATTATGAGGTATTGTAAATTTAATGCAAGATGTAGTTAGTTGATTCACTGCTGAATCATTCGCTTTTAAGCCCAAATACTTATCTGTTAGAAGGTTATTAGCAATCAGGTATTCATATAATTTATTAAAAACCAACCGCTCCAGAATGTTAGACACGCTACATAGCAACCAGATGGGTCTATAATTCGATTTTGTTTTGCGATCACCCTTTTGAAGAACTTCACTCAAGTTAATTTTTTCTAGAAGTCTGGAAAATCAGCAGTTACGCGTGATGCATTAAATAAGCTGCAAAGCAAAGGATTTATACTAGTAGCGGCTTTTCTCATTTTAAAGTTTCATATTCCATAAGACCCAGTTGCACTGGATGCCTTCAGCATTAACAGTATCATTTTGACCTCATCTTCTGTGACTGAAAACAAGTGTAGCCGAGCTGTAGTTACATATTCAAAATCAGACACAGGATAGGGCGGGCCCTCCTCTGGTAGTTTGTCTCGGGCTGCAAATTACTTTTTAAAATTTTCAGGTACGCCAGTCTCACTTGAAATATATATATATTTTTTATTTTCAACTAATGGTGGCATAGATAGGTGTACTTTACAGCCAAGGGTAGATTTTGTTAAGAACCACCATCTTTGGGGGATTAATATCATGTCGCTCAATCTGCTCTTGCGGTTTCGAAAATAAACACATAGAGCTTTTTGTTGTTGGGAGCTACTCCAAGGACGTGTGTGTGTGTGTGTGTGTGTGCGTGCGTGCGTGCGTGTGTGTGTGTGTGTGTGTGTGTGTGTGTGTGTGTGTGTGTTTTGCTTCATTTAGAAATCACTTTCTCTCCCTGTTCTTGTGTAACGGTTCCATGCTCGTATTCTTTATTTTGAGTGTTTTCATTTTTGAATTTATCCCTGGTTTGTCATTTTGACGCAATGTGATGTGACGACATGTACTATATTCCTCCGAGGTTGATTCGTATAAGTTAAACCAATATAATGTTTTCTCGCCAATATCCTCAAAAGTATCCAACCCAGTGTCCTATGGTGCAGTTGACAATCAATCAGTTGGATCATCATAGTTTACAGTGAAAAAAAATCCAATATTGTATGTTTAATTTGTATTCTCTCTCTCTCTCTCTCTCTCTCTCTCTCTCTCTCTCTCTCTCTCTCTCTCTCTCTCTCTCTCTCTCTCTCTCTCTCTCTCTCTCTCTCTCTCTTTCTTTTTCGTGGAGAGGGGAAGGGGGGATGAGACAGAGATCTTGCACTGAATGACTAGATAATCTGAATTGGACATAGGAGTCAAGACCGTGCTTCCAAGGCCGACACCAGATGAATCCAGAGGCAGTCGTAACGTTCAGTCGGTCAACCATTCGTGCAAATATAGGCGGCGGGGGGGGGGGGGGGGGGGAGGGCTGGCACAGAGGGTGAATCTGGAACATAGGTACGTGCAATGGCCCACATTGGGCCTTATTTGCAATAAAGTATTGTGTATTTATCTGTACAGTCAATAATTGTGCTAATAAGATGGGCGATGGTGGGGCCTAAAGGCACCACGTCGTCAGATGGAGCTCGTACAGAGAAAGGTTCGAAACGAAGTTCACATCTGGACCACCATCCCGCGTCACGTTTGACATGATTTCTCCGTTTCAGTACAAACCAACAAGCTGCAACTCACCAGTTTATTCCAAAACTATATTTTACAGGTATATCACACTGATTGATAATCCATTGAAATCCACATATACCCATAGCAACACGCCTATAATTGTCGCAAATGTCCCACAAAATCTATTTCGGGCAAAAAGTCCGACATTCCAGCGCCAAATTCAAACGGGTAACCCATCCTGAATCAAGTTAGTCCAGTGGCATTAAGCGTATGGCAGCTGTTCTCAATTATCAAACTGACCATATTCTTTGATCCATTGGCGTTTTTAACCTGTGTTCTCGTCTATTAAATATTGTATAAAGTAATAATTTATTTCAATCAAACATTAACCCCAAGGATCGACTGAATGTACAGCTGCGCTGCTGGATCTTATCATGACTGATTCGTCCACAGGCGCTCGTAACGTTCGGTCAGTCAAGCATTCGTGCAAACATTCGCTGATTCTGTCAGCCCCGACTCAAGCTGGGCTTGAGCTTTTTGTCCGTTTGCACACGTCGGGTACTGATTCCAGCCGAGCTTCAAGCTAGACTTCCTCTTTTTTCTTTCTTTTTATTTTATTTTATTTTCATTTTTTTACCAATTATTGACTAATTGAATAACTAGACAGATTGGGAGTATAACGAATTTCCAAGGGACGACTTATAGCAACGCGACTTTAAACTCTAAGAATAAATTGCTTTGTGTTTAATATCTGCGGTGTTTGCTCACCCCCTACCTCCCCACCCCCCACCCCCCAAAAAAACCCCAAAAAACTCACGACACTCTTACCCCAACCAACACGTTCAAATGTACAAAAATATACAGAGCAAACTCATGAGACAGATTAAGAATAGTGCTTAAAAGTAACCATCATCTACGTGTAAATTATCGTTTAAAAAGTTCAAATTGAAAATAATAAATACGCAGAGTATACTGTTTTTTTTTTCAATGGAAATTAAGATAAATTCAAAATCAGTGATACTATAACTTTACTTCTTGCAATATATGAACCTGTATTAGTCAGAGAAAGAGATGGAGTGTATTCCCTTCAAATATCAACAAAGTTAAGCGTGGGGTTGATTAATTCAATGAATGCATGACCTCAAATTTTGTGTACTTGTATAATACATTTCTTACATTTCTCTGGCATGCGCAATTGACAGAAATGGCTAAAATATTCCATATTTTCAGCTGCTACAGCAGTGAGCACAATAACTGTGGCTTATGAAATATGCTTCACTTTTTCAACAATGGATAACATCACAAAACATTTAATAAGGCACACTAACAGCATTTGAAAATTTTTGCAATGAAGGTAAATTCTTCTACTCTCAGAGATGCTTATACTCTTTTATCAGTTTTAATGAAACTTAGGATTTTTAAATATGAAATATTATATACTAGCTAATCTAAAAACAGACAATCCTGACAATGGTTGCAGCTTCAAGTTAGATCCATATAATTTGAAAAGAAAAACATACCTTCAAAAGATTGTTTGGTTGGATGTACTATATATAAGAAATAACACAGAACATGCAAGTTATAAGTCTGAAAACTGACGGCAGACCTTCAAATATCAAGACTATTTATCATTATCCATCTTATTTTGCCGTGGATTTTTTGGAAATATTAATCATAAATACGTTGTGAAAATGTAAAATCCGAGACAATTACTACTTTCCATGAAACTGGATGTTTTGTCGCCACATTCTGTTCATGTGTTATAGACAAAAAATCTGTTTACTAGTATTGACAATGTTTCAATGTTACATTAATGCGTATTAGTCCAACAATTATAAAATTTATCAATTGTTTTAAAGCAAAATTGTCTTAACTCTGTGATGATGTAAGTAAGGTACTTTTGAACTGGAATGGAGATACGTTTCCGTGTCCAGAGGGGTATAGATATGTCTGTGTGCCAACACAGACATTCTTTGTTTCTTTGTTTCTTTGTTTCTTTCTTTCTTTCTTTCTTTCTTTCTTTCTTTCTTTCTTTCTTTCTTTCTTTCTTTCTTTCTTTCTTTCTTTCTTCTTTCTTTCTTTCTTTCTTTCTTAAGAGGCAAATTTGTTCAACATTTCATTTGAAAATTTTATACGTAGAAACTCCAAACTGGGCACAATTATACTTCTATAGAGGAAGTCTCGCCTTTTTATAATGAGAGGACATGCTTTTCAAAATTATGCAAATGAAGGCTAATTAAAGTTTAAAATCTCCAGTATCTTATATACTACAGTAGATGTGGCTCTGAGTGCATAGGAGTTTGATCATAGCAAGGCATAGGTCATCTCAAATGTCAAGGTCATGTTAAGGTCAAAGGCCAATTTTAGGTCAAGATGTCATTTTCAAGGTCGAGGTTTACTTCAGGTAGGTCATTTCAGAGTCAAAGACCACTTTCGATGGTGGCTTTCTTCTAGCCATAACTTGGCCAGTTTGTATCCAATTTTGAGCATTTTGAAACTCACATTTGACCTCTAAAGGTCAAAGGTCAACGTCATATGGCCATTTGAAAGTTTCATCTAGCCGTAAACGGGCCAATTTCTATCCAATTCTAATCATGTTGGACTGAAATGGTATTTATTGCAACACTGCACATTTTTTAATTATTATGTAACGTCAAGTGGTCAAAGGTAAAGGTCATTTGGCCCTTTGAAAGTTTCATATAGCCATAACTTGGTCAATTTTAATCTGATTTGGTTCGTTTTGGGCTTAGATTGTGGGTATTGTAACACTGTACATTTTTGTAATTTACATGTGACCTCTTAAGGTCAAGGTCAAGGTCGTTTGGACTTTTGAATTTTCATCTACCCATAAGCTTAATGGAATGTGAAGTACCAAAAGACAAAAGTTGTAGCATTAATATTTAAAACATTTGAAGGGACACAGGCAGATTTGCTTTGAAGCAAACCTTCTTTTCTATTTTTTTTTCTGCTCCTGCATGTAGTGGCTTGTATCCAGATCCATACATGTATAAAAATATACATAACTATCTAAAGAAGTGCAGATGGATCAGAAATGATGTACTTATTTACAAATAGTTATGAGAAGTTTAAAGAATTCGTGGAAATTCAGCAAAACAAATTATTTTAACAAAGACATAGAGTGAAACCAGGTTCAAGCCGAGATAAGAAAAGCTGAGATTGAGTACACGCTGTGGAAACCAGCTGGTCACATACAAACCTGAAATTGTCCCTGGATAAACCCGAGATATGATGAGCCTGACTTCGTGAATCAAACTCCAGCTTGAGCCTTGGCTTAAGCCATACGTGCGCAACTGGCCACCAGTGTCACGCCTCCACCGTCTGACCTGGCAGACGACAATACACCACTTGTCACGTACCTTAACTTAGATCCACAGGTATTATGTATTGTCACTTTCAAGATGTGATATGCCTACAATCGCAAGGTGTTTCGTGCCAGGGGCGCACATGTATGCACGTACATGTACATGTTCGCACGCAGATTGCGACTCTACCGCCTCTTCCCGAATGTCTTTGCATTCTGCTTGTTTCTTGAAAACCTTCGAAACACAATAGCCCATTTGGATATGTATTGTCTAACCAGGTTTCAAAAACATTCACAATATCAAGGCCAATGGACGGAATAAGTTCATTGTGCTCAGCCCATTTGTGGTCACCCCACCGACCACGACCATTCACATGTTCAGGTGAATTTGTTTTATGAGGAGGAGGACCCGGTCGGACTTAGGTTTATGCTATCAGCAAATAAAACAAAACATTGAATAACTATATGTCTAGCACATCTGAACAGTTGCATCACAAGTATTAAAGCAAGGGCTTTGACGTGTATCATAGTAACATCAATTGAGTCACCGCTCACTTTCTCATAAATCATTTTGACCGGATTTGTTTTTTCAAACTAAAGTGTCTATTGCCGCCCTATATCGTTTTATTGTGTTGCTGATTCCTGATGGAAGTTATAGGCATTTTTTGGCACTCTAAGTTTTTAAAGAAGTTGCATATTTAATTGAGAGATCGTGATTATTTTATGGATGTTTAAGTCTGCTAACCGTTTATGTACGTGGACTGGGAATCTTGCTGACACGTGAAACATGCTTAAGAAAACGAAATGGAAGCCCGGAGGGCCGATCAACAAGATGTATGAATGTAGACAAAAAATACCCATATACAACGCTTTTATCGGTACCACAAAGTTTGGGACATTAAACATATGGCAATAAAGTAAGTTTACACATCGACAAAATAAGCAAGCAATTCATTCGTTGTGTCGGATAAAGGCATCAATGCGATGCATGTTTCCATCAAATGAAACCCAACAGATCTTTGTGCTACCTGTGAGGTGACAAAATGAACAATAAGAAAGAAGTGACTAGTTTTGACAAGACCCTCGGATGTGTTTTGAATCGGTATAAATTACGGCGCGTGCAAAAAATACAAAACCACGCAGGAGCAAGTGAATTTTGCGTTTTGTCACAGATGGCATATCACAGGGGCGAAACAGCAAAATATTGATGCATTTTAGACCGAGATAGAGATTTAACTTATTTGCATCAGCTCTGACTGCATCATAAGCCTGGATAAAAAATGTTCTTGTCTTTTTTCCGCCCTGAACTCCTGCCCTTGTGACGCAAATTTCCATAAAATCCTATTTCTGGTCAGGGTGAGGCATGTCTTAGATCGATTTGCATCAGTTTAAAAATAATGTCGATAAATATCCGACGTCGTCGTTTAACAGATCTTTCTACTTTTCGCGCATTTTGTACTTTTCTGAAGTCAACTTACTGTCGCCAGATATTAAAGTTAGTGACCTTTGCTGCCAAACCGAGTGTGAATAGTAAGGTTGGCACATGGATTCTACATATTGACTCAGCAGTTTTTGGATCCCACTTATCGTTATAGGATTATAGTGTCCGTGGCTGACTTAGCAGTTTTGTGGGATTATAGGGTCATCTATTTGAGCCCGATCTGACTCAGCATTTTTAGGGGGATGTGACTTCACACAGACTGTATAAAAAAGCTCTCCTGTAGAGCAGACCATCAGTTATCGTCAAGATGACCAGTATGCAGTTGAGAGAGGAGACAGTACTGGAAGTGAGATCCGAACCTCACGGTATCCCCCCGATGAAATGGAGTGAAAATGAAACAAACAAAACAAAAGCATCAACAATACACATTTATAAAAATCACTGGCAGGATATGTTGAGACTGGTTGATGCAGCAGTCGACAGATGGCAGTCTATGCTTACCTTAAACGCCACCGGAACCAATATGGCTCTGAAGTGTGAGAGAATCAGTTACTATTTCTCAAGTAATCATGTGAGTGTAATCGTGACAAGAGATAAAGACGAAAATTACAGTAAAATACAGTTTTATCTTCATGATGAGGACAAAGAATGTGGGTTTTTGAAGCTAAGTTTTTTAAGAAATGACTGCCCTTATCAATAAACTCCCTGATGCCTTTGAGCAATCGAGACTGAACAAAGCTCCAAACATAAATTTGTACACCTCAACCATACGGTTAAGTGAACAAGCAGTGGTAGAAGCGATATTGGATGATGTGAAAAGGTGTCACATTACATTAAGCAACCTACAGCACAATATTGTGAACAATGTGCATCTGAACCTCGAAACCGGATGAAATGGTTGACACCAAAGTGCGGTATTACGTGGGAGAGTTGTTAGGCAGATAGTATGAATTTGAACATGTTTTTAAAGAAAAAAACACATTGTATATCAGTGATCAAGGGTAAAGGGCAATTGTGTATAGGTAAATATCATGGTTTAGTACAAGGGGACCAAGGTGTTTATCTCACTGAAGACGAATACGATGTTTCGGGTGAATATTTGGATGTAATGCATAGATCCATAAAGGAATACATTCATAATATGACCCAATTTACTCCCAACAAGAAACTCTTACTTGAGAAGTTACCACACATTCATAAAGAAATATTATAAATGGAGAAAGAAAAATAAAGTAATGAAAACATGTTTATGTGGTTTTCTTTCTTTTAAAACAATTTATAAGAAAATGTTTATGTGGGGGTGAATAATTATGTGTGGATATGTGGGTGGATTTTTGTGTGTGTGTATTTTGTGTGAATATTTATGTGTGGATGTGGACACATGTGCGGAGTAATGTGGATGAGGAAATATTGGTGGATGTGTGTTGATATTTGTGGGAATGGAAATATTGGCGGACTTCTGTGGATATTTATGTGGATGTGAAGGTGTGTGTGTGTGGAATTTTGTGTGAAAATTTATGTGTGGATGTGGATACATATGTGCCGATTCATGTGGATATGGAAATATTGATGGATTTTTGTGTGGATATTTATGTGTGGATGTGAATGCATATGTGGATACGTGTGTAGATTTTGTGTGTGTGTGCATTTTTGTGTGGATATCTAATAGATATCTAATATTTCCACATCCACATGAATCCACACATTTGTATCCACATCCATACATAGATATTATCTATGTATGGATGTGGATACATATGTGTGGATTCATGTGGATGTGGATACATATGTGTGGATTCATGTAGATGTGGAAATATGGGTGGATTTCTGTGTGGATATTTATGTGTGGGTGAGAATTCATGTGTGGATACGTGTGTAAATTTTGTGCGTGTGTGTGTATTTTTGTGTGGATATTTATGTGTGGATGTGGATACATATGTGTGGATTCATGTGGATGTGGAAATATTGGTGGATTTTTGTGTGTATATTTATGTGTGGATGTGAATGCATGTGTGGATACGTGTGTAGATTTTGTGTGTGTGGAATTTTGTGTGAAAATTTATGTGTGGATGTGGATACATATGTGCTGATTCATGTGGATGTGGAAATGTTGGTGGATTTTTGTGTGTATAATTATGTGTGGATGTGAATGCATGTGTGGATACGTGTGTAGATTTTGTGTGTGTGGATTTTTGTGTGGATATCTATGTGTGGATGTGGATACATATATGTGTCAATTCATGTGGATATGGAAATATTGGTGGATTGGTGTGGATTTTGTGAGTATGTGTTCTGTTTGGATATTTATATGCGGATGTGGATACATATGTGTGGCTCAATGTGGATTTGGAAATATTGGTTGATTTGTGTGGATATTTGTGTGGATGTGAATGTATGTGTGGATATATGTGTGGATTTTGTGTGTGTGTATGGATTTTTGTGTGGATATTTATGCGTGGATGTGAATACATATGTATGGATTAATGTGGATGTGGAAATATTGGTGGATTTGTGTGGATATTTGTGTGAATGTGAATGTATGTGTGGATGTTGGAATATGTGTGGATGTTGGGATACGTGTGGATTTTGTGTGGATATTTATGTTGGATAATAATGTGTGGATGCAGATATGTGTGTGGATGTGGATATACTTGAGGATATTTGAGAAGTTGTAAGTAGAAAATGGAATGACAGGTCTTAACATTTGAACATGGGTAGACATAGAAAAGACTGTCTCGTTCCTGGATGTGGGAAGCTAAATTTGCTGTATTTGTCCAGTCATTTAGGACAAGTACATCGAATGCAGAAAGAAGGATGACAAAAATGGTCGAAGTAAGCTGCACCCAGTTTTAACAACCTAGGAAAAACTTAAAGTCAGTCTTTGGAGGCAGAGGGACATGATCATGTGAAATGAAATGGGCTTGTTGTCTGTTTTGTTTAATGTTCATATTATACTTTATTATAATTCATCTTTCTTCTCAAACACATGCAACATGTGGTGAAGGCAGCTCATTATGGTAAACACAGTGTCACTCAGCTGACCAGACCTGGATACGCGCTGTTTAACTGTCATGGATTGTTTATATGTATTGCACTATCATTGCGTCAGTTATTATTATGCATATGTCACAGAATGAAACAATAGTGTAGATATCTGTTTATACAGCACTTTTTAATCCCAAACCCGGAACTGTTTGGCTTGGAGGGCATAACACACGCTCTTCAGCGTAGCATTCACAAAGTAAACACTGCAAACAACTCCTCGGAACACTGGTGCAGCCCTTGTAATAATTGTTTCCTTGTTACTACTCAAAGTTTGATCAGAATATATTTTTTTTTTTTTTTTTTTTTTATTGTTCTTTTTTTTGGTTTCTGCATGATGTTCTTGCTCGATTCAACCGTTATCTGATAGACCTGTACAAATCTCGGCAAGTCAAGTTGATCACCGTCATCATGATGAAATTGTGCTCGAGTCACGTTGTGGTCATAACCACGAAGCAACTGCTCAATGTGTACCCCGATCGACGGCTCAAACAACCCCTTTCGAGGATAGCCTTGCACATGTGTATTTGGTGTGAAAGTGACTTCCACCGCACAGGATGCTGGGATGCAAAGAGGCGCAAGCTGCAGAGTTGCCCATCTAAAACGCTCTGTGGCTAGCATTTGGAAATGGACTGTAGCTCAACAGAGAGCATACAAACATCATAGTAATATAATATTAAATTACTTTAATATATATGCTCTCAAAGGGTTAGCTTTTCTGGTATGAAACTAAAGTTACAGACCATTTGCTGAGTTTTTAAGACACAATAATAAACTCTTTAGACCGGAAACGCTTTTGTGCATTGTTTTGCGTTGAGTGCATAGTCACTTCCTGGCGCCATATTTACCATGCTGGATGACTCAGCAGCAATGCAAAGAGGTCTTTTTTGTTGTTTTTTTTAAATACAGTCTCTCTGACGGCACATCCCCCTAGAAAGGCGGAGTCAGATCGTGCTCAAATAGATGAAACTACAATCCCACAAAACTGCACAAAACGTCCGATCTAAAGAGTTTATGCTTGTGTCTTAAGAAATCAGCAAAAGTTCTGTAGCTTTAGTTTTATACCAATTATGTTGCCAGCATTTAATTATATTATATATCATATTATATTATATTATATTATATCATATCATATCACATCACATCACATCACATCACATCACATCACATTACATTACATTATATTATGTCTCTTCGAGGCATTTATAAGTATTTCGTTTGTGGGTCCATCTTGAAACGAAAATGTCATTTTCATGAGCACTCAGCTCATATCAGAAACCAGATGATCCAAAGGAATAATGTCCCACACAACATCGTGACAACTAAGGTGTCACATTACGACAATGAATGTTTGAAGGAGATGCATATTTTAGTGAATGTACTTTGGAAATGATATAATATGAAACTCAGAAAGTAAAAAAGTTGACCAAAAACACAAAGGTTTACAGAAAAAGAAAATAGTGCATTTTGCAGGCGAAGCCTGAGTGCATCAAGGTGTCAAGCTTCAGGACGGCGATCGTTATTTCAAACCATGTATATCACAAAGCATGTATATATCACAAAGCATGAATATCACAAAGCATGTATATCAGAAAGCATGACTGTACTGCACAACATAGAAGTAATGACAAACATAAATGAAAGAATGGAATTTTTATTGCATTATTTTCTTTCCAAAATATGATACAGGCCCCTGGCCTCTGAAGAGGGAGAGGCGCAAGTCTGTTTAGGATCATCCTGCTGCAAGCAGACCATTATGGTTAGGGTCATCCTATGTTAGTCAGTTATATGTGCTTTGAAAGGTGCCATGATACTAATTGCTCCAAGAATATATACATTGGGTCACAATGACCTTGAAATCAAGTCATCCAAAATAAGGCATGCACAAAACCTTCATTAAATATTTTTTTTTATTACAAAAATGAAAGGCCTAACTTAAAAGGAGGTTGAAAAACGTACGCAGCAAAACACACCTTTAGGAGCCCTATGACTCCGAGAAGAGGTCAAGGTCGACAACAAAGCACAGGCCACATGCCCTACACAAGATACATTCATCGTGTAAATTTCATAATTTTCCTGAAACGGTTTATGTCCTTACCGAAACGCATCCCGGGAATTTTAGGGAAATATTGCAGAAATATCGTGGAAATTTGTATGGTGGAAATACCCCGGGAACAATTGCGTTTCCGGAATGTTCCCCAATTGACTTAGGAATAGCTGAAAAACCAGTTATCTCTCTTTAAGTTTCCCTGGCAATAATGTAGCACATCATAATTGCAGTTGTGACCACAATGTTTCTGGCCTCCGCACTTAGTTTGACCACAAAATTTCCGTTATGTAGACATCACCACAGAAATCCCATAATATTCCCGAGGTGCATATGACCACACTGTTTTTGGATGCAGTAGTGACCACAATATTATGAATATCTAGAATTGATTCCTCAATGCTCCGCATTCTGTTATGCTCACAGTATTCCGGGCATGTACATGATCAGATTATTTCCACAATGACCGCAACTTTTCCCGGCATGCAGTTCTGGCCACAATATTTCCACAATGTTCCCGCCCTGGCATCAGTTCTGGCCACAATATTCCCAGTATCTGGCTGTACACAATATTTCCACATTGGCCGCAATGTTCCCGGCATCAGGTCTGACACCATATCCCTGGTATCTGTGTGTCCACACTATAACCACATCGTTCCCGGGTTCCTGTCCACAGAATTCCCGGTTCGACCATAATATTCCTTGGTTCAGTACACTGACCACAGTGTTGTCGAATGTCATCCTGGTTCAAAAAATTTCCACCAGTGCCACATTAATTCTCTGGGACATCCACATAAGTCAAGGCATGATGACCAAAATATTCCAGACACTGGTTGTGACCACACCCTGGTCCAAATAAGTGGATTCCTTAAACAAAATAAATCGGATGTGTGTGAAAACTGAGGAGACAGGTCCAGTAAAATATCTTAAAGCAAGGATACAGGAGCAGACGATTCTCCCAAAAGTAGAGTAAACAGAGAGAACCAGGAAGCAATTGACTCTCCGGCGATGTCATGAGAGGGATATGTGCTGATCCCTGAGCTGTAACCCGGTGTTGGAGGCGTGGGTTGCCCTGGGCTTCAGAAAGGTAAAATGTCCAAAGTAGGAGTAAACATAGATGGACCAGAAAATATCTCAATATTCAGCTCGACTGACAATGAGCCCAGGTTGCTATGCAGCTTGTTCCCGGTCTCAGCTGAATGTGTGTTTTTTTCTGCTGTGGCTTTCTTCTTCCCCTTCTGCTTGCCCCAGGGGGTAGTCTGAGGGGCACAGCGGCTATTCCATAATACCTGTGTTGGTTAAATCAATCCAGGTCCAAACCCAGACCCACTGTAAGGGGTGCTTTTTGTTTTCGATCCGAAATTGCTACAAGCCATCCATGCTCTGCAACTATACGCATTGTCCTTAACCTTTTACGTAAGTGGCATTCCTTTTTGGATCCGAAAAGGTAAACAAAGTACCTGCAGGAGTTTAATTGTTCCATCACCTTCAAATCTTTGATTCTTCTGCATCCCTCCTTTTTAGTTTCCGATATGGTATTGAAGAACCTAATCGGGTTAACAAATCTGTGATGGTTACTAAGTCTGAACTAGCAAAACATAATCGGTAATCCTCTTTATCAGAAGATGGTTCCTCTTTAACTACAGGTTCAGCTTTGGGGGTTGCGACATTGCCGGATTGCGCGTTTTCATGGTAAACTGGGCAAATGAAGTTTGTCAGAAGGAGGCTCCCAGCACAAAGAGATCTTTAACAGTTTGTTTCCGTGTCTTTCTTGGAGTCTGGGAGGCAACCATCCCTTGTCCCAGATGAACTGTCCCATTAAGATCGTCATATAAGGGCTATAGGGTTTCCGGTTCTTATAATTTGAGCATTGTCTCATTTCCTCCATAAAAAAGGTATGATTAACACTGAAGGATGTGTGGATCTCCAAGACAGCACTATACACTATGTGCTGGTCAGGGTCCACGCTACGCATGCGCACTGACATATAAATGTCCTTCTTATTTCACTTGGCGGAGTTGGCAATTTGGTTGAATATATTGAACACTGTAATAAAGGAGATGAAATTGGGCTTATGTCAGTGGTCAGACTGACTGAAATACGTGAGAATAGAGGAGAACTTGCAGCAATGAAACGGACTGTGGCTTCTGACGTACCAAAGCTTGAAAATGGAATGTATATTTATCCTTGTCATCATCGCAAAGCTACATCATGTGATTCATATATGAACGTGTAAACTTCATCAGCGAGGGCCAATTTCAAATAAAAGATTTTCAAACTCTTTGCTGACCAGTACCCTGTTTTTTCCAATTGCTGTCAAAATGTACGGAGCTAATCAAAACATTAATGTGAGCTCCCTATTTAGGCCTGCTGGTCCATATTAGTTTAAACAAATATGATAACTTTGTTGTATATTTCGTAATTTTACACCAGATATATTTGGATCAAAATAAAACAAATCTTCCTAGTCTCCTTACTCTAGTTATCGCTTCTCGGCCTTTTGGCTAAGAACAAAGTGTAGTATCTGTTCTTATCAGCTTAATATCTGATACGTGCCCCATCAGGGTACTTCGATATTAAACTGATTTTTGGAACTGGGCGAAGAGTCAGGAGCTTGCTCCGCCTTTGCCACGGGTTGGCCTAGTATTGCAGTACCTCCAGGAACGGCCCACTCCCCTTGGGGAGAAAAATAAAACCAAAAGTAGTAAATGCCACCCCACCCCCGACCCCACCCCCACCCCCATCTGCCATTTCTCTGTGATTGTGACTGTCTGCGTTCCATTCAAACAACCATTCGACTTAATTGATCTTGAAGTTTAAATGGAATGGTCTTAGCTTTATAGAATTAAATACAACTGTAAATGAACAGATTCGAAAACAAAGGTAAGTACTCTGCGTATCCTACCAAATGCACTCAGTCCTTCAAATGACTAGTGTGGCATAAAAACAAATTTGCTGCTTTGCAAAATTCAATAAAATTAATGCTCTTCAAATCTAGTTTTTTTTTTTTTTTTTTTTTTTTAATTGTGATTCTTTACAAAATGGCAATCAATTGAAAAAGTATAATTTGTGCATTGTCCCATTTCCTCCTGAAAAAAAAAGGTATGATTAACACTGAAGGATGTGTACGTTTTGTGTATTTCCAAGCAGTAATGTGACCAAAAAATGACTTAAAAACATTATACTCTAGATAGTCTTGCAGATTAATCTTGCCTAATTACGGATCCCAATGGTCCTAATCCACTTTTCAACCATGCCCTCTAAAGTCTCTCTCTCTCTCTTTTTTTTAAGTGCATGGACATCTAATTTGGCATCACACATATCCTATTTTTAGTTTTTTTATTTATTTATTTTTTTAAATTTTTTTTAGTTAATTCATTTAGTTAATTTATTTATTAGTTATTATCATTATTACATGCTGCTTAGATAAGAATTATGCCCAAATGGCGAATTTTAAGCGCCTGTAAAATGCATAATGGGAAAACGATGAACATATGTATGAATGCTGCTGCAAAATATAGCTATCTTCACATGTCAAAATGTTCATATTTTTTAAGCACGTAACCATGCATATATTTTAATTTCGCTGTTTTGAACCTAAATGATATTAAGCATATGATTATCTTCACATGTCAAAATGTTCACATTTTTTAAGCACTCAACCACGCATATATTTTAATTTCGTTGTTTTGAACCTAAATGATATTCAACATATAATTATGTTAAAATACTGTTGGATTGTGTTTTTATTTGTACAGTTTTGTGCCATCAGCGAAATAAGGTAAAATTTAAAAGTGCATCACATGTGAGTTCCTACTGCTTAAAATACTGTCAAAGCACAAATTTTCAAGTGAACATATTTTGCTGGATGTCATATTTCACCCATTTCTCTGCAATTTTCAATTCACGGATTATATGAAATCTGTGATAAAATACTGTGCCAGTGCTTTTATCATCAGCAAAATACCAGTACGTATGTGGAACTAAAAGCATGTTGAAATAAAATTAATGTATAGAGAGCAAAATCATTTCAATACAGAAAACAAAAGTATTTGTTCATTTTATCAGTGCAGGGAAGCCGCAGAATATTATGCAAAGGGAATAGTTTTACTATCAATTGCTTTGTTTTCGCCTTTTTAAATTTCAGGGTTTTCATATTGTTTT
This sequence comes from Hermodice carunculata, assembly GCA_964020975.1. NCBI lineage: Eukaryota > Metazoa > Annelida > Polychaeta > Eunicida > Amphinomidae > Hermodice > Hermodice carunculata. The sequence goes on from OZ026625.1 coordinate 74,009,996, forward strand.
AAATTTCTCTTTAGTTTTAACTATTTTGCAAATAATTCCTATTCAAACAATGTTAAAATCTTGTTTCACTGTTTTTAATTTTCAGAGTTTTTTGCCATCAGTGAAATAAGCAAACATTTGAATACAGCTAAATGTTATTAAGCACTTTACAGTCATAAAATTTATTATACGTGAAGATTAACCTTCGCCTCGCAAAATTAAAATGAGAAAAGTCTACAACACCCGGTATTCCCAGGCGGTCACCCATCCAAGTACTAACCGGGCCCGACGTTGCTTAGCTTCGGTGATCGGACGAGAACCGGTGTTTTCAACGTGGTATGGTCGTAGACATTGATGTTGCCTCGTGAAAGCAACTTAAACCTGCAGATTGAAGATCTGCACAGCCGTTAAAAGATAAGATTGAAATTCTGTTTATTTTTACACAGCATTATTCTTGTACACTTGTCCCATCGCTGTAATAATAATAATAATCTCCTAGACAACACTATACATTATGTGCTGGTCAGAGTCCACGCTACGCATGCGCACTGACATATAGATGTCCTTCTTACTGTCATTTCACTTGGCGGAGTTGGCAATTTGGTTGAATATATTGAACACTGTATTAAAGGAGATGAAATTGGGCTTATGTCAGTGGTCAGACTGACTGAAATACGTGAGAATAAAGGAGAACTTGCAGCCATGAAACGGACTGTGGCTTCTGACGTACCAAAGCTTAAAAATGGAACGTATATTTATCCTTGTCATCATCGCAAAGCTACAAAACATGTGATTCATACATGAACGTGTAAACTTCATCAGAGAGGGCCAATTTCAAATAAAAGATTTTCAAACTCTTTGCTGACCAGTACCCTGTTTTTTTCCCAGTTGCTATCAAAATGTACGGAGCTAATTAAAACATTAATGTGAGCTCCCTATTTAGGCCTGCTGGTCCATATTAGTTTGAACAAATATGATAACTGTGTTGTATATTTCGTAATTTTACACCAGATATATTTGGATCAATATAAAACAAATCTTCCTAGTCTCCTTACTCTAGTTATCGCTTCTCGGCCTTTTGGCTAAGATCAAAGTGTAGTATCTGTTCTTATCAGCTTAATATCTGATACGTGCCCCATCGGGGTACTTCGATATTAAACTGATTTTTGGAACTGGGCGAAGAGTCAGGAGCTTGCTCCGCCTTTGCCACGGGTTGGCCTGGTATTGCAGTACCTCCAGGAACGGCCCACTCCCCTTGGGGAGAAAAATAAAACCAAAAGTAGTAAATGCCACCCTACCCCCACCCCCATCCCCACCCCCATCTGCCATTTCTCTGTGATTGTGACTGTCTGCGTTTCATTCAAACAACCATTCGACTTAATTGATCTTGAAGTTTAAATGGAATGGTCTTAGCTTTATAGAATTAAATACAACTGCAAATGAACGGATTCGAAAACAAAGGTAAGTACTGTGCTTATCCTACCAAATGCACTCAGTCCTTCAAATGACTAGTGTGGCATTAAAAAAAAATTTGCTGCTTTGCAAAATTCAATAAAATTAATGCTCTTCAAATCTAGTTGGTTTTTTTTTTTTTTTTTTTTTTTTTTTTTTTTATTGTGATTCTTTACAAAATGGCAATCAATTGAAAAAGTATAATTTGTGCATTGTCCCATTTCCTCCTGAAAAAAAAAGTTATGATTAACACTGAAGGATGTGCACGTTTTGTGTATTTCCAAGCAGTAATGTGACCAAAAAATGACTTAAAAACATTATACTCTAGATAGTCTTGCAGATTAATCTTGCCTAATTACGGATCCCAATGGTCCTAATCCACTTTTCAACCATGCCCTCTTCAGTCCCTCTCTTTTGGTTTTTTTAAGTGCATGGACATCTAATTTGGAGTCACACATATCCTTTTTTTTAGTTTTTTTATTTATTTATTTTTTTTAAATTTTTTTAGTTAATTGATTTAGTTAATTTATTTATTAGTTATTATCATTATTACATGCTGCTTAGATAAGAATTATGCCCAAATGGCGAATTTTAAGCGCCTGTAAAATGCATAATGGGAAAACGATGAACATATGTATGAATGCTGCTGCAAAATATAGCTATCTTCACATGTCAAAATGTTCATATTTTTTAAGCACGTAACCGTGAACATATTTTAATTTCGCTGTTTTCAACCTAAATGATATTAAACATATGATTATCTTCACATGTCAAAATGTTTACATTTTTTAAGCACTCAACCACGCATATATTTTAATTTCGTTGTTTTGAACCTAAATGATATTCAACAAATAATTATGTTAAAATACTGTTGGATTGTGTTTTTATTTGTACAGTTTTGTGCCATCAGCGAAATAAGGTAAAATTTAAAGGTGCATCACATGTGAGTTCCTACTGCTTAAAATACTGTCAAAGCACAAATTTTCAAGTGAACATATTTTGGTGGATGTCATATTTCACCCATTTCTCTGCAATTTTCAATTCACGGATTATATGAAATCTGTGATAAAATACTGTGCCACTGCTTTTATCATCAGCAAAATACCAGTACGTATGTGGAACTAAAAGCATGTTGAAATAAAATTAATGTATAGAGAGCAAAATAATTTCAGTACAGAAAACAAAAGTATTTGTTCATTTTATCAGTGCAGGGAAGCCACAGAATATTATGCAAAGGGAATAGTATTACTATCAATTGCTTTGTTTTCGCGTTTTTAAATTTCAGGGTTTTCATATTGTTTTAAATTTCTCTTTAGTTTTAACTATTTTGCAAATAATTCCTATTCAAACAATGTTAAAATCTTGTTTCACTGTTTTTAATTTTCAGAGTTTTCTGCCATCAGCGAAATAAGGAAAAATTTGAATACAGCTAAATGTTATTAAGCACTTTACAGTCATAAAATTTATTATACGTGAAGATTAACCTTCGCCTCGCAAAATTAAAATGAGAAAAGTCTACAACACCCGGTATTCCCAGGCGGTCACCCATCCAAGTACTAACCGGGCCCGACGTTGCTTAACTTCGGTGATCGGACGAGAACCGGTGTTTTCAACGTGGTATGGTCGTAGACATTGATGTTGCCTCGAAAAAGCAACTTAAACCTACAGATTGACGATCTGCACAGCCGTTAAAAGATAAGATTGAAATTCTGTTTATTTTTACACAGCATTATTCTTGTACACTTGTCCCATCGCTGTAATAATAATAATGATAATAATAATAATAATCTCCAAGACAGCACTATACACTATGTGCTGGTCAGGGTCCACGCTACGCATGCGAACTGACATATAAATGTCCTTCTTACTGTTATTTCTTTTGGCGGAGTTGGCAATTTGGTTGAATATATTGAACACTGTATTAAAGGAGATGAAATTGGGCTTATGTCAGTGGTCAGACTGACTGAAATACGTCAGAATAGAGGAGAACTTGCAGCCATGAAACGGACTGTGGCTTCTGACGTACCAAAGCTTGAAAATGGAACGTATATTTATCCTTGTCATCATCGCAAAGCTACAAAACATGTGATTCATACATGAACGTGTAAACTTCATCAGCGAGGGCCAATTTCAAATAAAAGATTTTCAAACTCTTTGCTGACCAGTACCCTGTTTTTTTCCCAGTTGCTATCAAAATGTACGGAGCTAATTAAAACATTAATGTGAGCTCCCTATTTAGGCCTGCTGGTCCATATTAGTTTGAACAAATATGATAACTGTGTTGTATATTTCGTAATTTTACACCAGATATGTTTGGATCAATATAAAACAAATCTTCCTAGTCTCCTTACTCTAGTTATCGCTTCTCGGCCTTTTGGCTAAGATCAAAGTGTAGTATCTGTTCTTATCAGCTTAATATCTGATACGTGCCCCATCGGGGTACTTCGATATTAAACTGATTTTTGGAACTGGGCGAAGAGTCAGGAGCTTGCTCCGCCTTTGCCACGGGTTGGCCTGGTATTGCAGTACCTCCATGAAGGCCCACTCCCCTTGGGGAGAAAAATAAAACCAAAAGTAGTAAATGCCACCCCACCCCCACCCCCACCCCCATCTGCCATTTCTCTGTGATTGTGACTGTCTGCGTTTCATTCAAACAACCATTCGACTTAATTGATCTTGAAGTTTAAATGGAATGGTCTTAGCTTTATAGAATTAAATACAACTGCAAATGAACAGATTCTAAAACAAAGGTAAGTACTGTGCGTGTCCTACCAAATGCACCCAGTCCTTGAAATGACTAGTGTGGCATAAAAAAAAATTTGCTGCTTTGCAAAATTCAATAAAATTAATGCTCTTCAAATCTAGTTGGGTTTTTTTTGTTTTGTTTTTTGTTTTTTTATTGTGATTCTTTACAAAATGGCAATCAATTGAAAAAGTATAATTTGTGCATTGTCTCATTTACTCCTGAAAAAAAAAGGTATGATTAACACTGAAGGATGTGTATGTTTTGTGTATTTCCAAGCAGTAATGTGACCAAAAAATGACTTAAAAACATTATACTCTAGATAGTCTTGCAGATTAATCTTGCCTAATTACGGATCCCAATGGTCCTAATCCACTTTTCAACCATGCCCTCTAAAGTCTCTCTCTCTTTTTTTTTTTTTAAGTGCATGGACATCTAATTTGGAGTCACACATATCCTTTTTTTAGTTTTTTTATTTATTTATTTTTTTTAATTTGTTTAGTTAATTCATTTAGTTAATTTATTTATTAGTTATTATCATTATTACATGCTGCTTAGATAAGAATTATGCCCAAATGGCGAATTTTTAGCGCCTGTAAAATGCATAATGGGAAAACGATGAACATATGTATGAATGCTGCTGCAAAATATAGCTATCTTCACATGTCAAAATGTTCATATTTTTTAAGCACGTAACCATGCATATATTTTAATTTCGCTGTTTTGAACCTAAATGATATTAAACATATGATTATCTTCACATGTCAAAATGTTCACATTTTTTAAGCACTCAACCACACATATATTTTAATTTCGTTGTTTTGAACCTAAATGATATTCAACATATAATTATGTTAAAATACTGTTGGATTGTGTTTTTATTTGTACAGTTTTGTGCCATCAGCGAAATAAGGTAAAATTTAAAAGTGCATCACATGTGAGTTCCTACTGCTTAAAATACTGTCAAAGCACAAATTTTCAAGTGAACATATTTTGGTGGATGTCATATTTCACCCATTTCTCTGCAATTTTCAATTCACGGATTATATGAAATCTGTGATAAAATACTGTGCCACTGCTTTTATCATCAGCAAAATACCAGTACGTATGTGGAACTAAAAGCATGTTGAAATAAAATTAATGTATAGAGAGCAAAATAATTTCAGTACAGAAAAAAAAAAGTATCTGTTCATTTTATCAGTGCAGGGAAGCCACAGAATATTATGCAAAGGGAATAGTATTACTATCAATTGCTTTGTTTTCGCCTTTTCAAATTTCAGGGTTTTCATATTTTTTCAAATTTCTCTTTAGTTTTAACTATTTTGCAAATAATTCCTATTCAAACAATGTTAAAATCTTGTTTCACTGTTTTTAATTTTCAGAGTTTTGTGCCATCAGCGAAATAGGCAAAAATTTGAATACAGCTAAATGTTATTAAGCACTTTACAGTCATAAAATTTATTATACGTGAAGATTAACCTTCGCCTCGCAAAATTAAAATGAGAAAAGTCTACAACACCCGGTATTCCCAGGCGGTCACCCATCCAAGTACTAACCGGGCCCGACGTTGCTTAACTTCGGTGATCGGACGAGAACCGGTGTTTTCAACGTGGTATGGTCGTAGACATTGATGTTGCCTCGAAAAAGCAACTTAAACCTGCAGATTGACGATCTGCACAGCCGTTAAAAGATAAGATTGAAATTCTGTTTATTTTTACACAGCATTATTCTTGTACACTTGTCCCATCGCTGTAATAATAATAATAATAATAATAATAATAATAATCTCCAAGACAGCACTATACACTATGTGCTGGTCAGGGTCCACGCTACGCATGCGAACTGACATATAAATGTCCTTCTTACTGTTATTTCTTTTGGCGGAGTTGGCAATTTGGTTGAATATATTGAACACTGTATTAAAGGAGATGAAATTGGGCTTATGTCAGTGGTCAGACTGACTGAAATACGTCAGAATAGAGTAGAACTTGCAGCAATGAAACGGACTGTGGCTTCTGACGTACCAAAGCTTGAAAATGGAACGTATATTTATCCTTGTCATCATCGCAAAGCTACAAAACATGTGATTCATACATGAACGTGTAAACTTCATCAGCGAGGGCCAATTTCAAATAAAAGATTTTCAAACTCTTTGCTGACCAGTACCCTGTTTTTTTCCCAGTTGCTATCAAAATGTACGGAGCTAATTAAAACATTAATGTGAGCTCCCTATTTAGGCCTGCTGGTCCATATTAGTTTGAACAAATATGATAACTGTGTTGTATATTTCGTAATTTTACACCAGATATATTTGGATCAATATAAAACAAATCTTCCTAGTCTCCTTACTCTAGTTATCGCTTCTCGGCCTTTTGGCTAAGATCAAAGTGTAGTATCTGTTCTTATCAGCTTAATATCTGATACGTGGCCCATCCGGGTACTTCGATATTAAACTGATTTTTGGAACTGGGCAAAGAGGCAGGAGCTTGCTCCGCCTTTGCCACGGGTTGGCCTGGTATTGCAGTACCTCCATGAAGGCCCACTCCCCTTGGGGAGAAAAATAAAACCAAAAGTAGTAAATGCCACCCCACCCCCACCCCCACCCCCATCTGCCATTTCTCTGTGATTGTGACTGTCTGCGTTTCATTCAAACAACCATTCGACTTAATTGATCTTGAAGTTTAAATGGAATGGTCTTAGCTTTATAGAATTAAATACAACTGCAAATGAACAGATTCTAAAACAAAGGTAAGTACTGTGCGTGTCCTACCAAATGCACCCAGTCCTTGAAATGACTAGTGTGGCATAAAAAAAAATTTGCTGCTTTGCAAAATTCAATAAAATTAATGCTCTTCAAATCTAGTTGGGTTTTTTTTGTTTTGTTTTTTGTTTTTTTATTGTGATTCTTTACAAAATGGCAATCAATTGAAAAAGTATAATTTGTGCATTGTCTCATTTACTCCTGAAAAAAAAAGGTATGATTAACACTGAAGGATGTGTATGTTTTGTGTATTTCCAAGCAGTAATGTGACCAAAAAATGACTTAAAAACATTATACTCTAGATAGTCTTGCAGATTAATCTTGCCTAATTACGGATCCCAATGGTCCTAATCCACTTTTCAACCATGCCCTCTAAAGTCTCTCTCTCTCTTTTTTTTTTTAAGTGCATGGACATCTAATTTGGAGTCACACATATCCTTTTTTTAGTTTTTTTATTTATTTATTTTTTTTAATTTGTTTAGTTAATTCATTTAGTTAATTTATTTATTAGTTATTATCATTATTACACGCTGCTTAGATAAGAATTATGCCCAAATGGCGAATTTTTAGCGCCTGTAAAATGCATAATGGGAAAACGATGAACATATGTATGAATGCTGCTGCAAAATATAGCTATCTTCACATGTCAAAATGTTCATATTTTTTAAGCACGTAACCATGCATATATTTTAATTTCGCTGTTTTGAACCTAAATGATATTAAACATATGATTATCTTCACATGTCAAAATGTTCACATTTTTTAAGCACTCAACCACACATATATTTTAATTTCGTTGTTTTGAACCTAAATGATATTCAACATATAATTATGTTAAAATACTGTTGGATTGTGTTTTTATTTGTACAGTTTTGTGCCATCAGCGAAATAAGGTAAAATTTAAAAGTGCATCACATGTGAGTTCCTACTGCTTAAAATACTGTCAAAGCACAAATTTTCAAGTGAACATATTTTGGTGGATGTCATATTTCACCCATTTCTCTGCAATTTTCAATTCACGGATTATATGAAATCTGTGATAAAATACTGTGCCACTGCTTTTATCATCAGCAAAATACCAGTACGTATGTGGAACTAAAAGCATGTTGAAATAAAATTAATGTATAGAGAGCAAAATAATTTCAGTACAGAAAAAAAAAAAGTATCTGTTCATTTTATCAGTGAAGGGAAGCCACAGAATATTATGCAAAGGGAATAGTATTACTATCAATTGCTTTGTTTTCGCCTTTTTAAATTTCAGGGTTTTCATATTTTTTGAAATTTCTCTTTAGTTTTAACTATTTTGCAAATAATTCCTATTCAAACAATGTTAAAATCTTGTTTCACTGTTTTTAATTTTCAGAGTTTTGTGCCATCAGCGAAATAGGCAAAAATTTGAATACAGCTAAATGTTATTAAGCACTTTACAGTCATAAAATTTATTATACGTGAAGATTAACCTTCGCCTCGCAAAATTAAAATGAGAAAAGTCTACAACACCCGGTATTCCCAGGCGGTCACCCATCCAAGTACTAACCGGGCCCGACGTTGCTTAACTTCGGTGATCGGACGAGAACCGGTGTTTTCAACGTGGTATGGTCGTAGACATTGATGTTGCCTCGAAAAAGCAACTTAAACCTGCAGATTGACGATCTGCACAGCCGTTAAAAGATAAGATTGAAATTCTGTTTATTTTTACACAGCATTATTCTTGTACACTTGTCCCATCGCTGTAATAATAATAATAATAATAATCTCCAAGACAGCACTATACACTATGTGCTGGTCAGGGTCCACGCTACGCATGCGAACTGACATATAAATGTCCTTCTTACTGTTATTTCTTTTGGCGGAGTTGGCAATTTGGTTGAATATATTGAACACTGTATTAAAGGAGATGAAATTGGGCTTATGTCAGTGGTCAGACTGACTGAAATACGTCAGAATAGAGTAGAACTTGCAGCAATGAAACGGACTGTGGCTTCTGACGTACCAAAGCTTGAAAATGGAACGTATATTTATCCTTGTCATCATCGCAAAGCTACAAAACATGTGATTCATACATGAACGTGTAAACTTCATCAGCGAGGGCCAATTTCAAATAAAAGATTTTCAAACTCTTTGCTGACCAGTACCCTGTTTTTTTCCCAGTTGCTATCAAAATGTACGGAGCTAATTAAAACATTAATGTGAGCTCCTTATTTAGGCCTGCTGGTCCATATTAGTTTGAACAAATATGATAACTGTGTTGTATATTTCGTAATTTTACACCAGATATATTTGGATCAATATAAAATAAATCTTCCTAGTCTCCTTACTCTAGTTATCGCTTCTCGGCCTTTTGGCTAAGATCAAAGTATAGTATCTGATCTTATCAGCTTAATATCTGATACGTGCCCCATCGGGGTACTTCGATATTAAACTGATTTTTGGAACTGGGCGAAGAGTCAGGAGCTTGCTCCGCCTTTGCCACGGGTTGGCCTGTTATTGCAGTTCCTCCAGGAACGGCCCACTCCCCTTGGGGAGAAAAATAAAACCAAAAGTAGTAAATGCCACCCCGCCCCCACCCCCAGCCCCATCTGCCATTTCTCTGTGATTGTGACTGTCTGCGTTTCATTCAAACAACCATTCGACTTAATTGATCTTGAAGTTTAAATGGAATGGTCTTAGCTTTATAGAATTAAATACAACTGCAAATGAACAGATTCGAAAACAAAGGTAAGTACTGTGCGTGTCCTACCAAATGCACTCAGTCCTTCAAATGACTAGTGTGGCATAAAAAAAAATTTGCTGCTGTGCAAAATTCAATAAAATTAATGCTCTTCAAATCTAGTTGGTTTTTTTTTTTTTTTTGTTTGTTTTTATTGTGATTCTTTACAAAATGGCAATCAATTGAAAAAGTATAATTTGTGCATTGTCCCATTTCCTCCTGAAAAAAAAAGGTATGATTAACACTGAAGGATGTGTACGTTTTGTGTATTTCCAAGCAGTAATGTGACCAAAAAATGACTTAAAAACATTATACTCTAGATAGTCTTGCAGATTAATCTTGCCTAATTACGGATCCCAATGGTCCTAATCCACTTTTCAACCATGCGCTCTAAAGTCTCTCTCTCTTTTTTTTTTTAAGTGCTTGGACATCTAATTAGGAGTCACACATATCCTTTTTTTAGTTTTTTTATTTATTTTTTTAAAAAATTTTTTAGTTAATTCATTTAGTTAATTTATTTATTAGTTATTATCATTATTACATGCTGCTTAGATAAGAATTATGCCCAAATGGCGAATTTAAAGCGCCTGTAAAATGCATAATGGGAAAACGATGAACATATGTATGAATGCTGCTGCAAAATATAGCTATCTTCACATGTCAAAATGTTCACATTTTTTAAGCACTTAACCACGCATATATTTTAATTTCGTTGTTTTGAACCTAAAGGATATTCAACATATAAATATGTTAAAATACTGTTGGATTGTGTTTTTATTTGTACAGTTTTGTGCCATCAGCGAAATAAGGTAAAATTTAAAAGTGCATCACATGTGAGTTCCTACTGCTTAAAATACTGTCAAAGCACAAATTTTCAAGTGAACATATTTTGGTGGATGTCATATTTCACCCATTTCTCTGCAATTTTCAATTCACGGATTATATGAAACCTGTGATAAAATACTGTGCCACTGCTTTTATCATCAGCAAAATACCAGTACGTATGTGGAACTAAAAGCATGTTGAAATAAAATTAATGTATAGAGAGCAAAATAATTTCAGTACAGAAAACAAAAGTATTTGTTCATTTTATCAGTGCAGGGAAGCCGCAGAATATTATGCAAGGGGAATAGTTTTACTATCAATTGCTTTGTTTTCGCGTTTTTAAATTTCAAGGTTTTCATATTTTTTTTAATTTCTCTTTAGTTTTAACTATTTTGCAAATAATTCCTATTCAAACAATGTTAAAATCTTGTTTCACTGTTTTTAATTTTCAGAGTTTTGTGCCATCAGCGAAATAAGAAAAAATTTGAATACAGCTAAATGTTATTAAGCACTTTACAGTCATAAAATTTATTATACGTGAAGATTAACTTTCGCCTCGCAAAATTAAAGTGAGAAAAGTTTACAACACCCGGTATTCCCAGGCGGTCACCCATCCAAGTACTAACCGGGCCCGACGTTGCTTAACTTCGGTGATCGGACGAGAACCGGTGTTTTCAACGTGGTATGGTCATAGACATTGATGTCGCCTCGTAAAAGCAACTTAAACCTGCAGATTGAAGATCAGCACAGCCGTTAAAAGATAGGATTGAAATTCTGTTTATTTTTACACAGCATTATTCTTGTACACTTGTCCCATCGCTGTAATAATAATAATAATCTCCAAGACAGCACTATACACTATGTGCTGGTCAGGGTCCACGCTACGCATGCGTACTGACATATAAATGTCCTTCTTACTGTTATTTCACTTGGCGGAGTTGGCAATTTGGTTGAATATATTGAACACTGTATTAAAGGAGATGAAATTGGGCTTATGTCAGTGGTCAGACTGACTGAAATACGTGAGAATAGAGGAGAACTTGCAGCAATGAAACGGACTGTGGCTTCTGACGTACCAAAGCTTGAAAATGGAACGTATATTTATCCTTGTCATCATCGCAAAGCTACAAAACATGTGATTCATACATGAACGTGTAAACTTCATCAGCGAGGGCCAATTTCATATAAAAGATTTTCAAACTCTTTGCTGACCAGTACCCTGTTTTTTTCCCAGTTGCTATCAAAATGTACGGAGCTAATTAAAACATTAATGTGAGCTCCCTATTTAGGCCTGCTGGTCCATATTAGTTTCAACAAATATGATAACTGTGTTGTATATTTCGTAATTTTACACCAGATATATTTGGATCAATATAAAACAAATCTTCCTAGTCTCCTTACTCTAGTTATCGCTTCTCGGCCTTTTGGCTAAGATCAAAGTGTAGTATCTGTTCTTATCAGCTTAATATCTGATACGTGCCCCATCGGGGTACTTCGATATTAAACTGATTTTTGGAACTGGGCGAAGAGTCAGGAGCTTGCTCCGCCTTTGCCACGGGTTGGCCTGGTATTGCAGTACCTCCAGGAACGGCCCACTCCCCTTGGGGAGAAAAATAAAACCAAAAGTAGTAAATCCCACCCCACCCCCACCCCCAGCCCCATCTGCCATTTCTCTGTGATTGTGACTGTCTGCGTTTCATTCAAACAACCATTCGACTTAATTGATCTTGAAGTTTAAATGGAATGGTCTTAGCTTTATAGAATTAAATACAACTGCAAATGAACAGATTCGAAAACAAAGGTAAGTACTGTGCGTGTCCTACCAAATGCACTCAGTCCTTCAAATGACTAGTGTGGCATAAAAAAAAATTTGCTGCTGTGCAAAATTCAATAAAATTAATGCTCTTCAAATCTAGTTGGGTTTTTTTGTTTTTGTTTTTTTGTTTTTATTGTGATTCTTTACAAAATGGCAATCAATTGAAAAAGTATAATTTGTGCATTGTTTCATTTCCTCCTGAAAAAAAAGGTATGATTAACACTGAAGGATGTGTACGTTTTGTGTATTTCCAAGCAGTAATGTGACCAAAAAATGACTTAAAAACATTATACTCTAGATAGTCTTGCAGATTAATCTTGCCTAATTACGGATCCCAATGGTCCTAATCCACTTTTCAACCATGCGCTCTAAAGTCTCTCTCTCTTTTTTTTTTAAGTGCATGGACATCTAATTAGGAGTCACACATATCCTTTTTTTTAGTTTTTTTATTTATTTTTTTTTTAAATTTTTTTAGTTAATTCATTTAGTTAATTTATTTATTAGTTATTATCATTATTACATGCTGCTTAGATAAGAATTATGCCCAAATGGGGAATTTAAAGCGCCTGTAAAATGCATAATGGGAAAACGATGAACATATGTATGAATGCTGCTGCAAAATATAGCTATCTTCACATGTCAAAATGTTCACATTTTTTAAGCACTTAACCACGCATATCTTTTAATTTCGTTGTTTTGAACCTAAATGATATTCAACATATAATTATGTTAAAATACTGTTGGATTGTGTTTTTATTTGTACAGTTTTGTGCCATCAGCGAAATAAGGTAAAATTTAAAAGTGCATCACATGTGAGTTCCTACTGCTTAAAATACTGTCAAAGCACAAATTTTCAAGTGAACATATTTTGGTGGATGTCATATTTCACCCATTTCTCTGCAATTTTCAATTCACGGATTATATGAAATCTGTGATAAAATACTGTGCCACTGCTTTTATCATCAGCAAAATACCAGTACGTATGTGGAACTAAAAGCATGTTGAAATAAAATTAATGTATAGAGAGCAAAATAATTTCAGTACAGAAAACAAAAGTATTTGTTCATTTTATCAGTGCAGGGAAGCCACAGAATATTATGCAAAGGGAATAGTTTTACTATCAATTGCTTTGTTTTCGCGTTTTTAAATTTCAGGGTTTTCATATTTTTTTTAATTTCTCTTTAGTTTTAACTATTTTGTAAATAATTCCTATTCAAACAATGTTAAAATCTTGTTTCACTGTTTTTAATTTTCAGAGTTTTGTGCCATCAGCAAAATAAGCAAAAATTTGAATACAGCTAAATGTTATTAAGCACTTTACAGTCATAAAATTTATTATACGTGAAGATTAACCTTCGCCTCGCAAAATTAAAATGAGAAAAGTCTACAACACCCGGTATTCCCAGGCGGTCATCCATCCAAGTACTAACCGGGCCCGACGTTGCTTAACTTCGGTGATCGGACGAGAACCGGTGTTTTCAACGTGGTATGGTCGTAGACATTGGATCGCCTCGTAAAAGCAACTTAAACCTGAAGATTGAAGATCAGCACAGCCGTTAAAAGATAGGATTGAAATTCTGTTCATTTTTACACAGCATTATTCTTGTACACTTGTCCCATCGCTGTAATAATAATAATAATAATCTCAAGACAGCACTATACACTATGTGCTGGTCAGGGTCCACGCTACGCATGCGCACTGACATATAAATGTCCTTCTTACTGTTATTTCACTTGGCGGAGTTGGCAATTTGGTTGAATATATTGAACACTGTATTAAAGGAGATGAAATTGGGCTTATGTCAGTGGTCAGACTGACTGAAATACGTGAGAATAGAGGAGAACTTGCAGCAATGAAACGGACTGTGGCTTCTGACGTACCAAAGCTTGAAAATGGAACGTATATTTATCCTTGTCATCATCGCAAAGCTACAAAACATGTGATTCATACATGAACGTGTAAACTTCATCAGCGAGGGCCAATTTCAAATAAAAGATTTTCAAACTCTTTGCTGACCAGTACCCTGTTTTTTTCCCAGTTGCTATCAAAATGTACGGAGCTAATTAAAACATTAATGTGAGCTCCCTATTTAGGCCTGCTGGTCCATATTAGTTTCAACAAATATGATAACTGTGTTGTATATTTCGTAATTTTACACCAGATATATTTGGATCAATATAAAACAAATCTTCCTAGTCTCCTTACTCTAGTTATCGCTTCTCGGCCTTTTGGCTAAGATCAAAGTGTAGTATCTGTTCTTATCAGCTTAATATCTGATACGTGCCCCATCGGGGTACTTCGATATTAAACTGATTTTTGGAACTGGGCGAAGAGTCAGGAGCTTGCTCCGCCTTTGCCACGGGTTGGCCTGGTATTGCAGTACCTCCAGGAACGGCCCACTCCCCTTGGGGAGAAAAATAAAACCAAAAGTAGTAAATCCCACCCCACCCCCACCCCCAGCCCCATCTGCCATTTCTCTGTGATTGTGACTGTCTGCGTTTCATTCAAACAACCATTCGACTTAATTGATCTTGAAGTTTAAATGGAATGGTCTTAGCTTTATAGAATTAAATACAACTGCAAATGAACAGATTCTAAAACTAAGGTAAGTACTGTGCGTGTCCTACCAAATGCACTCAGTCCTTCAAATGAGTAGTGTGGCGTTAAAAAAAATTTGCTGCTGTGCAAAACTCAATAAAATTAATGCTCTTCAAATCTAGTTGGTTTTTTTTTTTGTTTTTTTGTTTTTTTTGTTTTTATTGTGATTCTTTACAAAATGGCAATCAATTGAAAAAGTATAATTTGTGCATTGTCTCATTTCCTCCTGAAAAAAAAGGTATGATTAACACTGAAGGATGTGTACGTTTTGTGTATTTCCAAGCAGTAATGTGACCAAAAAATGACTTAAAAACATTATACTCTAGATAGTCTTGCAGATTAATCTTGCCTAATTACGGATCCCAATGGTCCTAATCCACTTTTCAACCATGCCCTCTAAAGTCTCTCTCTCTTTTTTTTTTTTAAGTGCATGGACATCTAATTAGGAGTCACACATATCCTTTTTTTAGTTTTTTTATTTATTTTTTAAAAAATTTTTTTTAGTTAATTCATTTAGTTAATTTATTTATTAGTTATTATCATTATTACATGCTGCTTAGATAAGAATTATGCCCAAATGGCGAATTTAAAGCGCCTGTAAAATGCATAATGGGAAAACGATGAACATATGTATGAATGCTGCTGCAAAATATAGCTATCTTCACATGTCAAAATGTTCACATTTTTTAAGCACTTAACCACGCATATATTTTAATTTCGTTGTTTTGAACCTAAATGATATTCAACATATAATTATGTTAAAATACTGTTGGATTGTGTTTTTATTTGTACAGTTTTGTGCCATCAGCGAAATAAGGTAAAATTTAAAAGTGCATCACATGTGAGTTCCTACTGCTTAAAATACTGTCAAAGCACAAATTTTCAAGTGAACATATTTTGGTGGATGTCATATTTCACCCATTTCTCTGCAATTTTCAATTCACGGATTATATGAAATCTGTGATAAAATACTGTGCCACTGCTTTTATCATCAGCAAAATACCAGTACGTATGTGGAACTAAAAGCATGTTGAAATAAAATTAATGTATAGAGAGCAAAATAATTTCAGTACAGAAAACAAAAGTATTTGTTCATTTTATCAGTGCAGGGAAGCCGCAGAATATTATGCAAAGGGAATAGCTTTACTATCAATTGCTTTGTTTTTCGCGTTTTTAAATTTCAGGCTTTTCATATTTTTTTTAATTTCTCTTTAGTTTTAACTATTTTGTAAATAATTCCTATTCAAACAATGTTAAAATCTTGTTTCACTGTTTTTAATTTTCAGAGTTTTGTGCCATCAGCGAAATAAGCAAAAATTTGAATACAGCTAAATGTTATTAAGCACTTTACAGTCATAAAATTGATTATACGTGAAGATTAACCTTCGCCTCGCAAAATTAAAATGAGAAAAGTCTACAACACCCGGTATTCCCAGGCGGTCACCCATCCAAGTACTAACCGGGCCCGACGTTGCTTAACTTCGGTGATCGGAAGTGAACCGGTGTTTTCAACGTGGTATGGTCGTAGACATTGATGTCGCCTCGTAAAAGCAACTTAAACCTGAAGATTGAAGATCAGCACAGCCGTTAAAAGATAGGATTGAAATTCTGTTTATTTTTACACAGCATTATTCTTGTACACTTGTCCCATCGCTGTAATAATAATAATAATAATCTCCAAGACAGCACTATACACTATGTGCTGGTCAGGTTCCACGCTACACATGCGCACTGACATATAAATGTCCTTCTTACTGTTATTTCACTTGGCGGAGTTGGCAATTTGGTTGAATATATTGAACACTGTATTAAAGGAGATGAAATTGGGCTTATGTCAGTGGTCAGACTGACTGAAATACGTGAGAATAGAGGAGAACTTGCAGCAATGAAACGGACTGTGGCTTCTGACGTACCAAAGCTTGAAAATGGAACGTATATTTATCCTTGTCATCATCGCAAAGCTACAAAACATGTGATTCATACATGAACGTGTAAACTTCATCAGCGAGGGCCAATTTCAAATAAAAGATTTTCAAACTCTTTGCTGACCAGTACCCTGTTTTTTTCCCAGTTACTATCAAAATGTACGGAGCTAATTAAAACATTAATGTGAGCTCCCTATTTAGGCCTGCTGGTCCATATTAGTTTCAACAAATATGATAACTGTGTTGTATATTTCGTAATTTTACACCAGATATATTTGGATCAATATAAAACAAATCTTCCTAGTCTCCTTACTCTAGTTATCGCTTCTCGGCCTTTTGGCTAAGATCAAAGTGTAGTATCTGTTCTTATCAGCTTAATATCTGATAAGTGCCCCATCGGGGTACTTCGATATTAAACTGATTTTTGGAACTGGGCGAAGAGTCAGGAGCTTGCTCCGCCTTCTCCACGGGTTGGCCTGGTATTGCAGTACCTCCAGGAACGGCCCACTCCCCTTGGGGAGAAAAATAAAACCAAAAGTAGTAAATCCCACCCCACCCCCACCCCCAGCCCCATCTGCCATTTCTCTGTGATTGTGACTGTCTGCGTTTCATTCAAACAACTATTCGACTTAATTGATCTTGAAGTTTAAATGGAATGGTCTTAGCTTTATAGAATTAAATACAACTGCAAATGAACAGATTCTAAAACAAAGGTAAGTACTGTGCGTGTCCTACCAAATGCACTCAGTCCTTCAAATGACTAGTGTGGCATAAAAAAAAATTTGCTGCTGTGCAAAACTCAATAAAATTAATGCTCTTCAAATCTAGTTTTTTTGTGTTTTTTTGTGTTTTTTTTTGTTTTTATTGTGATTCTTTACAAAATGGCAATCAATTGAAAAAGTATAATTTGTGCATTGTCTCATTTCCTCCTGAAAAAAAAGGTATGATTAACACTGAAGGATGTGTACGTTTTGTGTATTTCCAAGCAGTAATGTGACCAAAAAATTGACTTTAAAACATTATACTCTAGATAGTCTTGCAGATTAATCTTGCCTAATTACGGATCCCAATGGTCCTAATCCACTTTTCAACCATGCCCTCTAAAGTCTCTCTCTCTCTTTTTTTTAAGTGCATGGACATCTAATTAGGAGTCACACATATCCTTTTTTTAGTTTTTTTATTTATTTTTTTTAAATGTTTTTAGTTAATTCATTTAGTTAATTTATTTATTAGTTATTATCATTATTACATGCTGCTTAGATAAGAATTATGGCCAAAAGGCGAATTTAAAGCGCCTGTAAAATGCATAATGGGAAAACGATGAACATATGTATGAATGCTGCTGCAAAATATAGCTATCTTCACATGTCAAAATGTTCACATTTTTTAAGCACTTAACCACGCATATATTTTAATTTCGTTGTTTTGAACCTAAATGATATTCAACATATAATTATGTTAAAATACTGTTGGATTGTGTTTTTATTTGTACAGTTTTGTGCCATCAGCGAAATAAGGTAAAATTTAAAAGTGCATCACATGTGAGTTCCTACTGCTTAAAATACTGTCAAAGCACAAATTTTCAAGTGAACATATTTTGGTGGATGTCATATTTCACCCATTTCTCTGCAATTTTCAATTCACGGATTATATGAAATCTGTGATAAAATACTGTGCCACTGCTTTTATCATCAGCAAAATACCAGTACGTATGTGGAACTAAAAGCATGTTGAAATAAAATTAATGTATAGAGAGCAAAATAATTTCAGTACAGAAAACAAAAGTATTTGTTCATTTTATCAGTGCAGGGAAGCCACAGAATATTATGCAAAGGGAATAGTTTTACTATCAATTGCTTTGTTTTCGCGTTTTTAAATTTCAGGCTTTTCATATTTTTTTTTAATTTCTCTTTAGTTTTAACTATTTTGCAAATAATTCCTATTCAAACAATGTTAAAATCTTGTTTCACTGTTTTTAATTTTCAGAGTTTTGTGCCATCAGCGAAATAAGCAAAAATTTGAATACAGCTCAATGTTATTAAGCACTTTACAGTCATAAAATTGATTATACGTGAAGATTAACCTTCGCCTCGCAAAATTAAAATGAGAAAAGTCTACAACACCCGGTATTCCCAGGCGGTCACCCATCCAAGTACTAACCGGGCCCGACGTTGCTTGACTTCAGTGATCGGACATGAACCGGTGTTTTCAATGTGGTATGGTCGTAGACATTGAAGTCTCCTCGTAAAAGCAACTTAAACCTGCAGATTGAAGATCAGCACAGCCGTTAAAAGATAGGATTGAAATTCTGTTTATTTTTACACAGCATTATTCTTGTACACTTGTCCCATCGCTGTAATAATAATAATTATAATCTCCAAGACAGCATTATACACTATGTGCTGGTCAGGGTCCACGCTACGCATGCGCACTGACATATAAATGTCCTTCTTACTGTTATTTCACTTGGCGGAGTTGGCAATTTGGTTGAATATATTGAACACTGTATTAAAGGAGATGAAATTGAGCTTATGTCAGTGGTCAGACTGACTGAAATACGTGAGAATAGAGGAGAACTTGCAGCAATGAAACGGACTGTGGCTTCTGACGTACCAAAGCTTGAAAATGGAACGTATATTTATCCTTGTCATCATCGCAAAGCTACAAAACATGTGATTCATACATGAACGTGTAAACTTCATCAGCGAGGGCCAATTTCAAATAAAAGATTTTCAAACTCTTTGCTGACCAGTACCCTGTTTTTTTCCCAGTTGCTATCAAAATGTACGGAGCTAATTAAAACATTAATGTGAGGTCCCTATTTAGGCCTGCTGGTCCATATTAGTTTCAACAAATATGATAACTGTGTTGTATATTTCGTAATTTTACACCAGATATATTTGGATCAATATAAAACAAATCTTCCTAGTCTCCTTACTCTAGTTATCGCTTCTCGGCCTTTTGGCTAAGATCAAAGTGTAGTATCTGTTCTTATCAGCTTAATATCTGATACGTGCCCCATCGGGGTACTTCGATATTAAACTGATTTTTGGAACTGGGCGAAGAGTCAGGAGCTTGCTCCGCCTTTGCCACGGGTTGGCCTGGTATTGCAGTACCTCCAGGAACGGCCCACTCCCCTTGGGGAGAAAAATAAAACCAAAAGTAGTAAATCCCACCCCACCCCCAACCCCAGCCCCATCTGCCATTTCTCTGTGATTGTGACTGTCTGTGTTTCATTCAAACAACCATTCGACTTAATTGATCTTGAAGTTTAAATGGAATGGTCTTAGCTTTATAGAATTAAATACAACTGCAAATGAACAGATTCGAAAACAAAGGTAAGTACTGTGCGTGTCCTACCAAATGCACTCAGTCCTTCAAATGACTAGTGTGGCATAAAAAAAAATTTGCTGCTGTGCAAAATTCAATAAAATTAATGCTCTTCAAATCTAGTTGGGTTTTTTTTTGGTTTTTTTTGTTTTTTTTTTTTTGTATTTATTGTGATTCTTTACAAAATGGCAATCAATTGAAAAAGTATAATTTGTGCATTGTCTCATTTCCTCCTGAAAAAAAAATGGTATGATTAACACTGAAGGATGTGTACGTTTTGTGTATTTCCAAGCAGTAATGTGACCAAAAAATGACTTAAAAACATTATACTCTAGATAGTCTTGCAGATTAATCTTGCCTAATTACGGATCCCAATGGTCCTAATCCACTTTTCAACCATGCCCTCTAAAGTCTCTCTCTCTTTTTTTTTAAGTGCATGGACATCTAATTAGGAGTCACACATATCCTTTTTTTAGTTTTTTTATTTATTTTTTTAAAATTTTTTTTTAGTTAATTCATTTAGTTAATTTATTTATTAGTTATTATCATTATTACATGCTGCTTAGATAGGAATTATGCCCAAATGGCGAATTTAAAGCGCCTGCAAAATGCATTATGGGAAAACGATGAACATATGTATGAATGCTGCTGCAAAATATAGCTATCTTCACATGTCAAAATGTTCACATTTTTTAAGCACTTAACCACGCATATATTTTAATTTCGTTGTTTTGAACCTAAATGATATTCAACATATAATTATGTTAAAATACTGTTGGATTGTGTTTTTATTTGTACAGTTTTGTGCCATCAGCGAAATAAGGTAAAATTTAAAAGTGCATCACATGTGAGTTCCTACTGCTTAAAATACTGTCAAAGCACAAATTTTCAAGTGAACATATTTTGGTGGATGTCATATTTCACCCATTTCTCTGCAATTTTCAATTCACGGATTATATGAAATCTGTGATAAAATACTTTGCCACTGCTTTTATCATCAGCAAAATACCAGTACGTATGTGGAACTAAAAGCATGTTGAAATAAAATTAATGTATAGAGAGCAAAATAATTTCAGTACAGAAAACAAAAGTATTTGTTCATTTTATGAGTGCAGGGAAGCCACAGAATATTATGCAAAGGGAATAGTTTTACTATCAATTGCTTTGTTTTTGCGTTTTTAAATTTCAGGCTTTTCATATTTTTTTTAATTTCTCTTTAGTTTTAACTATTTTGCAAATAATTCCTATTCAAACAATGTTAAAATCTTGTTTCACTGTTTTTAATTTTGAGAGTTTTGTGCCATCAGCGAAATAAGCAAAAATTTGAATACAGCTAAATGTTATTAAGCACTTTACAGTCATAAAATTTATTATACGTGAAGATTAACCTTCGCCTCGCAAAATTAAAATGAGAAAAGTCT
Source organism: Hermodice carunculata (assembly GCA_964020975.1). Lineage (NCBI taxonomy): Eukaryota > Metazoa > Annelida > Polychaeta > Eunicida > Amphinomidae > Hermodice > Hermodice carunculata. The sequence continues at coordinate 74,031,557 of OZ026625.1, forward strand.
ACAACACCCGGTATTCCCAGGCGGTCACCCATCCAAGTACTAACCGGGCCCGACGTTGCTTAACTTCGGTGATCGGACGAGAACCGGTGTTTTCAACGTGGTATGGTCGTAGACATTGATGTCGCCTCGTAAAAGCAACTTAAACCTGCAGATTGAAGATCAGCACAGCCGTTAAAAGATAGGATTGAAATTCTGTTTATTTTTACACAGCATTATTCTTGTACACTTGTCCCATCGCTGTAATAATAATAATAATAATCTCCAAGACAGCACTATACACTATGTGCTGGTCAGGGTCCACGCTACGCATGCGCACTGACATATAAATGTCCTTCTTACTGTTATTTCACTTGGCGGAGTTGGCAATTTGGTTGAATATATTGAACACTGTATTAAAGGAGATGAAATTGGGTTATGTCAGTTGTCAGACTGACTGAAATACGTGAGAATAGAGGAGAACTTGCAGCAATGAAACGGACTGTGGCTTCTGACGTACCAAAGCTTGAAAATGGAACGTATATTTATCCTTGTCATCATCGCAAAGCTACAAAACATGTGATTCATACATGAACGTGTAAACTTCATCAGCGAGGGCCAATTTCAAATAAAAGATTTTCAGACTCTTTGCTGACCAGTACCCTGTTTTTTTCCCAGTTGCTATCAAAATGTACGGAGCTAATTAAAACATTAATGTGAGCTCCCTATTTAGGCCTGCTGGTCCATATTAGTTTCAACAAATATGATAACTGTGTTGTATATTTCGTAATTTTACACCAGATATATTTGGATCAATATAAAACAAATCTTCCTAGTCTCCTTACTCTAGTTATCGCTTCTCGGCCTTTTGGCTAAGATCAAAGTGTAGTATCTGTTCTTATCAGCTTAATATCTGATACGTGCCCCATCGGGGTACTTCGATATTAAACTGATTTTTGGAACTGGGCGAAGAGTCAGGAGCTTGCTCCGCCTTTGCCACGGGTTGGCCTGGTATTGCAGTACCTCCAGGAACGGCCCACTCCCCTTGGGGAGAAAAATAAAACCAAAAGTAGTAAATCCCACCCCACCCCCACCCCCAGCCCCATCTGCCATTTCTCTGTGATTGTGACTGTCTGCGTTTCATTCAAACAACCATTCGACTTAATTGATCTTGAAGTTTAAATGGAATGGTCTTAGCTTTATAGAATTAAATACAACTGCAAATGAACAGATTCGAAAACAAAGGTAAGTACTGTGCGTGTCCTACCAAATGCACTCAGTCCTTCAAATGACTAGTGTGGCATAAAAAAAAATTTGCTGCTGTGCAAAACTCAATAAAATTAATGCTCTTCAAATCTAGTTGGTTTTTTTTTTTTGTTTTTTGTTTTTTTTTTGTTTTTATTGTGATTCTTTACAAAATGGCAATCAATTGAAAAAGTATAATTTGTGCATTGTCTCATTTCCTCCTGAAAAAAAGTTATGATTAACACTGAAGGATGTGTACGTTTTGTGTATTTCCAAGCAGTAATGTGGCCAAAAAATGATTTAAAAACATTATACTCTAGATAGTCTTGCAGATTAATCTTGCCTAATTACGGATCCCAATGGTCCTAATCCACTTTTCAACCATGCCCTCTAAAGTCTCTCTCTCTTGTTTTTTTTTAAGTGCATGGACATCTAATTAGGAGTCACACATATCCTTTTTTTAGTTTTTTTATTTATTTTTAAAAAAATTTTTTTTAGTTAATTCATTTAGTTAATTTATTTATTAATTATTATCATTATTACATGCTGCTTAGATAAGAATTATGCCCAAATGGGGAATTTAAAGCGCCTGTAAAATGCATAATGGGAAAACGATGAACATATGTATGAATGCTGCTGCAAAATATAGCTATCTTCACATGTCAAAATGTTCACATTTTTTAAGCACTTAACCACGCATATATTTTAATTTCGTTGTTTTGAACCTAAATGATATTCAACATATAATTATGTTAAAATACTGTTGGATTGTGTTTTTATTTGTACAGTTTTGTGCCATCAGCGAAATAAGGTAAAATTTAAAAGTGCATCACATGTGAGTTCCTACTGCTTAAAATACTGTCAAAGCACAAATTTTCAAGTGAACATATTTTGGTGGATGTCATATTTCACCCATTTCTCTGCAATTTTCAATTCACGGATTATATGAAATCTGTGATAAAATACTGTGCCACTGCTTTTATCATCAGCAAAATACCAGTACGTATGTGGAACTAAAAGCATGTTGAAATAAAATTAATGTATAGAGATAAAATAATTTCAGTACAGAAAACAAAAGTATTTTGATAAAATACTGTGCCACTGCTTTTATCGTCAGCAAAATACCAGTACGTATGTGGAACTAAAAGCATGTTGAAATAAAATTAATGTATAGAGAGCAAAATAATTTCAGTACAGAAAACAAAAGTATTTGTTCATTTTATCAGTGCAGGGAAGCCGCAGAATATTATGCAAAGGGAATAGTTTTACTATCAATTGCTTTGTTTTCGCGTTTTTAAATTTCAGGCTTTTCATATTTTTTTTAATTTCTCTTTAGTTTTAACTATTTTGTAAATAATTCCTATTCAAACAATGTTAAAATCTTGTTTCACTGTTTTTAATTTTCAGAGTTTTGTGCCATCAGCGAAATAAGCAAAAATTTGAATACAGCTAAATGTTATTAAGCACTTTACAGTCATAAAATTGATTATACGTGAAGATTAACCTTCGCCTCGCAAAATTAAAATGAGAAAAGTCTACAACACCCGGTATTCCCAGGCGGTCACCCATCCAAGTACTAACCGGGCCCGACGTTGCTTAACTTCGGTGATCGGACGAGAACCGGTGTTTTCAACGTGGTATGGTCGTAGACATTGATGTCGCCTCGTAAAAGCAACTTAAACCTGCAGATTGAAGATCAGCACAGCCGTTAAAAGATAGGATTGAAATTCTGTTTATTTTTACACAGCATTATTCTTGTACACTTGTCCCATCGCTGTAATAATAATAATAATAATCTCCAAGACAGCACTATACACTATGTGCTGGTCAGGGTCCACGCTACGCATGCGCACTGACATATAAATGTCCTTCTTACTGTTATTTCACTTGGCGGAGTTGGCAATTTGGTTGAATATATTGAACACTGTATTAAAGGAGATGAAATTGGGCTTATGTCAGTGGTCAGACTGACTGAAATACGTGAGAATAGAGGAGAACTTGCAGCAATGAAACGGACTGTGGCTTCTGACGTACCAAAGCTTGAAAATGGAACGTATATTTATCCTTGTCATCATCGCAAAGCTACAAAACATGTGATTCATACATGAACGTGTAAACTTCATCAGCGAGGGCCAATTTCAAATAAAAGATTTTCAGACTCTTTGCTGACCAGTACCCTGTTTTTTTCCCAGTTGCTATCAAAATGTACGGAGCTAATTAAAACATTAATGTGAGCTCCCTATTTAGGCCTGCTGGTCCATATTAGTTTCAACAAATATGATAACTGTGTTGTATATTTCGTAATTTTACACCAGATATATTTGGATCAATATAAAACAAATCTTCCTAGTCTCCTTACTCTAGTTATCGCTTCTCGGCCTTTTGGCTAAGATCAAAGTGTAGTATCTGTTCTTATCAGCTTAATATCTGATACGTGCCCCATCGGGGTACTTCGATATTAAACTGATTTTTGGAACTGGGCGAAGAGTCAGGAGCTTGCTCCGCCTTTGCCACGGGTTGGCCTGGTATTGCAGTACCTCCAGGAACGGCCCACTCCCCTTGGGGAGAAAAATAAAACCAAAAGTAGTAAATCCCACCCCACCCCCACCCCCAGCCCCATCTGCCATTTCTCTGTGATTGTGACTGTCTGCGTTTCATTCAAACAACCATTCGACTTAATTGATCTTGAAGTTTAAATGGAATGGTCTTAGCTTTATAGAATTAAATACAACTGCAAATGAACAGATTCTAAAACAAAGGTAAGTACTGTGCGTGTCCTACCAAATGCACTCAGTCCTCTAAATGACTAGTGTGGCATAAAAAAAATTGCTGCTGTGCAAAATTTAATAAAAATTAATGCTCTTCAAATCTAGTTGGGTTTTTTTTGTTTTTTTTTTTTTTTGTTTTTATTGTGATTCTTTACAAAATGGCAATCAATTGAAAAAGTATAATTTGTGCATTGTCTCATTTCCTCCTGAAAAAAAAGGTATGATTAACACTGAAGGATGTGTACGTTTTGTGTATTTCCAAGCAGTAATGTGACCAAAAAATGACTTAAAAACATTATACTCTAGATAGTCTTGCAGATTAATCTTGCCTAATTACGGATCCCAATGGTCCTAATCCACTTTTCAACCATGCCCTCTAAAGTCTTTCTCTCTTTTTTTTTTAAGTGCATGGACATCTAATTAGGAGTCACACATATCCTTTTTTTATTTTTTTTATTTATTTTTTTTAAAATTTTTTTAGTTTATTCATTTAGTTAATTTATTTATTAGTTATTATCATTATTACATGCTGCTTAGATAAGAATTATGCCCAAATGGCGAATTTAAAGCGCCTGTAAAATGCATAATGGGAAAACGATGAACATATGTATGAATGCTGCTGCAAAATATAGCTATCTTCACATGTCAAAATGTTCACATTTTTTAAGCACTTAACCACGCATATATTTTAATTTCGTTGTTTTGAACCTAAATGATATTCAACATATAATTATGTTAAAATACTGTTGGATTGTGTTTTTATTTGTACAGTTTTGTGCCATCAGCGAAATAAGGTAAAATTTAAAAGTGCATCACATGTGAGTTCCTACTGCTTAAAATACTGTCAAAGCACAAATTTTCAAGTGAACATATTTTGGTGGATGTCATATTTCACCCATTTCTCTGCAATTTTCAATTCACGGATTATATGAAATCTGTGATAAAATACTGTGCCACTGCTTTTATCATCAGCAAAATACCAGTACGTATGTGGAACTAAAAGCATGTTGAAATAAAATTAATGTATAGAGAGCAAAATAATTTCAGTACAGAAAACAAAAGTATTTGTTCATTTTATCAGTGCAGGGAAGCCGCAGAATATTATGCAAAGGGAATAGTTTTACTATCAATTGCTTTGTTTTCGCGTTTTTAAATTTCAGGCTTTTCATATTTATTTTAATTTCTCTTTAGTTTTAACTATTTTGTAAATAATTCCTATTCAAACAATGTTAAAATCTTGTTTCACTGTTTTTAATTTTCAGAGTTTTGTGCCATCAGCGAAATAAGCAAAAATTTGAATACAGCTAAATGTTATTAAGCACTTTACAGTCATAAAATTGATTATACGTGAAGATTAACCTTCGCCTCGCAAAATTAAAATGAGAAAAGTTTACAACACCCGGTATTCCCAGGCGGTCACCCATCCAAGTACTAACCGGGCCCGACGTTGCTTAACTTCGGTGATCGGACGAGAACCGGTGTTTTCAACGTGGTATGGTCGTAGACATTGATGTCGCCTCGTAAAAGCAACTTAAACCTGCAGATTGAAGATCAGCACAGCCGTTAAAAGATAGGATTGAAATTCTGTTTATTTTTACACAGCATTATTCTTGTACACTTGTCCCATCGCTGTAATAATAATAATAATAATCTCCAAGACAGCACTATACACTATGTGCTGGTCAGGGTCCATGCTACACATGCGCACTGACATATAAATGTCCTTCTTACTGTTATTTCACTTGGCGGAGTTGGCAATTTGGTTGAATATATTGAACACTGTATTAAAGGAGATGAAATTGGGCTTATGTCAGTGGTCAGACTGACTGAAATACGTGAGAATAGAGGAGAACTTGCAGCAATGAAACGGACTGTGGCTTCTGACATACCAAAGCTTGAAAATGGAACGTATATTTATCCTTGTCATCATCGCAAAGCTACAAAACATGTGATTCATACATGAACGTGTAAACTTCATCAGCGAGGGCTAATTTCACATAAAAGATTTTCAAACTCTTTGCTGACCAGTACCCTGTTTTTTTCCCAGTTGCTATCAAAATGTACGGAGCTAATTAAAACATTAATGTGAGCTCCCTATTTAGGCCTGCTGGTCCATATTAGTTTCAACAAATATGATAACTGTGTTGTATATTTCGTAATTTTACACCAGATATATTTGGATCAATATAAAACAAATCTTCCTAGTCTCCTTACTCTAGTTATCGCTTCTCGGCCTTTTGGCTAAGATCAAAGTGTAGTATCTGTTCTTATCAGCTTAATATCTGATACGTGCCCCATCGGGGTACTTCGATATTAAACTGATTTTTGGAACTGGGCGAAGAGTCAGGAGCTTGCTCCGCCTTTGCCACGGGTTGGCCTGGTATTGCAGTACCTCCAGGAACGGCCCACTCCCCTTGGGGAGAAAAATAAAACCAAAAGTAGTAAATCCCACCCCACCCCCACCCCCAGCCCCATCTGCCATTTCTCTGTGATTGTGACTGTCTGCGTTTCATTCAAACAACCATTCGACTTAATTGATCTTGAAGTTTAAATGGAATGGTCTTAGCTTTATAGAATTAAATACAACTGCAAATGAACAGATTCGAAAACAAAGGTAAGTACTGTGCGTGTCCTACCAAATGCACTCTGTCCTTCAAATGACTAGTGTGGCATAAAAAAAAATTTGCTGCTGTGCAAAATTCAATAAAATTAATGCTCTTCAAATCTAGTTGGTTTTTTTTTTTTTTTTTTTTTTTGTTTTTTTTGTTTTTATTGTGATTCTTTACAAAATGGCAATCAATTGAAAAAGTATAATTTGTGCATTGTCTCATTTCCTCCTGAAAAAAAAGGTATGATTAACACTGAAGGATGTGTACGTTTTGTGTATTTCCAAGCAGTAATGTGACCAAAAAATGACTTAAAAACATTATACTCTAGATAGTCTTGCAGATTAATCTTGCCTAATTACGGATCCCAATGGTCCTAATCCACTTTTCAACCATGCCCTCTAAAGTCTTTCTCTCTTTCTTTTTTAAGTGCATGGACATCTAATTAGGAGTCACACATATCCTTTTTTTAGTTTTTTTATTTATTTTTTTTAAAATTTTTTTAGTTAATTCATTTAGTTAATTTATTTATTAGTTATTATCATTATTACATGCTGCTTAGATAAGAATTATGCCCAAATGGCGAATTTAAAGCGCCTGTAAAATGCATAATGGGAAAACGATGAACATATGTATGAATGCTGCTGCAAAATATAGCTATCTTCACATGTCAAAATGTTCACATTTTTTAAGCACTTAACCACGCATATATTTTAATTTCGTTGTTTTGAACCTAAATGATATTCAACATATAATTATGTTAAAATACTGTTGGATTGTGTTTTTATTTGTACAGTTTTGTGCCATCAGCGAAATAAGGTAAAATTTAAAAGTGCATCACATGTGAGTTCCTACTGCTTAAAATACTGTCAAAGCACAAATTTTCAAGTGAACATATTTTGGTGGATGTCATATTTCACCCATTTCTCTGCAATTTTCAATTCACGGATTATATGAAATCTGTGATAAAATACTGTGCCACTGCTTTTATCATCAGCAAAATACCAGTACGTATGTGGAACTAAAAGCATGTTGAAATAAAATTAATGTATAGAGAGCAAAATAATTTCAGTACAGAAAACAAAAGTATTTGTTCATTTTATCAGTGCAGGGAAGCCGCAGAATATTATGCAAAGGGAATAGTTTTACTATCAATTGCTTTGTTTTCGCGTTTTTAAATTTCAGGGTTTTCATATTTTTTTTTAATTTCTCTTTAGTTTTAACTATTTTGTAAATAATTCCTATTCAAACAATGTTAAAATCTTGTTTCACTGTTTTTAATTTTCAGAGTTTTGTGCCATCAGCGAAATAAGCAAAAATTTGAATACAGCTAAATATTATTAAGCACTTTACAGTCATAAAATTTATTATACGTGAAGATTAACCTTCGCCTCGCAAAATTAAAATGAGAAAAGTGTACAACACCCGGTATTCCCAGGCGGTCACCCATCCAAGTACTAACCGGGCCCGACGTTGCTTAACTTCGGTGATTGGACGAGAACCGGTGTTTTCAACGTGGTATGGTCGTAGACATTGATGTCGCCTCGTAAAAGCAACTTAAACCTGCAGATTGAAGATCAGCACAGCCGTTAAAAGATAGGATTGAAATTCTGTTTATTTTTACACAGCATTATTCTTGTACACTTGTCCCATCGCTGTAATAATAATAATAATAATCTCCAAGACAGCACTATACACTATGTGCTGGTCAGGGTCCACGCTACGCATGCGCACTGACATATAAATGTCCTTCTTACTGTTATTTCACTTGGCGGAGTTGGCAATTTGGTTGAATATATTGAACACTGTATTAAAGGAGATGAAATTGGGCTTATGTCAGTGGTCAGACTGACTGAAACACGTGAGAATAGAGGAGAACTTGCAGCAATGAAACGGACTGTGGCTTCTGACGTACCAAAGCTTGAAAATGGAACGTATATTTATCCTTGTCATCATCGCAAAGCTACAAAACATGTGATTCATACATGAACGTGCAAACTTCATCAGCGAGGGCCAATTTCAAATAAAAGATTTTCAAACTCTTTGCTGACCAGTACCCTGTTTTTTTCCCAGTTGCTATCAAAATGTACGGAGCTAATTAAAACATTAATGTGAGCTCCCTATTTAGGCCTGCTGGTCCATATTAGTTTCAACAAATATGATAACTGTGTTGTATATTTCGTAATTTTACACCAGATATATTTGGATCAATATAAAACAAATCTTCCTAGTCTCCTTACTCTAGTTATCGCTTCTCGGCCTTTTGGCTAAGATCAAAGTGTAGTATCTGTTCTTATCAGCTTAATATCTGATACGTGGCCCATCGGGGTACTTCGATATTAAACTGATTTTTGGAACTGGGCGAAGAGTCAGGAGCTTGCTCCGCCTTTGCCATGGGTTGGCCTGGTATTGCAGTACCTCCAGGAACGGCCCACTCCCCTTGGGGAGAAAAATAAAACCAAAAGTAGTAAATCCCACCCCACCCCCACCCCCAGCCCCATCTGCCATTTCTCTGTGATTGTGACTGTCTGCGTTTCATTCAAACAACCATTAGACTTAATTGATCTTGAAGTTTAAATGGAATGGTCTTAGCTTTATAGAATTAAATACAACTGCAAATGAACAGATTCTAAAACAAAGGTAAGTACTGTGCGTGTCCTACCAAATGCACTCAGTCCTTCAAATGACTAGTGTGGCATAAAAAAAATTTGCTGCTGTGCAAAATTCAATAAAATTAATGCTCTTCAAATCTAGTTGGTTTTTTTGTTTTGTTTTTTGTTTGTTTTTGTTTTTATTGTGATTCTTTACAAAATGGCAATCAATTGAAAAAGTATAATTTGTGCATTGTCTCATTTCCTCCTGAAAAAAAAGGTATGATTAACACTGAAGGATGTGTACGTTTTGTGTATTTCCAAGCAGTAATGTGACCAAAAAATGACTTAAAAACATTATACTCTAGATAGTCTTGCAGATTAATCTTGCCTAATTACGGATCCCAATGGTCCTAATCCACTTTTCAACCATGCCCTCTAAAGTCTTTCTCTCTTTTTTTTTTTTTTAAGTGCATGGACATCTAATTAGGAGTCACACATATCCTTTTTTTAGTTTTTTTATTTATTTTTTTAAAAATTTTTTTAGTTAATTCATTAAGTTAATTTATTTATTAGTTATTATCATTATTACATGCTGCTTAGATAAGAATTATGCCCAAATGGCGAATTAAAAGCGCCTGTAAAATGCATAATGGGAAAACGATGAACATATGTATGAATGCTGCTGCAAAATATAGCTATCTTCACATGTCAAAATGTTCACATTTTTTAAGCACTTAACCACGCATATATTTTAATTTCGTTGTTTTGAACCTAAATGATATTCAACATATAATTATGTTAAAATACTGTTGGATTGTGTTTTTATTTGTACAGTTTTGTGCCATCAGCGAAATAAGGTAAAATTTAAAAGTGCATCACATGTGAGTTCCTACTGCTTAAAATACTGTCAAAGCACAAATTTTCAAGTGAACATATTTTGGTGGATGTCATATTTCACCCATTTCTCTGCAATTTTCAATTCACGGATTATATGAAATCTGTGATAAAATACTGTGCCACTGCTTTTATCATCAGCAAAATACCAGTACGTATGTGGAACTAAAAGCATGTTGAAATAAAATTAATGTATAGAGAGCAAAATAATTTCAGTACAGAAAACAAAAGTATTTGTTCATTTTATCAGTGCAGGGAAGCCGCAGAATATTATGCAAAGGGAATAGTTTTACTATCAATTGCTTTGTTTTCGCGTTTTTAAATTTCAGAGTTTTCATATTTTTTTTAATTTCTCTTAAGTTTTAACTATTTTGTAAATAATTCCTATTCAAACAATGTTAAAATCTTGTTTCACTGTTTTTAATTTTCAGAGTTTTGTGCCATCAGCGAAATAAGCAAAAATTTGAATACAGCTAAATGTTATTAAGCACTTTACAGTCATAAAATTGATTATACGTGAAGATTAACCTTCGCCTCGCAAAATTAAAATGAGAAAAGTCTACAACACCCGGTATTCCCAGGCGGTCACCAATCCAAGTACTAACCGGGCCCGACGTTGCTTAACTTCGGTGATTGGACGAGAACCGGTGTTTTCAACGTGGTATGGTCGTAGACATTGATGTCGCCTCGTAAAAGCAACTTAAACCTGCAGATTGAAGATCAGCACAGCCGTTAAAAGATAGGATTGAAATTCTGTTTATTTTTACACAGCATTATTCTTGTACACTTGTCCCATCGCTGTAATAATAATAATAATCTCCAAGACAGCACTATACACTATGTGCTGGTCAGGGTCCACGCTACGCATGCGCACTGACATATAAATGTCCTTCTTACTGTTATTTCACTTGGCGGAGTTGGCAATTTGGTTGAATATATTGAACACTGTATTAAAGGAGATGAAATTGGGCTTATGTCAGTGGTCAGACTGACTGAAATACGTGAGAATAGAGGAGAACTTGCAGCAATGAAACGGACTGTGGCTTCTGACGTACCAAAGCTTGAAAATGGAACGTATATTTATCCTTGTCATCATCGCAAAGCTACAAAACATGTGATTCATACATGAACGTGTAAACTTCATCAGCGAGGGCCAATTTCAAATAAAAGATTTTCAAACTCTTTGCTGACCAGTACCCTGTTTTTTTCCCAGTTGCTATCAAAATGTACGGAGCTAATTAAAACATTAATGTGAGCTCCCTATTTAGGCCTGCTGGTCCATATTAGTTTCAACAAATATGATAACTGTGTTGTATATTTCGTAATTTTACACCAGATATATTTGGATCAATATAAAACAAATCTTCCTAGTCTCCTTACTCTAGTTATCGCTTCTCGGCCTTTTGGCTAAGATCAAAGTGTAGTATCTGTTCTTATCAGCTTAATATCTGATACGTGCCCCATCGGGGTACTTCGATATTAAACTGATTTTTGGAACTGGGCGAAGAGTCAGGAGCTTGCTCCGCCTTTGCCACGGGTTGGCCTGGTATTGCAGTACCTCCAGGAACGGCCCACTCCCCTTGGGGAGAAAAATAAAACCAAAAGTAGTAAATCCCACCCCACCCCCACCCCCAGCCCCATCTGCCATTTCTCTGTGATTGTGACTGTCTGCGTTTCATTCAAACAACCATTCGACTTAATTGATCTTGAAGTTTAAATGGAATGGTCTTAGCTTTATAGAATTAAATACAACTGCAAATGAACAGATTCTAAAACAAAGGTAAGTACTGTGCGTGTCCTACCAAATGCACTCAGTCCTTCAAATGACTAGTGTGGCATAAAAAAAATTTGCTGCTGTGCAAAATTCAATAAAATTAATGCTCTTCAAATCTAGTTGGTTTTTTTTTTGTTTTTTTTTGTTTTTGTTTTTATTGTGATTCTTTACAAAATGGCAATCAATTGAAAAAGTATAATTTGTGCATTGTCTCATTTCCTCCTGAAAAAAAGGTATGATTAACACTGAAGGATGTGTACGTTTTGTGTATTTCCAAGCAGTAATGTGACCAAAAAATGACTTAAAAACATTATACTCTAGATAGTCTTGCAGATTAATCTTGCCTAATTACGGATCCCAATGGTCCTAATCCACTTTTCAACCATGCCCTCTAAAGTCTTTCTCTCTTTTTTTTTTTTTTAAGTGCATGGACATCTAATTAGGAGTCACACATATCCTTTTTTTAGTTTTTTTATTTATTTTTTTAAAAATTTTTTTAGTTAATTCATTAAGTTAATTTATTTATTAGTTATTATCATTATTACATGCTGCTTAGATAAGAATTATGCCCAAATGGCGAATTAAAAGCGCCTGTAAAATGCATAATGGGAAAACGATGAACATATGTATGAATGCTGCTGCAAAATATAGCTATCTTCACATGTCAAAATGTTCACATTTTTAAGCACTTAACCACGCATATATTTTAATTTCGTTGTTTTGAACCTAAATGATATTCAACATATAATTATGTTAAAATACTGTTGGATTGTGTTTTTATTTGTACAGTTTTGTGCCATCAGCGAAATAAGGTAAAATTTAAAAGTGCATCACATGTGAGTTCCTACTGCTTAAAATACTGTCAAAGCACAAATTTTCAAGTGAACATATTTTGGTGGATGTCATATTTCACCCATTTCTCTGCAATTTTCAATTCACGGATTATATGAAATCTGTGATAAAATACTGTGCCACTGCTTTTATCATCAGCAAAATACCAGTACGTATGTGGAACTAAAAGCATGTTGAAATAAAATTAATGTATAGAGAGCAAAATAATTTCAGTACAGAAAACAAAAGTATTTGTTCATTTTATCAGTGCAGGGAAGCCGCAGAATATTATGCAAAGGGAATAGTTTTACTATCAATTGCTTTGTTTTCGCGTTTTTAAATTTCAGGGTTTTCATATTTTTTTTAATTTCTCTTAAGTTTTAACTATTTTGTAAATAATTCCTATTCAAACAATGTTAAAATCTTGTTTCACTGTTTTTAATTTTCAGAGTTTTGTGCCATCAGCGAAATAAGCAAAAATTTGAATACAGCTAAATGTTATTAAGCACTTTACAGTCATAAAATTTATTATACGTGAAGATTAACCTTCGCCTCCCAAAATTAAAATGAGAAAAGTCTACAACACCCGGTATTCCCAGGCGGTCACCCATCCAAGTACTAACCGGGCCCGACGTTGCTTAACTTCGGTGATCGGACGAGAAACGGTGTTTTCAACGTGGTATGGTCGTAGACATTGATATCGCCTCGTAAAAGCAACTTAAACCTGCAGATTGAAGATCAGCACAGCCGTTAAAAGATAGGATTGAAATTCTGTTTATTTTTACACAGCATTATTCTTGTACACTTGTCCCATCGCTGTAACAATAATAATAATCTCCAAGACAGCACTATACACTATGTGCTGGTCAGGGTCCACGCTACGCATGCGCACTGACATATAAATGTCCTTCTTACTGTTATTTCACTTGGCGGAGTTGGCAATTTGGTTGAATATATTGAACACTGTATTAAAGGAGATGAAATTGGGCTTATGTCAGTGGTCAGACTGACTGAAATACGTGAGAATAGAGGAGAACTTGCAGCAATGAAACGGACTGTGGCTTCTGACGTACCAAAGCTTGAAAATGGAACGTATATTTATCCTTGTCATCATCGCAAAGCTACAAAACATGTGATTCATACATGAACGTGTAAACTTCATCAGCGAGGGCCAATTTCAAATAAAAGATTTTCAAACTCTTTGCTGACCAGTACCCTGTTTTTTTCCCAGTTGCTATCAAAATGTACGGAGCTAATTAAAACATTAATGTGAGCTCCCTATTTAGGCCTGCTGGTCCATATTAGTTTCAACAAATATGATAACTGTGTTGTATATTTCGTAATTTTACACCAGATATATTTGGATCAATATAAAACAAATCTTCCTAGTCTCCTTACTCTAGTTATCGCTTCTCGGCCTTTTGGCTAAGATCAAAGTGTAGTATCTGTTCTTATCAGCTTAATATCTGATACGTGGCCCATCGGGGTACTTCGATATTAAACTGATTTTTGGAACTGGGCGAAGAGTCAGGAGCTTGCTCCGCCTTTGCCACGGGTTGGCCTGGTATTGCAGTACCTCCAGGAACGGCCCACTCCCCTTGGGGAGAAAAATAAAACCAAAAGTAGTAAATCCCACCCCACCCCCACCCCCAGCCCCATCTGCTATTTCTCTGTGATTGTGACTGTCTGCGTTTCATTCAAACAACCATTCGACTTAATTGATCTTGAAGTTTAAATGGAATGGTCTTAGCTTTATAGAATTAAATACAACTGCAAATGAACAGATTCTAAAACAAAGGTAAGTACTGTGCGTGTCCTACCAAATGCACTCAGTCCTTCAAATGACTAGTGTGGCATAAAAAAAATTTGCTGCTGTGCAAAATTCAATAAAATTAATGCTCTTCAAATCTAGTTGTTTTTTTTGTTTTTTTTTGTTTTTTTGTTTTTATTGTGATTCTTTACAAAATGGCAATCAATTGAAAAAGTATAATTTGTGCATTGTCTCATTTCCTCCTGAAAAAAAGGTATGATTAACACTGAAGGATGTGTACGTTTTGTGTATTTCCAAGCAGTAATGTGACCAAAAAATGACTTAAAAACATTATACTCTAGATAGTCTTGCAGATTAATCTTGCCTAATTACGGATCCCAATGGTCCTAATCCACTTTTCAACCATGCCCTCTAAAGTCTTTCTCTCTTTTTTTTTTTTTTAAGTGCATGGACATCTAATTAGGAGTCACACATATCCTTTTTTTAGTTTTTTTATTTATTTTTTTAAAAATTTTTTTAGTTAATTCATTAAGTTAATTTATTTATTAGTTATTATCATTATTACATGCTGCTTAGATAAGAATTATGCCCAAATGGCGAATTAAAAGCGCCTGTAAAATGCATAATGGGAAAACGATGAACATATGTATGAATGCTGCTGCAAAATATAGCTATCTTCACATGTCAAAATGTTCACATTTTTAAGCACTTAACCACGCATATATTTTAATTTCGTTGTTTTGAACCTAAATGATATTCAACATATAATTATGTTAAAATACTGTTGGATTGTGTTTTTATTTGTACAGTTTTGTGCCATCAGCGAAATAAGGTAAAATTTAAAAGTGCATCACATGTGAGTTCCTACTGCTTAAAATACTGTCAAAGCACAAATTTTCAAGTGAACATATTTTGGTGGATGTCATATTTCACCCATTTCTCTGCAATTTTCAATTCACGGATTATATGAAATCTGTGATAAAATACTGTGCCACTGCTTTTATCATCAGCAAAATACCAGTACGTATGTGGAACTAAAAGCATGTTGAAATAAAATTAATGTATAGAGAGCAAAATAATTTCAGTACAGAAAACAAAAGTATTTGTTCATTTTATCAGTGCAGGGAAGCCGCAGAATATTATGCAAAGGGAATAGTTTTACTATCAATTGCTTTGTTTTCGCGTTTTTAAATTTCAGGGTTTTCATATTTTTTTTAATTTCTCTTAAGTTTTAACTATTTTGTAAATAATTCCTATTCAAACAATGTTAAAATCTTGTTTCACTGTTTTTAATTTTCAGAGTTTTGTGCCATCAGCGAAATAAGCAAAAATTTGAATACAGCTAAATGTTATTAAGCACTTTACAGTCATAAAATTTATTATACGTGAAGATTAACCTTCGCCTCCCAAAATTAAAATGAGAAAAGTCTACAACACCCGGTATTCCCAGGCGGTCACCCATCCAAGTACTAACCGGGCCCGACGTTGCTTAACTTCGGTGATCGGACGAGAAACGGTGTTTTCAACGTGGTATGGTCGTAGACATTGATATCGCCTCGTAAAAGCAACTTAAACCTGCAGATTGAAGATCAGCACAGCCGTTAAAAGATAGGATTGAAATTCTGTTTATTTTTACACAGCATTATTCTTGTACACTTGTCCCATCGCTGTAACAATAATAATAATCTCCAAGACAGCACTATACACTATGTGCTGGTCAGGGTCCACGCTACGCATGCGCACTGACATATAAATGTCCTTCTTACTGTTATTTCACTTGGCGGAGTTGGCAATTTGGTTGAATATATTGAACACTGTATTAAAGGAGATGAAATTGGGCTTATGTCAGTGGTCAGACTGACTGAAATACGTGAGAATAGAGGAGAACTTGCAGCAATGAAACGGACTGTGGCTTCTGACGTACCAAAGCTTGAAAATGGAACGTATATTTATCCTTGTCATCATCGCAAAGCTACAAAACATGTGATTCATACATGAACGTGTAAACTTCATCAGCGAGGGCCAATTTCAAATAAAAGATTTTCAAACTCTTTGCTGACCAGTACCCTGTTTTTTTCCCAGTTGCTATCAAAATGTACGGAGCTAATTAAAACATTAATGTGAGCTCCCTATTTAGGCCTGCTGGTCCATATTAGTTTCAACAAATATGATAACTGTGTTGTATATTTCGTAATTTTACACCAGATATATTTGGATCAATATAAAACAAATCTTCCTAGTCTCCTTACTCTAGTTATCGCTTCTCGGCCTTTTGGCTAAGATCAAAGTGTAGTATCTGTTCTTATCAGCTTAATATCTGATACGTGGCCCATCGGGGTACTTCGATATTAAACTGATTTTTGGAACTGGGCGAAGAGTCAGGAGCTTGCTCCGCCTTTGCCACGGGTTGGCCTGGTATTGCAGTACCTCCAGGAACGGCCCACTCCCCTTGGGGAGAAAAATAAAACCAAAAGTAGTAAATCCCACCCCACCCCCACCCCCAGCCCCATCTGCTATTTCTCTGTGATTGTGACTGTCTGCGTTTCATTCAAACAACCATTCGACTTAATTGATCTTGAAGTTTAAATGGAATGGTCTTAGCTTTATAGAATTAAATACAACTGCAAATGAACAGATTCTAAAACAAAGGTAAGTACTGTGCGTGTCCTACCAAATGCACTCAGTCCTTCAAATGACTAGTGTGGCATAAAAAAAATTTGCTGCTGTGCAAAATTCAATAAAATTAATGCTCTTCAAATCTAGTTGTTTTTTTTGTTTTTTTTTGTTTTTTTGTTTTTATTGTGATTCTTTACAAAATGGCAATCAATTGAAAAAGTATAATTTGTGCATTGTCTCATTTCCTCCTGAAAAAAAAGGTATGATTAACACTGAAGGATGTGTATGTTTTGTGTATTTCCAAGCAGTAATGTGACCAAAAAATGACTTAAAAACATTATACTCTAGATAGTCTTGCAGATTAATCTTGCCTAATTACGGATCCCAATGGTCCTAATCCACTTTTCAACCATGCCCTCTAAAGTCTCTCTCTCTGTTTTTTTTAAGTGCATGGACATCTAATTAGGAGTCACACATATCCTTTTTTTAGTTTTTTTATTTATTTTTTTTAAAATTTTTTTTAGTTAATTCATTAAGTTAATTTATTTATTAGTTATTATCATTATTACATGCTGCTTAGATAAGAATTATGCCCAAATGGCGAATTTAAAGCGCCTGTAAAATGCATAATGGGAAAACGATGAACATATGTATGAATGCTGCTGCAAAATATAGCTATCTTCACATGTCAAAATGTTCACATTTTTTAAGCACTTAACCACGCATATCTTTTAATTTCGTTGTTTTGAACCTAAATGATATTCAACATATAATTATGTTAAAATACTGTTGGATTGTGTTTTTATTTGTACAGTTTTGTGCCATCAGCGAAATAAGGTAAAATTTAAAAGTGCATCACATGTGAGTTCCTACTGCTTAAAATACTGTCAAAGCACAAATTTTCAAGTGAACATATTTTGGTGGATGTCATATTTCACCCATTTCTCTGCAATTTTCAATTCACGGATTATATGAAATCTGTGATGAAATACTGTGCCACTGCTTTTATCATCAGCAAAATACCAGTACGTATGTGGAACTAAAAGCATGTTGAAATAAAATTAATGTATAGAGAGCAAAATAATTTCAGTACAGAAAACAAAAGTATTTGTTCATTTTATCAGTGCAGGGAAGCCGCAGAATATTATGCAAAGGGAATAGTTTTACTATCAATTGCTTTGTTTTCGCGTTTTTAAATTTCAGGGTTTTCATATTTTTTTTAATTTCTCTTTAGTTTTAACTATTTTGTAAATAATTCCTATTCAAACAATGTTAAAATCTTGTTTCACTGTTTTTAATTTTCAGAGTTTTGTGCCATCAGCGAAATAAGCAAAAATTTGAATACAGCTAAATAATATTAAGCACTTTACAGTCATAAAATTTATTATACGTGAAGATTAACCTTCGCCTCGCAAAATTAAAATGAGAAAAGTCTACAACACCCGGTATTCCCAGGCGGTCACCCATCCAAGTACTAACCGGGCCCGACGTTGCTTAACTTCGGTGATCGGACGAGAACCGGTGTTTTCAACGTGGTATGGTCGTAGACATTGATGTCGCCTCGTAAAAGCAACTTAAACCTGCAGATTGAAGATCAGCACAGCCGTTAAAAGATAGGATTGAAATTCTGTTTATTTTTACACAGCATTATTCTTGTACACTTGTCCCATCGCTGTAATAATAATAATAATAATAATCTCCAAGACAGCACTATACACTATGTGCTGGTCAGGGTCCACGCTACGCATGCGCACTAACATATAAATGTCCTTCTTACTGTTATTTCACTTGGCGGAGTTGGCAATTTGGCTGAATATATTGAACACTGTATTAAAGGAGATGAAATTGGGCTTATGTCAGTGGTCAGACTGACTGAAATACGTGAGAATACAGGAGAACTTGCAGCAATGAAACGGACTGTGGCTTCTGACGTACCAAAGCTTGAAAATGGAACGTATATTTATCCTTGTCATCATCGCAAAGCTACAAAACATGTGATTCATACATGAACGTGTAAACTTCATCAGCGAGGGCCAATTTCAAATAAAAGATTTTCAAACTCTTTGCTGACCAGTACCCTGTTTTTTTCCCAGTTGCTATCAAAATGTACGGAGCTAATTAAAACATTAATGTGAGCTCCCTATTTAGGCCTGCTGGTCCATATTAGTTTCAACAAATATGATAACTGTGTTGTATATTTCGTAATTTTACACCAGATATATTTGGATCAATATAAAACAAATCTTCCTAGTCTCCTTACTCTAGTTATCGCTTCTCGGCCTTTTGGCTAAGATCAAAGTGTAGTATCTGTTCTTATCAGCTTAATATCTGATACGTGCCCCATCGGGGTACTTCGATATTAAACTGATTTTTGGAACTGGGCGAAGAGTCAGGAGCTTGCTCCGCCTTTGCCACGGGTTGGCCTGGTATTGCAGTACCTCCAGGAACGGCCCACTCCCCTTGGGGAGAAAAATAAAACCAAAAGTAGTAAATCCCACCCCACCCCCACCCCCAGCCCCATCTGCCATTTCTCTGTGATTGTGACTGTCTGCGTTTCATTCAAACAACCATTCGACTTAATTGATCTTGAAGTTTAAATGGAATGGTCTTAGCTTTATAGAATTAAATACAACTGCAAATGAACAGATTCTAAAGCAAAGGTAAGTACTGTGCGTGTCCTACCAAATGCACTCAGTCCTTCAAATGACTAGTGTGGCATAAAAAAAATATTTGCTGCTGTGCAAAATTCAATAAAATTAATGCTCTTCCAATCTAGTTGGTTTTTTTGTTTTTGTTTTTTTTTTGTTTTTTTTTTTTTATTGTGATTCTTTACAAAATGGCAATCAATTGAAAAAGTATAATTTGTGCATTGTCTCATTTCCTCCTGAAAAAAAAGATATGATTAACACTGAAGGATGTGTACGTTTTGTGTATTTCCAAGCAGTAATGTGACCAAAAAATGACTTAAAAACATTATACTCTAGATAGTCTTGCAGATTAATCTTGCATAATTACGGATCCCAATGGTCCTAATCCACTTTTCAACCATGCCCTCTAAAGTCTCTCTCTCTTTTTTTTTTTAAGTGCATGGACATCTAATTAGGAGTCACACATATCCTTTTTTTAGTTTTTTTATTTATTTTTTTTGAAAAATTTTTTTAGTTAATTCATTTAGTTAATTTATTTATTAGTTATTATCATTATTACATGCTGCTTAGATAAGAATTATGCCCAAATGGCGAATTTAAAGCGCCTGTAAAATGCATTATGGGAAAACGATGAACATATGTATGAATGCTGCTGCAAAATATAGCTATCTTCACATGTCAAAATGTTCACATTTTTTAAGCACTTAACCACGCATATATTTTAATTTCGTTGTTTTGAACCTTAATGATATTCAACATATAATTATGTTAAAATACTGTTGGATTGTGTTTTTATTTGTACAGTTTTGTGCCATCAGCGAAATAAGGTAAAATTTAAAAGTGCATCACATGTGAGTTCGTACTGCTTAAAATACTGTCAAAGCACAAATTTTCAAGTGAACATATTTTGGTGGATGTCATATTTCACCCATTTCTCTGCAATTTTCAATTCACGGATTATATGAAATCTGTGATGAAATACTGTGCCACTGCTTTTATCATCAGCAAAATACCAGTACGTATGTGGAACTAAAAGCATGTTGAAATAAAATTAATGTATAGAGAGCAAAATAATTTCAGTACAGAAAACAAAAGTATTTGTTCATTTTATCAGTGCAGGGAAGCCGCAGAATATTATGCAAAGGGAATAGTTTTACTATCAATTGCTTTGTTTTCGCGTTTTTAAATTTCAGGGTTTTCATTTTTTTTTAATTTCGCTTTAGTTTTAACTATTTTGTAAATAATTCCTATTCAAACAATGTTAAACTCTTGTTTCACTGTTTTTAATTTTCAGAGTTTTGTGCCATCAGCGAAATAAGCAAAAATTTGAATACAGCTAAATGTTATTAAGCACTTTACAGTCATAAAATTTATTATACGTGAAGATTAACCTTCGCCTCGCAAAATTAAATTGAGAAAAGTCTACAACACCCGGTATTCCCAGGCGGTCACCCATCCAAGTACTAACTGGGCCCGACGTTGCTTAACTTCGGTGATCGGACGAGAACCGGTGTTTTCAACGTGATATGGTCGTAGACATTGATGTCGCCTCCTAAAAGCAACTTAAACCTGCAGATTGAAGATCAGCACAGCTGTTAAAAGATAGGATTGAAATTCTGTTTATTTTTACACAGCATTATTCTTGTACACTTGTCCCATCGCTATAATAATAATAATAATAATCTCCAAGACAGCACTATACACTATGTGCTGGTCAGGGTCCACGCTACGCATGCGCACTGACATATAAATGTCTTTCTTACTGTTATTTCACTTGGCGGAGTTGGCAATTTGGTTGAATATATTGAACACTGTATTAAAGGAGATGAAATTGGGCTTATGTCAGTGGTCAGACTGACTGAAATACGTGAGAATACAGGAGAACTTGCAGCAATGAAACGGACTGTGGCTTCTGACGTACCAAAGCTTGAAAATGGAACGTATATTTATCCTTGTCATCATCGCAAAGCTACAAAACATGTGATTCATACATGAACGTGTAAACTTCATCAGCGAGGGCCAATTTCAAATAAAAGATTTTCAAACTCTTTGCTGACCAGTACCCTGTTTTTTTCCCAGTTGCTATCAAAATGTACGGAGCTAATTAAAACATTAATGTGAGCTCCCTATTTAGGCCTGCTGGTCCATATTAGTTTCAACAAATATGATAACTGTGTTGTATATTTCGTAATTTTACACCAGATATATTTGGATCAATATAAAACAAATCTTCCTAGTCTCCTTACTCTAGTTATCGCTTCTCGGCCTTTTGGCTAAGATCAAAGTGTAGTATCTGTTCTTATCAGCTTAATATCTGATACGTGCCCCATCGGGGTACTTCGATATTAAACTGATTTTTGGAACTGGGCGAAGAGTCAGGAGCTTGCTCCGCCTTTGCCACGGGTTGGCCTTGTATTGCAGTACCTCCAGGAACGGCCCACTCCCCTTGGGGAGAAAAATAAAACCAAAAGTAGTAAATCCCACCCCACCCCCACCCCCAGCCCCATCTGCTATTTCTCTGTGATTGTGACTGTCTGCGTTTCATTCAAACAACCATTCGACTTAATTGATCTTGAAGTTTAAATGGAATGGTCTTAGCTTTATAGAATTAAATACAACTGCAAATGAACAGATTCTAAAACAAAGGTAAGTACTGTGCGTGTCCTACCAAATGCACTCAGTCCTTCAAATGACTAGTGTGGCATAAAAAAAAAATTGCTGCTGTGCAAAATTCAATAAAACTAATGCTCTTCAAATCTAGTTGGTTTTTTTGTTTGTTTTTTTTTTTTGTTTTTTTGTTTTTATTGTGATTCTTTACAAAATGGCAATCAATTGAAAAAGTATAATTTGTGCATTGTCTCATTTCCTCCTGAAAAAAAAGATATGATTAACACTGAAGGATGTGTACCTTTTGTGTATTTCCAAGCAGTAATGTGACCAAAAAATGACTTAAAAACATTATACTCTAGATAGTCTTGCAGATTAATCTTGCCTAATTACGGATCCCAATGGTCCTAATCCACTTTTCAACCATGCCCTCTAAAGTCTCTCTCTCTTGTTTTTTTAAGTGCATGGACATCTAATTATGAGTCACACATATCCTTTTTTTAGTTTTTTTATTTATTTTTTTTTTTTTAGTTTTTTTAGTTAATTCATTTAGTTAATTTATTTATTAGTTATTATCATTATTACATGCTGCTTAGATAAGAATTATGCCCAAATGGCGAATTTAAAGTGCCTGTAAAATGCATAATGGGAAAACGATGAACATATGTATGAATGCTGCTGCAAAATATAGCTATCTTCACATGTCAAAATGTTCACATTTTTTAAGCACTTAACCACGCATATATTTTAATTTCGTTGTTTTGAACCTAAATGATATTCAACATATAATTATGTTAAAATACTGTTGGATTGTGTTTTTATTTGTACAGTTTTGTGCCATCAGCGAAATAAGGTAAAATTTAAAAGTGCATCACATGTGAGTTCGTACTGCTTAAAATACTGTCAAAGCACAAATTTTCAAGTGAACATATTTTGGTGGATGTCATATTTCACCCATTTCTCTGCAATTTTCAATTCACGGATTATATGAAATCTGTGATGAAATACTGTGCCACTGCTTTTATCATCAGCAAAATACCAGTACGTATGTGGAACTAAAAGCATGTTGAAATAAAATTAATGTATAGAGAGCAAAATAATTTCAGTACAGAAAACAAAAGTATTTGTTCATTTTATCAGTACAGGGAAGCCGCAGAATATTATGCAAAGGGAATAGTTTTACTATCAATTGCTTTGTTTTCGCGTTTTTAAATTTCAGGCTTTTCATATTTTTTTTAATTTCTCTTTAGTTTTAACTATTTTGTAAATAATTCCTATTCAAACAATGTTAAAATCTTGTTTCACTGTTTTTAATTTTCAGAGTTTTGTGCCATCAGCGAAATAAGCAAAAATTTGAATACAGCTAAATGTTATTAAGCACTTTACAGTCATAAAATTTATTATACGTGAAGATTAACCTTCGCCTCGCAAAATTAAAATGAGAAAAGTCTACAACACCCGGTATTCCCAGGCGGTCACCCATCCAAGTACTAACTGGGCCCGACGTTGCTTAACTTCGGTGATCGGACGAGAACCGGTGTTTTCAACGTGGTATGGTCGTAGACATTGATGTCGCCTCCTAAAAGCAACTTAAACCTGCAGATTGAAGATCAGCACAGCTGTTAAAAGATAGGATTGAAATTCTGTTTATTTTTACACAGCATTATTCTTGTACACTTGTCCCATCGCTATAATAATAATAATAATAATCTCCAAGACAGCACTATACACTATGTGCTGGTCAGGGTCCACGCTACGCATGCGCACTGACATATAAATGTCCTTCTTACTGTTATTTCACTTGGCGGAGTTGGCAATTTGGTTGAATATATTGAGCACTGTATTAAAGGAGATGAAATTGGGCTTATGTCAGTGGTCAGACTGACTGAAATACGTGAGAATACAGGAGAACTTGCAGCAATGAAACGGACTGTGGCTTCTGACGTACCAAAGCTTGAAAATGGAACGTATATTTATCCTTGTCATCATCGCAAAGCTACAAAACATGTGATTCATACATGAACGTGTAAACTTCATCAGCGAGGGCCAATTTCAAATAAAAGATTTTCAAACTCTTTGCTGACCAGTACCCTGTTTTTTTCCCAGTTGCTATCAAAATGTACGGAGCTAATTAAAACATTAATGTGAGCTCCCTATTTAGGCCTGCTGGTCCATATTAGTTTCAACAAATATGATAACTGTGTTGTATATTTCGTAATTTTACACCAGATATATTTGGATCAATATAAAACAAATCTTCCTAGTCTCCTTACTCTAGTTATCGCTTCTCGGCCTTTTGGCTAAGATCAAAGTGTAGTATCTGTTCTTATCAGCTTAATATCTGATACGTGCCCCATCGGGGTACTTCGATATTAAACTGATTTTTGGAACTGGGCGAAGAGTCAGGAGCTTGCTCCGCCTTTGCCACGGGTTGGCCTGGTATTGCAGTACCTCCAGGAACGGCCCACTCCCCTTGGGGAGAAAAATAAAACCAAAAGTAGTAAATCCCACCCCACCGCCACCCCCAGCCCCATCTGCCATTTCTCTGTGATTGTGACTGTCTGCGTTTCATTCAAACAACCATTCGACTTAATTGATCTTGAAGTTTAAATGGAATGGTCTTCGCTTTATAGAATTAAATACAACTGCAAATGAACAGATTCTAAAACAAAGGTAAGTACTGTGCGTGTCCTACCAAATGCACTCAGTCCTTCAAATGACTAGTGTGGCATAAAAAAAAATTTGCTGCTGTGCAAAATTCAATAAAATTAATGCTCTTCAAATCTAGTTGGTTTTTTTTGTTTTTGTTTTTTTTTTGTTTGTTTTTTTTTATTGTGATTCTTTACAAAATGGCAATCAATTGAAAAAGTATAATTTGTGCATTGTCTCATTTCCTCCTGAAAAAAAAGGTATGATTAACACTGAAGGATGTGTACGTTTTGTGTATTTCCAAGCAGTAATGTGACCAAAAAATGACTTAAAAACATTATACTCTAGATAGTCTTGCAGATTAATCTTGCCTAATTACGGATCCCAATGGTCCTAATCCACTTTTCAACCATGCCCTCTAAAGTCTCTCTCTCTTTTTTTTTAAGTGCATGGACATCTAATTAGGAGTCACACATATCCTTTTTATAGTTTTTTTATTTATTTTTTTTTTTTTAGTTTTTTTAGTTAATTCATTTAGTTAATTTATTTATTAGTTATTATCATTATTACATGCTGCTTAGATAAGAATTATGCCCAAATGGCGAATTTAAAGCGGCTGTAAAATGCATAATGGGAAATGGATGAACATATGTATGAATGCTGCTGCAAAATATAGCTATCTTCACATGTCAAAATGTTCACATTTTTTAAGCACTTAACCAGGCATATATTTTAATTTCGTTGTTTTGAACCTAAATGATATTCAACATATAATTATGTTAAAATACTGTTGGATTGTGTTTTTATTTGTACAGTTTTGTGGCATCAGCGAAATAAGGTAAAATTTAAAAGTGCATCACATGTGAGTTCCTACTGCTTAAAATACTGTCAAAGCACAAATTTTCAAGTGAACATATTTTGGTGGATGTCATATTATACCCATTTCTCTGCAATTTTCAATTCACGGATTATATGAAATCCGTGATAAAATACTGTGCCACTGCTTTTATCATCAGCAAAATACCAGTACGTATGTGGAACTAAAAGCATGTTGAAATAAAATTAATGTATAGAGGTCAAAATAATTTCAGTACAGAAAACAAAAGTATTTGTTCATTTTATCAGTGCAGGGAAGCCGCAGAATATTATGCAAAGGGAATAGTTTTACTATCAATTGCTTTGTTTTCGCGTTTTTAAATTTCAGGCTTTTCATATTTTTTTTCATTTCTCTTTAGTTTTAACTATTTTGTAAATAATTCCTATTCAAACAATGTTAAAATCTTGTTTCACTGTTTTTAATTTTCAGAGTTTTGTGCCATCAGCGAAATAAGCAAAAATTTGAATACAGCTAAATGTTATTAAGCACTTTACAGTCATAAAATTTGTTATACGTGAAGATTAACCTTCGCCTCGCAAAATTAAAATGAGAAAAGTCTACAACACCCGGTATTCCCAGGCGGTCACCCATCCAAGTACTAACCGGGCCCGACGTTGCTTAACTTCGGTGATCGGACGAGAACCGGTGTTTTCAACGTGGTATGGTCGTAGACATTGATGTCGCCTCCTAAAAGCAACTTAAACCTGCAGATTGAAGATCAGCACAGCCGTTAAAAGATAGGATTGAAATTCTGTTTATTTTTACACAGCATTATTCTTGTACACTTGTCCCATCGCTGTAATAATAATAATAATCTCCAAGACAGCACTATACACTATTTGCTGGTCAGGGTCCACGCTACGCATGCGCACTGACATATAAATGTCCTTCTTACTGTTATTTCACTTGGCGGAGTTGGCAATTTGGTTGAATATATTGAACACTGTATTAAAGGAGATGAAATTGGGCTTATGTCAGTGGTCAGACTGACTGAAATACGTGAGAATAGAGGAGAACTTGCAGCAATGAAACGGACTGTGGCTTCTGACGTACCAAAGCTTGAAAATGGAACGTATATTTATCCTTGTCATCATCGCAAAGCTACAAAACATGTGATTCATACATGAACGTGTAAACTTCATCAGCGAGGGCCAATTTCAAATAAAAGATTTTCAAACTCTTTGCTGACCAGTACCCTGTTTTTTTCCCAGTTGCTATCAAAATGTACGGAGCTAATTAAAACATTAATGTGAGCTCCCTATTTAGGCCTGCTGGTCCATATTAGTTTCAACAAATATGATAACTGTGTTGTATATTTCGTAATTTTACACCAGATATATTTGGATCAATATAAAACAAATCTTCCTAGTCTCCTTACTCTAGTTATCGCTTCTCGGCCTTTTGGCTAAGATCAAAGTGTAGTATCTGTTCTTATCAGCTTAATATCTGATACGTGCCCCATCGGGGTACTTCGATATTAAACTGATTTTTGGAACTGGGCGAAGAGTCAGGAGCTTGCTCCGCCTTTGCCACGGGTTGGCCTGGTATTGCAGTACCTCCAGGAACGGCCCACTCCCCTTGGGGAGAAAAATAAAACCAAAAGTAGTAAATCCCACCCCACCCCCACCCCCAGCCCCATCTGCCATTTCTCTGTGATTGTGACTGTCTGCGTTTCATTCAAACAACCATTCGACTTAATTGATCTTGAAGTTTAAATGGAATGGTCTTAGCTTTATAGAATTAAATACAACTGCAAATGAACAGATTCTAAAACAAAGGTAAGTACTGTGCGTGTCCTACCAAATGCACTCAGTCCTTCAAATGACTAGTGTGGCATAAAAAAAAATTTGCTGCTGTGCAAAATTCAATAAAATTAATGCTCTTCAAATCTAGTTGGTTTTATTTTATTCTTTTTTTTTTGTTTTTTTGTTTTTATTGTGATTCTTTACAAAATGGCAATCAATTGAAAAAGTATAATTTGTGCATTGTCTCATTTCCTCCTGGAAAAAAGGTATGATTAACACTGAAGGATGTGTATGTTTTGTGTATTTCCAAGCAGTAATGTGACCAAAAATTGACTTAAAAACATTATGCTCTAGATAGTATTGCAGATTAATCTTGCCTAATTACGGATCCCAATGGTCCTAATCCACTTTTCAACCATGCCCTCTAAAGTCTCTCTCTCTTTTTTTTTTAAGTGCATGGACATCTAATTAGGAGTCACACAAATCCTTTTTTTAGTTTTTTTATTTATTTTTTTTTTTAAATTTTTTTAGTTAATTCATTTAGTTAATTTATTTATTAGTTATTATCATTATTACATGCTGCTTAGATAAGAATTATGCCCAAATGGCGAATTTAAAGCTCCTGTAAAATGCATAATGGGAAAACGATGAACATATGTATGAATGCTGCTGCAAAATATAGCTATCTTCACATGTCAAAATGTTCACATTTTTTAAGCACTTAACCACGCATATATTTTAATTTCGTTGTTTTGAACCTAAATGATATTCAACATATAATTATGTTAAAATACTGTTGGATTGTGTTTTTATTTGTACAGTTTTGTGGCATCAGCGAAATAAGGTAAAATTTAAAAGTGCATCACATGTGAGTTCCTACTGCTTAAAATACTGTCAAAGCACAAATTTTCAAGTGAACATATTTTGGTGGATGTCATAATTCACCCATTTCTCTGCAATTTTCAATTCACGGATTATATGAAATCTGTGATAAAATACTGTGCCACTGCTTTTATCATCAGCAAAATACCAGTACGTATGTGGAACTAAAAGCATGTTGAAATAAAATTAATGTATAGAGAGCAAAATAATTTCAGTACAGAAAACAAAAGTATTTGTTCATTTTATCAGTGCAGGGAAGCCGCAGAATATTATGCAAAGGGAATAGTTTTACTATCAATTGCTTTGTTTTCGCGTTTTTAAATTTCAGGGTTTTCATATTTTTTTTCATTTCTCTTTAGTTTTAACTATTTTGTAAATAATTCCTATTCAAACAATGTTAAAATCTTGTTTCACTGTTTTTAATTTTCAGAGTTTTGTGCCATCAGCGAAATAAGCAAAAATTTGAATACAGCTAAATGTTATTAAGCACTTTACAGTCATAAAATTTATTATACGTGAAGATTAACCTTCGCCTCGCAAAATTAAAATGAAAAAAAGTCTACAACACCCGGTATTCCCAGGTGGTCACCCATCCAAGTACTAACCGGGCCCGACGTTGCTTAACTTCGGTGATCGGACGAGAACCGGTGTTTTCAACGTGGTATGGTCGTAGACATTGATGTCGCCTCGTTAAAGCAACTGAAAGCTGCAGATTGAAGATCAGCACAGCCGTTAAAAGATAGGATTGAAATTCTGTTTATTTTTACACAGCATTATTCTTGTACACTTGTCCCATCGCTATAATAATAATAATAATAATAATCTCCAAGACAGCACTATACACTATGTGCTGGTCAGGGTCCACGCTACGCATGCGCACTGACATATAAATGTCCTTCTTACTGTTATTTCACTTGGCAGAGTTGGCAATTTGGTTGAATATATTGAACATTGTATTAAAGGAGATGAAATTGGGCTTATGTCAGTGGTCAGACTGACTGAAATACGTGAGAATAGAGGAGAACTTGCAGCAATGAAACGGACTGTGGCTTCTGACGTACCAAAGCTTGAAAATGGAACGTATATTTATCCTTGTCATCATCGCAAAGCTACAAAACATGTGATTCATACATGAACGTGTAAACTTCATCAGCGAGGGCCAATTTCAAATAAAAGATTTTCAAACTCTTTGCTGACCAGTACCCTGTTTTTTTCCCAGTTGCTATCAAAATGTACGGAGCTAATTAAAACATTAATGTGAGCTCCCTATTTAGGCCTGCTGGTCCATATTAGTTTCAACAAATATGATAACTGCGTTGTATATTTCGTAATTTTACACCAGATATATTTGGATCAATATAAAACAAATCTTCCTAGTCTCCTTACTCTAGTTATCGCTTCTCGGCCTTTTGGCTAAGATCAAAGTGTAGTATCTGTTCTTATCAGCTTAATATCTGATACGTGCCCCATCGGGGTACTTCGATATTAAACTGATTTTTGGAACTGGGCGAAGAGTCAGGAGCTTGCTCCGCCTTTGCCACGGGTTGGCCTGGTATTGCAGTACCTCCAGGAACGGTCCACTCCCCTTGGGGAGAAAAATAAAACCAAAAGTAGTAAATCCCACCCCACCGCCACCCCCAGCCCCATCTGCCATTTCTCTGTGATTGTGACTGTCTGCGTTTCATTCAAACAACCATTCGACTTAATTGATCTTGAAGTTTAAATGGAATGGTCTTAGCTTTATAGAATTAAATACAACTGCAAATGAACAAATTCTAAAACAAAGGTAAGTACTGTGCGTGTCCTACCAAATGCACTCAGTCCTTCAAATGACTAGTGTGGCATAAAAAAAAATTTGCTGCTGTGCAAAATTCAATAAAATTAATGCTCTTCAAATCTAGTTGGTTTTTTTTTTTTGTTTTTTTTTTGTTTTTATTGTGATTCTTTACAAAATGGCAATCAATTGAAAAAGTATAATTTGTGCATTGTCTCATTTCCTCCTGAAAAAAAAGGTATGATTAACACTGAAGGATGTGTACGTTTTGTGTATTTCCAAGCAGTAATGTGACCAAAAAATGACTTAAAAACATTATGCTCTAGATAGTCTTGCAGATTAATCTTGCCTAATTACGGATCCCAATGGTCCTAATCCACTTTTCAACCATGCCCTCTAAAGTCTCTCTCTCTTTTTTTTTTAAGTGCATGGACATCTAATTAGGAGTCATTCATATCCTTTTTTTAGTTTTTTTATTTATTTTTTTTAAAAATTTTTTTAGTTAATTCATTTAGTTAATTTATTTATTAGTTATTATCATTATTACATGCTGCTTAGATAAGAATTATGGCCAAATGGCGAATTTAAAGCGCCTGTAAAATGCATAATGGGAAAACGATGAACATATGTATGAATGCTGCTGCAAAATATAGCTATCTTCACATGTCAAAATGTTCACATTTTTTAAGCACTTAACCAGGCATATATTTTAATTTCGTTGTTTTGAACCTAAATGATATTCAACATATAATTATGTTAAAATACTGTTGGATTGTGTTTTTATTTGTACAGTTTTGTGGCATCAGCGAAATAAGGTAAAATTTAAAAGTGCATCACATGTGAGTTCCTACTGCTTAAAATACTGTCAAAGCACAAATTTTCAAGTGAACATATTTTGGTGGATGTCATATTATACCCATTTCTCTGCAATTTTCAATTCACGGATTATATGAAATCCGTGATAAAATACTGTGCCACTGCTTTTATCATCGGCAAAATACCAGTACGTATGTGGAACTAAAAGCATGTTGAAATAAAATTAATGTATAGAGAGCAAAATAATTTCAGTACAGAAAACAAAAGTATTTGTTCATTTTATCAGTGCAGGGAAGCCGCAGAATATTATGCAAAGGGAATAGTTTTACTATCAATTGCTTTGTTTTCGCGTTTTTAAATTTCAGGGTTTTCATATTTTTTTTCATTTCTCTTTAGTTTTATCTATTTTGTAAATAATTCCTATTCAAACAATGTTAAAATCTTGTTTCACTGTTTTTAATTTTCAGAGTTTTGTGCCATCAGCGAAATAAGCAAAAATTTGAATACAGCTAAATGTTATTAAGCACTTTACAGTCATAAAATTTATTATACGTGAAGATTAACCTTCGCCTCGCAAAATTAAAATGAGAAGAGTCTACAACACCCGGTATTCCCAGGCGGTCACCCATCCAAGTACTAACCGGGCCCGACGTTGCTTAACTTCGGTGATCGGACGAGAACCGGTGTTTTCAACGTGGTATGGTCGTAGACATTGATGTCGCCTCGTAAAAGCAACTTAAACCTGCAGATTGAAGATCAGCACAGCCGTTTAAAGATAGGATTGAAATTCTGTTAATTTTTACACAGCATTATTCTTGTACACTTGTCCCATCGCTGTAATAATAATAATAATCTCCAAGACAGCACTATACACTATGTGCTGGTCAGGGTCCACGCTACGCATGCGCACTGACATATAAATGTCCTTCTTACTGTTATTTCACTTGGCGGAGTTGGCAATTTGGTTGAATATATTGAACACTGTATTAAAGGAGATGAAATTGGGCTTATAACAGTGGTCAGACTGACTGAAATACGTGAGAATAGAGGAGAACTTGCAGCAATGAAACGGACTGTGGCTTCTGACGTACCAAAGCTTGAAAATGGAACGTATATTTATCCTTGTCATCATCGCAAAGCTACAAAACATGTGATTCATACATGAACGTGTAAACTTCATCAGCGAGGGCCAATTTCAAATAAAAGATTTTCAAACTCTTTGCTGACCAGTACCCTGTTTTTTTCCCAGTTGCTATCAAAATGTACGGAGCTAATTAAAACATTAATGTGAGCTCCCTATTTAGGCCTGCTGGTCCATATTAGTTTCAACAAATATGATAACTGTGTTGTATATTTCGTAATTTTACACCAGATATATTTGGATCAATATAAAACAAATCTTCCTAGTCTCCTTACTCTAGTTATCGCTTCTCGGCCTTTTGGCTAAGATCAAAGTGTAGTATCTGTTCTTATCAGCTTAATATCTGATACGTGCCCCATCAGGGTACTTCGATATTAAACTGATTTTCGGAACTGGGCGAAGAGTCAGGAGCTTGCTCCGCCTTTGCCACGGGTTGGCCTGGTATTGCAGTACCTCCAGGAACGGCCCACTCCCCTTGGGGAGAAAAATAAAACCAAAAGTAGTAAATCCCACCCCACCCCCAGCCCCATCTGCCATTTCTCTGTGATTGTGACTGTCTGCGTTTCATTCAAACAACCATTCGACTTAATTGATCTTGAAGTTTAAATGGAATGGTCTTAGCTTTATAGAATTAAATACAACTGCAAATGAACAGATTCTAAAACTAAGGTAAGTACTGTGCGTGTCCTACCAAATGCACTCAGTCCTTCAAATGACTAGTGTGGCATAAAAAAAAATTTGCTGCTGTGCAAAATTCAATTAAATTAATGCTCTTCAAATCTAGTTGGTTTTTTTTTTTTTGTTTTTTTTTGTTTTTATTGTGATTCTTTACAAAATGGCAATCAATTGAAAAAATATAATTTGTGCATTGTATCATTTCCTCCTGAAAAAAAAAGGTATGATTAACACTGAAGGATGTGTACGTTTTGTGTATTTCCAAGCAGTAATGTGACCAAAAAATGACTTAAAAACATTATACTCTAGATAGTCTTGCAGTTTAATCTTGCCTAATTACGGATCCCAATGGTCCTAATCCACTTTTCAACCATGCCCTCTAAAGTCTCTCTCTCTTTTTTTTTTAAGTGCATGGACATCTAATTAGGAGTCACACATATCCTTTTTTTAGTTTTTTTATTTATTTTTTTAAAAAATTTTTTTAGTTATTTCATTTAGTTAATTTATTTATTAGTTATTATCATTATTACATGCTGCTTAGATAAGAATTATGCCCAAATGGCGAATTTAAAGCTCCTGTAAAATGCATAATGGGAAAACGATGAACATATGTATGAATGCTGCTGCAAAATATAGCTATCTTCACATGTCAAAATGTTCACCTTTTTTAAGCACTTAACCACGCATATATTTTAATTTCGTTGTTTTGAACCTAAATGATATTCAACATATAATTATGTTAAAATACTGTTGGATTGTGTTTTTATTTGTACAGTTTTGTGGCATCAGCGAAATAAGGTAAAATTTAAAAGTGCATCACATGTGAGTTCCTACTGCTTAAAATACTGTCAAAGCACAAATTTTCAAGTGAACATATTTTGGTGGATGTCATATTTCACCCATTTCTCTGCAATTTTCAATTCACGGATTATATGAAATCTCTGATAAAATACTGTGCCACTGCTTTTATCATCAGCAAAATACCAGTACGTATATGGAACTAAAAGCATGTTGAAATAAAATTAATGTATAGAGAGCAAAATAATTTCAGTACAGAAAACAAAAGTATTTGTTCATTTTATCAGTACAGGGAAGCCGCAGAATATTATGCAAAGGGAATAGTTTTACTATCAATTGCTTTGTTTTCGCGTTTTTAAATTTCAGGCTTTTCATATTTTTTTTAATTTCTCTTTAGTTTTAACTATTTTGTAAATAATTCCTATTCAAACAATGTTAAAATCTTGATTCACTGTTTTAAATTTTCAGAGTTTTGTGCCATCAGCGAAATAAGCAAAAATTTGAATACAGCTAAATGTTATTAAGCACTTTACAGTCATAAAATTTATTATACGTGAAGATTAACCTTCGCCTCGCAAAATTAAAATGAGAAAAGTCTACAACACCCGGTATTCCCAGGCGGTCACCCATCCAAGTACTAACCGGGCCCGACGTTGCTTAACTTCGGTGATCGGACGAGAACCGGTGTTTTCAACGTGGTATGGTCGTAGACATTGATGTCGCCTCGTAAAAGCAACTTAAACCTGCAGATTGAAGATCAGCACAGCCGTTAAAAGATAGGATTGAAATTCTGTTTATTTTTACACAGCATTATTCTTGTACACTTGTCCCATCGCTGTAATAATAATAATAATCTCCAAGACAGCACTATACACTATGTGCTGGTCAGGGTCCACGCTACGCATGCGCACTGACATATAAATGTCCTTCTTACTGTTATTTTACTTGGCGGAGTTGGCAATTTGGTTGAATATATTGAACACTGTATTAAAGGAGATGAAATTGGGCTTATGTCAGTGGTCAGACTGACTGAAATACGTGAGAATAGAGGAGAACTTGCAGCAATGAAACGGACTGTGGCTTCTGACGTACCAAAGCTTGAAAATGGAACGTATATTTATATTTATCCTTGTCATCATCGCAAAGCTACAAAACATGTGATTCATACATGAACGTGTAAACTTCATCAGCGAGGGCCAATTTCAAATAAAAGATTTTCAAACTCTTTGCTGACCAGTACCCTTTTTTTTTCCCAGTTGCTATCAAAATGTACGGAGCTAATTAAAACATTAATGTGAGCTCCCTATTTAGGCCTGCTGGTCCATATTAGTTTCAACAAATATGATAACTGTGTTGTATATTTCGTAATTTTACACCAGATATATTTGGATCAATATAAAACAAATCTTCCTAGTCTCCTTACTCTAGTTATCGCTTCTCGGCCTTTTGGCTAAGATCAAAGTGTAGTATCTGTTCTTATCAGCTTAATATCTGATACGTGCCCCATCGGGGTACTTCGATATTAAACTGATTTTTGGAACTGGGCGAAGAGTCAGGAGCTTGCTCCGCCTTTGCCACGGGTTGGCCTGGTATTGCAGTACCTCCAGGAACGGCCCACTCCCCTTGGGGAGAAAAATAAAACCAAAAGTAGTAAATCCCACCCCACCCCCAGCCCCATCTGCCATTTCTCTGTGATTGTGACTGTCTGCGTTTCATTCAAACAACCATTCGACTTAATTGATCTTGAAGTTTAAATGGAATGGTCTTAGCTTTATAGAATTAAATACAACTGCAAATGAACAGATTCTAAAACTAAGGTAAGTACTGTGCGTGTCCTACCAAATGCACTCAGTCCTTCAAATGACTAGTGTGGCATAAAAAAAAATTTGCTGCTGTGCAAAATTCAATAAAATTAATGCTCTTCAAATCTAGTTGGTTTTTTTTTGTTTTTTTTTTTTGTTTTTATTGTGATTCTTTACAAAATGGCAATCAATTGAAAAAATATAATTTGTGCATTGTCTCATTTCCTCCTGAAAAAAAAAGGTATGATTAACACTGAAGGATGTGTACGTTTTGTGTATTTCCAAGCAGTAATGTGACCAAAAAATGACTTAAAAACATTATACTCTAGATAGTCTTGCAGATTAATCTTGCCTAATTACGGATCCCAATGGTCCTAATCCACTTTTCAACCATGCCCTCTAAAGTCTCTCTCTCTTTTTTTTTTAAGTGCATGGACATCTAATTAGGAGTCACACATATCCTTTTTTTAGTTTTTTTATTTATTTTTTTTTAATTTTTTTTAGTTAATTCATTTAGTTAATTTATTTATTAGTTATTATCATTATTACATGCTGCTTAGATAAGAATTATGCCCAAATGGCGAATTTAAAGCGCCTGTAAAATGCATAATGGGAAAACGATGAACATATGTATGAATGCTGCTGCAAAATATAGCTATCTTCACATGTCAAAATGTTCACATTTTTTAAGCACTTAACCACGCATATATTTTAATTTCGTTGTTTTGAACCTAAATGATATTCAACATATAATTATGTTAAAATACTGTTGGATTGTGTTTTTATTTGTACAGTTTTGTGGCATCAGCGAAATAAGGTAAAATTTAAAAGTGCATCACATGTGAGTTCCTACTGCTTAAAATACTGTCAAAGCACAAATTTTCAAGTGAACATATTTTGGTGGATGTCATATTTCACCCATTTCTCTGCAATTTTCAATTCACGGATTATATGAAATCTGTGATAAAATACTGTGCCACTGCTTTTATCATCAGCAAAATACCAGTACGTATGTGGAACTAAAAGCATGTTGAAATAAAATTAATGTATAGAGGTCAAAATAATTTCAGTACAGAAAACAAAAGTATTTGTTCATTTTATCAGTGCAGGGAAGCCGCAGAATATTATGCAAAGGGAATAGTTTTACTATCAATTGCTTTGTTTTCGCGTTTTTAAATTTCAGGGTTTTCATATTTTTTTTAATTTCTCTTTAGTTTTAACTATTTTGTAAATAATTCCTATTCAAACAATGTTAAAATCTTGTTTCACTGTTTTTAATTTTCAGAGTTTTGTGCCATCAGCGAAATAAGCAAAAATTTGAATACAGCTAAATGTTATTAAGCACTTTACAGTCATAAAATTTATTATACGTGAAGATTAACCTTCGCCTCGCAAAATTAAAATGAGAAAAGTCTACAACACCCGGTATTCCCAGGCGGTCACCCATCCAAGTACTAACCGGGCCCGACGTTGCTTAATTTCGGTGATTGGACGAGAACCGGTGTTTTCAACGTGGTATGGTCGTAGACATTGATGTCGCCTCGTAAAAGCAACTTAAACCTGCAGATTGAAGATCAGCACAGCCGTTAAAAGATAGGATTGAAATTCTGTTTATTTTTACACAGCATTATTCTTGTACACTTGTCCCATCGCTGTAATAATAATAATAATCTCCAAGACAGCACTATACACTATGTGCTGGTCAGGGTCCACGCTACGCATGCGCACTGACATATAAATGTCCTTCTTACTGTTATTTCACTTGGCGGAGTTGGCAATTTGGTTGAATATATTGAACACTGTATTAAAGGAGATGAAATTGGGCTTATGTCAGTGGTCAGACTGACTGAAATACGTGAGAATAGAGGAGAACTTGCAGCAATGAAACGGACTGTGGCTTCTGACGTACCAAAGCTTGAAAATGGAACGTATATTTATCCTTGTCATCATCGCAAAGCTACAAAACATGTGATTCATACATGAACGTGTAAACTTCATCAGCGAGGGCCAATTTCAAATAAAAGATTTTCAAACTCTTTGCTGACCAGTACCCTGTTTTTTTCCCAGTTGCTATCAAAATGTACGGAGCTAATTAAAACATTAATGTGAGCTCCCTATTTAGGCCTGCTGGTCCATATTAGTTTAAACAAATATGATAACTATGTTGTATATTTCGTAATTTTACACCAGATATATTTGGATCAATATAAAACAAATCTTCCTAGTCTCCTTACTCTAGTTATCGCTTCTCGGCCTTTTGGCTAAGATCAAAGTGTAGTATCTGTTCTTATCAGCTTAATATCTGATACGTGCCCCATCAGGGTACTTCGATATTAAACTGATTTTTGGAACTGGGCGAAGAGTCAGGAGCTTGCTCCGCCTTTGCCACGGGTTGGCCTGGTATTGCAGTACCTCCAGGAACGGCCCCCTCCCCTTGGGGAGAAAAATAAAACCAAAAGTAGTAAATACCACCCCACCCCCAGCTCCATCTGCCATTTCTCTGTAATTGTGACTGTCTGCGTTTCATTCAAACAACCATTCGACTTAATTGATCATGAAGTTTAAATGGAATGGTCTTAGCTTTATAGAATTAAATACAACTGCAAATGAACAGATTCTAAAACTAAGGTAAGTACTGTGCGTGTCCTACCAAATGCACTCAGTCCTTCAAATGACTAGTCTGGCATAAAAAAAATTTGCTGCTGTGCAAAATTCAATAAAATTAATGCTCTTCAAATCTAGTTGGTTTTTTTTTTTTTTTTTTTTTTTTTTTTTTTCATTGTGATTTTTTACAAAATGGCAATCAATTGAAAAAGTATAATTTGTGCATTGTCTCATTTCCTCCTGAAAAAAAAGGTATGATTAACACTGAATGATGTGTACGTTTTGTGTATTTCCAAGCAGTAATGTGACCAAAAAATGACTTCAAAACATTATACTCTAGATAGTCTTGCAGTTTAATCTTGCCTAATTACGGATCCCAATGGTCCTAATCCACTTTTCAACCATGCCCTCTAAAGTCTCTCTCTCTTTTTTTTTTAAGTGCATGGACATCTAATTAGGAGTCACACATATCCTTTTTTTAGTTTTTTTATTTATTTTTTTTTAAATTTTTTTTAGTTAATTCATTTAGTTAATTTATTTATTAGTTATTATCATTATTACATGCTGCTTAGATAAGAATTATGCCCAAATGGCGAATTTAAAGCGCCTGTAAAATGCATAATGGGAAAACGATGAACATATGTATGAATGCTGCTGCAAAATATAGCTATCTTCACATGTCAAAATGTTCACATTTTTTAAGCACTTAACCACGCATATATTTTAATTTCGTTGTTTTGAACCTAAATGATATTCAACATATAATTATGTTAAAATACTGTTGGATTGTGTTTTTATTTGTACAGTTTTGTGCCATCAGCGAAATAAGGTAAAATTTAAAAGTGCATCACATGTGAGTTCCTACTGCTTAAAATACTGTCAAAGCACAAATTTTCAAGTGAACATATTTTGGTGGATGTCATATTTCACCCATTTCTCTGCAATTTTCAATTCACGGATTATATGAAATCTCTGATAAAATACTGTGCCACTGCTTTTATCATCAGCAAAATACCAGTACGTATGTGGAACTAAAAGCATGTTGAAATAAAATTAATGTATAGAGGTCAAAATAATTTCAGTACAGAAAACAAAAGTATTTGTTCATTTTATCAGTGCAGGGAAGCCGCAGAATATTATGCAAAGGGAATAGTTTTACTATCAATTGCTTTGTTTTCGCGTTTTTAAATTTCAGGGTTTTCATATTTTTTTTAATTTCTCTTTAGTTTTAAATATTTTGTAAATAATTCCTATTCAAACAATGTTAAAATCTTGTTTCACTGTTTTTAATTTTCAGAGTTTTGTGCCATCAGCGAAATAAGCAAAAATTTGAATACAGCTAAATGTTATTAAGCACTTTACAGTCATAAAATTTATTATACGTGAAGATTAACCTTCGCCTCGCAAAATTAAAATGAGAAAAGTCTACAACACCCGGTATTCCCAGGCGGTCACCCATCCAAGTACTAACCGGGCCCGACGTTGCTTAACTTCGGTGATCGGACGAGAACCGGTGTTTTCAACGTGGTATGGTCGTAGACATTGATGTCGCCTCGTAAAAGCAACTTAAACCTGCAGATTGAAGATCAGCACAGCCGTTAAAAGATAGGATTGAAATTCTGTTTATTTTTACACAGCATAATTCTTGTACACTTGTCCCATCGCTGTAATAATAATAATAATAATCTCCAAGACAGCACTATACACTATGTGCTGGTCAGGGTCCACTGCATGCGCACTGACATATAAATGTCCTTCTTACTGTTATTTCACTTGGCGGAGTTGGCAATTTGGTTGAATATATTGAACACTGTATTAAAGGAGATGAAATTGGGCTTATGTCAGTGGTCAGACTGACTGAAATACGTGAGAATAGAGGAGAACTTGCAGCAATGAAACGGACTATGGCTTCTGACGTACCAAAGCTTGAAAATGGAACGTATATTTATATTTATCCTTGTCATCATCGCAAAGCTACAAAACATGTGATTCATACATGAACGTGTAAACTTCATCAGCGAGGGCCAATTTCAAATAAAAGATTTTCAAACTCTTTGCTGACCAGTACCCTGTTTTTTTCCCAGTTGCTATCAAAATGTACGGAGCTAATTAAAACATTAATGTGAGCTCCCTATTTAGGCCTGCTGGTCCATATTAGTTTAAACGAATATGATAACTGTGTTGTATATTTCGTAATTTTACACCAGATATATTTGGATCAATATAAAACAAATCTTCCTAGTCTCCTTACTCTAGTTATCGCTTCTCGGCCTTTTGGCTAAGATCAAAGTGTAGTATCTGTTCTTATCAGCTTAATATCTGATACGTGCCCCATCAGGGTACTTCGATATTAAACTGATTTTTGGAACTGGGCGAAGAGTCAGGAGCTTGCTCCGCCTTTGCCACGGGTTGGCCTGGTATTGCAGTACCTCCAGGAACGGCCCACTCCCCTTGGGGAGAAAAATAAAACCAAAAGTAGTAAATCCCACCCCACCCCCAGCCCCATCTGCCATTTCTCTGTGATTGTGACTGTCTGCGTTTCATTCAAACAACCATTCGACTTAATTGATCTTGAAGTTTAAATGGAATGGTCTTAGCTTTATAGAATTAAATACAACTGCAAATGAACAGATTCTGAAACAAAGGTAAGTACTGTGCGTGTCCTACCAAATGCACTCAGTCCTTCAAATGACTAGTGTGGCATAAAAAAAAATTTGCTGTTGTGCAAAATTCAATAAAATTAATGCTCTTCAAATCTAGTTGTTTTTTTTTGTTTTTTTTGTTTTTTTGTTTTTGTTGTGAATCTTTACAAAATGGCAATCAATTGAAAAAGTATAATTTGTGCATTGTCTCATTTCCTCCTGAAAAAAAAGGTATGATTAACACTGAAGGATGTGTACGTTTTGTGTATTTCCAAGCAGTAATGTGACCAAAAAATGACTTAAAAACATTATACTCTAGATAGTCTTGCAGTTTAATCTTGCCTAATTACGGATCCCAATGGTCCTAATCCACTTTTCAACCATGCCCTCTAAAGTCTCTCTCTCTTTTTTTTTTAAGTGCATGGACATCTAATTAGGAGTCACACATATCCTTTTTTTAGTTTTTTTATTTATTTTTTAAAAAATTTTTTTTAGTTAATTCATTTAGTTAATTTATTTATTAGTTATTATCATTATTACATGCTGCTTAGATAAGAATTATGCCCAAATGGCGAATTTAAAGCGCCTGTAAAATGCATAATGGGAAAACGATGAACATATGTATGAATGCTGCTGCAAAATATATACTGAACCCCAATGAAAAGTATCCACATGCCAATTTTGAAGTATTTTATTGTTTATACTTGAAACATTTCATACCTAGACGTGCTTAGAACTTAACAAAGCATTCACTTTTCTGGCGTAAAAATAATGTCACGCTCTACCGACATTAACGTCACTTACAGGCAAAAAATGTCATTAACTGCCCTAATTGAAAGTCACACAAATTTTTCTGTTCAGTATGGGATGTGGCCACCTCGAGCATCAACACATGCTATACATCTGCGGCGCATACTACTGACCAGGGTTTGAATTCTGTGTTGGGGAACATTATTCCATTCTTCCTGCAGAGCTTGGATCAGCTGGTTTCGGGTAGTAGGCCTAGGTGTCCTCCGTTGAATACCTTGGCCTAACTGATCCCACAAATGTTCAATAGGGCTCAGATCGGGTGAGAACGCTGGCCATTCCATGACATTGATGTTGTTCTCATTGAGAAAGTTCATTGTTAATCTTGCAGAGTGTGCACGTGCATTGTCCTGCTGAAAGATCGCCAGATCTTGATGCTGCTCCATAAATGGGACCATGTGCGGCTCCAGCACCTCATCAATGTACCGCCTAGCATTGAGGATCCCTTGAATGACCACTAGGGGTGTCCGGTAGCGGTTGCTGATGCCTGCCCACACCATGACAGAGGGTCCACCCCATCGATCTGCCTGACGGACACAGGCATCTGCATATCTCTCCCCAGTCCGGCGCCACACACGTTCTCTGCCATCTGCTATGCTGACACAAAAACGGGACTCGTCAGTAAAAAGGACGGTATTCCACTGCTGGCGAGTCCACCTGGAGTGTGCTCTACACCACTGCAGTCGTCTTTCTCTTCTGGGTTGGGTCAGCAGGTTACCCCTGTAAGGTCTTCTGGCTGTTAGGCCACTGCTCCTCAGTCGCCTCTCCACAGTAGAACTACTGACAGGACGGTGATTCACCCCTTGAGTCTCACGGGCTGTTTGGGCTGCTGTACGGAAACGGTCTCGCAGGTGCATCAGCCGGATGTGACGGTCTTGGCCAGGTGTTGTCACTCTTTCTCGGCCAGGCCTAGGCCGATCATCTACGGATCCAGTTTCTTGTTGCCGTTCAATTAGTCGTTGGATGGTGCGCCGAGTACACCCCATTCTTTGTGCGATTTGAGTGATTGGGACTCCACCCTCTGCAAGCCCCAAAGCATGGTGTCTTTGACCTTGGCTCAGACGCGGCATGATCGCCTCAACACACCTGAGACCACTGGCTTTTTTCTTGGCTGAACATCCCTTTTTAAAGCCACTGAAAACATCAGGTCATTTTAGCCATCCAATAGGAGTGGTGGTCAGAAGCCATATTCGGTGCACAAAAGTCACATGCATTATGTAACAACCCAGCAAAAGTTAAAAAGTTGTCCTGAATGACCCTGATGTAGGCTCCAAACCATGCATATATGCACACACAGTACTTAGTAACTTACAAAATTAATGTGTTAATTTTTTTATGTGGATACTTTTCATTGGGGTTCAGTATAGCTATCTTCACATGTCAAAATGTTCACATTTTTTAAGCACTTAACCACGCATATATTTTAATTTCGTTGTTTTGAACCTAAATGATATTCAACATATAATTATGTTAAAATACTGTTGGATTGTGTTTTTATTTGTACAGTTTTGTGCCATCAGCGAAATAAGGTAAAATTTAAAAGTGCATCACATGTGAGTTCCTACTGCTTAAAATACTGTCAAAGCACAAATTTTCAAGTGAACATATTTTGGTGGATGTCATATTTCACCCATTTCTCTGCAATTTTCAATTCACGGATTATATGAAATCTCTGATAAAATACTGTGCCACTGCTTTTATCATCAGCAAAATACCAGTACGTATGTGGAACTAAAAGCATGTTGAAATAAAATTAATGTATAGAGGTCAAAATAATTTCAGTACAGAAAACAAAAGTATTTGTTCATTTTATCAGTGCAGGGAAGCCGCAGAATATTATGCAAAGGGAATAGTTTTACTATCAATTGCTTTGTTTTCGCGTTTTTAAATTTCAGGGTTTTCATATTTTTTTTAATTTCTCTTTAGTTTTAACTATTTTGTAAATAATTCCTATTCAAACAATGTTAAAATCTTGTTTCACTGTTTTTAATTTTCAGAGTTTTGTGCCATCAGCGAAATAAGCAAAAATTTGAATACAGCTAAATGTTATTAAGCACTTTACAGTCATAAAATTTATTATACGTGAAGATTAACCTTCGCCTCGCAAAATTAAAATGAGAAAAGTCTACAACACCCGGTATTCCCAGGCGGTCACCCATCCAAGTACTAACCGGGCCCGACGTTGCTTAACTTCGGTGATCGGACGAGAACCGGTGTTTTCAACGTGGTATGGTCGTAGACATTGATGTCGCCTCGTAAAAGCAACTTAAACCTGCAGATTGAAGATCAGCACAGCCGTTAAAAGATAGGATTGAAATTCTGTTTATTTTTACACAGCATAATTCTTGTACACTTGTCCCATCGCTGTAATAATAATAATAATAATCTCCAAGACAGCACTATACACTATGTGCTGGTCAGGGTCCACTGCATGCGCACTGACATATAAATGTCCTTCTTACTGTTATTTCACTTGGCGGAGTTGGCAATTTGGTTGAATATATTGAACACTGTATTAAAGGAGATGAAATTGGGCTTATGTCAGTGGTCAGACCGACTGAAATACGTGAGAATAGAGGAGAACTTGCAGCAATGAAACGGACTGTGGCTTCTGACGTACCAAAGCTTGAAAATGGAACGTATATTTATCCTTGTCATCATCGCAAAGCTACAAAACATGTGATTCATACATGAACGTGTAAACTTCATCAGCGAGGGCCAATTTCAAATAAAAGATTTTCAAACTCTTTGCTGACCAGTACCCTGTTTTTTTCCCAGTTGCTATCAAAATGTACGGAGCTAATTAAAACATTAATGTGAGCTCCCTATTTAGGCCTGCTGGTCCATATTAGTTTCAACAAATATGATAACTGTGTTGTATATTTCGTAATTTTACACCAGATATATTTGGATCAATATAAAACAAATCTTCCTAGTCTCCTTACTCTAGTTATCGCTTCTCGGCCTTTTGGCTAAGATCAAAGTGTAGTATCTGTTCTTATCAGCTTAATATCTGATACGTGCCCCATCGGGGTACTTCGATATTAAACTGATTTTTGGAACTGGGCGAAGAGTCAGGAGCTTGCTCCGCCTTTGCCAC
This sequence comes from Hermodice carunculata, assembly GCA_964020975.1. Lineage (NCBI taxonomy): Eukaryota > Metazoa > Annelida > Polychaeta > Eunicida > Amphinomidae > Hermodice > Hermodice carunculata. Next base: position 74,076,199 of record OZ026625.1, read on the forward strand.
GGGTTGGCCTGGTATTGCAGTACCTCCAGGAACGGCCCACTCCCCTTGGGGAGAAAAATAAAACCAAAAGTAGTAAATCCCACCCCACCCCCAGCCCCATCTGCCATTTCTCTGTGATTGTGACTGTCTGCGTTTCATTCAAACAACCATTCGACTTAATTGATCTTGAAGTTTAAATGGAATGGTCTTAGCTTTATAGAATTAAATACAACTGCAAATGAACACATTCTAAAACAAAGGTAAGTACTGTGCGTGTCCTACCAAATGCACTCAGTCCTTCAAATGACTAGTGTGGCATAAAAAAAAATTTGCTGCTGTGCAAAATTCAATAAAATTAATGCTCTTCAAATCTAGTTGGTTTTTTTTTTTGTTTGTTTTTTTTTGTTTTTATTGTGATTCTTTACAAAATGGCAATCGATTGAAAAAGTATAATTTGTGCATTGTCTCATTTCCTCCTGAAAAAAAAGGTATGATTAACACTGAAGGATGTGTACGTTTTGTGTATTTCCAAGCAGTAATGTGACCAAAAAATGACTTAAAAACATTATACTCTAGATAGTCTTGCAGATTAATCTTGCCTAATTACGGATCCCAATGGTCCTTATCCACTTTTCAACCATGCCCTCTAAAGTCTCTCTCTCTTTTTTTTTAAGTGCATGGACATCTAATTAGGAGTCACACATATCCTTTTTTTAGTTTTTTTATTTATTTCTTTTTAAATTTTTTTAGTTAATTCATTTAGTTAATTTATTTATTAGTTATTATCATTATTACATGCTGCTTAGATAAGAATTATGCCCAAATGGCGAATTTAAAGGGCCTGTAAAATGCATAATGGGAAAACGATGAACATATGTATGAATGCTGCTGCAAAATATAGCTATCTTCACATGTCAAAATGTTCACATTTTTTAAGCACTTAACCACGCATATATTTTAATTTCGTTGTTTTGAACCTAAATGATATTCAACATATAATTATGTTAAAATACTGTTGGATTGTGTTTTTATTTGTACAGTTTTGTGCCATCAGCGAAATAAGGTAAAATTTAAAAGTGCATCACATGTGAGTTCCTACTGCTTAAAATACTGTCAAAGCACAAATTTTCAAGTGAACATATTTTGGTGGATGTCATATTTCACCCATTTCTCTGCAATTTTCAATTCACGGATTATATGAAATCTGTGATAAAATACTGTGCCACTGCTTTTATCATCAGCAAAATACCAGTACGTATGTGGAACTAAAAGCATGTTGAAATAAAATTAATGTATAGAGAGCAAAATAATTTCAGTACAGAAAACAAAAGTATTTGTTCATTTTATCAGTGCAGGGAAGCCGCAGAATATTATGCAAAGGGAATAGTTTTACTATCAATTGCTTTGTTTTCGCGTTTTTAAATTTCAGGGTTTTCATATTTTTTTTAATTTCTCTTTAGTTTTAACTATTTTGTAAATAATTCCTATTCAAACAATGTTAAAATCTTGTTTCACTGTTTTTAATTTTCAGAGTTTTGTGCCATCAGCGAAATAAGCAAAAATTTGAATACAGCTAAATGTTATTAAGCACTTTACAGTCATAAAATTTATTATACGTGAAGATTAACCTTCGCCTCGCAAAATTAAAGTGAGAAAAGTCTACAACACCCGGTTTTCCCAGGTGGTCACCCATCCAAGTACTAACCGGGCCCGACGTTGCTTAACTTCGGTGATCGGACGAGAACCGGTGTTTTCAACGTGGTATGGTCGTAGACATTGATGTCGCCTCCTAAAAGCAACTTAAACCTGCAGATTGAAGATCAGCACAGCCGTTAAAAGATAGGATTGAAATTCTGTTTATTTTTACACAGCATTATTCTTGTACACTTGTCCCATCGCTGTAATAATAATAATAATCTCCAAGACAGCACTATACACTATGTGCTGGTCAGGGTCCACGCTACGCATGCGCACTGACATATAAATGTCCTTCTTACTGTTATTTCACTTGGCGGAGTTGGCAATTTGGTTGAATATATTGAACACTGTATTAAAGGAGATGAAATTGGGCTTATGTCAGTGGTCAGACTGACTGAAATACGTGAGAATAGAGGAGAACTTGCAGCAATGAAACGGACTGTGGCTTCTGACGTACCAAAGCTTGAAAATGGAACGTATATTTATCCTTGTCATCATCGCAAAGCTACAAAACATGTGATTCATACATGAACGTGTAAACTTCATCAGCGAGGGCCAATTTCAAATAAAAGATTTTCAAACTCTTTGCTGACCAGTACCCTGTTTTTTTCCCAGTTGCTATCAAAATGTACGGAGCTAATTAAAACATTAATGTGAGCTCCCTATTTAGGCCTGCTGGTCCATATTAGTTTCAACAAATATGATAACTGTGTTGTATATTTCGTAATTTTACACCAGATATATTTGGATCAATATAAAACAAATCTTCCTAGTCTCCTTACTCTAGTTATCGCTTCTCGGCCTTTTGGCTAAGATCAAAGTGTAGTATCTGTTCTTATCAGCTTAATATCTGATACGTGCCCCATCGGGGTACTTCGATATTAAACTGATTTTTGGAACTGGGCGAAGAGTCAGGAGCTTGCTCTGCCTTTGCCACGGGTTGGCCTGGTATTGCAGTACCTCCAGGAACGGCCCACTCCCCTTGGGGAGAAAAATAAAACCAAAAGTAGTAAATCCCACCCCACCCCCAGCCCCATCTGCCATTTCTCTGTGATTGTGACTGTCTGCGTTTCATTCAAACAACCATTCGACTTAATTGATCTTGAAGTTTAAATGGAATGGTCTTAGCTTTATAGAATTAAATACAACTGCAAATGAACAGATTCGAAAACAAAGGTAAGTACTGTGCGTGTCCTACCAAATGCACTCAGTCCTTCAAATGACTAGTGTGGCATAAAAAAAAATTTGCTGCTGTGCAAAATTCAATAAAATTAATGCTCTTCAAATCTAGTTGGTTTTTTTTTTTTTGTTTTTTTTTTTGTTTGTTTTTATTGTGATTCTTTACAAAATGGCAATCAATTGAAAAAGTATAATTTGTGCATTGTCTCATTTCCTCCTGAAAAAAAAGGTATGATTAGCACTGAATTATGTGTACGTTATGTGTATTTCCAAGCAGTAATGTGACCAAAAAATGACTTAAAAACATTATACTCTAGATAGTCTTGCAGATTAATCTTGCCTAATTACGGATCCCAATGGTCCTAATCCACTTTTCAACCATGCCCTCTAAAGTCTCTCTCTCTTGTTTTTTTAAGTGGATGGACATCTAATTAGGAGTCACACATATCCTTTTTTTAGTTTTTTTATTTATTTTTTTTATAAATTTTTTTAGTTAATTCATTTAGTTAATTTATTTATTAGTTATTATCATTACTACATGCTGCTTAGATAAGAATTATGCCCAAATGGCGAATTTAAAGGGCCTGTAAAATGCATAATGGGAAAACGATGAACATATGTATGAATGCTGCTGCAAAATATAGCTATCTTCACATGTCAAAATGTTCACATTTTTTAAGCACTTAACCACGCATATATTTTAATTTCGTTGTTTTGAACCTAAATGATATTCAACATATAATTATGTTAAAATACTGTTGGATTGTGTTTTTATTTGTACGGTTTTGTGCCATCAGCGAAATAAGGTAAAATTTAAAAGTGCATCACATGTGAGTTCCTACTGCTTAAAATACTGTCAAAGCACAAATTTTCAAGTGAACATATTTTGGTGGATGTCATATTTCACCCATTTCTCTGCAATTTTCAATTCACGGATTATATGAAATCTGTGATAAAATACTGTGCCACTGCTTTTATCATCAGCAAAATACCAGTACGTATGTGGAACTAAAAGCATGTTGAAATAAAATTAATGTATAGAGGTCAAAATAATTTCAGTACAGAAAACAAAAGTATTTGTTCATTTTATCAGTGCAGGGAAGCCGCAGAATATTATGCAAAGGGAATAGTTTTACTATCAATTGCTTTGTTTTCGCGTTTTTAAATTTCAGGGTTTTCATATTTTTTTTAATTTCTCTTTAGTTTTAACTATTTTGTAAATAATTCCTATTTAAACAATGTTAAAATCTTGTTTCACTGTTTTTAATTTTCAGAGTTTTGTGCCATCAGCGAAATAAGCAAAAATTTGAATATTGAAATTTCAAGTAAAAGATTTTGAAACTCTTTGCTGACCAGTACCCTGTTTTTTTCCCAGTTGCTATCAAAATGTACGGAGCTAATTAAAACATTAATGTGAGCTCCCTATTTAGGCCTGCTGGTCCATATTAGTTTCAACAAATATGATAACTGTGTTGTATATTTCGTAATTTTACACCAGATATATTTGGATCAATATAAAACAAATCTTCCTAGTCTCCTTACTCTAGTTATCGCTTCTCGGCCTTTTGGCTAAGATCAAAGTGTAGTATCTGTTCTTATCAGCTTAATATCTGATACGTGCCCCATCGGGGTACTTCGATATTAAACTGATTTTTGGAACTGGGCGAAGAGTCAGGAGCTTGCTCCGCCTTTGCCACGGGTTGGCCTGGTATTGCAGTACCTCCAGGAACGGCCCACTCCCCTTGGGGAGAAAAATAAAACCAAAAGTAGTAAATCCCACCCCACCCCCAGCCCCATCTGCCATTTCTCTGTGATTGTGACTGTCTGCGTTTCATTCAAACAACCATTCGACTTAATTGATCTTGAAGTTTAAATGGAATGGTCTTAGCTTTATAGAATTAAATACAACTGCAAATGAACAGATTCGAAAACAAAGGTAAGTACTGTGCGTGTCCTACCAAATGCACTCAGTCCTTCAAATGACTAGTGTGGCATAAAAAAAAATTTGCTGCTGTGCAAAATTCAATAAAATTAATGCTCTTCAAATCTAGTTGGTTTTTTTTTTTTTTTTTTTTTAATTTTTTTATCATGATTCTTTACAAAATGGCAATCAATTGAAAAAGTATAATTTGTGCATTGTCTCATTTCCTCCTGAAAAAAAAAGGTATGATTAACACTGAATTATGTGTACGTTTTGTGTATTTCCAAGCAGTAATGTGACCAAAAAATGACTTAAAAACATTATACTCTAGATAGTCTTGCAGATTAATCTTGCCTAATTACGGATCCCAATGGTCCTAATCCACTTTTCAACCATGCCCTCTAAAGTCTCTCTCTCTTTTTTTTTAAGTGCATGGACATCTAATTAGGAGTCACACATATCCTTTTTTTAGTTTTTTTATTTATTTTTTTAAAAAAATTTTTTAGTTAATTCATTTAGTTAATTTATTTATTAGTTATTATCATTATTACATGCTGCTTAGATAAGAATTATGCCCAAATGGCGAATTTAAAGCGCCTGTAAAATGCATAATGGGAAAACGATGAACATATGTATGAATGCTGCTGCAAAATATAGCTATCTTCACATGTCAAAATGTTCACATTTTTTAAGCACTTAACCACGCATATATTTTAATTTCGTTGTTTTGAACCTAAATGATATTCAACATATAATTATGTTAAAATACTGTTGGATTGTGTTTTTATTTGTACAGTTTTGTGCCATCAGCGAAATAAGGTAAAATTTAAAAGTGCATCACATGTGAGTTCCTATTGCTTAAAATACTGTCAAAGCACAAATTTTCAAGTGAACATATTTTGGTGGATGTCATATTTCACCCATTTCTCTGCAATTTTCAATTCACGGATTATATGAAATCTGTGATAAAATACTGTGCCACTGCTTTTATCATCAGCAAAATACCAGTACGTATGTGGAACTAAAAGCATGTTGAAATAAAATTAATGTATAGAGGTCAAAATAATTTCAGTACAGAAAACAAAAGTATTTGTTCATTTTATCAGTGCAGGGAAGCCGCAGAATATTATGCAAAGGGAATAGTTTTACTATCAATTGCTTTGTTTTCGCGTTTTTAAATTTCAGGGTTTTCATATTTTTTTTAATTTCTCTTTAGTTTTAACTATTTTGTAAATAATTCCTATTCAAACAATGTTAAAATCTTGTTTCACTGTTTTTAATTTTCAGAGTTTTGTGCCATCAGCGAAATAAGCAAAAATTTGAATACAGCTAAATGTTATTAAGCACTTTACAGTCATAAAATTTATTATACGTGAAGATTAACCTTCGCCTCGCAAAATTAAAATGAGAAAAGTCTACAACAACCGGTATTCCCAGGCGGTCACCCATCCAAGTACTAACCGGGCCCGACGTTGCTTAACTTCGGTGATCGGACGAGAACCGGTGTTTTCAACGTGGTATGGTCGTAGACATTGATGTCGCCTCGTAAAAGCAACTTAAACCTGCAGATTGAAGATCAGCACAGCCGTTAAAAGATAGGATTGAAATTCTGTTTATTTTTACACAGCATTATTCTCTTACACTTGTCCCATCGCTGTAATAATAATAATAATAATCTCCAAGACAGCACTATACACTATGTGCTGGTCAGGGTCCACGCTACGCATGCGCACTGACATATAAATGTCCTTCTTACTGTTATTTCACTTGGCGGAGTTGGCAATTTGGTTGAATATATTGAACACTGTATTAAAGGAGATGAAATTGGGCTTATGTCAGTGGTCAGACTGACTGAAATACGTGAGAATAGAGGAGAACTTGCAGCAATGAAACGGACTGTGGCTTTTGACGTACCAAAGCTTGAAAATGGAACGTATATTTATCCTTGTCATCATCGCAAAGCTACAAAACATGTGATTCATACATGAACGTGTAAACTTCATCAGCGAGGGCCAATTTCAAATAAAAGATTTTCAAACTCTTTGCTGACCAGTACCCTGTTTTTTTCCCAGTTGCTATCAAAATGTACGGAGCTAATTAAAACATTTATGTGAGCTCCCTATTTAGGCCTGCTGGTCCATATTAGTTTAAACAAATATGATAACTGTGTTGTATATTTCGTAATTTTACACCAGATATATTTGGATCAATATAAAACAAATCTTCCTAGTCTCCTTACTCTAGTTATCGCTTCTCGGCCTTTTGGCTAAGATCAAAGTGTAGTATCTGTTCTTATCAGCTTAATATCTGATACGTGCCCCATCGGGGTACTTCGATATTAAACTGATTTTTGGAACTGGGCGAAGAGTCAGGAGCTTGCTCCGCCTTTGCCACGGGTTGGCCTGGTATTGCAGTACCTCCAGGAACGGCCCACTCCCCTTGGGGAGAAAAATAAAACCAAAAGTAGTAAATCCCACCCCACCCCCAGCCCCATCTGCCATTTCTCTGTGATTGTGACTGTCTGCGTTTCATTCAAACAACCATTCGACTTAATTGATCTTGAAGTTTAAATGGAATGGTCTTAGCTTTATAGAATTAAATACAACTGCAAATGAACAGATTCGAAAACAAAGGTAAGTACTGTGCGTGTCCTACCAAATGCACTCAGTCCTTCAAATGACTAGTGTGGCATAAAAAAAAATTGCTGCTGTGCAAAATTCAATAAAATTAATGCTCTTCAAATCTAGTTGGTTTTTCTTTTTTTTTTGTTTTTGTTTTTTTGTTTTTATTGTGATTCTTTACAAAATGGCAATCAATTGAAAAAGTATAATTTGTGCATTGTCTCATTTCCTCCTGAAAAAAAAGGTATGATTAACACTGAAGGATGTGTACGTTTTGTGTATTTCCAAGCAGTAATGTGACCAAAAAATGACTTAAAAACATTATACTCTAGATAGTCTTGCAGATTAATCTTGCCTAATTACGGATCCCAATGGTCCTAATCCAATTTTCAACCATGCCCTCTAAAGTCTCTCTCTCTTTTTTTTTAAGTGCATGGACATCTAATTAGGAGTCACACATATCCTTTTTTTAGTTTTTTTATTTATTTTTTTTATAAATTTTTTTAGTTAATTCATTTAGTTAATTTATTTATTAGTTATTATCATTATTACATGCTGCTTAGATAAGAATTATGCCCAAATGGCGAATTTAAAGCGCCTGTAAAATGCATAATGGGAAAACGATGAACATATGTATGAATGCTGCTGCAAAATATAGCTATCTTCACATGTCAAAATGTTCACATTTTTTAAGCACTTAACCACGCATATATTTTAATTTCGTTGTTTTGAACCTAAATGATATTCAACATATAATTATGTTAAAATACTGTTGGATTGTGTTTTTATTTGTACAGTTTTGTGCCATCAGCGAAATAAGGTAAAATTTAAAAGTGCATCACATGTGAGTTCCTACTGCTTAAAATACTGTCAAAGCACAAATTTTCAAGTGAACATATTTTGGTGGATGTCATATTTCACCCATTTCTCTGCAATTTTCAATTCACGGATTATATGAAATCTGTGATAAAATACTGTGCCACTGCTTTTATCATCAGCAAAATACCAGTACGTATGTGGAACTAAAAGCATGTTGAAATAAAATTAATGTATAGAGAGCAAAATAATTTCAGTACAGAAAACAAAAGTATTTGTTCATTTTATCAGTGCAGGGAAGCCGCAGAATATTATGCAAAGGGAATAGTTTTACTATCAATTGCTTTGTTTTCGCGTTTTTAAATTTCAGGGTTTTCATATTTTTTTTAATTTCTCTTTAGTTTTAACTATTTTGTAAATAATTCCTATTCAAACAATGTTAAACTCTTGTTTCACTGTTTTTAATTTTCAGAGTTTTGTGCCATCAGCGAAATAAGCAAAAATTTGAATACAGCTAAATGTTATTAAGCACTTTACAGTCATAATATTTATTATACGTGAAGATTAACCTTCGCCTCGCAAAATTAAAATGAGAAAAGTCTACAACACCCGGTATTCCCAGGCGGTCACCCATCCAAGTACTAACCGGGCCCGACGTTGCTTAACTTCGGTGATCGGACGAGAACCGGTGTTTTCAACGTGGTATGGTCGTAGACATTGATGTCGCCTCGTAAAAGCAACTTAAACCTGCAGATTGAAGATCAGCACAGCCGTTAAAAGATAGGATTGAAATTCTGTTTATTTTTACACAGCATTATTCTTGTACACTTGTCCCATCGCTGTAATAATAATAATAATAATCTCCAAGACAGCACTATACACTATGTGCTGGTCAGGGTCCACGCTACGCATGCGCACTGACATATAAATGTCCTTCTTACTGTTATTTCACTTGGCGGAGTTGGCAATTTGGTTGAATATATTGAACACTGTATTAAAGGAGATGAAATTGGGCTTATGTCAGTGGTCAGACTGACTGAAATACGTGAGAATAGAGGAGAACTTGCAGCAATGAAACGGACTGTGGCTTCTGACGTACCAAAGCTTGAAAATGGAACGTATATTTATCCTTGTCATCATCGCAAAGCTACAAAACATGTGATTCATACATGAACGTGTAAACTTCATCAGCGAGGGCCAATTTCAAATAAAAGATTTTCAAACTCTTTGCTGACCAGTACCCTGTTTTTTTCCCAGTTGCTATCAAAATGTACGGAGCTAATTAAAACATTAATGTGAGCTCCCTATTTAGGCCTGCTGGTCCATATTAGTTTAAACAAATATGATAACTGTGTTGTATATTTCGTAATTTTACACCAGATATATTTGGATCAATATAAAACAAATCTTCCTAGTCTCCTTACTCTAGTTATCGCTTCTCGGCCTTTTGGCTAAGATCAAAGTGTAGTATCTGTTCTTATCAGCTTAATATCTGATACGTGCCCCATCGGGGTACTTCGATATTAAACTGATTTTTGGAACTGGGCGAAGAGTCAGGAGCTTGCTCCGCCTTTGCCACGGGTTGGCCTGGTATTGCAGTACCTCCAGGAACGGCCCACTCCCCTTGGGGAGAAAAATAAAACCAAAAGTAGTAAATCCCACCCCACCCCCAGCCCCATCTGCCATTTCTCTGTGATTGTGACTGTCTGCGTTTCATTCAAACAACCATTCGACTTAATTGATCTTGAAGTTTAAATGGAATGGTCTTAGCTTTATAGAATTAAATACAACTGCAAATGAACAGATTCTAAAACAAAGGTAAGTACTGTGCTTGTCCTACCAAATGCACTCAGTCCTTCAAATGACTAGTGTGGCATAAAAAAAAATTTGCTGCTGTGCAAAATTCAATAAAATTAATGCTCTTCAAATCTAATTGGTTTTTTTTTTTTTTTTTTGTTTTTTTGTTTTTATTGTGATTCTTTACAAAATGGCAATCAATTGAAAAAGTATAATTTGTGCATTGTCTCATTTCCTCCTAAAAAAAAAGGTATGATTAACACTGAAGGATGTGTACGTTTTGTGTATTTCCAAGCAGTAATGTGACCAAAAAATGACTTAAAAACATTATACTCTAGATAGTCTTGCAGATTAATCTTGCCTAATTACGGATCCCAATGGTCCTAATCCACTTTTCAACCATGCCCTCTAAAGTCTCTCTCTCTTTTTTTTTTAAGTGCATGGACATCTAATTAGGAGTCACACATATCCTTTTTTTAGTTTTTTTATTTATTTTTTTAAAAAATTTTTTTAGTTAATTCATTTAGTTAATTTATTTATTAGTTATTATCATTATTACATGCTGCTTAGATAAGAATTATGCCCAAATGGCGAATTTAAAGCGCCTGTAAAATGCATAATGGGAAAACGATGAACATATGTATGAATGCTGCTGCAAAATATAGCTATCTTCACATGTCAAAATGTTCACATTTTTTAAGCACTTAACCACGCATATATTTTAATTTCGTTGTTTGGAACCTAAATGATATTCAACATATAATTATGTTAAAATACTGTTGGATTGTGTTTTTATTTGTACAGTTTTGTGCCATCAGCGAAATAAGGTAAAATTTAAAAGTGCATCACATGTGAGTTCCTACTGCTTAAAATACTGTCAAAGCACAAATTTTCAAGTGAACATATTTTGGTGGATGTCATATTTCACCCATTTCTCTGCAATTTTCAATTCAAGGATTATATGAAATCTGTGATAAAATACTGTGCCACTGCTTTTATCATCAGCAAAATACCAGTACGTATGTGGAACTAAAAGCATGTTGAAATAAAATTAATGTATAGAGAGCAAAATAATTTCAGTACAGAAAACAAAAGTATTTGTTCATTTTATCAGTGCAGGGAAGCCGCAGAATATTATGCAAAGGGAATAGTTTTACTATCAATTGCTTTGTTTTCGCGTTTTTAAATTTCAGGGTTTTCATATTTTTTTTAATTTCTCTTTAGTTTTAACTATTTTGTAAATAATTCCTATTCAAACAATGTTAAAATCTTGTTTCACTGTTTTTAATTTTCAGAGTTTTGTGCCATCAGCGAAATAAGCAAAAATTTGAATACAGCTAAATGTTATTAAGCACTTTACAGTCATAAAATTTATTATACGTGAAGATTAACCTTCGCCTCGCAAAATTAAAATGAGAAAAGTCTACAACACCCGGTATTCCCAGGCGGTCACCCATCCAAGTACTAACCGGGCCCGACGTTGCTTAACTTCGGTGATCGGACGAGAACCGGTGTTTTCAACGTGGTATGGTCGTAGACATTGATGTCGCCTCGTAAAAGCAACTTAAACCTGCAGATTGAAGATCAGCACAGCCGTTAAAAGATAGGATTGAAATTCTGTTTATTTTTACACAGCATTATTCTTGTACACTTGTCCCATCGCTGTAATAATAATAATAATAATCTCCAAGACAGCACTATACACTATGTGCTGGTCAGGGTCCACGCTACGCATGCGCACTGACATATAAATGTCCTTCTTACAGTTATTTCACTTGGCGGAGTTGGCAATTTGGTTGAATATATTGAACACTGTATTAAAGGAGATGATATTGGGCTTATGTCAGTGGTCAGACTGACTGAAATACGTGAGAATAGAGGAGAACTTGCAGCAATGAAACGGACTGTGGCTTCTGACGTACCAAAGCTTGAAAATGGAACGTATATTTATCCTTGTCATCATCGCAAAGCTACAAAACATGTGATTCATACATGAACGTGTAAACTTCATCAGCGAGGGCCAATTTCAAATAAAAGATTTTCAAACTCTTTGCTGACCAGTACCCTGTTTTTTTCCCAGTTGCTATCAAAATGTACGGAGCTAATTAAAACATTAATGTGAGCTCCCTATTTAGGCCTGCTGGTCCATATTAGTTTAAACAAATATGATAACTGTGTTGTATATTTCGTAATTTTACACCAGATATATTTGGATCAATATAAAACAAATCTTCCTAGTCTCCTTACTCTAGTTATCGCTTCTCGGCCTTTTGGCTAAGATCAAAGTGTAGTATCTGTTCTTATCAGCTTAATATCTGATACGTGCCCCATCGGGGTACTTCGATATTAAACTGATTTTTGGAACTGGGCGAAGAGTCAGGAGCTTGCTCCGCCTTTGCCACGGGTTGACCTGGTATTGCAGTACCTCCAGGAACGGCCCCCTCCCCTTGGGGAGAAAAATAAAACCAAAAGTAGTAAATCCCACCCCACCCCCAGCCCCATCTGCCATTTCTCTGTGATTGTGACTGTCTGCGTTTCATTCAAACAACCATTCGACTTAATTGATCTTGAAGTTTAAATGGAATGGTCTTAGCTTTATAGAATTAAATACAACTGCAAATGAACAGATTCTAAAACAAATGTAAGTACTGTGCGTGTCCTACCAAATGCACTCAGTCCTTCAAATGACTAGTGTGGCATAAAAAAAAATTTGCTGCTGTGCAAAATTCAATAAAATTAATGCTCTTCAAATCTAGTTTTTTTTTTTTTTTTTTTTTTTTTTTTATTGTGATTCTTTACAAAATGGCAATCAATTGAAAAAGTATAATTTGTGCATTGTCTCATTTCCTCCTGAAAAAAAAGGTATGATTAACACTGAAGGATGTGTACGTTTTGTGTATTTCCAAGCAGTAATGTGACCAAAAAATGACTTAAAAACATTATACTCTAGATAGTCTTGCAGATTAATCTTGCCTAATTACGGATCCCAATGGTCCTAATCCACTTTTCAACCATGCCCTCTAAAGTCTCTCTCTCTTTTTTTTTTAAGTGCATGGACATCTAATTAGGAGTCACACATATCCTTTTTTTAGTTTTTTTATTTATTTTTTTAAGAAATTTTTTTAGTTAATTCATTTAGTTAATTTATTTATTAGTTATTATCATTATTACATGCTGCTTAGATAAGAATTATGCCCAAATGGCGAATTTAAAGCGCCTGTAAAATGCATAATGGGAAAACGATGAACATATGTATGAATGCTGCTGCAAAATATAGCTATCTTCACATGTCAAAATGTTCACATTTTTTAAGCACTTAACCACGCATATATTTTAATTTCGTTGTTTTGAACCTAAATGATATTCAACATATAATTATGTTAAAATACTGTTGGATTGTGTTTTTATTTGTACAGTTTTGTGCCATCAGCGAAATAAGGTAAAATTTAAAAGTGCATCACATGTGAGTTCCTACTGCTTAAAATACTGTCAAAGCACAAATTTTCAAGTGAACATATTTTGGTGGATGTCATATTTCACCCATTTCTCTGCAATTTTCAATTCACGGATTATATGAAATCTGTGATAAAATACTGTGCCACTGCTTTTATCATCAGCAAAATACCAGTACGTATGTGGAACTAAAAGCATGTTGAAATAAAATTAATGTATAGAGAGCAAAATAATTTCAGTACAGAAAACAAAAGTATTTGTTCATTTTATCAGTGCAGGGAAGCCGCAGAATATTATGCAAAGGGAATAGTTTTACTATCAATTGCTTTGTTTTCGCGTTTTTAAATTTCAGGGTTTTCATATTTTTTTTAATTTCTCTTTAGTTTTAACTATTTTGTAAATAATTCCTATTCAAACAATGTTAAAATCTTGTTTCACTGTTTTTAATTTTCAGAGTTTTGTGCCATCAGCGAAATAAGCAAAAATTTGAATACAGCTAAATGTTATTAAGCACTTTACAGTCATAAAATTTATTATACGTGAAGATTAACCTTCGCCTCGCAAAATTAAAATGAGAAAAGTCTACAACACCCGGTATTCCCAGGCGGTCACCCATCCAAGTACTAACCGGGCCCGACGTTGCTTAACTTCGGTGATCGGACGAGAACCGGTGTTTTCAACGTGGTATGGTCGTAGACATTGATGTCGCCTCGTAAAAGCAACTTAAACCTGCAGATTGAACATCAGCACAGCCGTTAAAAGATAGGATTGAAATTCTGTTTATTTTTACACAGCATTATTCTTGTACACTTGTCCCATCGCTGTAATAATAATAATAATAATCTCCAAGACAGCACTATACACTATGTGCTGGTCAGGGTCCACGCTACGCATGCGCACTGACATATAAATGTCCTTCTTACTGTTATTTCACTTGGCAGAGTTGGCAATTTGGTTGAATATATTGAACACTGTATTAAAGGTGATGAAATTGGGCTTATGTCAGTGGTCAGACTGACTGAAATACGTGAGAATAGAGGAGAACTTGCAGCAATGAAACGGACTGTGGCTTCTGACGTACCAAAGCTTGAAAATGGAACGTATATTTATCCTTGTCATCATCGCAAAGCTACAAAACATGTGATTCATACATGAACGTGTAAACTTCATCAGCGAGGGCCAATTTCAAATAAAAGATTTTCAAACTCTTTGCTGACCAGTACCCTGTTTTTTTCCCAGTTGCTATCAAAATGTATGGAGCTAATTAAAACATTAATGTGAGCTCCCTATTTAGGCCTGCTGGTCCATATTAGTTTAAACAAATATGATAACTGTGTTGTATATTTCGTAATTTTACACCAGATATATTTGGATCAATATAAAACAAATCTTCCTAGTCTCCTTACTCTAGTTATCGCTTCTCGGCCTTTTGGCTAAGATCAAAGTGTAGTATCTGTTCTTATCAGCTTAATATCTGATACGTGCCCCATCGGGGTACTTCGATATTAAACTGATTTTTGGAACTGGGCGAAGAGTCAGGAGCTTGCTCCGCCTTTGCCACGGGTTGGCCTGGTATTGCAGTACCTCCAGGAACGGCCCACTCCCCTTGGGGAGAAAAATAAAACCAAAAGTAGTAAATCCCACCCCACCCCCAGCCCCATCTGCCATTTCTCTGTGATTGTGACTGTCTGCGTTTCATTCAAACAACCATTCGACTTAATTGATCTTGAAGTTTAAATGGAATGGTCTTAGCTTTATAGAATTAAATACAACTGCAAATGAACAGATTCTAAAACAAATGTAAGTACTGTGCGTGTCCTACCAAATGCACTCAGTCCTTCAAATGACTAGTGTGGCATAAAAAAAAATTTGCTGCTGTGCAAAATTCAATAAAATTAATGCTCTTCAAATCTAGTTGGTTTTTTTTTTTTTTTTTTTTTTTTTTTTGTTCTGTTTTTATTGTGATTCTTTACAAAATGGCAATCAATTGAAAAAGTATAATTTGTGCATTGTCTCATTTCCTCCTGAAAAAAAAGGTATGATTAACACTGAAGGATGTGTACGTTTTGTGTATTTCCAAGCAGTAATGTGACCAAAAAATGACTTAAAAACATTATACTCTAGATAGTCTTGCAGATTAATCTTGCCTAATTACGGATCCCAATGGTCCTAATCCACTTTTCAACCATGCCCTCTAAAGTCTCATTCTCTTTTTGTTTTAAGTGCATGGACATCTAATTAGGAGTCACACATATCCTTTTTTTAGTTTTTTTATTTATTTTTTTAAAAAATTTTTTTAGTTAATTCATTTAGTTAATTTATTTATTAGTTATTATCATTATTACATGCTGCTTAGATAAGAATAATCCCCAAATGGCGAATTTAAAGCGCCTGTAAAATGTATAATGGGAAAACGATGAACATATGTATGAATGCTGCTGCAAAATATAGCTATCTTCACATGTCAAAATGTTCACATTTTTTAAGCACTTAACCACGCATATATTTTAATTTCGTTGTTTTGAACCTAAATGATATTCAACATATAATTATGTTAAAATACTGTTGGATTGTGTTTTTATTTGTACAGTTTTGTGCCATCAGCGAAATAAGGTAAAATTTAAAAGTGCATCACATGTGAGTTCCTACTGCTTAAAATACTGTCAAAGCACAAATTTTCAAGTGAACATATTTTGGTGGATGTCATATTTCACCCATTTCTCTGCAATTTTCAATTCACGGATTATATGAAATCTGTGATAAAATACTGTGCCACTGCTTTTATCATCAGCAAAATACCAGTACGTATGTGGAACTAAAAGCATGTTGAAATAAAATTAATGTATAGAGAGCAAAATAATTTCAGTACAGAAAACAAAAGTATTTGTTCATTTTATCAGTGCAGGGAAGCTGCAGAATATTATGCAAAGGGAATAGTTTTACTATCAATTGCTTTGTTTTCGCGTTTTTAAATTTCAGGGTTTTCATATTTTTTTTAATTTCTCTTTAGTTTTAACTATTTTGTAAATAATTCCTATTCAAACAATGTTAAAATCTTGTTTCACTGTTTTTAATTTTCAGAGTTTTGTGCCATCAGCGAAATAAGCAAAAATTTGAATACAGCTAAATGTTATTAAGCACTTTACAGTCATAAAATTTATTATACGTGAAGATTAACCTTCGCCTTGCAAAATTAAAATGAGAAAAGTCTACAACACCCGGTATTCCCAGGCGGTCACCCATCCAAGTACTAACCGGGCCCGACGTTGCTTAACTTCGGTGATCGGACGGGAACCGGTGTTTTCAACGTGGTATGGTCGTAGACATTGATGTCGCCTCGTAAAAGCAACTTAAACCTGCAGATTGAACATCAGCACAGCCGTTAAAAGATAGGATTGAAATTCTGTTTATTTTTACACAGCATTATTCTTGTACACTTGTCCCATCGCTGTAATAATAATAATAATAATCTCCAAGACAGCACTATACACTATGTGCTGGTCAGGGTCCACGCTACGCATGCGCACTGACATATAAATGTCCTTCTTACTGTTATTTCACTTGGCGGAGTTGGCAATTTGGTTGAATATATTGAACACTGTATTAAAGGAGATGAAATTGGGCTTATGTCAGTGGTCAGACTGACTGAAATACGTGAGAATAGAGGAGAACTTGCAGCAATGAAACGGACTGTGGCTTCTGACGTACCAAAGCTTGAAAATGGAACGTATATTTATCCTTGTCATCATCGCAAAGCTACAAAACATGTGATTCATACATGAACGTGTAAACTTCATCAGCGAGGGCCAATTTCAAATAAAAGATTTTCAAACTCTTTGCTGACCAGTACCCTGTTTTTTTCCCAGTTGCTATCAAAATGTACGGAGCTAATTAAAACATTAATGTGAGCTCCCTATTTAGGCCTGCTGGTCCATATTAGTTTAAACAAATATGATAACTGTGTTGTATATTTCGTAATTTTACACCAGATATATTTGGATCAATATAAAACAAATCTTCCTAGTCTCCTTACTCTAGTTATCGCTTCTCGGCCTTTTGGCTAAGATCAAAGTGTAGTATCTGTTCTTATCAGCTTAATATCTGATACGTGCCCCATCGGGGTACTTCGATATTAAACTGATTTTTGGAACTGGGAGAAGAGTCAGGAGCTTGCTCCGCCTTTGCCACGGGTTGGCCTGGTATTGCAGTACCTCCAGGAACGGCCCACTCCCCTTGGGGAGAAAAATAAAACCAAAAGTAGTAAATCCCACCCCACCCCCAGCCCCATCTGCCATTTCTCTGTGATTGTGACTGTCTGCGTTTCATTCAAACAACCATTCGACTTAATTGATCTTGAAGTTTAAATGGAATGGTCTTAGCTTTATAGAATTAAATACAACTGCAAATGAACAGATTCTAAAACAAAGGTAAGTACTGTGCGTGTCCTACCAAATGCACTCAGTCCTTCAAATGACTAGTGTGGCATAAAAAAAAATTTGCTGCTGTGCAAAATTCAATAAAATTAATGCTCTTCAAATCTAGTTGGTTTTTTTTTTGTTTTTTTTTGTTTTTTTGTTTTTATTGTGATTCTTTACAAAATGGCAATCAATTGAAAAAGTATAATTTGTGCATTGTCTCATTTCCTCCTGAAAAAAAAAGTATGATTAACACTGAAGGATGTGTACGTTTTGTGTATTTCCAAGCAGTAATGTGACCAAAAAATGACTTAAAAACATTATACTCTAGATAGTCTTGCAGATTAATCTTGCCTAATTACGGATCCCAATGGTCCTAATCCACTTTTCAACCATGCCCTCTAAAGTCTCTCTCTCTTTTTGTTTTAAGTGCATGGACATCTAATTAGGAGTCACACATATCCTTTTTTTAGTTTTTTTATTTATTTTTTTAAAAATTTTTTTTAGTTAATTCATTTAGTTAATTTATTTATTAGTTATTATCATTATTACATGCTGCTTAGATAAGAATAATCCCCAAATGGCGAATTTAAAGCGCCTGTAAAATGCATAATGGGAAAACGATGAACATATGTATGAATGCTGCTGCAAAATATAGCTATCTTCACATGTCAAAATGTTCACATTTTTTAAGCACTTAACCACGCATATATTTTAATTTCGTTGTTTTGAACCTAAATGATATTCAACATATAATTATGTTAAAATACTGTTGGATTGTGTTTTTATTTGTACAGTTTTGTGCCATCAGCGAAATAAGGTAAAATTTAAAAGTGCATCACATGTGAGTTCCTACTGCTTAAAATACTGTCAAAGCACAAATTTTCAAGTGAACATATTTTGGTGGATGTCATATTTCACCCATTTCTCTGCAATTTTCAATTCACGGATTATATGAAATCTGTGATAAAATACTGTGCCACTGCTTTTATCATCAGCAAAATACCAGTACGTATGTGGAACTAAAAGCATGTTGAAATAAAATTAATGTATAGAGAGCAAAATAATTTCAGTACAGAAAACAAAAGTATTTGTTCATTTTATCAGTGCAGGGAAGCCGCAGAATATTATGCAAAGGGAATAGTTTTACTATCAATTGCTTTGTTTTCGCGTTTTTAAATTTCAGGGTTTTCATATTTTTTTTAATTTCTCTTTAGTTTTAACTATTTTGTAAATAATTCCTATTCAAACAATGTTAAAATCTTGTTTCACTGTTTTTAATTTTCAGAGTTTTGTGCCATCAGCGAAATAAGCAAAAATTTGAATACAGCTAAATGTTATTAAGCACTTTACAGTCATAAAATTTATTATACGTGAAGATTAACCTTCGCCTCGCAAAATTAAAATGAGAAAAGTCTACAACACCCGGTATTCCCAGGCGGTCACCCATCCAAGTACTAACCGGGCCCGACGTTGCTTAACTTCGGTGATCGGACGAGAACCGGTGTTTTCAACGTGGTATGGTCGTAGACATTGATGTCGCCTCGTAAAAGCAACTTAAACCTGCAGATTGAAGATCAGCACAGCCGTTAAAAGATAGGATTGAAATTCTGTTTATTTTTACACAGCATTATTCTTGTACACTTGTCCCATCGCTGTAATAATAATAATAATAATAATCTCCAAGACAGCACTATACACTATGTGCTGGTCAGGGTCCACGCTACGCATGCGCACTGACATATAAATGTCCTTCTTACTGTTATTTCACTTGGCGGAGTTGGCAATTTGGTTGAATATATTGAACACTGTATTAAAGGAGATGAAATTGGGCTTATGTCAGTGGTCAGACTGACTGAAATACGTGAGAATAGAGGAGAACTTGCAGCAATGAAACGGACTGTGGCTTCTGACGTACCAAAGCTTGAAAATGGAACGTATATTTATCCTTGTCATCATCGCAAAGCTACAAAACATGTGATTCATACATGAACGTGTAAACTTCATCAGCGAGGGCCAATTTCAAATAAAAGATTTTCAAACTCTTTGCTGACCAGTACCCTGTTTTTTTTCCCAGTTGCTATCAAAATGTACGGAGCTAATTAAAACATTAATGTGAGCTCCCTATTTAGGCCTGCTGGTCCATATTAGTTTAAACAAATATGATAACTGTGTTGTATATTTCGTAATTTTACACCAGATATATTTGGATCAATATAAAACAAATCTTCCTAGTCTCCTTACTCTAGTTATCGCTTCTCGGCCTTTTGGCTAAGATCAAAGTGTAGTATCTGTTCTTATCAGCTTAATATCTGATACGTGCCCCATCGGGGTACTTCGATATTAAACTGATTTTTGGAACTGGGCGAAGAGTCAGGAGCTTGCTCCGCCTTTGCCACGGGTTGGCCTGGTATTGCAGTACCTCCAGGAACGGCCCACTCCCCTTGGGGAGAAAAATAAAACCAAAAGTAGTAAATCCCACCCCACCCCCAGCCCCATCTGCCATTTCTCTGTGATTGTGACTGTCTGCGTTTCATTCAAACAACCATTCAACTTAATTGATCTTGAAGTTTAAATGGAATGGTCTTAGCTTTATAGAATTAAATACAACTGCAAATGAACAGATTCTAAAACAAAGGTAAGTACTGTGCGTGTCCTACCAAATGCACTCAGTCCTTCAAATGACTAGTGTGGCATAAAAAAAAATTTGCTGCTGTGCAAAATTCAATAAAATTAATGCTCTTCAAATCTAGTTTTTTTTTTTTTTTTTTTTGTTTTTGTTTTTATTGTGATTCTTTACAAAATGGCAATCAATTGAAAAAGTATAATTTGTGCATTGTCTTATTTCCTCCTGAAAAAAAAGGTATGATTAACACTGAAGGATGTGTACGTTTTGTGTATTTCCAAGCAGTAATGTGACCAAAAAATGACTTAAAAACATTATACTCTAGATAGTCTTGCAGATTAATCTTGCCTAATTACGGATCCCAATGGTCCTAATCCACTTTTCAACCATGCCCTCTAAAGTCTCTCTCTCTTTTTTTTTTAAGTGCATGGCCATCTAATTAGGAGTCACACATATCCTTTTTTTAGTTTTTTTATTTATTTTTTAAAAAAATTTTTTTAGTTAATTCATTCAGTTAATTTATTTATTAGTTATTATCATTATTACATGCTGCTTAGATAAGAATAATCCCCAAATGGCGAATTTAAAGCGCCTGTAAAATGCATAATGGGAAAACGATGAACATATGTATGAATGCTGCTGCAAAATATAGCTATCTTCACATGTCAAAATGTTCACATTTTTTAAGCACTTAACCACGCATATATTTTAATTTCGTTGTTTTGAACCTAAATGATATTCAACATATAATTATGTTAAAATACTGTTGGATTGTGTTTTTATTTGTACAGTTTTGTGCCATCAGCGAAATAAGGTAAAATTTAAAAGTGCATCACATGTGAGTTCCTACTGCTTAAAATACTGTCAAAGCACAAATTTTCAAGTGAACATATTTTGGTGGATGTCATATTTCACCCATTTCTCTGCAATTTTCAATTCACGGATTATATGAAATCTGTGATAAAATACTGTGCCACTGCTTTTATCATCAGCAAAATACCAGTACGTATGTGGAACTAAAAGCATGTTGAAATAAAATTAATGTATAGAGAGCAAAATAATTTCAGTACAGAAAACAAAAGTATTTGTTCATTTTATCAGTGCAGGGAAGCCGCAGAATATTATGCAAAGGGAATAGTTTTACTATCAATTGCTTTGTTTTCGCGTTTTTAAATTTCAGGGTTTTCATATTTTTTTAAATTTCTCTTTAGTTTTAACTATTTTGTAAATAATTCCTATTCAAACAATGTTAAAATCTTGTTTCACTGTTTTTAATTTTCAGAGTTTTGTGCCATCAGCGAAATAAGCAAAAATTTGAATACAGCTAAATGTTATTAAGCACTTTACAGTCATAAAATTTATTATACGTGAAGATTAACCTTCGCCTCGCAAAATTAAAATGAGAAAAGTCTACAACACCCGGTATTCCCAGGCGGTCACCCATCCAAGTACTAACCGGGCCCGACGTTGCTTAACTTCGGTGATCGGACGAAAACCGGTGTTTTCAACGTGGTATGGTCGTAGACATTGATGTCGCCTCGTAAAAGCAACTTAAACCTGCAGATTGAAGATCAGCACAGCCGTTAAAAGATAGGATTGAAATTCTGTTTATTTTTACACAGCATTATTCTTGTACACTTGTCCCATCGCTGTAATAATAATAATAATCTCCAAGACAGCACTATACACTATGTGCTGGTCAGGGTCCACGCTAAGCATGCACACTGACATATAAATGTCCTTCTTACTGTTATTTCACTTGGCGGAGTTGGCAATTTGGTTGAATATATTGAACACTGTATTAAAGGAGATGAAATTGGGCTTATGTCAGTGGTCAGACTGACTGAAATACGTGAGAATAGAGGAGAACTTGCAGCAATGAAACGGACTGTGGCTTCTGACGTACCAAAGCTTGAAAAGGGAATGTATATTTATCCTTGTCATCATCGCAAAGCTACAAAACATGTGATTCATACA
Source organism: Hermodice carunculata (assembly GCA_964020975.1). Taxonomy (NCBI): domain Eukaryota; kingdom Metazoa; phylum Annelida; class Polychaeta; order Eunicida; family Amphinomidae; genus Hermodice; species Hermodice carunculata. The sequence continues at coordinate 74,098,681 of OZ026625.1, forward strand.
TGAACGTGTAAACTTCATCAGCGAGGGCCAATTTCAAATAAAAGATTTTCAAACTCTTTGCTGACCAGTACCCTGTTTTTTTCCCAGTTGCTATCAAAATGTACGGAGCTAATTAAAACATTAATGTGAGCTCCCTATTTAGGCCTGCTGGTCCATATTAGTTTCAACAAATATGATAACTGTGTTGTATATTTCGTAATTTTACACCAGATATATTTGGATCAATATAAAACAAATCTTCCTAGTCTCTTTACTCTAGTTATCGCTTCTCGGCCTTTTGGCTAAGATCAAAGTGTAGTATCTGTTCTTATCAGCTTAATATCTGATACGTGCCCCATCGGGGTACTTCGATATTAAACTGATTTTTGGAACTGGGCGAAGAGTCAGGAGCTTGCTCCGCCTTTGCCACGGGTTGGCCTGGTATTGCAGTACCTCCAGGAACGGCCCACTCCCCTTGGGGAGAAAAATAAAACCAAAAGTAGTAAATCCCACCCCACCCCCAGCCCCATCTGCCATTTCTCTGTGATTGTGACTGTCTGCGTTTCATTCAAACAACCATTCGACTTAATTGATCTTGAAGTTTAAATGGAATGGTCTTAGCTTTATAGAATTAAATACAACTGCAAATGAACAGATTCTAAAACAAAGGTAAGTACTGTGCGTGTCCTACCAAATGCACTCAGTCCTTCAAATGACTAGTGTGGCATAAAAAAAAATTTGCTGCTGTGCAAAATTCGATAAAATTAATGCTCTTCAAATCTAGTTGGTTTTTTTTTTTTTTTGTTTTTTTTTGTTGTTTTTTTTTATTGTGATTCTTTACAAAATGGCAATCAATTGAAAAAGTATAATTTGTGCATTGTCTCATTTCCTCCTGAAAAAAAAGGTATGATTAACACTGAAGGATGTGTACGTTTTGTGTATTTCCAAGCAGTAATGTGACCAAAAAATGACTTAAAAACATTATACTCTAGATAGTCTTGCAGATTAATCTTGCCTAATTACGGATCCCAATGGTCCTAATCCACTTTTCAACCATGCCCTCTAAAGTCTCTCTCTCTTTTTGTTTTAAGTGCATGGACATCTAATTAGGAGTCACACATATCCTTTTTTTAGTTTTTTTATTTATTTTTTTTAAATATTTTTTTAGTTAATTCATTTAGTTAATTTATTTATTAGTTATTATCATTATTACATGCTGCTTAGATAAGAATTATGCCCAAATGGCGAATTTAAAGCGCCTGTAAAATGCATAATGGGAAAACGATGAACATATGTATGAATGCTGCTGCAAAATATAGCTATCTTCACATGTCAAAATGTTCACATTTTTTAAGCACTTAACCACGCATATATTTTAATTTCGTTGTTTTGAACCTAAATGATATTCAACATATAATTATGTTAAAATACTGTTGGATTGTGTTTTTATTTGTACAGTTTTGTGCCATCAGCGAAATAAGGTAAAATTTAAAAGTGCATCACATGTGAGTTCCTACTGCTTAAAATACTGTCAAAGCACAAATTTTCAAGTGAACATATTTTGGTGGATGTCATATTTCACCCATTTCTCTGCAATTTTCAATTCACGGATTATATGAAATCTGTGATAAAATACTGTGCCACTGCTTTTATCATCAGCAAAATACCAGTACGTATGTGGAACTAAAAGCATGTTGAAATAAAATTAATGTATAGAGAGCAAAATAATTTCAGTACAGAAAACAAAAGTATTTGTTCATTTTATCAGTGCAGGGAAGCCGCAGAATATTATGCAAAGGGAATAGTTTTACTATCAATTGCTTTGTTTTCGCGTTTTTAAATTTCAGGGTTTTCATATTTTTTTTAATTTCTCATTAGTTTTAACTATTTTGTAAATAATTCCTATTCAAACAATGTTAAAATCTTGATTCACTGTTTTAAATTTTCAGAGTTTTGTGCCATCAGCGAAATAAGCAAAAATTTGAATACAGCTAAATGTTATTAAGCACTTTACAGTCATAAAATTTATTATACGTGAAGATTAACCTTCGCCTCGCAAAATTAAAATGAGAAAAGTCTACAACACCCGGTATTCCCAGGCGGTCACCCATCCAAGTACTAACCGGGCCCGACGTTGCTTAACTTCGGTGATCGGACGAGAACCGGTGTTTTCAACGTGGTATGGTCGTAGACATTGATGTCGCCTCGTAAAAGCAACTTAAACCTGCAGATTGAAGATCAGCACAGCCGTTAAAAGATAGGATTGAAATTCTGTTTATTTTTACACAGCATTATTCTTGTACACTTGTCCCATCGCTGTAATAATAATAATAATCTCCAAGACAGCACTATACACTATGTGCTGGTCAGGGTCCACGCTACGCATGCGCACTGACATATAAATGTCCTTCTTACTGTTATTTCACTTGGCGGAGTTGGCAATTTGGTTGAATATATTGAACACTGTATTAAAGGAGATGAAATTGGGCTTATGTCAGTGGTCAGACTGACTGAAATACGTGAGAATAGAGGAGAACTTGCAGCAATGAAACGGACGGTGGCTTCTGACGTACCAAAGCTTGAAAATGGAACGTATATTTATCCTTGTCATCATCGCAAAGCTACAAAACATGAGATTCATACATGAACGTGTAAACTTCATCAGCGAGGGCCAATTTCAAATAAAAGATTTTCAAACTCTTTGCTGACCAGTACCATGTTTTTTTCCCAGTTGCTATCAAAATGTACGGAGCTAATTAAAACATTAATGTGAGCTCCCTATTTAGGCCTGCTGGTCCATATTAGTTTAAACAAATATGATAACTGTGTTGTATATTTCGTAATTTTACACCAGATATATTTGGATCAATATAAAACAAATCTTCCTAGTCTCCTTACTCTAGTTATCGCTTCTCGGCCTTTTGGCTAAGATCAAAGTGTAGTATCTGTTCTTATCAGCTTAATATCTGATACGTGCCCCATCGGGGTACTTCGATATTAAACTGATTTTTGGAACTGGGCGAAGAGTCAGGAGCTTGCTCCGCCTTTGCCACGGGTTGGCCTGGTATTGCAGTACCTCCAGGAACGGCCCACTCCCCTTGGGGAGAAAAATAAAACCAAAAGTAGTAAATCCCACCCCACCCCCAGCCCCATCTGCCATTTCTCTGTGATTGTGACTGTCTGCGTTTCATTCAAACAACCATTCGACTTAATTGATCTTGAAGTTTAAATGGAATGGTCTTAGCTTTATAGAATTAAATACAACTGCAAATGAACAGATTCTAAAACAAAGGTAAGTACTGTGCGTGTCCTACCAAATGCACTCAGTCCTTCAAATGACTAGTGTGGCATAAAAAAAAATTTGCTGCTGTGCAAAATTCAATAAAATTAATGCTCTTCAAATCTAGTTGGTTTTTGTTTTTTTGTTTTTTTTTGTTTTTTTGTTTTTATTGTGATTCTTTACAAAATGGCAATCAATTGAAAAAGTATAATTTGTGCATTGTCTCATTTCCTCCTGAAAAAAAAGGTATGATTAACACTGAAGGATGTGTACGTTTTGTGTATTTCCAAGCAGTAATGTGACCAAAAAATGACTTAAAAACATTATACTCTAGATAGTCTTGCAGATTAATCTTGCCTAATTACGGATCCCAATGGTCCTAATCCACTTTTCAACCATGCCCTCTAAAGTCTCTCTCTCTTTTTTTTTTAAGTGCATGGACATCTTATTAGGAGTCACACATATCCTTTTTTTAGTTTTTTTATTTATTTTTTTTTTAATTTTTTTAGTTAATTCATTTAGTTAATTTATTTATTAGTTATTATCATTATTACATGCTGCTTATATAAGAATAATCCCCAAATGGCGAATTTAAAGCGCCTGTAAAATGCATAATGGGAAAACGATGAACATATGTATGAATGCTGCTGCAAAATATAGCTATCTTCACATGTCAAAATGTTCACATTTTTTAAGCACTTAACCACGCATATATTTTAATTTCGTTGTTTTGAACCTAAATGATATTCAACATATAATTATGTTAAAATACTGTTGGATTGTGTTTTTATTTGTACAGTTTTGTGCCATCAGCGAAATAAGGTAAAATTTAAAAGTGCATCACATGTGAGTTCCTACTGCTTAAAATACTGTCAAAGCACAAATTTTCAAGTGAACATATTTTGGTGGATGTCATATTTCACCCATTTCTCTGCAATTTTCAATTCACGGATTATATGAAATCTGTGATAAAATACTGTGCCACTGCTTTTATCATCAGCAAAATACCAGTACGTATGTGGAACTAAAAGCATGTTGAAATAAAATTAATGTATAGAGAGCAAAATAATTTCAGTACAGAAAACAAAAGTATTTGTTCATTTTATCAGTGCAGGGAAGCCGCAGAATATTATGCAAAGGGAATAGTTTTACTATCAATTGCTTTGTTTTCGCGTTTTTAAATTTCAGGGTTTTCATATTTTTTTAAATTTCTCTTTAGTTTTAACTATTTTGTAAATAATTCCTATTCAAACAATGTTAAAATCTTGTTTCACTGTTTTTAATTTTCAGAGTTTTGTGCCATCAGCGAAATAAGCAAAAATTTGAATACAGCTAAATGTTATTAAGCACTTTACAGTCATAAAATTTATTATACGTGAAGATTAACCTTCGCCTCGCAAAATTAAAATGAGAAAAGTCTACAACACCCGGTATTCCCAGGCGGTCACCCATCCAAGTACTAACCGGGCCCGACGTTGCTTAACTTCGGTGATCGGATGAGAACCGGTGTTTTCAACGTGGTATGGTCGTAGACATTGATGTCGCCTCGTAAAAGCAACTTAAACCTGCAGATTGAACATCAGCACAGCCGTTAAAAGATAGGATTGAAATTCTGTTTATTTTTACACAGCATTATTCTTGTACACTTGTCCCATCGCTGTAATAATAATAATAATAATCTCCAAGACAGCACTATACACTATGTGCTGGTCAGGGTCCACGCTACGCATGCGCACTGACATATAAATGTCCTTCTTACTGTTATTTCACTTGGCGGAGTTGGCAATTTGGTTGAATATATTGAACACTGTATTAAAGGAGATGAAATTGGGCTTATGTCAGTGGTCAGACTGACTGAAATACGTGAGAATAGAGGAGAACTTGCAGCAATGAAACGGACTGTGGCTTCTGACGTACCAAAGCTTGAAAATGGAACGTATATTTATCCTTGTCATCATCGCAAAGCTACAAAACATGTGATTCATACATGAACGTGTAAACTTCATCAGCGAGGGCCAATTTCAAATAAAAGATTTTCAAACTCTTTGCTGACCAGTACCATGTTTTTTTCCCAGTTGCTATCAAAATGTACGGAGCTAATTAAAACATTAATGTGAGCTCCCTATTTAGGCCTGCTGGTCCATATTAGTTTAAACAAATATGATAACTGTGTTGTATATTTCGTAATTTTACACCAGATATATTTGGATCAATATAAAACAAATCTTCCTAGTCTCCTTACTCTAGTTATCGCTTCTCGGCCTTTTGGCTAAGATCAAAGTGTAGTATCTGTTCTTATCAGCTTAATATCTGATACGTGCCCCATCGGGGTACTTCGATATTAAACTGATTTTTGGAACTGGGCGAAGAGTCAGGAGCTTGCTCCGCCTTTGCCACGGGTTGGCCTGGTATTGCAGTACCTCCAGGAACGGCCCACTCCCCTTGGGGAGAAAAATAAAACCAAAAGTAGTAAATCCCACCCCACCCCCAGCCCCATCTGCCATTTCTCTGTGATTGTGACTGTCTGCGTTTCATTCAAACAACCATTCGACTTAATTGATCTTGAAGTTTAAATGGAATGGTCTTAGCTTTATAGAATTAAATACAACTGCAAATGAACAGATTCTAAAACAAAGGTAAGTACTGTGCGTGTCCTACCAAATGCACTCAGTCCTTCAAATGACTAGTGTGGCATAAAAAAAAATTTGCTGCTGTGCAAAATTCAATAAAATTAATGCTCTTCAAATCTAGTTGGTTTTTGTTTTTTTGTTTTTTTTTGTTTTTTTGTTTTTATTGTGATTCTTTACAAAATGGCAATCAATTGAAAAAGTATAATTTGTGCATTGTCTCATTTCCTCCTGAAAAAAAAGGTATGATTAACACTGAAGGATGTGTACGTTTTGTGTATTTCCAAGCAGTAATGTGACCAAAAAATGACTTAAAAACATTATACTCTAGATAGTCTTGCAGATTAATCTTGCCTAATTACGGATCCCAATGGTCCTAATCCACTTTTCAACCATGCCCTCTAAAGTCTCTCTCTCTTTTTTTTTTAAGTGCATGGACATCTTATTAGGAGTCACACATATCCTTTTTTTAGTTTTTTTATTTATTTTTTTTTTAATTTTTTTAGTTAATTCATTTAGTTAATTTATTTATTAGTTATTATCATTATTACATGCTGCTTATATAAGAATAATCCCCAAATGGCGAATTTAAAGCGCCTGTAAAATGCATAATGGGAAAACGATGAACATATGTATGAATGCTGCTGCAAAATATAGCTATCTTCACATGTCAAAATGTTCACATTTTTTAAGCACTTAACCACGCATATATTTTAATTTCGTTGTTTTGAACCTAAATGATATTCAACATATAATTATGTTAAAATACTGTTGGATTGTGTTTTTATTTGTACAGTTTTGTGCCATCAGCGAAATAAGGTAAAATTTAAAAGTGCATCACATGTGAGTTCCTACTGCTTAAAATACTGTCAAAGCACAAATTTTCAAGTGAACATATTTTGGTGGATGTCATATTTCACCCATTTCTCTGCAATTTTCAATTCACGGATTATATGAAATCTGTGATAAAATACTGTGCCACTGCTTTTATCATCAGCAAAATACCAGTACGTATGTGGAACTAAAAGCATGTTGAAATAAAATTAATGTATAGAGAGCAAAATAATTTCAGTACAGAAAACAAAAGTATTTGTTCATTTTATCAGTGCAGGGAAGCCGCAGAATATTATGCAAAGGGAATAGTTTTACTATCAATTGCTTTGTTTTCGCGTTTTTAAATTTCAGGGTTTTCATATTTTTTTAAATTTCTCTTTAGTTTTAACTATTTTGTAAATAATTCCTATTCAAACAATGTTAAAATCTTGTTTCACTGTTTTTAATTTTCAGAGTTTTGTGCCATCAGCGAAATAAGCAAAAATTTGAATACAGCTAAATGTTATTAAGCACTTTACAGTCATAAAATTTATTATACGTGAAGATTAACCTTCGCCTCGCAAAATTAAAATGAGAAAAGTCTACAACACCCGGTATTCCCAGGCGGTCACCCATCCAAGTACTAACCGGGCCCGACGTTGCTTAACTTCGGTGATCGGACGAGAACCGGTGTTTTCAACGTGGTATGGTCGTAGACATTGATGTCGCCTCGTAAAAGCAACTTAAACCTGCAGATTGAACATCAGCACAGCCGTTAAAAGATAGGATTGAAATTCTGTTTATTTTTACACAGCATTATTCTTGTACACTTGTCCCATCGCTGTAATAATAATAATAATAATCTCCAAGACAGCACTATACACTATGTGCTGGTCAGGGTCCACGCTACGCATGCGCACTGACATATAAATGTCCTTCTTACTGTTATTTCACTTGGCGGAGTTGGCAATTTGGTTGAATATATTGAACACTGTATTAAAGGAGATGAAATTGGGCTTATGTCAGTGGTCAGACTGACTGAAATACGTGAGAATAGAGGAGAACTTGCAGCAATGAAACGGACTGTGGCTTCTGACGTACCAAAGCTTGAAAATGGAACGTATATTTATCCTTGTCATCATCGCAAAGCTACAAAACATGTGATTCATACATGAACGTGTAAACTTCATCAGCGAGGGCCAATTTCAAATAAAAGATTTTCAAACTCTTTGCTGACCAGTACCATGTTTTTTTCCCAGTTGCTATCAAAATGTACGGAGCTAATTAAAACATTAATGTGAGCTCCCTATTTAGGCCTGCTGGTCCATATTAGTTTAAACAAATATGATAACTGTGTTGTATATTTCGTAATTTTACACCAGATATATTTGGATCAATATAAAACAAATCTTCCTAGTCTCCTTACTCTAGTTATCGCTTCTCGGCCTTTTGGCTAAGATCAAAGTGTAGTATCTGTTCTTATCAGCTTAATATCTGATACGTGCCCCATCGGGGTACTTCGATATTAAACTGATTTTTGGAACTGGGCGAAGAGTCAGGAGCTTGCTCCGCCTTTGCCACGGGTTGGCCTGGTATTGCAGTACCTCCAGGAACGGCCCACTCCCCTTGGGGAGAAAAATAAAACCAAAAGTAGTAAATCCCACCCCACCCCCAGCCCCATCTGCCATTTCTCTGTGATTGTGACTGTCTGCGTTTCATTCAAACAACCATTCGACTTAATTGATCTTGAAATTTAAATGGAATGGTCTTAGCTTTATAGAATTAAATACAACTGCAAATGAACAGATTCTAAAACAAAGGTAAGTACTGTGCGTGTCCTACCAAATGCACTCAGTCCTTCAAATGACTAGTGTGGCATAAAAAAAAATTTGCTGCTGTGCAAAATTCAATAAAATTAATGCTCTTCAAATCTAGTTGGTTTTTTTTTTGGTTTTTTTTTGTTTTTTTGTTTTTATTGTGATTCTTTACAAAATGGCAATCAATTGAAAAAGTATAATTTGTGCATTGTCTCATTTCCTCCTGAAAAAAAAGGTATGATTAACACTGAAGGATGTGTACGTTTTGTGTATTTCCAAGCAGTAATGTGACCAAAAAATGACTTAAAAACATTATACTCTAGATAGTCTTGCAGATTAATCTTGCCTAATTACGGATCCCAATGGTCCTAATCCACTTTTCAACCATGCCCTCTAAAGTCTCTCTCTCTTTTTTTTTTAAGTGCATGGACATCTAATTAGGAGTCACACATATCCTTTTTTTAGTTTTTTTATTTATTTTTTTTTTTAATTTTTTTAGTTAATTCATTTAGTTAATTTATTTATTAGTTATTATCATTATTACATGCTGCTTAGATAAGAATAATCCCCAAATGGCGAATTTAAAGCGCCTGTAAAATGCATAATGGGAAAACGATGAACATATGTATGAATGCTGCTGCAAAATATAGCTATCTTCACATGTCAAAATGTTCACATTTTTTAAGCACTTAACCACGCATATATTTTAATTTCGTTGTTTTGAACCTAAATGATATTCAACATATAATTATGTTAAAATACTGTTGGATTGTGTTTTTATTTGTACAGTTTTGTGCCATCAGCGAAATAAGGTAAAATTTAAAAGTGCATCACATGTGAGTTCCTACTGCTTAAAATACTGTCAAAGCACAAATTTTCAAGTGAACATATTTTGGTGGATGTCATATTTCACCCATTTCTCTGCAAGTTTCAATTCACGGATTATATGAAATCTGTGATAAAATACTGTGCCACTGCTTTTATCATCAGCAAAATACCAGTACGTATGTGGAACTAAAAGCATGTTGAAATAAAATTAATGTATAGAGAGCAAAATAATTTCAGTACAGAAAACAAAAGTATTTGTTCATTTTATCAGTGCAGGGAAGCCGCAGAATATTATGCAAAGGGAATAGTTTACTATCAATTGCTTTGTTTTCGCGTTTTTAAATTTCAGGGTTTTCATATTTTTTTAAATTTCTCTTTAGTTTTAACTATTTTGTAAATAATTCCTATTCAAACAATGTTAAAATCTTGTTTCACTGTTTTTAATTTTCAGAGTTTTGTGCCATCAGCGAAATAAACAAAAATTTGAATACAGCTAAATGTTATTAAGCACTTTACAGTCATAAAATTTATTATACGTGAAGATTAACCTTCGCCTCGCAAAATTAAAATGAGAAAAGTCTACAACACCCGGTATTCCCAGGCGGTCACCCATCCAAGTACTAACCGGGCCCGACGTTGCTTAACTTCGGTGATCGGACGAGAACCGGTGTTTTCAACGTGGTATGGTCGTAGACATTGATGTCGCCTCGTAAAAGCAACTTAAACCTGCAGATTGAAGATCAGCACAGCCGTTAAAAGATAGGATTGAAATTCTGTTTATTTTTACACAGCATTATTCTTGTACACTTGTCCCATCGCTGTAATAATAATAATAATCTCCAAGACAGCACTATACACTATGTGCTGGTCAGGGTCCACGCTACGCATGCGCACTGACATATAAATGTCCTTCTTACTGTTATTTCACTTGGCGGAGTTGGCAATTTGGTTGAATATATTGAACACTGTATTAAAGGAGATGAAATTGGGCTTATGTCAGTGGTCAGACTGACTGAAATACGTGAGAATAGAGGAGAACTTGCAGCAATGAAACGGACTGTGGCTTCTGACGTACCAAAGCTTGAAAATGGAACGTATATTTATCCTTGTCATCATCGCAAAGCTACAAAACATGTGATTCATACATGAACGTGTAAACTTCATCAGCGAGGGCCAATTTCAAATAAAAGATTTTCAAACTCTTTGCTGACCAGTACCCTGTTTTTTTCCCAGTTGCTATCAAAATGTACGGAGCTAATTAAAACATTAATGTGAGCTCCCTATTTAGGCCTGCTGGTCCATATTAGTTTAAACAAATATGATAACTGTGTTGTATATTTCGTAATTTTACACCAGATATATTTGGATCAATATAAAACAAATCTTCCTAGTCTCCTTACTCTAGTTATCGCTTCTCGGCCTTTTGGCTAAGATCAAAGTGTAGTATCTGTTCTTATCAGCTTAATATCTGATACGTGCCCCATCGGGGTACTTCGATATTAAACTGATTTTTGGAACTGGGCGAAGAGTCAGGAGCTTGCTCCGCCTTTGCCACGGGTTGGCCTGGTATTGCAGTACCTCCAGGAACGGCCCACTCCCCTTGGGGAGAAAAATAAAACCAAAAGTAGTAAATCCCACCCCACCCCCAGCCCCATCTGCCATTTCTCTGTGATTGTGACTGTCTGCGTTTCATTCAAACAACCATTCGACTTAATTGATCTTGAAGTTTAAATGGAATGGTCTTAGCTTTATAGAATTAAATACAACTGCAAATGAACAGATTCGAAAACAAAGGTAAGTACTGTGCGTGTCCTACCAAATGCACTCAGTCCTTCAAATGACTAGTGTGGCATAAAAAAAAATTTGCTGCTGTGCAAAATTCAATAAAATTAATGCTCTTCAAATCTAGTTGGTTTTTTTTTGTTTTTTTGTTTTTGTTTTATTGTTTTTATTGTGATTCTTTACAAAATGGCAATCAATTGAAAAAGTATAATTTGTGCATTGTCTCATTTCCTCCTGAAAAAAAAGGTATGATTAACACTGAAGGATGTGGACGTTTTGTGTATTTCCAAGCAGTAATGTGACCAAAAAATGACTTAAAAACATTATACTCTAGATAGTCTTGCAGATTAATCTTGCCTAATTACGGATCCCAATGGTCCTAATCCACTTTTCAACCATGCCCTCTAAAGTCTCTCTCTCTTTTTTTTTTAAGTGCATGGACATCTAATTAGGAGTCACACATATCCTTTTTTTAGTTTTTTTATTTATTTTTTTAAAAAAATTTTTTAGTTAATTCATTTAGTTAATTTATTTATTAGTTGTTATCATTATTACATGCTGCTTAGATAAGAATAATCCCCAAATGGCGAATTTAAAGCGCCTGTAAAATGCATAATGGGAAAACGATGAACATATGTATGAATGCTGCTGCAAAATATAGCTATCTTCACATGTCAAAATGTTCACATTTTTTAAGCACTTAACCACGCATATATTTTAATTTCGTTGTTTTGAACCTAAATGATATTCAACATATAATTATGTTAAAATACTGTTGGATTGTGTTTTTATTTGTACAGTTTTGTGCCATCAGCGAAATAAGGTAAAATTTAAAAGTGCATCACATGTGAGTTCCTACTGCTTAAAATACTGTCAAAGCACAAATTTTCAAGTGAACATATTTTGGTGGATGTCATATTTCACCCATTTCTCTGCAATTTTCAATTCACGGATTATATGAAATCTGTGATAAAATACTGTGCCACTGCTTTTATCATCAGCAAAATACCAGTACGTATGTGGAACTAAAAGCATGTTGAAATAAAATTAATGTATAGAGAGCAAAATAATTTCAGTACAGAAAACAAAAGTATTTGTTCATTTTATCAGTGCAGGGAAGCCGCAGAATATTATGCAAAGGGAATAGTTTTACTATCAATTGCTTTGTTTTCGCGTTTTTAAATTTCAGGGTTTTCATATTTTTTTTAATTTCTCTTTAGTTTTAACTATTTTGTAAATAATTCCTATTCAAACAATGTTAAAATCTTGTTTCACTGTTTTTAATTTTCAGAGTTTTGTGCCATCAGCGAAATAAGCAAAAATTTGAATACAGCTAAATGTTATTAAGCACTTTACAGTCATAAAATTTATTATACGTGAAGATTAACCTTCGCCTCGCAAAATTAAAATGAGAAAAGTCTACAACACCCGGTATTCCCAGGCGGTCACCCATCCAAGTACTAACCGGGCCCGACGTTGCTTAACTTCGGTGATCGGACGAGAACCGGTGTTTTCAACGTGGTATGGTCGTAGACATTGATGTCGCCTCGTAAAAGCAACTTAAACCTGCAGATTGAAGATCAGCACAGCCGTTAAAAGATAGGATTGAAATTCTGTTTATTTTTACACAGCATTATTCTTGTACACTTGTCCCATCGCTGTAATAATAATAATAATCTCCAAGACAGCACTATACACTATGTGCTGGTCAGGGTCCACGCTACGCATGCGCACTGACATATAAATGTCCTTCTTACTGTTATTTCACTTGGCGGAGTTGGCAATTTGGTTGAATATATTGAACACTGTATTAAAGGAGATGAAATTGGGCTTATGTCAGTGGTCAGACTGACTGAAATACGTGAGAATAGAGGAGAACTTGCAGCAATGAAACGGACTGTGGCTTCTGACGTACCAAAGCTTGAAAATGGAACGTATATTTATCCTTGTCATCATCGCAAAGCTACAAAACATGTGATTCATACATGAACGTGTAAACTTCATCAGCGAGGGCCAATTTCAAATAAAAGATTTTCAAACTCTTTGCTGACCAGTACCCTGTTTTTTTCCCAGTTGCTATCAAAATGTACGGAGCTAATTAAAACATTAAAGTGAGCTCCCTATTTAGGCCTGCTGGTCCATATTAGTTTAAACAAATATGATAACTGTGTTGTATATTTCGTAATTTTACACCAGATATATTTGGATCAATATAAAACAAATCTTCCTAGTCTCCTTACTCTAGTTATCGCTTCTCGGCCTTTTGGCTAAGATCAAAGTGTAGTATCTGTTCTTATCAGCTTAATATCTGATACGTGCCCCATCGGGGTACTTCGATATTAAACTGATTTTTGGAACTGGGCGAAGAGTCAGGAGCTTGCTCCGCCTTTGCCACGGGTTGGCCTGGTATTGCAGTACCTCCAGGAACGGCCCACTCCCCTTGGGGAGAAAAATAAAACCAAAAGTAGTAAATCCCACCCCACCCCCAGCCCCATCTGCCATTTCTCTGTGATTGTGACTGTCTGCGTTTCATTCAAACAACCATTCGACTTAATTGATCTTGAAGTTTAAATGGAATGGTCTTAGCTTTATAGAATTAAATACAACTGCAAATGAACAGATTCTAAAACAAAGGTAAGTACTGTGCGTGTCCTACCAAATGCACTCAGTCCTTCAAATGACTAGTGTGGCATAAAAAAAAATTTGCTGCTGTGCAAAATTCAATAAAATTAATGCTCTTCAAATCTAGTTGGGTTTTTTTTTTTTGTTTTTTTGTTTTTTTGTTTTTATTGTGATTCTTTACAAAATGGCAATCAATTGAAAAAGTATAATTTGTGCATTGTCTCATTTCCTCCTGAAAAAAAAGGTATGATTAACACTGAAGGATGTGTACGTTTTGTGTATTTCCAAGCAGTAATGTGACCAAAAAATGACTTAAAAACATTATACTCTAGATAGTCTTGCAGATTAATCTTGCCTAATTACGGATCCCAATGGTCCTAATCCACTTTTCAACCATGCCCTCTAAAGTCTCTCTCTCTTTTTTTTTTAAGTGCATGGACATCTAATTAGGACTCACACTTCCCTTTTTTAGTTTTTTTATTTATTTTTTTAAAAAATTTTTTTAGTTAATTCATTTAGTTAATTTATTTATTAGTTTTTATCATTATTACATGCTGCTTAGATAAGAATAATCCCCAAATGGCGAATTTAAAGCGCCTGTAAAATGCATAATGGGAAAACGATGAACATATGTATGAATGCTGCTGCAAAATATAGCTATCTTCACATGTCAAAATGTTCACATTTTTTAAGCACTTAACCACGCATATATTTTAATTTCGTTGTTTTGAACCTAAATGATATTCAACATATAATTATGTTAAAATACTGTTGGATTGTGTTTTTATTTGTACAGTTTTGTGCCATCAGCGAAATAAGGTAAAATTTAAAAGTGCATCACATGTGAGTTCCTACTGCTTAAAATACTGTCAAAGCACAAATTTTCAAGTGAACATATTTTGGTGGATGTCATATTTCACCCATTTCTCTGCAATTTTCAATTCACGGATTATATGAAATCTGTGATAAAATACTGTGCCACTGCTTTTATCATCAGCAAAATACCAGTACGTATGTGGAACTAAAAGCATGTTGAAATAAAATTAATGTATAGAGAGCAAAATAATTTCAGTACAGAAAACAAAAGTATTTGTTCATTTTATCAGTGCAGGGAAGCCGCAGAATATTATGCAAAGGGAATAGTTTTACTATCAATTGCTTTGTTTTCGCGTTTTTAAATTTCAGGGTTTTCATATTTTTTTTAATTTCTCTTTAGTTTTAACTATTTTGTAAATAATTCCTATTCAAACAATGTTAAAATCTTGTTTCACTGTTTTTAATTTTCAGAGTTTTGTGCCATCAGCGAAATAAGCAAAAATTTGAATACAGCTAAATGTTATTAAGCACTTTACAGTCATAAAATTTATTATACGTGAAGATTAACCTTCGCCTCGCAAAATTAAAATGAGAAAAGTCTACAACACCCGGTATTCCCAGGCGGTCACCCATCCAAGTACTAACCGGGCCCGACGTTGCTTAACTTCGGTGATCGGACGAGAACCGGTGTTTTCAACGTGGTATGGTCGTAGACATTGATGTCGCCTCGTAAAAGCAACTTAAACCTGCAGATTGAAGATCAGCACAGCCGTTAAAAGATAGGATTGAAATTCTGTTTATTTTTACACAGCATTATTCTTGTACACTTGTCCCATCGCTGTAATAATAATAATAATCTCCAAGACAGCACTATACACTATGTGCTGGTCAGGGTCCACGCTACGCATGCGCACTGACATATAAATGTCCTTCTTACTGTTATTTCACTTGGCGGAGTTGGCAATTTGGTTGAATATATTGAACACTGTATTAAAGGAGATGAAATTGGGCTTATGTCAGTGGTCAGACTGACTGAAATACGTGAGAATAGAGGAGAACTTGCAGCAATGAAACGGACTGTGGCTTCTGACGTACCAAAGCTTGAAAATGGAACGTATATTTATCCTTGTCATCATCGCAAAGCTACAAAACATGTGATTCATACATGAACGTGTAAACTTCATCAGCGAGGGCCAATTTCAAATAAAAGATTTTCAAACTCTTTGCTGACCAGTACCCTGTTTTTTTCCCAGTTGCTATCAAAATGTACGGAGCTAATTAAAACATTAATGTGAGCTCCCTATTTAGGCCTGCTGGTCCATATTAGTTTAAACAAATATGATAACTGTGTTGTATATTTCGTAATTTTACACCAGATATATTTGGATCAATATAAAACAAATCTTCCTAGTCTCCTTACTCTAGTTATCGCTTCTCGGCCTTTTGGCTAAGATCAAAGTGTAGTATCTGTTCTTATCAGCTTAATATCTGATACGTGCCCCATCGGGGTACTTCGATATTAAACTGATTTTTGGAACTGGGCGAAGAGTCAGGAGCTTGCTCCGCCTTTGCCACGGGTTGGCCTGGTATTGCAGTACCTCCAGGAACGGCCCACTCCCCTTGGGGAGAAAAATAAAACCAAAAGTAGTAAATCCCACCCCACCCCCAGCCCCATCTGCCATTTCTCTGTGATTGTGACTGTCTGCGTTTCATTCAAACAACCATTCGACTTAATTGATCTTGAAGTTTAAATGGAATGGTCTTAGCTTTATAGAATTAAATACAACTGCAAATGAACAGATTCTAAAACAAAGGTAAGTACTGTGCGTGTCCTACCAAATGCACTCAGTCCTTCAAATGACTAGTGTGGCATAAAAAAAAATTTGCTGCTGTGCAAAATTCAATAAAATTAATGCTCTTCAAATCTAGTTGTTGTTTTTTTTTGTTTTTTTTTTTGTTTTTTTGTTTTTATTGTGATTCTTTACAAAATGGCAATCAATTGAAAAAGTATAATTTGTGCATTGTCTCATTTCCTCCTGAAAAAAAAGGTATGATTAACACTGAAGGATGTGTACGTTTTGTGTATTTCCAAGCAGTAATGTGACCAAAAAATGACTTAAAAACATTATACTCTAGATAGTCTTGCAGATTAATCTTGCCTAATTACGGATCCCAATGGTCCTAATCCACTTTTCAACCATGCCCTCTAAAGTCTCTCTCTCTTTTTTTTTTAAGTGCATGGACATCTAATTAGGAGTCAAACATATCCTTTTTTTAGTTTTTTTATTTATTTTTTTAAAAAAATTTTTTAGTTAATTCATTTAGTTAATTTATTTATTAGTTATTATCATTATTACATGCTGCTTAGATAAGAATAATCCCCAAATGGCGAATTTAAAGCGCCTGTAAAATGCATAATGGGAAAACGATGAACATATGTATGAATGCTGCTGCAAAATATAGCTATCTTCACATGTCAAAATGTTCACATTTTTTAAGCACTTAACCACGCATATATTTTAATTTCGTTGTTTTGAACCTAAATGATATTCAACATATAATTATGTTAAAATACTGTTGGATTGTGTTTTTATTTGTACAGTTTTGTGCCATCAGCGAAATAAGGTAAAATTTAAAAGTGCATCACATGTGAGTTCCTACTGCTTAAAATACTGTCAAAGCACAAATTTTCAAGTGAACATATTTTGGTGGATGTCATATTTCACCCATTTCTCTGCAATTTTCAATTCACGGATTATATGAAATCTGTGATAAAATACTGTGCCACTGCTTTCATCATCAGCAAAATACCAGTACGTATGTGGAACTAAAAGCATGTTGAAATAAAATTAATGTATAGAGAGCAAAATAATTTCAGTACAGAAAACAAAAGTATTTGTTCATTTTATCAGTGCAGGGAAGCCGCAGAATATTATGCAAAGGGAATAGTTTTACTATCAATTGCTTTGTTTTCGCGTTTTTAAATTTCAGGGTTTTCATATTTTTTTTAATTTCTCTTTAGTTTTAACTATTTTGTAAATAATTCCTATTCAAACAATGTTAAAATCTTGTTTCACTGTTTTTAATTTTCAGAGTTTTGTGCCATCAGCGAAATAAGCAAAAATTTGAATACAGCTAAATGTTATTAAGCACTTTACAGTCATAAAATTTATTATACGTGAAGATTAACCTTCGCCTCGCAAAATTAAAATGAGAAAAGTCTACAACACCCGGTATTCCCAGGCGGTCACCCATCCAAGTACTAACCGGGCCCGACGTTGCTTAACTTCGGTGATCGGACGAGAACCGGTGTTTTCAACGTGGTATGGTCGTAGACATTGATGTCGCCTCGTAAAAGCAACTTAAACCTGCAGATTGAAGATCAGCACAGCCGTTAAAAGATAGGATTGAAATTCTGTTTATTTTTACACAGCATTATTCTTGTACACTTGTCCCATCGCTGTAATAATAATAATAATCTCCAAGACAGCACTATACACTATGTGCTGGTCAGGGTCCACGCTACGCATGCGCACTGACATATAAATGTCCTTCTTACTGTTATTTCACTTGGCGGAGTTGGCAATTTGGTTGAATATATTGAACACTGTATTAAAGGAGATGAAATTGGGCTTATGTCAGTGGTCAGACTGACTGAAATACGTGAGAATAGAGGAGAACTTGCAGCAATGAAACGGACTGTGGCTTCTGACGTACCAAAGCTTGAAAATGGAACGTATATTTATCTTTGTCATCATCGCAAAGCCACAAAACATGTGATTCATACATGAACGTGTAAACTTCATCAGCGAGGGCCAATTCCAAATAAAAGTTTTTACAACTCTTTGCTGACCGGTACCCTGTTTTTTTCCCAGTTGCTATCAAAATGTACGGAGCTAATTAAAACATTAATGTGAGCTCCCTATTTAGGCCTGCTGGTCCATATTAGTTTAAACAAATATGATAACTGTGTTGTATATTTCGTAATTTTACACCAGATATATTTGGATCAATATAAAACAAATCTTCCTAGTCTCCTTACTCTAGTTATCGCTTCTCGGCCTTTTGGCTAAGATCAAAGTGTAGTATCTGTTCTTATCAGCTTAATATCTGATACGTGCCCCATCGGGGTACTTCGATATTAAACTGATTTTTGGAACTGGGCGAAGAGTCAGGAGCTTGCTCCGCCTTTGCCACGGGTTGGCCTGGTATTGCAGTACCTCCAGGAACGGCCCACTCCCCTTGGGGAGAAAAATAAAACCAAAAGTAGTAAATCCCACCCCACCCCCAGCCCCATCTGCCATTTCTCTGTGATTGTGACTGTCTGCGTTTCATTCAAACAACCATTCGACTTAATTGATCTTGAAGTTTAAATGGAATGGTCTTAGCTTTATAGAATTAAATACAACTGCAAATGAACAGATTCTAAAACAAAGGTAAGTACTGTGCGTGTCCTACCAAATGCACTCAGTCCTTCAAATGACTAGTGTGGCATAAAAAAAAATTTGCTGCTGTGCAAAATTCAATAAAATTAATGTTCTTCAAATCTAGTTGGTTTTTGTTTTTTTTTTGTTTTTTTGTTTTTTTGTTTTTATTGTGATTCTTTACAAAATGGCAATCAATTGAAAAAGTATAATTTGTGCATTGTCTCATTTCCTCCTGAAAAAAAAGGTATGATTAACACTGAAGGATGTGGACGTTTTGTGTATTTCCAAGCAGTAATGTGACCAAAAAATGACTTAAAAACATTATACTCTAGATAGTCTTGCAGATTAATCTTGCCTAATTACGGATCCCAATGGTCCTAATCCACTTTTCAACCATGCCCTCTAAAGTCTCTCTCTCTTTTTTTTTTAAGTGCATGGACATCTAATTAGGAGTCACACATATCCTTTTTTTAGTTTTTTTATTTATTTTTTTAAAAATTTTTTTTAGTTAATTCATTTAGTTAATTTACTTATTAGTTATTATCATTATTACATTAGTGGAGCAAATAAGTGGGAATTTTAGAAGGAATCTTTCAATTAGTGATACAAGCACCAAACTTGGCATGAATATTCCTAAGGGATCACTCTTTCAAAAAAGCCCGTTAGCCATCTCAAATTTCAAGATGGCCGCCATTTTTCAAGATGGCTGCCACTTCAGGCATACGAATTGTAATTTCGCTCTTAAATTGCACACAATAGTCCGATTTGAGTAATCATGGGCTCTATTTCTATGTTTTTGACCATGCAGAAACTAAATTTGTACCCCTCATATGTCCCAGAGGCTTTCTTATAACATATTTGGCAATTTTACTGCATGTAAATGGTGATGGTTGGTGTATGTGTCAGTGCATGTGGTAGTGCATGTGACATGGGGTGTAGGGTTTAGTAGTAGAGGTAGCACTTTTGTTGCAGAAGTCAGCCACATCTTCTAGATGGACTCCTGGCACTAGTCCTCACTACTGACCTAACTCTAACCTATGGCTCCAAGCAGTTGTTTGTGCACAGCAACGGCCACACCCCGGTAAACCGCATTGGCTCGCGGGCTAAACTAACATTGACCAAAACCCATCACCAACAACAGCAAGCACCTCTTTCCATGGAACAAGTATCTCCATCTTCCAACATGCAACCTCACAGAACAAGGGTGAAAAGCGTCAGCCACCAGAGTTTGGGGAGAATAAAGTGAATAAAGTCCCGGAACTACCTGATTCTTTCACTAACATCCGCCCTGCTTTTTTTACAAAGAAGAACCCTTATCCTCCTCAAGAAGATGGTCAGAGTGACTCATGTTTAATGCCACAACTAAATCTAGAACCTGAGTATGAATGGTTGGAGAAGATCAGCTTGACTGAAAATGTAGACAACTCAGTAAATGTCACTTGGTCAGCCCACCATGCATCCCAGAAGAGAAGTGCACCATTTGAAGTCAGTGTTTCATCTTTGCTACCTCTCCTTCGAGATCAAGCCCATTCAGTTGCAACCATACGACATGTCATGGACAAGGTGAAGGATACAGTGGCATTTCTCAACCCAGGCCAAGTTCCTGTGATTACTGCTGACCAGCCAATCTACTCATTGGCCAAACAGATACAGTGGCAATGGCCTGAGCAGTATGGTGAAGACAAGCTTTTAATTATGTTTGGAGGTCTGCATATAGAGATGGCTGCACTAAGGTCTCTAGGCTCTCTGCTAAAAGATAGTGGATGGACAGGGGCCATTGTAGAAGCTGGAGTGGCCTCTGCGGGTACAGCAGAATCATTTCTGTCTGTTTCAAGTGTAACAAGGACACGTCAAATGCACCAAATTACAGCATGCAGTCTCTACAAGCTTTTAAAGGCAGCTTATACAGACTATAGCACTGAGGCACACGTGAACCCTGAGGCAATGCTTAGTTTTGAAGCCTGGTGTGAGAAGCGTAAACATGAAAGTTACCAGTTTCAGTTCTGGAATTTGGTGCTGTCAATGGAACTGACAGTGCTTTACTGATTAGAGCATTTCGAGAAGCCAACCTCACACTTTACTGCCAATCACTCTCTGAGCTTATACCATACTTCTTTGCCAACAACAATGTAAACTACGCAAGATGGTTACCCATACATCTCAGGGACATGGTGACACTACACTTGAAACATCCAGAGCTGGCTATGGAGTTCCAAAGTGGTAAATTTGTCATACATAAATCAGACAGGGAGTTCTCATCAATGACAATTGACCAGGCCCATGAGCAAGCCAATGCTGTCATCAAAGGTGATGGAGGTGTGGTAGGTGTGACTGAAGATCCATCAGCGCTGAGAAGATGGATGGTTGCTGGTCCTAAAGTCAGTCATCTTGTAACTCAGTATGAGAGAGCTTCAGAGGCATGGGAAACACCATGAGCAAAGTCCAACTGCTCAAGTGGCATTCCTTGAGAAAGTGGAGAAGCTAACTGATGTAATTAAAAAAATGGGAAATCCTTTCCAGGAAGAGACCAGAGATCTGCTTAGACTTGACACAAAGGATATTGCCCATTCTAGTGCTGCAGAGATTATTGGCACACACTATGAGAAAGGTCAAATGGACTTCAAAAAATGCGTGAAAGGGTTACAGAGTGAAGAGGTGTGCACATTCTATGACCCTATAAAGAAGAAAAAGTTGGATTTCTTCCGACAGGAGCAAGCAGCCAGTAAATCAAAGGTCAAAGTGATGAAGGTAGACTGTAGTCTCTTCTCCAAGATTTTTATCTCCTGCCAGACTAGAGACTGTGACTTGCTGGAGTTCTTTCGTCATGAGAATCAATCGTTTCCTGCTGCACTTAGCGACAATGGGAAGCTCCATACTTGCCAGAAGGCCCAACTTGCTACCATACTTGAGACACTAATAATCCTACCAGACCAGGAACCAGAGGCTGAGGCAATTATCATTGATGGTTCTGCCCTAGTGAATACACTACCCCCACGTGCCTCCAAGACATTTGAGGAATATGCATTGCTGGATGTCATCCCCAGAATTAAAGCTTACTCTACCAAGTACACCAGAACAGATCTCATATTTGATGTCTACAGGCAGTCAAGCCTCAAATTTGAAACCAGGTCAAAGCGTGGTATGGGAGCCAGAAGGAAAGTGACACCAAAGGGAAAATTACCCCAAAACTGGCGGAGTTTTTTGAGAGACAATGACAACAAGGCTGAATTGTTCACCTATCTGGCTGATGAAATTGTCAAAGGGGTAAGGTCTAACACCATCATTGTGACTAAAGAAGATAGTGCTGTCAGTAATGAACCAGTTGGCTTGGATGATGTTGTTCCATGCAACCATGAGGAGGCAGACACGCGCATCTTCGCACATGCCAGACATGCTGCATCAGAAGGCAAGAGGACTCTAATGATCAAAGCCAATGACACAGATGTTCTAGTTATACCAGTCAGTGTTCTGCCGGTTCTCCAGGGGCTGGGTCTACAGAAGCTATGGCTGGCATTTGCTCAAGTACAGAATCTAAGGTTCATTCCAATTCATGACCTCATCCAAGCTCTAGGACCGGAGAAAGCAAGACGGATCCTTTTCTTCCATGCATTCACAGGCTGTGATGTGGTATCAGCTTTCAGAGGCAATGGGAAGAAATCTGCCTGGCAAACATGGAATATGTGTGCAGAGACTTCTGATGTATTTGCCAAACTCAGTCAGTACCCACCAAACCTTGAAGATGAGGACCTGGCAACTCTTGAAAAGTTTGTGGTTACCATGTATGATAGGTCAAGTACAGTTGCTAGTGTTGATGAGGCAAGACTGGATATGTTTGCAAGAAAGCAGAGACCATATGAAGCGATTCCACCAACTCATGCAGCTCTCCATCAGCATGTCAAGCGTGCAGCTTACCAGGCAGGTTGTATTTGGGCTCAGTCATTAGTTTGCCAATCTGAAACTGAAAATCCTAGTGACTGGGGATTGAAGAAGGAAGGTGATCTATGGCAAATCATATGGACAACACTGCCACCGATTGCACAAAGTTGTCAGCAGCTGAGCAAATGTAAATGCAAGAAGGAATGCATTGGGAGATGCACCTGCTGTCTTCGTGGACTCGCATGTACAGCGCTGTGTAGCTGTGTATGCCAGGATTAGAACATCATCTGTACCCACTTGGATGACTGTAAATTTGTTGTAGACAGAGAATCAAAATTTGGACAATATGTACAAAAATTCGGAGAAGATGAAAACAATTTTATGCTCTGTTTCCATGGACAATAGTAGTAATTGATAAAGTTTACCATCAAGGTACAGATTCAAACGGTGAAAAATCTATACTTATATCCCATGAATATTATTGAAGGATTTATCTGAATGACTGTTTGTCACAGGAAAATATCTGTCCAATATGATTCAAAGGTATTTGTGAGTAGAATAGTTAATTTATGTTAACTGCAGTGAACAGTTAGCTGTGAAAATTTCACCATTTTTTTTTTACTTCAAAGTCATAAACAGCTATAAGCTATGGGCTACAAATTTATTAAATACATAGAGGACATTGGATATCCAGACATTTTTATGTGTTTCATAAAAAAAATGCTACATGGTATTTTAAGGTTGATACATACCACATTACGAAATTTTTAAATGAAGATAAAGTACATAATTGTCCTTTTATTTATGTGAGTCGGGTCCAGGTGACAAAATTCATTATTTACTTGTAATTTGTCCAATTTTTAATGGTGATAGGTCCAAATACATTAAGGGATACTATTACACTAGACCAAATTGTTGATAGATGTTTCAGTTACTTAACAGTCAGAGTGGGATAATACTGTATAATCTCATAAAGCTTGTAAAATTAATCATGTCTCATATCAATCAAGTAGATGTATTGATTCATTGTACTCATGTTATGTTGATATTGTCTTATTATATAGTAGTTATTTTCAGTATTGTGCTACCATTATTTTGTATATTATTTATGATTAGTTGTTAAAGGTGCTTAATTTCACTTGGTGCAACTATTATCTATTGTATTTAGGTAATAATTTTCTAGTTGCAACCATGTAATTTATAGGTGTTGTTGGATCTCAGTGTAAATAAGAAATATATAAGTTTTTTTCATCTTTTTGTTTTGTTACAATTGTAATTTGACTAACTTAGGTGGTGCTACACAGCTCCATTATCTTGAGAACACTGCATGTTTTATATTTGTAGAGAGATGCTATTCTGTCATACCCCACCAAGGGTTGTATAGTCACGAAATTGAATTGTCATAGTCACCTAGTCAAGGCAGGAGCATAGTTTGCCTGCCAAACAGCATAATAGGTCTGAGCAGCTCTACAGCTAGGCCTGACACAAATACTTATATTTTTTATATTGAACTTAATTTCTTTTCCCAGATGGGAGGACACCAAAGGCTTTGTGTTATGTGATGATAAACAATATATTTAAGCCCTGTAACATTACTCCTGACTAAAATTTAATGACGGTTAAACTTTTACTGAAAACATGCATTTGTCTCAATATGTCCTGTATCTTTTTTTCCATTTTGTAGCTTTAACCCCTATAAAAGTACATCTGAGATGGTTAATAAGGCCAAAATTAGCTTCTGCATCATCAAAAACATAATATTAGACACCAAAATCATTAAAATTGGACAAGTGTGTCAACTTTTATGGGGAAAACGGTACTTTAGAGCTGAAAATGGCCGCCATCTTGAAAAAATGGCGGCCATCTTGAAATTTCCGATGGCTAACGGGCTTTTTTAAACATGTAGGTCCTAAAGAGCATTCATGCCAATTTTGGTGCTTGTATCACAATTTGAAAGATTGTTTCACTTATTTGCTCCACTAGATGCTGCTTAGATAAGAATAATCCCCAAATGGCGAATTTAAAGCGCCTGTAAAATGCATAATGGGAAAACGATGAACATATGTATGAATGCTGCTGCAAAATATAGCTATCTTCACATGTCAAAATGTTCACATTTTTTAAGCACTTAACCACGCATATATTTTAATTTCGTTGTTTTGAACCTAAATGATATTCAACATATAATTATGTTAAAATACTGTTGGATTGTGTTTTTATTTGTACAGTTTTGTGCCATCAGCGAAATAAGGTAAAATTTAAAAGTGCATCACATGTGAGTTCCTACTGCTTAAAATACTGTCAAAGCACAAATTTTCAAGTGAACATATTTTGGTGGATGTCATATTTCACCCATTTCTCTGCAAGTTTCAATTCACGGATTATATGAAATCTGTGATAAAATACTGTGCCACTGCTTTTATCATCAGCAAAATACCAGTACGTATGTGGAACTAAAAGCATGTTGAAATAAAATTAATGTATAGAGAGCAAAATAATTTCAGTACAGAAAACAAAAGTATTTGTTCATTTTATCAGTGCAGGGAAGCCGCAGAATATTATGCAAAGGGAATAGTTTTACTATCAATTGCTTTGTTTTCGCGTTTTTAAATTTCAGGGTTTTCATATTTTTTTTAATTTCTCTTTAGTTTTAACTATTTTGTAAATAATTCCTATTCAAACAATGTTAAAATCTTGTTTCACTGTTTTTAATTTTCAGAGTTTTGTGCCATCAGCGAAATAAGCAAAAATTTGAATACAGCTAAATGTTACTAAGCACTTTACAGTCATAAAATTTATTATACGTGAAGATTAACCTTCGCCTCGCAAAATTAAAATGAGAAAAGTCTACAACACCCGGTATTCCCAGGCGGTCACCCATCCAAGTACTAACCGGGCCCGACGTTGCTTAACTTCGGTGATCGGACGAGAACCGGTGTTTTCAACGTGGTATGGTCGTAGACATTGATGTCGCCTCGTAAAAGCAACTTAAACCTGCAGATTGAAGATCAGCACAGCCGTTAAAAGATAGGATTGAAATTCTGTTTATTTTTACACAGCATTATTCTTGTACACTTGTCCCATCGCTGTAATAATAATAATAATCTCCAAGACAGCACTATACACTATGTGCTGGTCAGGGTCCACGCTACGCATGCGCACTGACATATAAATGTCCTTCTTACTGTTATTTCACTTGGCGGAGTTGGCAATTTGGTTGAATATATTGAACACTGTATTAAAGGAGATGAAATTGGGCTTATGTCAGTGGTCAGACTGACTGAAATACGTGAGAATAGAGGAGAACTTGCAGCAATGAAACGGACTGTGGCTTCTGACGTACCAAAGCTTGAAAATGGAACGTATATTTATCCTTGTCATCATCGCAAAGCTACAAAACATGTGATTCATACATGAACGTGTAAACTTCATCAGCGAGGGCCAATTTCAAATAAAAGATTTTCAAACTCTTTGCTGACCAGTACCCTGTTTTTTTCCCAGTTGCTATCAAAATGTACGGAGCTAATTAAAACATTAATGTGAACTCCCTATTTAGGCCTGCTGGTCCATATTAGTTTAAACAAATATGATAACTGTGTTGTATATTTCGTAATTTTACACCAGATATATTTGGATCAATATAAAACAAATCTTCCTAGTCTCCTTACTCTAGTTATCGCTTCTCGGCCTTTTGGCTAAGATCAAAGTGTAGTATCTGTTCTTATCAGCTTAATATCTGATACGTGCCCCATCGGGGTACTTCGATATTAAACTGATTTTTGGAACTGGGCGAAGAGTCAGGAGCTTGCTCCGCCTTTGCCACGGGTTGGCCTGGTATTGCAGTACCTCCAGGAACGGCCCACTCCCCTTGGGGAGAAAAATAAAACCAAAAGTAGTAAATCCCACCCCACCCCCAGCCCCATCTGCCATTTCTCTGTGATTGTGACTGTCTGCGTTTCATTCAAACAACCATTCGACTTAATTGATCTTGAAGTTTAAATGGAATGGTCTTAGCTTTATAGAATTAAATACAACTGCAAATGAACAGATTCTAAAACAAAGGTAAGTACTGTGCGTGTCCTACCAAATGCACTCAGTCCTTCAAATGACTAGTGTGGCATAAAAAAAAAATTGCTGCTGTGCAAAATTCAATAAAATTAATGCTCTTCAAATCTAGTTGGTTTTTGTTTTTTTTTGTTTTTTTGTTTTTTTGTTTTTATTGTGATTCTTTACAAAATGGCAATCAATTGAAAAAGTATAATTTGTGCATTGTCTCATTTCCTCCTGAAAAAAAGGTATGATTAACACTGAAGGATGTGTACGTTTTGTGTATTTCCAAGCAGTAATGTGACCAAAAAATGACTTAAAAACATTATACTCTAGATAGTCTTGCAGATTAATCTTGCCTAATTACGGATCCCAATGGTCCTAATCCACTTTTCAACCATGCCCTCTAAAGTCTCTCTCTCTTTTTTTTTTAAGTGCATGGACATCTAATTAGGAGTCACACATATCCTTTTTTTAGTTTTTTTATTTATTTTTTTAAAAAATTTTTTTAGTTAATTCATTTAGTTAATTTATTTATTAGTTATTATCATTATTACATGCTGCTTAGATAAGAATAATCCCCAAATGGCGAATTTAAAGCGCCTGTAAAATGCATAATGGGAAAACGATGAACATATGTATGAATGCTGCTGCAAAATATAGCTATCTTCACATGTCAAAATGTTCACATTTTTTAAGCACTTAACCACGCATATATTTTAATTTCGTTGTTTTGAACCTAAATGATATTCAACATATAATTATGTTAAAATACTGTTGGATTGTGTTTTTATTTGTACAGTTTTGTGCCATCAGCGAAATAAGGTAAAATTTAAAAGTGCATCACATGTGAGTTCCTACTGCTTAAAATACTGTCAAAGCACAAATTTTCAAGTGAACATATTTTGGTGGATGTCATATTTCACCCATTTCTCTGCAATTTTCAATTCACGGATTATATGAAATCTGTGATAAAATACTGTGCCACTGCTTTTATCATCAGCAAAATACCAGTACGTATGTGGAACTAAAAGCATGTTGAAATAAAATTAATGTATAGAGAGCAAAATAATTTCAGTACAGAAAACAAAAGTATTTGTTCATTTTATCAGTGCAGGGAAGCCGCAGAATATTATGCAAAGGGAATAGTTTTACTATCAATTGCTTTGTTTGCGCGTTTTTAAATTTCAGGGTTTTCATATTTTTTTTGATTTCTCTTTAATTTTTAACTATTTTGTAAATAATTCCTATTCAAACAATGTTAAAATCTTGTTTCACTGTTTTTAATTTTCAGAGTTTTGTGCCATCAGCGAAATAAGCAAAAATTTGAATACAGCTAAATGTTATTAAGCACTTTACAGTCATAAAATTTATTATACGTGAAGATTAACCTTCGCCTCGCAAAATTAAAATGAGAAAAGTCTACAACACCCGGTATTCCCAGGCGGTCACCCATCCAAGTACTAACCGGGCCCGACGTTGCTTAACTTCGGTGATCGGACGAGAACCGGTGTTTTCAACGTGGTATGGTCGTAGACATTGATGTCGCCTCGTAAAAGCAACTTAAACCTGCAGATTGAAGATCAGCACAGCCGTTAAAAGATAGGATTGAAATTCTGTTTATTTTTACACAGCATTATTCTTGTACACTTGTCCCATCGCTGTAATAATAATAATAATCTCCAAGACAGCACTATACACTATGTGCTGGTCAGGGTCCACGCTACGCATGCGCACTGACATATAAATGTCCTTCTTACTGTTATTTCACTTGGCGGAGTTGGCAATTTGGTTGAATATATTGAACACTGTATTAAAGGAGATGAAATTGGGCTTATGTCAGTGGTCAGACTGACTGAAATACGTGAGAATAGAGGAGAACTTGCAGCAATGAAACGGACTGTGGCTTCTGACGTACCAAAGCTTGAAAATGGAACGTATATTTATCCTTGTCATCATCGCAAAGCTACAAAACATGTGATTCATACATGAACGTGTAAACTTCATCAGCGAGGGCCAATTTCAAATAAAAGATTTTCAAACTCTTTGCTGACCAGTACCCTGTTTTTTTCCCAGTTGCTATCAAAATGTACGGAGCTAATTAAAACATTAATGTGAGCTCCCTATTTAGGCCTGCTGGTCCATATTAGTTTAAACAAATATGATAACTGGGTTGTATATTTCGTAATTTTACACCAGATATATTTGGATCAATATAAAACAAATCTTCCTAGTCTCCTTACTCTAGTTATCGCTTCTCGGCCTTTTGGCTAAGATCAAAGTGTAGTATCTGTTCTTATCAGCTTAATATCTGATACGTGCCCCATCGGGGTACTTCGATATTAAACTGATTTTTGGAACTGGGCGAAGAGTCAGGAGCTTGCTCCGCCTTTGCCACGGGTTGGCCTGGTATTGCAGTACCTCCAGGAACGGCCCACTCCCCTTGGGGAGAAAAATAAAACCAAAAGTAGTAAATCCCACCCCACCCCCAGCCCCATCTGCCATTTCTCTGTGATTGTGACTGTCTGCGTTTCATTCAAACAACCATTCGACTTAATTGATCTTGAAGTTTAAATGGAATGGTCTTAGCTTTATAGAATTAAATACAACTGCAAATGAACAGATTCTAAAACAAAGGTAAGTACTGTGCGTGTCCTACCAAATGCACTCAGTCCTTCAAATGACTAGTGTGGCATAAAAAAAAATTTGCTGCTGTGCAAAATTCAATAAAATTAATGCTCTTCAAATCTAGTTGGTTTTTTTTGTTTTTTTGTTTTTTTGTTTTTTTGTTTTTTTTATTGTGATTCTTTACAAAATGGCAATCAATTGAAAAAGTATAATTTGTGCATTGTCTCATTTCCTCCTGAAAAAAAAGGTATGATTAACACTGAAGGATGTGTACGTTTTGTGTATTTCCAAGCAGTAATGTGACCAAAAAAATGACTTAAAAACATTATACTCTAGATAGTCTTGCAGATTAATCTTGCCTAATTACGGATCCCAATGGTCCTAATCCACTTTTCAACCATGCCCTCTAAAGTCTCTCTCTCTTTTTTTTTTTTAAGTGCATGGACATCTAATTAGGAGTCACACATATCCTTTTTTTAGTTTTTTTATTTATTTTTTTAAAAAATTTTTTTAGTTAATTCATTTAGTTAATTTATTTATTAGTTATTATCATTATTACATGCTGCTTAGATAAGAATAATCCCCAAATGGCGAATTTAAAGCGCCTGTAAAATGCATAATGGGAAAACGATGAACATATGTATGAATGCTGCTGCAAAATATAGCTATCTTCACATGTCAAAATGTTCACATTTTTTAAGCACTTAACCACGCATATATTTTAATTTCGTTGTTTTGAACCTAAATGATATTCAACATATAATTATGTTAAAATACTGTTGGATTGTGTTTTTATTTGTACAGTTTTGTGCCATCAGCGAAATAAGGTAAAATTTAAAAGTGCATCACATGTGAGTTCCTACTGCTTAAAATACTGTCAAAGCACAAATTTTCAAGTGAACATATTTTGGTGGATGTCATATTTCACCCATTTCTCTGCAATTTTCAATTCACGGATTATATGAAATCTGTGATAAAATACTGTGCCACTGCTTTTATCATCAGCAAAATACCAGTACGTATGTGGAACTAAAAGCATGTTGAAATAAAATTAATGTATAGAGAGCAAAATAATTTCAGTACAGAAAACAAAAGTATTTGTTCATTTTATCAGTGCAGGGAAGCCGCAGAATATTATGCAAAGGGAATAGTTTTACTATCAATTGCTTTGTTTTCGCGTTTTTAAATTTCAGGGTTTTCATATTTTTTTTGATTTCTCTTTAGTTTTAACTATTTTGTAAATAATTCCTATTCAAACAATGTTAAAATCTTGTTTCACTGTTTTTAATTTTCAGAGTTTTGTGCCATCAGCGAAATAAGCAAAAATTTGAATACAGCTAAATGTTATTAAGCACTTTACAGTCATAAAATTTATTATACGTGAAGATTAACCTTCGCCTCGCAAAATTAAAATGAGAAAAGTCTACAACACCCGGTATTCCCAGGCGGTCACCCATCCAAGTACTAACCGGGCCCGACGTTGCTTAACTTCGGTGATCGGACGAGAACCGGTGTTTTCAACGTGGTATGGTCGTAGACATTGATGTCGCCTCGTAAAAGCAACTTAAACCTGCAGATTGAAGATCAGCACAGCCGTTAAAAGATAGGATTGAAATTCTGTTTATTTTTACACAGAATTATTCTTGTACACTTGTCCCATCGCTGTAATAATAATAATAATCTCCAAGACAGCACTATACACTATGTGCTGGTCAGGGTCCACGCTACGCATGCGCACTGACATATAAATGTCCTTCTTACTGTTATTTCACTTGGCGGAGTTGGCAATTTGGTTGAATATATTGAACACTGTATTAAAGGAGATGAAATTGGGCTTATGTCAGTGGTCAGACTGACTGAAATACGTGAGAATAGAGGAGAACTTGCAGCAATGAAACGGACTGTGGCTTCTGACGTACCAAAGCTTGAAAATGGAACGTATATTTATCCTTGTCATCATCGCAAAGCTACAAAACATGTGATTCATACATGAACGTGTAAACTTCATCAGCGAGGGCCAATTTCAAATAAAAGATTTTCAAACTCTTTGCTGACCAGTACCCTGTTTTTTTCCCAGTTGCTATCAAAATGTACGGAGCTAATTAAAACATTAATGTGAGCTCCCTATTTAGGCCTGCTGGTCCATATTAGTTTAAACAAATATGATAACTGGGTTGTATATTTCGTAATTTTACACCAGATATATTTGGATCAATATAAAACAAATCTTCCTAGTCTCCTTACTCTAGTTATCGCTTCTCGGCCTTTTGGCTAAGATCAAAGTGTAGTATCTGTTCTTATCAGCTTAATATCTGATACGTGCCCCATCGGGGTACTTCGATATTAAACTGATTTTTGGAACTGGGCGAAGAGTCAGGAGCTTGCTCCGCCTTTGCCACGGGTTGGCCTGGTATTGCAGTACCTCCAGGAACGGCCCACTCCCCTTGGGGAGAAAAATAAAACCAAAAGTAGTAAATCCCACCCCACCCCCAGCCCCATCTGCCATTTCTCTGTGATTGTGACTGTCTGCGTTTCATTCAAACAACCATTCAACTTAATTGATCTTGAAGTTTAAATGGAATGGTCTTAGCTTTATAGAATTAAATACAACTGCAAATGAACAGATTCTAAAACAAAGGTAAGTACTGTGCGTGTCCTACCAAATGCACTCAGTCCTTCAAATGACTAGTGTGGCATAAAAAAAAATTTGCTGCTGTGCAAAATTCAATAAAATTAATGCTCTTCAAATCTAGTTGGGTTTTTTTTTTTTTGTTTTTTTTTTTGTTTTTTTTGTTTTTTGTTTTTATTGTGATTCTTTACAAAATGGCAATCAATTGAAAAAGTATAATTTGTGCATTGTCTCATTTCCTCCTGAAAAAAAAGGTATGATTAACACTGAAGGATGTGTACGTTTTGTGTATTTCCAAGCAGTAATGTGACCAAAAAATGACTTAAAAACATTATACTCTAGATAGTCTTGCAGATTAATCTTGCCTAATTACGGATCCCAATGGTCCTAATCCACTTTTCAACCATGCCCTCTAAAGTCTCTCTCTCTTTTTTTTTAAGTGCATGGACATCTAATTAGGAGTCACACATATCCTTTTTTTAGTTTTTTTATTTATTTTTTTAAAAAATTTTTTTAGTTAATTCATTTAGTTAATTTATTTATAAGTTATTATCATTATTACATGCTGCTTAGATAAGAATAATCCCCAAATGGCGAATTTAAAGCGCCTGTAAAATGCATAATGGGAAAACGATGAACATATGTATGAATGCTGCTGCAAAATATAGCTATCTTCACATGTCAAAATGTTCACATTTTTTAAGCACTTAACCACGCATATATTTTAATTTCGTTGTTTTGAACCTAAATGATATTAAACATATAATTATGTTAAAATACTGTTGGATTGTGTTTTTATTTGTACAGTTTTGTGCCATCAGCGAAATAAGGTAAAATTTAAAAGTGCATCACATGTGAGTTCCTACTGCTTAAAATACTGTCAAAGCACAAATTTTCAAGTGAACATATTTTGGTGGATGTCATATTTCACCCATTTCTCTGCAAGTTTCAATTCACGGATTATATGAAATCTGTGATAAAATACTGTGCCACTGCTTTTATCATCAGCAAAATACCAGTACGTATGTGGAACTAAAAGCATGTTGAAATAAAATTAATGTATAGAGAGCAAAATAATTTCAGTACAGAAAACAAAAGTATTTGTTCATTTTATCAGTGCAGGGAAGCCGCAGAATATTATGCAAAGGGAATAGTTTTACTATCAATTGCTTTGTTTTCGCGTTTTTAAATTTCAGGGTTTTCATATTTTTTTTGATTTCTCTTTAGTTTTAACTATTTTGTAAATAATTCCTATTCAAACAATGTTAAAATCTTGTTTCACTGTTTTTAATTTTCAGAGTTTTGTGCCATCAGCGAAATAAGCAAAAATTTGAATACAGCTAAATGTTATTAAGCACTTTACAGTCATAAAATTTATTATACGTGAAGATTAACCTTCGCCTCGCAAAATTAAAATGAGAAAAGTCTACAACACCCGGTGTTCCCAGGCGGTCACCCATCCAAGTACTAACCGGGCCCGACGTTGCTTAACTTCGGTGATCGGACGAGAACCGGTGTTTTCAACGTGGTATGGTCGTAGACATTGATGTCGCCTCGTAAAAGCAACTTAAACCTGCAGATTGAAGATCAGCACAGCCGTTAAAAGATAGGATTGAAATTCTGTTTATTTTTACACAGCATTATTCTTGTACACTTGTCCCATCGCTGTAATAATAATAATAATCTCCAAGACAGCACTATACACTATGTGCTGGTCAGGGTCCACGCTACGCATGCGCACTGACATATAAATGTCCTTCTTACTGTTATTTCACTTGGCGGAGTTGGCAATTTGGTTGAATATATTGAACACTGTATTAAAGGAGATGAAATTGGGCTTATGTCAGTGGTCAGACTGACTGAAATACGTGAGAATAGAGGAGAACTTGCAGCAATGAAACGGACTGTGGCTTCTGACGTACCAAAGCTTGAAAATGGAACGTATATTTATCCTTGTCATCATCGCAAAGCTACAAAACATGTGATTCATACATGAACGTGTAAACTTCATCAGCGAGGGCCAATTTCAAATAAAAGATTTTCAAACTCTTTGCTGACCAGTACCCTGTTTTTTTCCCAGTTGCTATCAAAATGTACGGAGCTAATTAAAACATTAATGTGAGCTCCCTATTTAGGCCTGCTGGTCCATATTAGTTTAAACAAATATGATAACTGTGTTGTATATTTCGTAATTTTACACCAGATATATTTGGATCAATATAAAACAAATCTTCCTAGTCTCCTTACTCTAGTTATCGCTTCTCGGCCTTTTGGCTAAGATCAAAGTGTAGTATCTGTTCTTATCAGCTTAATATCTGATACGTGCCCCATCGGGGTACTTCGATATTAAACTGATTTTTGGAACTGGGCGAAGAGTCAGGAGCTTGCTCCGCCTTTGCCACGGGTTGGCCTGGTATTGCAGTACCTCCAGGAACGGCCCACTCCCCTTGGGGAGAAAAATAAAACCAAAAGTAGTAAATCCCACCCCACCCCCAGCCCCATCTGCCATTTCTCTGTGATTGTGACTGTCTGCGTTTCATTCAAACAACCATTAGACTTAATTGATCTTGAAGTTTAAATGGAATGGTCTTAGCTTTATAGAATTAAATACAACTGCAAATGAACAGATTCTAAAACAAAGGTAAGTACTGTGCGTGTCCTACCAAATGCACTCAGTCCTTCAAATGACTAGTGTGGCATAAAAAAAAATTTGCTGCTGTGCAAAATTCAATAAAATTAATGCTCTTCAAATCTAGTTGGTTTTTTTTTTTTTTTTTTTTTTTTGTTTTTTTGTTTTTATTGTGATTCTTTACAAAATGGCAATCAATTGAAAAAGTATAATTTGTGCATTGTCTCATTTCCTCCTGAAAAAAAAGGTATGATTAACACTGAAGGATGTGTACGTTTTGTGTATTTCCAAGCAGTAATGTGACCAAAAAAATGACTTAAAAACATTATACTCTAGATAGTCTTGCAGATTAATCTTGCCTAATTACGGATCCCAATGGTCCTAATCCACTTTTCAACCATGCCCTCTAAAGTCTCTCTCTCTTTTTTTTTTTAAGTGCATGGACATCTAATTAGGAGTCACACATATCCTTTTTTTAGTTTTTTTATTTATTTTTTTAAAAAATTTTTTTAGTTAATTCATTTAGTTAATTTATTTATAAGTTATTATCATTATTACATGCTGCTTAGATAAGAATAATCCCCAAATGGCGAATTTAAAGCGCCTGTAAAATGCATAATGGGAAAACGATGAACATATGTATGAATGCTGCTGCAAAATATAGCTATCTTCACATGTCAAAATGTTCACATTTTTTAAGAACTTAACCACGCATATATTTTAATTTCGTTGTTTTGAACCTAAATGATATTCAACATATAATTATGTTAAAATACTGTTGGATTGTGTTTTTATTTGTACAGTTTTGTGCCATCAGCGAAATAAGGTAAAATTTAAAAGTGCATCACATGTGAGTTCCTACTGCTTAAAATACTGTCAAAGCACAAATTTTCAAGTGAACATATTTTGGTGGATGTCATATTTCACCCATTTCTCTGCAAGTTTCAATTCACGGATTATATGAAATCTGTGATAAAATACTGTGCCACTGCTTTTATCATCAGCAAAATACCAGTACGTATGTGGAACTAAAAGCATGTTGAAATAAAATTAATGTATAGAGAGCAAAATAATTTCAGTACAGAAAACAAAAGTATTTGTTCATTTTATCAGTGCAGGGAAGCCGCAGAATATTATGCAAAGGGAATAGTTTTACTATCAATTGCTTTGTTTTCGCGTTTTTAAATTTCAGGGTTTTCATATTTTTTTTGATTTCTCTTTAGTTTTAACTATTTTGTAAATAATTCCTATTCAAACAATGTTAAAATCTTGTTTCACTGTTTTTAATTTTCAGAGTTTTGTGCCATCAGCGAAATAAGCAAAAATTTGAATACAGCTAAATGTTATTAAGCACTTTACAGTCATAAAATTTATTATACGTGAAGATTAACCTTCGCCTCGCAAAATTAAAATGAGAAAAGTCTACAACACCCGGTATTCCCAGGCGGTCACCCATCCAAGTACTAACCGGGCCCGACGTTGCTTAACTTCGGTGATCGGACGAGAACCGGTGTTTTCAACATGGTATGGTCGTAGACATTGATGTCGCCTCGTAAAAGCAACTTAAACCTGCAGATTGAAGATCAGCACAGCCGTTAAAAGATAGGATTGAAATTCTGTTTATTTTTACACAGCATTATTCTTGTACACTTGTCCCATCGCTGTAATAATAATAATAATCTCCAAGACAGCACTATACACTATGTGCTGGTCAGGGTCCACGCTACGCATGCGCACTGACATATAAATGTCCTTCTTACTGTTATTTCACTTGGCGGAGTTGGCAATTTGGTTGAATATATTGAACACTGTATTAAAGGAGATGAAATTGGGCTTATGTCAGTGGTCAGACTGACTGAAATACGTGAGAATAGAGGAGAACTTGCAGCAATGAAACGGACTGTGGCTTCTGACGTACCAAAGCTTGAAAATGGAACGTATATTTATCCTTGTCATCATCGCAAAGCTACAAAACATGTGATTCATACATGAACGTGTAAACTTCATCAGCGAGGGCCAATTTCAAATAAAAGATTTTCAAACTCTTTGCTGACCAGTACCCTGTTTTTTTCCCAGTTGCTATCAAAATGTACGGAGCTAATTAAAACATTAATGTGAGCTCCCTATTTAGGCCTGCTGGTCCATATTAGTTTAAACAAATATGATAACTGTGTTGTATATTTCGTAATTTTACACCAGATATATTTGGATCAATATAAAACAAATCTTCCTAGTCTCCTTACTCTAGTTATCGCTTCTCGGCCTTTTGGCTAAGATCAAAGTGTAGTATCTGTTCTTATCAGCTTAATATCTGATACGTGCCCCATCGGGGTACTTCGATATTAAACTGATTTTTGGAACTGGGCGAAGAGTCAGGAGCTTGCTCCGCCTTTGCCACGGGTTGGCCTGGTATTGCAGTACCTCCAGGAACGGCCCACTCCCCTTGGGGAGAAAAATAAAACCAAAAGTAGTAAATCCCACCCCACCCCCAGCCCCATCTGCCATTTCTCTGTGATTGTGACTGTCTGCGTTTCATTCAAACAACCATTCGACTTAATTGATCTTGAAGTTTAAATGGAATGGTCTTAGCTTTATAGAATTAAATACAACTGCAAATGAACAGATTCTAAAACAAAGGTAAGTACTGTGCGTGTCCTACCAAATGCACTCAGTCCTTCAAATGACTAGTGTGGCATAAAAAAAAAATCGCTGCTGTGCAAAATTCAATAAAATTAATGCTCTTCAAATCTAGTTGGTTTTTTTTTTTTTTTTTTTTTTTGTTTTTTTGTTTTTATTGTGATTCTTTACAAAATGGCAATCAATTGAAAAAGTATAATTTGTGCATTGTCTCATTTCCTCCTGAAAAAAAAGGTATGATTAACACTGAAGGATGTGTACGTTTTGTGTATTTCCAAGCAGTAATGTGACCAAAAAAATGACTTAAAAACATTATACTCTAGATAGTCTTGCAGATTAATCTTGCCTAATTACGGATCCCAATGGTCCTAATCCACTTTTCAACCATGCCCTCTAAAGTCTCTCTCTCTTTTTTTTTTTAAGTGCATGGACATCTAATTAGGAGTCACACATATCCTTTTTTTAGTTTTTTTATTTATTTTTTTAAAAAATTTTTTTAGTTAATTCATTTAGTTAATTTATTTATTAGTTATTATCATTATTACATGCTGCTTAGATAAGAATAATCCCCAAATGGCGAATTTAAAGCGCCTGTAAAATGCATAATGGGAAAACGATGAACATATGTATGAATGCTGCTGCAAAATATAGCTATCTTCACATGTCAAAATGTTCACATTTTTTAAGCACTTAACCACGCATATATTTTAATTTCGTTGTTTTGAACCTAAATGATATTCAACATATAATTATGTTAAAATACTGTTGGATTGTGTTTTTATTTGTACAGTTTTGTGCCATCAGCGAAATAAGGTAAAATTTAAAAGTGCATCACATGTGAGTTCCTACTGCTTAAAATACTGTCAAAGCACAAATTTTCAAGTGAACATATTTTGGTGGATGTCATATTTCACCCATTTCTCTGCAAGTTTCAATTCACGGATTATATGAAATCTGTGATAAAATACTGTGCCACTGCTTTTATCATCAGCAAAATACCAGTACGTATGTGGAACTAAAAGCATGTTGAAATAAAATTAATGTATAGAGAGCAAAATAATTTCAGTACAGAAAACAAAAGTATTTGTTCATTTTATCAGTGCAGGGAAGCCGCAGAATATTATGCAAAGGGAATAGTTTTACTATCAATTGCTTTGTTTTCGCGTTTTTAAATTTCAGGGTTTTCATATTTTTTTTGATTTCTCTTTAGTTTTAACTATTTTGTAAATAATTCCTATTCAAACAATGTTAAAATCTTGTTTCACTGTTTTTAATTTTCAGAGTTTTGTGCCATCAGCGAAATAAGCAAAAATTTGAATACAGCTAAATGTTATTAAGCACTTTACAGTCATAAAATTTATTATACGTGAAGATTAACCTTCGCCTCGCAAAATTAAAATGAGAAAAGTCTACAACACCCGGTATTCCCAGGCGGTCACCCATCCAAGTACTAACCAGGCCCGACGTTGCTTAACTTCGGTGATCGGACGAGAACCGGTGTTTTCAACGTGGTATGGTCGTAGACATTGATGTCGCCTCGTTAAAGCAACTTAAACCTGCAGATTGAAGATCAGCACAGCCGTTAAAAGATAGGATTGAAATTCTGTTTATTTTTACACAGCATTATTCTTGTACACTTGTCCCATCGCTGTAATAATAATAATAATCTCCAAGACAGCACTATACACTATGTGCTGGTCAGGGTCCACGCTACGCATGCGCACTGACATATAAATGTCCTTCTTACTGTTATTTCACTTGGCGGAGTTGGCAATTTGGTTGAATATATTGAACACTGTATTAAAGGAGATGAAATTGGGCTTATGTCAGTGGTCAGACTGACTGAAATACGTGAGAATAGAGGAGAACTTGCAGCAATGAAACGGACTGTGGCTTCTGACGTACCAAAGCTTGAAAATGGAACGTATATTTATCCTTGTCATCATCGCAAAGCTACAAAACATGTGATTCATACATGAACGTGTAAACTTCATCAGCGAGGGCCAATTTCAAATAAAAGATTTTCAAACTCTTTGCTGACCAGTACCCTGTTTTTTTCCCAGTTGCTATCAAAATGTACGGAGCTAATTAAAACATTAATGTGAGCTCCCTATTTAGGCCTGCTGGTCCATATTAGTTTAAACAAATATGATAACTGTGTTGTATATTTCGTAATTTTACACCAGATATATTTGGATCAATATAAAACAAATCTTCCTAGTCTCCTTACTCTAGTTATCGCTTCTCGGCCTTTTGGCTAAGATCAAAGTGTAGTATCTGTTCTTATCAGCTTAATATCTGATACGTGCCCCATCGGGGTACTTCGATATTAAACTGATTTTTGGAACTGGGCGAAGAGTCAGGAGCTTGCTCCGCCTTTGCCACGGGTTGGCCTGGTATTGCAGTACCTCCAGGAACGGCCCACTCCCCTTGGGGAGAAAAATAAAACCAAAAGTAGTAAATCCCACCCCACCCCCAGCCCCATCTGCCATTTCTCTGTGATTGTGACTGTCTGCGTTTCATTCAAACAACCATTAGACTTAATTGATCTTGAAGTTTAAATGGAATGGTCTTAGCTTTATAGAATTAAATACAACTGCAAATGAACAGATTCTAAAACAAAGGTAAGTACTGTGCGTGTCCTACCAAATGCACTCAGTCCTTCAAATGACTAGTGTGGCATAAAAAAAAATTTGCTGCTGTGCAAAATTCAATAAAATTAATGCTCTTCAAATCTAGTTGGTTTTTTTTTTTTTTTTTTTTTTTTGTTTTTTTGTTTTTATTGTGATTCTTTACAAAATGGCAATCAATTGAAAAAGTATAATTTGTGCATTGTCTCATTTCCTCCTGAAAAAAAAGGTATGATTAACACTGAAGGATGTGTACGTTTTGTGTATTTCCAAGCAGTAATGTGACCAAAAAAATGACTTAAAAACATTATACTCTAGATAGTCTTGCAGATTAATCTTGCCTAATTACGGATCCCAATGGTCCTAATCCACTTTTCAACCATGCCCTCTAAAGTCTCTCTCTCTTTTTTTTTTTAAGTGCATGGACATCTAATTAGGAGTCACACATATCCTTTTTTTAGTTTTTTTATTTATTTTTTTAAAAAATTTTTTTAGTTAATTCATTTAGTTAATTTATTTATAAGTTATTATCATTATTACATGCTGCTTAGATAAGAATAATCCCCAAATGGCGAATTTAAAGCGCCTGTAAAATGCATAATGGGAAAACGATGAACATATGTATGAATGCTGCTGCAAAATATAGCTATCTTCACATGTCAAAATGTTCACATTTTTTAAGAACTTAACCACGCATATATTTTAATTTCGTTGTTTTGAACCTAAATGATATTAAACATATAATTATGTTAAAATACTGTTGGATTGTGTTTTTATTTGTACAGTTTTGTGCCATCAGCGAAATAAGGTAAAATTTAAAAGTGCATCACATGTGAGTTCCTACTGCTTAAAATACTGTCAAAGCACAAATTTTCAAGTGAACATATTTTGGTGGATGTCATATTTCACCCATTTCTCTGCAAGTTTCAATTCACGGATTATATGAAATCTGTGATAAAATACTGTGCCACTGCTTTTATCATCAGCAAAATACCAGTACGTATGTGGAACTAAAAGCATGTTGAAATAAAATTAATGTATAGAGAGCAAAATAATTTCAGTACAGAAAACAAAAGTATTTGTTCATTTTATCAGTGCAGGGAAGCCGCAGAATATTATGCAAAGGGAATAGTTTTACTATCAATTGCTTTGTTTTCGCGTTTTTAAATTTCAGGGTTTTCATATTTTTTTTGATTTCTCTTTAGTTTTAACTATTTTGTAAATAATTCCTATTCAAACAATGTTAAAATCTTGTTTCACTGTTTTTAATTTTCAGAGTTTTGTGCCATCAGCGAAATAAGCAAAAATTTGAATACAGCTAAATGTTATTAAGCACTTTACAGTCATAAAATTTATTATACGTGAAGATTAACCTTCGCCTCGCAAAATTAAAATGAGAAAAGTCTACAACACCCGGTATTCCCAGGCGGTCACCCATCCAAGTACTAACCGGGCCCGACGTTGCTTAACTTCGGTGATCGGACGAGAACCGGTGTTTTCAACATGGTATGGTCGTAGACATTGATGTCGCCTCGTAAAAGCAACTTAAACCTGCAGATTGAAGATCAGCACAGCCGTTAAAAGATAGGATTGAAATTCTGTTTATTTTTACACAGCATTATTCTTGTACACTTGTCCCATCGCTGTAATAATAATAATAATCTCCAAGACAGCACTATACACTATGTGCTGGTCAGGGTCCACGCTACGCATGCGCACTGACATATAAATGTCCTTCTTACTGTTATTTCACTTGGCGGAGTTGGCAATTTGGTTGAATATATTGAACACTGTATTAAAGGAGATGAAATTGGGCTTATGTCAGTGGTCAGACTGACTGAAATACGTGAGAATAGAGGAGAACTTGCAGCAATGAAACGGACTGTGGCTTCTGACGTACCAAAGCTTGAAAATGGAACGTATATTTATCCTTGTCATCATCGCAAAGCTACAAAACATGTGATTCATACATGAACGTGTAAACTTCATCAGCGAGGGCCAATTTCAAATAAAAGATTTTCAAACTCTTTGCTGACCAGTACCCTGTTTTTTTCCCAGTTGCTATCAAAATGTACGGAGCTAATTAAAACATTAATGTGAGCTCCCTATTTAGGCCTGCTGGTCCATATTAGTTTAAACAAATATGATAACTGTGTTGTATATTTCGTAATTTTACACCAGATATATTTGGATCAATATAAAACAAATCTTCCTAGTCTCCTTACTCTAGTTATCGCTTCTCGGCCTTTTGGCTAAGATCAAAGTGTAGTATCTGTTCTTATCAGCTTAATATCTGATACGTGCCCCATCGGGGTACTTCGATATTAAACTGATTTTTGGAACTGGGCGAAGAGTCAGGAGCTTGCTCCGCCTTTGCCACGGGTTGGCCTGGTATTGCAGTACCTCCAGGAACGGCCCACTCCCCTTGGGGAGAAAAATAAAACCAAAAGTAGTAAATCCCACCCCACCCCCAGCCCCATCTGCCATTTCTCTGTGATTGTGACTGTCTGCGTTTCATTCAAACAACCATTCGACTTAATTGATCTTGAAGTTTAAATGGAATGGTCTTAGCTTTATAGAATTAAATACAACTGCAAATGAACAGATTCTAAAACAAAGGTAAGTACTGTGCGTGTCCTACCAAATGCACTCAGTCCTTCAAATGACTAGTGTGGCATAAAAAAAAAATCGCTGCTGTGCAAAATTCAATAAAATTAATGCTCTTCAAATCTAGTTGGTTTTTTTTTTTTTTTTTTTTTTTGTTTTTTTGTTTTTATTGTGATTCTTTACAAAATGGCAATCAATTGAAAAAGTATAATTTGTGCATTGTCTCATTTCCTCCTGAAAAAAAAGGTATGATTAACACTGAAGGATGTGTACGTTTTGTGTATTTCCAAGCAGTAATGTGACCAAAAAAATGACTTAAAAACATTATACTCTAGATAGTCTTGCAGATTAATCTTGCCTAATTACGGATCCCAATGGTCCTAATCCACTTTTCAACCATGCCCTCTAAAGTCTCTCTCTCTTTTTTTTTTTAAGTGCATGGACATCTAATTAGGAGTCACACATATCCTTTTTTTAGTTTTTTTATTTATTTTTTTAAAAAATTTTTTTAGTTAATTCATTTAGTTAATTTATTTATTAGTTATTATCATTATTACATGCTG
The DNA here is from genome assembly GCA_964020975.1 of Hermodice carunculata. Lineage (NCBI taxonomy): Eukaryota > Metazoa > Annelida > Polychaeta > Eunicida > Amphinomidae > Hermodice > Hermodice carunculata. Next base: position 74,141,918 of record OZ026625.1, read on the forward strand.
CTTAGATAAGAATAATCCCCAAATGGCGAATTTAAAGCGCCTGTAAAATGCATAATGGGAAAACGATGAACATATGTATGAATGCTGCTGCAAAATATAGCTATCTTCACATGTCAAAATGTTCACATTTTTTAAGCACTTAACCACGCATATATTTTAATTTCGTTGTTTTGAACCTAAATGATATTCAACATATAATTATGTTAAAATACTGTTGGATTGTGTTTTTATTTGTACAGTTTTGTGCCATCAGCGAAATAAGGTAAAATTTAAAAGTGCATCACATGTGAGTTCCTACTGCTTAAAATACTGTCAAAGCACAAATTTTCAAGTGAACATATTTTGGTGGATGTCATATTTCACCCATTTCTCTGCAAGTTTCAATTCACGGATTATATGAAATCTGTGATAAAATACTGTGCCACTGCTTTTATCATCAGCAAAATACCAGTACGTATGTGGAACTAAAAGCATGTTGAAATAAAATTAATGTATAGAGAGCAAAATAATTTCAGTACAGAAAACAAAAGTATTTGTTCATTTTATCAGTGCAGGGAAGCCGCAGAATATTATGCAAAGGGAATAGTTTTACTATCAATTGCTTTGTTTTCGCGTTTTTAAATTTCAGGGTTTTCATATTTTTTTTGATTTCTCTTTAGTTTTAACTATTTTGTAAATAATTCCTATTCAAACAATGTTAAAATCTTGTTTCACTGTTTTTAATTTTCAGAGTTTTGTGCCATCAGCGAAATAAGCAAAAATTTGAATACAGCTAAATGTTATTAAGCACTTTACAGTCATAAAATTTATTATACGTGAAGATTAACCTTCGCCTCGCAAAATTAAAATGAGAAAAGTCTACAACACCCGGTATTCCCAGGCGGTCACCCATCCAAGTACTAACCAGGCCCGACGTTGCTTAACTTCGGTGATCGGACGAGAACCGGTGTTTTCAACGTGGTATGGTCGTAGACATTGATGTCGCCTCGTTAAAGCAACTTAAACCTGCAGATTGAAGATCAGCACAGCCGTTAAAAGATAGGATTGAAATTCTGTTTATTTTTACACAGCATTATTCTTGTACACTTGTCCCATCGCTGTAATAATAATAATAATCTCCAAGACAGCACTATACACTATGTGCTGGTCAGGGTCCACGCTACGCATGCGCACTGACATATAAATGTCCTTCTTACTGTTATTTCACTTGGCGGAGTTGGCAATTTGGTTGAATATATTGAACACTGTATTAAAGGAGATGAAATTGGGCTTATGTCAGTGGTCAGACTGACTGAAATACGTGAGAATAGAGGAGAACTTGCAGCAATGAAACGGACTGTGGCTTCTGACGTACCAAAGCTTGAAAATGGAACGTATATTTATCCTTGTCATCATCGCAAAGCTACAAAACATGTGATTCATACATGAACGTGTAAACTTCATCAGCGAGGGCCAATTTCAAATAAAAGATTTTCAAACTCTTTGCTGACCAGTACCCTGTTTTTTTCCCAGTTGCTATCAAAATGTACGGAGCTAATTAAAACATTAATGTGAGCTCCCTATTTAGGCCTGCTGGTCCATATTAGTTTAAACAAATATGATAACTGTGTTGTATATTTCGTAATTTTACACCAGATATATTTGGATCAATATAAAACAAATCTTCCTAGTCTCCTTACTCTAGTTATCGCTTCTCGGCCTTTTGGCTAAGATCAAAGTGTAGTATCTGTTCTTATCAGCTTAATATCTGATACGTGCCCCATCGGGGTACTTCGATATTAAACTGATTTTTGGAACTGGGCGAAGAGTCAGGAGCTTGCTCCGCCTTTGCCACGGGTTGGCCTGGTATTGCAGTACCTCCAGGAACGGCCCACTCCCCTTGGGGAGAAAAATAAAACCAAAAGTAGTAAATCCCACCCCACCCCCAGCCCCATCTGCCATTTCTCTGTGATTGTGACTGTCTGCGTTTCATTCAAACAACCATTCGACTTAATTGATCTTGAAGTTTAAATGGAATGGTCTTAGCTTTATAGAATTAAATACAACTGCAAATGAACAGATTCTAAAACAAAGGTAAGTACTGTGCGTGTCCTACCAAATGCACTCAGTTCTTCAAATGACTAGTGTGGCATAAAAAAAAAATTGCTGCTGTGCAAAATTCAATAAAATTAATGCTCTTCAAATCTAGTTGGTTTTTTTGTTTTTTTTGTTTTTGTTTTTTTGTTTTTATTGTGATTCTTTACAAAATGGCAATCAATTGAAAAAGTATAATTTGTGCATTGTCTCATTTCCTCCTGAAAAAAAAGGTATGATTAACACTGAAGGATGTGTACGTTTTGTGTATTTCCAAGCAGTAATGTGACCAAAAAAATGACTTAAAAACATTATACTCTAGATAGTCTTGCAGATTAATCTTGCCTAATTACGGATCCCAATGGTCCTAATCCACTTTTCAACCATGCCCTCTAAAGTCTCTCTCTCTTTTTTTTTTAAGTGCATGGACATCTAATTAGGAGTCACACATATCCTTTTTTTTTAGTTTTTTTATTTATTTTTTTAAAAAATTTTTTTAGTTAATTCATTTAGTTAATTTATTTATTAGTTATTATCATTATTACATGCTGCTTAGATAAGAATAATCCCCAAATGGCGAATTTAAAGCGCCTGTAAAATGCATAATGGGAAAACGATGAACATATGTATGAATGCTGCTGCAAAATATAGCTATCTTCACATGTCAAAATGTTCACATTTTTTAAGCACTTAACCACGCATATATTTTAATTTCGTTGTTTTGAACCTAAATGATATTCAACATATAATTATGTTAAAATACTGTTGGATTGTGTTTTTTTTTGTACAGTTTTGTGCCATCAGCGAAATAAGGTAAAATTTAAAAGTGCATCACATGTGAGTTCCTACTGCTTAAAATACTGTCAAAGCACAAATTTTCAAGTGAACATATTTTGGTGGATGTCATATGTCACCCATTTCTCTGCAATTTTCAATTCACGGATTATATGAAATCTGTGATAAAATACTGTGCCACTGCTTTTATCATCAGCAAAATACCAGTACGTATGTGGAACTAAAAGCATGTTGAAATAAAATTAATGTATAGAGAGCAAAATAATTTCAGTACAGAAAACAAAAGTATTTGTTCATTTTATCAGTGCAGGGAAGCCGCAGAATATTATGCAAAGGGAATAGTTTTACTATCAATTGCTTTGTTTTCGCGTTTTTAAATTTCAGGGTTTTCATATTTTTTTCGATTTCTCTTTAGTTTTAACTATTTTGTAAATAATTCCTATTCAAACAATGTTAAAATCTTGTTTCACTGTTTTTAATTTTCAGAGTTTTGTGCCATCAGCGAAATAAGCAAAAATTTGAATACAGCTAAATGTTATTAAGCACTTTACAGTCATAAAATTTATTATACGTGAAGATTAACCTTCGCCTCGCAAAATTAAAATGAGAAAAGTCTACAACACCCGGTATTCCCAGGCGGTCACCCATCCAAGTACTAACCGGGCCCGACGTTGCTTAACTTCGGTGATCGGACGAGAACCGGTGTTTTCAACGTGGTATGGTCGTAGACATTGATGTCGCCTCGTAAAAGCAACTTAAACCTGCAGATTGAAGATCAGCACAGCCGTTAAAAGATAGGATTGAAATTCTGTTTATTTTTACACAGCATTATTCTTGTACACTTGTCCCATCGCTGTAATAATAATAATAATCTCCAAGACAGCACTATACACTATGTGCTGGTCAGGGTCCACGCTACGCATGCGCACTGACATATAAATGTCCTTCTTACTGTTATTTCACTTGGCGGAGTTGGCAATTTGGTTGAATATATTGAACACTGTATTAAAGGAGATGAAATTGGGCTTATGTCAGTGGTCAGACTGACTGAAATACGTGAGAATAGAGGAGAACTTGCAGCAATGAAACGGACTGTGGCTTCTGACGTACCAAAGCTTGAAAATGGAACGTATATTTATCCTTGTCATCATCGCAAAGCTACAAAACATGTGATTCATACATGAACGTGTAAACTTCATCAGCGAGGGCCAATTTCAAATAAAAGATTTTCAAACTCTTTGCTGACCAGTACCCTGTTTTTTTCCCAGTTGCTATCAAAATGTACGGAGCTAATTAAAACATTAATGTGAGCTCCCTATTTAGGCCTGCTGGTCCATATTAGTTTAAACAAATATGATAACTGTGTTGTATATTTCGTAATTTTACACCAGATATATTTGGATCAATATAAAACAAATCTTCCTAGTCTCCTTACTCTAGTTATCGCTTCTCGGCCTTTTGGCTAAGATCAAAGTGTAGTATCTGTTCTTATCAGCTTAATATCTGATACGTGCCCCATCGGGGTACTTCGATATTAAACTGATTTTTGGAACTGGGCGAAGAGTCAGGAGCTTGCTCCGCCTTTGCCACGGGTTGGCCTGGTATTGCAGTACCTCCAGGAACGGCCCACTCCCCTTGGGGAGAAAAATAAAACCAAAAGTAGTAAATCCCACCCCACCCCCAGCCCCATCTGCCATTTCTCTGTGATTGTGACTGTCTGCGTTTCATTCAAACAACCATTTGACTTAATTGATCTTGAAGTTTAAATGGAATGGTCTTAGCTTTATAGAATTAAATACAACTGCAAATGAACAGATTCTAAAACAAAGGTAAGTACTGTGCGTGTCCTACCAAATGCACTCAGTCCTTCAAATGACTAGTGTGGCATAAAAAAGAATTGCTGCTGTGCAAAATTCAATAAAATTAATGCTCTTCAAATCTAGTTGGGGTTTTTTTTGTTTTTGTTTTTTTTTTTTTGTTGTTTTTATTGTGATTCTTTACAAAATGGCAATCAATTGAAAAAGTATAATTTGTGCATTGTCTCATTTCCTCCTGAAAAAAAAGGTATGATTAACACTGAAGGATGTGTACGTTTTGTGTATTTCCAAGCAGTAATGTGACCAAAAAAATGACTTAAAAACATTATACTCTAGATAGTCTTGCAGATTAATCTTGCCTAATTACGGATCCCAATGGTCCTAATCCACTTTTCAACCATGCCCTCTAAAGTCTCTCTCTCTTTTTTTTTTAAGTGCATGGACATCTAATTAGGAGTCACACATATCCTTTTTTTAGTTTTTTTATTTATTTTTTTAAGAAATTTTTTTAGTTAATTCATTTAGTTAATTTATTTATTAGTTATTATCATTATTACATGCTGCTTAGATAAGAATAATCCCCAAATGGCGAATTTAAAGCGCCTGTAAAATGCATAATGGGAAAACGATGAACATATGTATGAATGCTGCTGCAAAATATAGCTATCTTCACATGTCAAAATGTTCACATTTTTTAAGCACTTAACCACGCATATATTTTAATTTCGTTGTTTTGAACCTAAATGATATTCAACATATAATTATGTTAAAATACTGTTGGATTGTGTTTTTATTTGTACAGTTTTGTGCCATCAGCGAAATAAGGTAAAATTTAAAAGTGCATCACATGTGAGTTCCTACTGCTTAAAATACTGTCAAAGCACAAATTTTCAAGTGAACATATTTTGGTGGATGTCATATTTCACCCATTTCTCTGCAATTTTCAATTCACGGATTATATGAAATCTGTGATAAAATACTGTGCCACTGCTTTTATCATCAGCAAAATACCAGTACGTATGTGGAACTAAAAGCATGTTGAAATAAAATTAATGTATAGAGAGCAAAATAATTTCAGTACAGAAAACAAAAGTATTTGTTCATTTTATCAGTGCAGGGAAGCCGCAGAATATTATGCAAAGGGAATAGTTTTACTATCAATTGCTTTGTTTTCGCGTTTTTAAATTTCAGGGTTTTCATATTTTTTTTGATTTCTCTTTAGTTTTAACTATTTTGTAAATAATTCCTATTCAAACAATGTTAAAATCTTGTTTCACTGTTTTTAATTTTCAGAGTTTTGTGCCATCAGCGAAATAAGCAAAAATTTGAATACAGCTAAATGTTATTAAGCACTTTACAGTCATAAAATTTATTATACGTGAAGATTAACCTTCGCCTCGCAAAATTAAAATGAGAAAAGTCTACAACACCCGGTATTCCCAGGCGGTCACCCATCCAAGTACTAACCGGGCCCGACGTTGCTTAACTTCGGTGATCGGACGAGAACCGGTGTTTTCAACGTGGTATGGTCGTAGACATTGATGTCGCCTCGTAAAAGCAACTTAAACCTGCAGATTGAAGATCAGCACAGCCGTTAAAAGATAGGATTGAAATTCTGTTTATTTTTACACAGCATTATTCTTGTACACTTGTCCCATCGCTGTAATAATAATAATAATCTCCAAGACAGCACTATACACTATGTGCTGGTCAGGGTCCACGCTACGCATGCGCACTGACATATAAATGTCCTTCTTACTGTTATTTCACTTGGCGGAGTTGGCAATTTGGTTGAATATATTGAACACTGTATTAAAGGAGATGAAATTGGGCTTATGTCAGTGGTCAGACTGACTGAAATACGTGAGAATAGAGGAGAACTTGCAGCAATGAAACGGACTGTGGCTTCTGACGTACCAAAGCTTGAAAATGGAACGTATATTTATCCTTGTCATCATCGCAAAGCTACAAAACATGTGATTCATACATGAACGTGTAAACTTCATCAGCGAGGGCCAATTTCAAATAAAAGATTTTCAAACTCTTTGCTGACCAGTACCCTGTTTTTTTCCCAGTTGCTATCAAAATGTACGGAGCTAATTAAAACATTAATGTGAGCTCCCTATTTAGGCCTGCTGGTCCATATTAGTTTAAACAAATATGATAACTGTGTTGTATATTTCGTAATTTTACACCAGATATATTTGGATCAATATAAAACAAATCTTCCTAGTCTCCTTACTCTAGTTATCGCTTCTCGGCCTTTTGGCTAAGATCAAAGTGTAGTATCTGTTCTTATCAGCTTAATATCTGATACGTGCCCCATCGGGGTACTTCGATATTAAACTGATTTTTGGAACTGGGCGAAGAGTCAGGAGCTTGCTCCGCCTTTGCCACGGGTTGGCCTGGTATTGCAGTACCTCCAGGAACGGCCCACTCCCCTTGGGGAGAAAAATAAAACCAAAAGTAGTAAATCCCACCCCACCCCCAGCCCCATCTGCCATTTCTCTGTGATTGTGACTGTCTGCGTTTCATTCAAACAACCATTCGACTTAATTGATCTTGAAGTTTAAATGGAATGGTCTTAGCTTTATAGAATTAAATACAACTGCAAATGAACAGATTCTAAAACAAAGGTAAGTACTGTGCGTGTCCTACCAAATGCACTCAGTCCTTCAAATGACTAGTGTGGCATAAAAAAAAATTGCTGCTGTGCAAAATTCAATAAAATTAATGCTCTTCAAATCTAGTTGGGTTTTTGTTTTTTTTTTTGTTTTTTTGTTTTTGTTTTTATTGTGATTCTTTACAAAATGGCAATCAATTGAAAAAGTATAATTTGTGCATTGTCTCATTTCCTCCTGAAAAAAAAGGTATGATTAACACTGAAGGATGTGTACGTTTTGTGTATTTCCAAGCAGTAATGTGACCAAAAAAATGACTTAAAAACATTATACTCTAGATAGTCTTGCAGATTAATCTTGCCTAATTACGGATCCCAATGGTCCTAATCCACTTTTCAACCATGCCCTCTAAAGTCTCTCTCTCTTTTTTTTTTAAGTGCATGGACATCTAATTAGGAGTCACACATATCCTTTTTTTAGTTTTTTTATTTATTTTTTAAAAAATTTTTTTTAGTTAATTCATTTAGTTAATTTATTTATTAGTTATTATCATTATTACATGCTGCTTAGATAAGAATAATCCCCAAATGGCGAATTTAAAGCGCCTGTAAAATGCATAATGGGAAAACGATGAACATATGTATGAATGCTGCTGCAAAATATAGCTATCTTCACATGTCAAAATGTTCACATTTTTTAAGCACTTAACCACGCATATATTTTAATTTCGTTGTTTTGAACCTAAATGATATTCAACATATAATTATGTTAAAATACTGTTGGATTGTGTTTTTATTTGTACAGTTTTGTGCCATCAGCGAAATAAGGTAAAATTTAAAAGTGCATCACATGTGAGTTCCTACTGCTTAAAATACTGTCAAAGCACAAATTTTCAAGTGAACATATTTTGGTGGATGTCATATTTCACCCAATTCTCTGCAATTTTCAATTCACGGATTATATGAAATCTGTGATAAAATACTGTGCCACTGCTTTTATCATCAGCAAAATACCAGTACGTATGTGGAACTAAAAGCATGTTGAAATAAAATTAATGTATAGAGAGCAAAATAATTTCAGTACAGAAAACAAAAGTATTTGTTCATTTTATCAGTGCAGGGAAGCCGCAGAATATTATGCAAAGGGAATAGTTTTACTATCAATTGCTTTGTTTTCGCGTTTTTAAATTTCAGGGTTTTCATATTTTTTTTGATTTCTCTTTAGTTTTAACTATTTTGTAAATAATTCCTATTCAAACAATGTTAAAATCTTGTTTCACTGTTTTTAATTTTCAGAGTTTTGTGCCATCAGCGAAATAAGCAAAAATTTGAATACAGCTAAATGTTATTAAGCACTTTACAGTCATAAAATTTATTATACGTGAAGATTAACCTTCGCCTCGCAAAATTAAAATGAGAAAAGTCTACAACACCCGGTATTCCCAGGCGGTCACCCATCCAAGTACTAACCGGGCCCGACGTTGCTTAACTTCGGTGATCGGACGAGAACCGGTGTTTTCAACGTGGTATGGTCGTAGACATTGATGTCGCCTCGTAAAAGCAACTTAAACCTGCAGATTGAAGATCAGCACAGCCGTTAAAAGATAGGATTGAAATTCTGTTTATTTTTACACAGCATTATTCTTGTACACTTGTCCCATCGCTGTAATAATAATAATAATCTCCAAGACAGCACTATACACTATGTGCTGGTCAGGGTCCACGCTACGCATGCGCACTGACATATAAATGTCCTTCTTACTGTTATTTCACTTGGCGGAGTTGGCAATTTGGTTGAATATATTGAACACTGTATTAAAGGAGATGAAATTGGGCTTATGTCAGTGGTCAGACTGACTGAAATACGTGAGAATAGAGGAGAACTTGCAGCAATGAAACGGACTGTGGCTTCTGACGTACCAAAGCTTGAAAATGGAACGTATATTTATCCTTGTCATCATCGCAAAGCTACAAAACATGTGATTCATACATGAACGTGTAAACTTCATCAGCGAGGGCCAATTTCAAATAAAAGATTTTCAAACTCTTTGCTGACCAGTACCCTGTTTTTTTCCCAGTTGCTATCAAAATGTACGGAGCTAATTAAAACATTAATGTGAGCTCCCTATTTAGGCCTGCTGGTCCATATTAGTTTAAACAAATATGATAACTGTGTTGTATATTTCGTAATTTTACACCAGATATATTTGGATCAATATAAAACAAATCTTCCTAGTCTCCTTACTCTAGTTATCGCTTCTCGGCCTTTTGGCTAAGATCAAAGTGTAGTATCTGTTCTTATCAGCTTAATATCTGATACGTGCCCCATCGGGGTACTTCGATATTAAACTGATTTTTGGAACTGGGCGAAGAGTCAGGAGCTTGCTCCGCCTTTGCCACGGGTTGGCCTGGTATTGCAGTACCTCCAGGAACGGCCCACTCCCCTTGGGGAGAAAAATAAAACCAAAAGTAGTAAATCCCACCCCACCACCAGCCCCATCTGCCATTTCTCTGTGATTGTGACTGTCTGCGTTTCATTCAAACAACCATTCGACTTAATTGATCTTGAAGTTTAAATGGAATGGTCTTAGCTTTATAGAATTAAATACAACTGCAAATGAACAGATTCTAAAACAAACGTAAGTACTGTGTGTGTCCTACCAAATGCACTCAGTCCTTCAAATGACTAGTGTGGCATAAAAAAAAAATTGCTGCTGTGCAAAATTCAATAAAATTAATGCTCTTCAAATCTAGTTGGGTTTTTTTTTTTTTTTGTTTTTGTTTTTGTTTTTATTGTGATTCTTTACAAAATGGCAATCAATTGAAAAAGTATAATTTGTGCATTGTCTCATTTCCTCCTGAAAAAAAAGGTATGATTAACACTGAAGGATGTGTACGTTTTGTGTATTTCCAAGCAGTAATGTGACCAAAAAAAATGACTTAAAAACATTATACTCTAGATAGTCTTGCAGATTAATCTTGCCTAATTACGGATCCCAATGGTCCTAATCCACTTTTCAACCATGCCCTCTAAAGTCTCTCTCTCTTTTTTTTTTAAGTGCATGGCCATCTAATTAGGAGTCACACATATCCTTTTTTTAGTTTTTTTATTTATTTTTTAAAAAATTTTTTTTAGTTAATTCATTTAGTTAATTTATTTATTAGTTATTATCATTATTACATGCTGCTTAGATAAGAATAATCCCCAAATGGCGAATTTAAAGCGCCTGTAAAATGCATAATGGGAAAACGATGAACATATGTATGAATGCTGCTGCAAAATATAGCTATCTTCACATGTCAAAATGTTCACATTTTTTAAGCACTTAACCACGCATATATTTTAATTTCGTTGTTTTGAACCTAAATGATATTCAACATATAATCATGTTAAAATACTGTTGGATTGTGTTTTTATTTGTACAGTTTTGTGCCATCAGCGAAATAAGGTAAAATTTAAAAGTGCATCACATGTGAGTTCCTACTGCTTAAAATACTGTCAAAGCACAAATTTTCAAGTGAACATATTTTGGTGGATGTCATATTTCACCCATTTCTCTGCAATTTTCAATTCACGGATTATATGAAATCTGTGATAAAATACTGTGCCACTGCTTTTATCATCAGCAAAATACCAGTACGTATGTGGAACTAAAAGCATGTTGAAATAAAATTAATGTATAGAGAGCAAAATAATTTCAGTACAGAAAACAAAAGTATTTGTTCATTTTATCAGTGCAGGGAAGCCGCAGAATATTATGCAAAGGGAATAGTTTTACTATCAATTGCTTTGTTTTCGCGTTTTTAAATTTCAGGGTTTTCATATTTTTTTTGATTTCTCTTTAGTTTTAACTATTTTGTAAATAATTCCTATTCAAACAATGTTAAAATCTTGTTTCACTGTTTTTAATTTTCAGAGTTTTGTGCCATCAGCGAAATAAGCAAAAATTTGAATACAGCTAAATGTTATTAAGCACTTTACAGTCATAAAATTTATTATACGTGAAGATTAACCTTCGCCTCGCAAAATTAAAATGAGAAAAGTCTACAACACCCGGTATTCCCAGGCGGTCACCCATCCAAGTACTAACCGGGCCCGACGTTGCTTAACTTCGGTGATCGGACGAGAACCGGTGTTTTCAACGTGGTATGGTCGTAGACATTGATGTCGCCTCGTAAAAGCAACTTAAACCTGCAGATTGAAGATCAGCACAGCCGTTAAAAGATAGGATTGAAATTCTGTTTATTTTTACACAGCATTATTCTTGTACACTTGTCCCATCGCTGTAATAATAATAATAATCTCCAAGACAGCACTATACACTATGTGCTGGTCAGGGTCCACGCTACGCATGCGCACTGACATATAAATGTCCTTCTTACTGTTATTTCACTTGGCGGAGTTGGCAATTTGGTTGAATATATTGAACACTGTATTAAAGGAGATGAAATTGGGCTTATGTCAGTGGTCAGACTGACTGAAATACGTGAGAATAGAGGAGAACTTGCAGCAATGAAACGGACTGTGGCTTCTGACGTACCAAAGCTTGAAAATGGAACGTATATTTATCCTTGTCATCATCGCAAAGCTACAAAACATGTGATTCATACATGAACGTGTAAACTTCATCAGCGAGGGCCAATTTCAAATAAAAGATTTTCAAACTCTTTGCTGACCAGTACCCTGTTTTTTTCCCAGTTGCTATCAAAATGTACGGAGCTAATTAAAACATTAATGTGAGCTCCCTATTTAGGCCTGCTGGTCCATATTAGTTTAAACAAATATGATAACTGTGTTGTATATTTCGTAATTTTACACCAGATATATTTGGATCAATATAAAACAAATCTCCCTAGTCTCCTTACTCTAGTTATCGCTTCTCGGCCTTTTGGCTAAGATCAAAGTGTAGTATCTGTTCTTATCAGCTTAATATCTGATACGTGCCCCGTCGGGGTACTTCGATATTAAACTGATTTTTGGAACTGGGCGAAGAGTCAGGAGCTTGCTCCGCCTTTGCCACGGGTTGGCCTGGTATTGCAGTACCTCCAGGAACGGCCCACTCCCCTTGGGGAGAAAAATAAAACCAAAAGTAGTAAATCCCACCCCACCCCCAGCCCCATCTGCCATTTCTCTGTGATTGTGACTGTCTGCGTTTCATTCAAACAACCATTCGACTTAATTGATCTTGAAGTTTAAATGGAATGGTCTTAGCTTTATAGAATTAAATACAACTGCAAATGAACAGATTCTAAAACAAAGGTAAGTACTGTGCGTGTCCTACCAAATGCACTCAGTCCTTCAAATGACTAGTGTGGCATAAAAAAAAATTGCTGCTGCGCAAAATTCAATAAAATTAATGCTCTTCAAATCTAGTTGGTTTTTTTTTGTTTTTTTTTTTTTGTTTTTTTTTTTATTGTGATTCTTTACAAAATGGCAATCAATTGAAAAAGTATAATTTGTGCATTGTCTCATTTCCTCCTGAAAAAAAAGGTATGATTAACACTGAAGGATGTGTACGTTTTGTGTATTTCCAAGCAGTAATGTGACCAAAAAAATGACTTAAAAACATTATACTCTAGATAGTCCTGCAGATTAATCTTGCCTAATTACGGATCCCAATGGTCCTAATCCACTTTTCAACCATGCCCTCTAAAGTCTCTCTCTCTTTTTTTTTTAAGTGCATGGCCATCTAATTAGGAGTCACACATATCCTTTTTTTAGTTTTTTTATTTATTTTTTAAAAAATTTTTTTTAGTTAATTCATTTAGTTAATTTATTTATTAGTTATTATCATTATTACATGCTGCTTAGATAAGAATAATCCCCAAATGGCGAATTTAAAGCGCCTGTAAAATGCATAATGGGAAAACGATGAACATATGTATGAATGCTGCTGCAAAATATAGCTATCTTCACATGTCAAAATGTTCACATTTTTTAAGCACTTAACCACGCATATATTTTAATTTCGTTGTTTTGAACCTAAATGATATCCAACATATAATTATGTTAAAATACTGTTGGATTGTGTTTTTATTTGTACAGTTTTGTGCCATCAGCGAAATAAGGTAAAATTTAAAAGTGCATCACATGTGAGTTCCTACTGCTTAAAATACTGTCAAAGCACAAATTTTCAAGTGAACATATTTTGGTGGATGTCATATGTCACCCATTTCTCTGCAATTTTCAATTCACGGATTATATGAAATCTGTGATAAAATACTGTGCCACTGCTTTTATCATCAGCAAAATACCAGTACGTATGTGGAACTAAAAGCATGTTGAAATAAAATTAATGTATAGAGAGCAAAATAATTTCAGTACAGAAAACAAAAGTATTTGTTCATTTTATCAGTGCAGGGAAGCCGCAGAATATTATGCAAAGGGAATAGTTTTACTATCAATTGCTTTGTTTTCGCGTTTTTAAATTTCAGGGTTTTCATATTTTTTTTGATTTCTCTTTAGTTTTAACTATTTTGTAAATAATTCCTATTCAAACAATGTTAAAATCTTGTTTCACTGTTTTTAATTTTCAGAGTTTTGTGCCATCAGCGAAATAAGCAAAAATTTGAATACAGCTAAATGTTATTAAGCACTTTACAGTCATAAAATTTATTATACGTGAAGATTAACCTTCGCCTCGCAAAATTAAAATGAGAAAAGTCTACAACACCCAGTATTCCCAGGCGGTCACCCATCCAAGTACTAACCGGGCCCGACGTTGCTTAACTTCGGTGATCGGACGAGAACCGGTGTTTTCAACGTGGTATGGTCGTAGACATTGATGTCGCCTCGTAAAAGCAACTTAAACCTGCAGATTGAAGATCAGCACAGCCGTTAAAAGATAGGATTGAAATTCTGTTTATTTTTACACAGCATTATTCTTGTACACTTGTCCCATCGCTGTAATAATAATAATAATCTCCAAGACAGCACTATACACTATGTGCTGGTCAGGGTCCACGCTACGCATGCGCACTGACATATAAATGTCCTTCTTACTGTTATTTCACTTGGCGGAGTTGGCAATTTGGTTGAATATATTGAACACTGTATTAAAGGAGATGAAATTGGGCTTATGTCAGTGGTCAGACTGACTGAAATACGTGAGAATAGAGGAGAACTTGCAGCAATGAAACGGACTGTGGCTTCTGACGTACCAAAGCTTGAAAATGGAACGTATATTTATCCTTGTCATCATCGCAAAGCTACAAAACATGTGATTCATACATGAACGTGTAAACTTCATCAGCGAGGGCCAATTTCAAATAAAAGATTTTCAAACTCTTTGCTGACCAGTACCCTGTTTTTTTCCCAGTTGCTATCAAAATGTACGGAGCTAATTAAAACATTAATGTGAGCTCCCTATTTAGGCCTGCTGGTCCATATTAGTTTAAACAAATATGATAACTGTGTTGTATATTTCGTAATTTTACACCAGATATATTTGGATCAATATAAAACAAATCTTCCTAGTCTCCTTACTCTAGTTATCGCTTCTCGGCCTTTTGGCTAAGATCAAAGTGTAGTATCTGTTCTTATCAGCTTAATATCTGATACGTGCCCCATCGGGGTACTTCGATATTAAACTGATTTTTGGAACTGGGCGAAGAGTCAGGAGCTTGCTCCGCCTTTGCCACGGGTTGGCCTGGTATTGCAGTACCTCCAGGAACGGCCCACTCCCCTTGGGGAGAAAAATAAAACCAAAAGTAGTAAATCCCACCCCACCCCCAGCCCCATCTGCCATTTCTCTGTGATTGTGACTGTCTGCGTTTCATTCAAACAACCATTCGACTTAATTGATCTTGAAGTTTAAATGGAATGGTCTTAGCTTTATAGAATTAAATACAACTGCAAATGAACAGATTCTAAAACAAAGGTAAGTACTGTGCGTGTCCTACCAAATGCACTCAGTCCTTCAAATGACTAGTGTGGCATAAAAAAAAAATTGCTGCTGTGCAAAATTCAATAAAATTAATGCTCTTCAAATCTAGTTGGGTTTTTTTTTTTTTTTTTTTTTTTTTTTTTTTTTTTATTGTGATTCTTTACAAAATGGCAATCAATTGAAAAAGTATAATTTGTGCATTGTCTCATTTCCTCCTGAAAAAAAAGGTATGATTAACACTGAAGGATGTGTACGTTTTGTGTATTTCCAAGCAGTAATGTGACCAAAAAAATGACTTAAAAACATTATACTCTAGATAGTCTTGCAGATTAATCTTGCCTAATTACGGATCCCAATGGTCCTAATCCACTTTTCAACCATGCCCTCTAAAGTCTCTCTCTCTTTTTTTTTTAAGTGCATGGCCATCTAATTAGGAGTCACACATATCCTTTTTTTAGTTTTTTTATTTATTTTTTAAAAAATTTTTTTTAGTTAATTCATTCAGTTAATTTATTTATTAGTTATTATCATTATTACATGCTGCTTAGATAAGAATAATCCCCAAATGGCGAATTTAAAGCGCCTGTAAAATGCATAATGGGAAAACGATGAACATATGTATGAATGCTGCTGCAAAATATAGCTATCTTCACATGTCAAAATGTTCACATTTTTTAAGCACTTAACCACGCATATATTTTAATTTCGTTGTTTTGAACCTAAATGATATTCAACATATAATTATGTTAAAATACTGTTGGATTGTGTTTTTATTTGTACAGTTTTGTGCCATCAGCGAAATAAGGTAAAATTTAAAAGTGCATCACATGTGAGTTCCTACTGCTTAAAATACTGTCAAAGCACAAATTTTCAAGTGAACATATTTTGGTGGATGTCATATTTCACCCATTTCTCTGCAATTTTCAATTCACGGATTATATGAAATCTGTGATAAAATACTGTGCCACTGCTTTTATCATCAGCAAAATACCAGTACGTATGTGGAACTAAAAGCATGTTGAAATAAAATTAATGTATAGAGAGCAAAATAATTTCAGTACAGAATACAAAAGTATTTGTTCATTTTATCAGTGCAGGGAAGCCGCAGAATATTATGCAAAGGGAATAGTTTTACTATCAATTGCTTTGTTTTCGCGTTTTTAAATTTCAGGGTTTTCATATTTTTTTTGATTTCTCTTTAGTTTTAACTATTTTGTAAATAATTCCTATTCAAACAATGTTAAAATCTTGTTTCACTGTTTTTAATTTTCAGAGTTTTGTGCCATCAGCGAAATAAGCAAAAATTTGAATACAGCTAAATGTTATTAAGCACTTTACAGTCATAAAATTTATTATACGTGAAGATTAACCTTCGCCTCGCAAAATTAAAATGAGAAAAGTCTACGACACCCGATATTCCCAGGCGGTCACCCATCCAAGTACTAACCGGGCCCGACGTTGCTTAACTTCGGTGATCGGACGAGAACCGGTGTTTTCAACGTGGTATGGTCGTAGACATTGATGTCGCCTCGTAAAAGCAACTTAAACCTGCAGATTGAAGATCAGCACAGCCGTTAAAAGATAGGATTGAAATTCTGTTTATTTTTACACAGCATTATTCTTGTACACTTGTCCCATCGCTGTAATAATAATAATAATCTCCAAGACAGCACTATACACTGTGTGCTGGTCAGGGTCCACGCTACGCATGCGCACTGACATATAAATGTCCTTCTTACTGTTATTTCACTTGGCGGAGTTGGCAATTTGGTTGAATATATTGAACACTGTATTAAAGGAGATGAAATTGGGCTTATGTCAGTGGTCAGACTGACTGAAATACGTGAGAATAGAGGAGAACTTGCAGCAATGAAACGGACTGTGGCTTCTGACGTACCAAAGCTTGAAAATGGAACGTATATTTATCCTTGTCATCATCGCAAAGCTACAAAACATGTGATTCATACATGAACGTGTAAACTTCATCAGCGAGGGCCAATTTCAAATAAAAGATTTTCAAACTCTTTGCTGACCAGTACCCTGTTTTTTTCCCAGTTGCTATCAAAATGTACGGAGCTAATTAAAACATTAATGTGAGCTCCCTATTTAGGCCTGCTGGTCCATATTAGTTTAAACAAATATGATAACTGTGTTGTATATTTCGTAATTTTACACCAGATATATTTGGATCAATATAAAACAAATCTTCCTAGTCTCCTTACTCTAGTTATCGCTTCTCGGCCTTTTGGCTAAGATCAAAGTGTAGTATCTGTTCTTATCAGCTTAATATCTGATACGTGCCCCATCGGGGTACTTCGATATTAAACTGATTTTTGGAACTGGGCGAAGAGTCAGGAGCTTGCTCCGCCTTTGCCACGGGTTGGCCTGGTATTGCAGTACCTCCAGGAACGGCCCACTCCCCTTGGGGAGAAAAATAAAACCAAAAGTAGTAAATCCCACCCCAGCCCCAGCCCCATCTGCCATTTCTCTGTGATTGTGACTGTCTGCGTTTCATTCAAACAACCATTCGACTTAATTGATCTTGAAGTTTAAATGGAATGGTCTTAGCTTTATAGAATTAAATACAACTGCAAATGAACAGATTCTAAAACAAAGGTAAGTACTGTGCGTGTCCTACCAAATGCACTCAGTCCTTCAAATGACTAGTGTGGCATAAAAAAAAAATTGCTGCTGTGCAAAATTCAATAAAATTAATGCTCTTCAAATCTAGTTGGGTTTTTTTTGTTTTTGTTTTTTTTGTTTTTTTTGTTTTTATTGTGATTCTTTACAAAATGGCAATCAATTGAAAAAGTATAATTTGTGCATTGTCTCATTTCCTCCTGAAAAAAAAGGTATGATTAACACTGAAGGATGTGTACGTTTTGTGTATTTCCAAGCAGTAATGTGACCAAAAAAATGACTTAAAAACATTATACTCTAGATAGTCTTGCAGATTAATCTTGCCTAATTACGGATCCCAATGGTCCTAATCCACTTTTCAACCATGCCCTCTAAAGTCTCTCTCTCTTTTTTTTTTAAGTGCATGGACATCTAATTAGGAGTCACACATATCCTTTTTTTAGTTTTTTTATTTATTTTTTTAAAAAATCTTTTTAGTTAATTCATTTAGTTAATTTATTTATTAGTTATTATCATTATTACATGCTGCTTAGATAAGAATAATCCCCAAATGGCGAATTTAAAGCGCCTGTAAAATGCATAATGGGAAAACGATGAACATATGTATGAATGCTGCTGCAAAATATAGCTATCTTCACATGTCAAAATGTTCACATTTTTTAAGCACTTAACCACGCATATATTTTAATTTCGTTGTTTTGAACCTAAATGATATTCAACATATAATTATGTTAAAATACTGTTGGATTGTGTTTTTATTTGTACAGTTTTGTGCCATCAGCGAAATAAGGTAAAATTTAAAAGTGCATCACATGTGAGTTCCTACTGCTTAAAATACTGTCAAAGCACAAATTTTCAAGTGAACATATTTTGGTGGATGTCATATGTCACCCATTTCTCTGCAATTTTCAATTCACGGATTATATGAAATCTGTGATAAAATACTGTGCCACTGCTTTTATCATCAGCAAAATACCAGTACGTATGTGGAACTAAAAGCATGTTGAAATAAAATTAATGTATAGAGAGCAAAATAATTTCAGTACAGAAAACAAAAGTATTTGTTCATTTTATCAGTGCAGGGAAGCCGCAGAATATTATGCAAAGGGAATAGTTTTACTATCAATTGCTTTGTTTTCGCGTTTTTAAATTTCAGGGTTTTCATATTTTTTTTGATTTCTCTTTAGTTTTAACTATTTTGTAAATAATTCCTATTCAAACAATGTTAAAATCTTGTTTCACTGTTTTTAATTTTCAGAGTTTTGTGCCATCAGCGAAATAAGCAAAAATTTGAATACAGCTAAATGTTATTAAGCACTTTACAGTCATAAAATTTATTATACGTGAAGATTAACCTTCGCCTCGCAAAATTAAAATGAGAAAAGTCTACAACACCCGGTATTCCCAGGCGGTCACCCATCCAAGTACTAACCGGGCCCGACGTTGCTTAACTTCGGTGATCGGACGAGAACCGGTGTTTTCAACGTGGTATGGTCGTAGACATTGATGTCGCCTCGTAAAAGCAACTTAAACCTGCAGATTGAAGATCAGCACAGCCGTTAAAAGATAGGATTGAAATTCTGTTTATTTTTACACAGCATTATTCTTGTACACTTGTCCCATCGCTGTAATAATAATAATAATCTCCAAGACAGCACTATACACTATGTGCTGGTCAGGGTCCACGCTACGCATGCGCACTGACATATAAATGTCCTTCTTACTGTTATTTCACTTGGCGGAGTTGGCAATTTGGTTGAATATATTGAACACTGTATTAAAGGAGATGAAATTGGGCTTATGTCAGTGGTCAGACTGACTGAAATACGTGAGAATAGAGGAGAACTTGCAGCAATGAAACGGACTGTGGCTTCTGACGTACCAAAGCTTGAAAATGGAACGTATATTTATCCTTGTCATCATCGCAAAGCTACAAAACATGTGATTCATACATGAACGTGTAAACTTCATCAGCGAGGGCCAATTTCAAATAAAAGATTTTCAAACTCTTTGCTGACCAGTACCCTGTTTTTTTCCCAGTTGCTATCAAAATGTACGGAGCTAATTAAAACATTAATGTGAGCTCCCTATTTAGGCCTGCTGGTCCATATTAGTTTAAACAAATATGATAACTGTGTTGTATATTTCGTAATTTTACACCAGATATATTTGGATCAATATAAAACAAATCTTCCTAGTCTCCTTACTCTAGTTATCGCTTCTCGGCCTTTTGGCTAAGATCAAAGTGTAGTATCTGTTCTTATCAGCTTAATATCTGATACGTGCCCCATCGGGGTACTTCGATATTAAACTGATTTTTGGAACTGGGCGAAGAGTCAGGAGCTTGCTCCGCCTTTGCCACGGGTTGGCCTGGTATTGCAGTACCTCCAGGAACGGCCCACTCCCCTTGGGGAGAAAAATAAAACCAAAAGTAGTAAATCCCACCCCACCCCCAGCCCCATCTGCCATTTCTCTGTGATTGTGACTGTCTGCGTTTCATTCAAACAACCATTCGACTTAATTGATCTTGAAGTTTAAATGGAATGGTCTTAGCTTTATAGAATTAAATACAACTGCAAATGAACAGATTCTAAAACAAAGGTAAGTACTGTGCGTGTCCTACCAAATGCACTCAGTCCTTCAAATGACTAGTGTGGCATAAAAAAAAATTGCTGCTGCGCAAAATTCAATAAAATTAATGCTCTTCAAATCTAGTTGGTTTTTTTTTGTTTTTTGTTTTTTGTTTTTTTGTTTTTATTGTGATTCTTTACAAAATGGCAATCAATTGAAAAAGTATAATTTGTGCATTGTCTCATTTCCTCCTGAAAAAAAAGGTATGATTAACACTGAAGGATGTGTACGTTTTGTGTATTTCCAAGCAGTAATGTGACCAAAAAAATGACTTAAAAACATTATACTCTAGATAGTCTTGCAGATTAATCTTGCCTAATTACGGATCCCAATGGTCCTAATCCACTTTTCAACCATGCCCTCTAAAGTCTCTCTCTCTTTTTTTTTTAAGTGCATGGACATCTAATTAGGAGTCACACATATCCTTTTTTTAGTTTTTTTATTTATTTTTTAAAAAAAATTTTTTAGTTAATTCATTTAGTTAATTTATTTATTAGTTATTATCATTATTACATGCTGCTTAGATAAGAATAATCCCCAAATGGCGAATTTAAAGCGCCTGTAAAATGCATAATGGGAAAACGATGAACATATGTATGAATGCTGCTGCAAAATATAGCTATCTTCACATGTCAAAATGTTCACATTTTTTAAGCACTTAACCACGCATATATTTTAATTTCGTTGTTTTGAACCTAAATGATATTCAACATATAATTATGTTAAAATACTGTTGGATTGTGTTTTTATTTGTACAGTTTTGTGCCATCAGCGAAATAAGGTAAAATTTAAAAGTGCATCACATGTGAGTTCCTACTGCTTAAAATACTGTCAAAGCACAAATTTTCAAGTGAACATATTTTGGTGGATGTCATATTTCACCCATTTCTCTGCAATTTTCAATTCACGGATTATATGAAATCTGTGATAAAATACTGTGCCACTGCTTTTATCATCAGCAAAATACCAGTACGTATGTGGAACTAAAAGCATGTTGAAATAAAATTAATGTATAGAGAGCAAAATAATTTCAGTACAGAATACAAAAGTATTTGTTCATTTTATCAGTGCAGGGAAGCCGCAGAATATTATGCAAAGGGAATAGTTTTACTATCAATTGCTTTGTTTTCGCGTTTTTAAATTTCAGGGTTTTCATATTTTTTTTGATTTCTCTTTAGTTTTAACTATTTTGTAAATAATTCCTATTCAAACAATGTTAAAATCTTGTTTCACTGTTTTTAATTTTCAGAGTTTTGTGCCATCAGCGAAATAAGCAAAAATTTGAATACAGCTAAATGTTATTAAGCACTTTACAGTCATAAAATTTATTATACGTGAAGATTAACCTTCGCCTCGCAAAATTAAAATGAGAAAAGTCTACAACACCCGGTATTCCCAGGCGGTCACCCATCCAAGTACTAACCGGGCCCGACGTTGCTTAACTTCGGTGATCGGACGAGAACCGGTGTTTTCAACGTGGTATGGTCGTAGACATTGATGTCGCCTCGTAAAAGCAACTTAAACCTGCAGATTGAAGATCAGCACAGCCGTTAAAAGATAGGATTGAAATTCTGTTTATTTTTACACAGCATTATTCTTGTACACTTGTCCCATCGCTGTAATAATAATAATAATCTCCAAGACAGCACTATACACTATGTGCTGGTCAGGGTCCACGCTACGCATGCGCACTGACATATAAATGTCCTTCTTACTGTTATTTCACTTGGCGGAGTTGGCAATTTGGTTGAATATATTGAACACTGTATTAAAGGAGATGAAATTGGGCTTATGTCAGTGGTCAGACTGACTGAAATACGTGAGAATAGAGGAGAACTTGCAGCAATGAAACGGACTGTGGCTTCTGACGTACCAAAGCTTGAAAATGGAACGTATATTTATCCTTGTCATCATCGCAAAGCTACAAAACATGTGATTCATACATGAACGTGTAAACTTCATCAGCGAGGGCCAATTTCAAATAAAAGATTTTCAAACTCTTTGCTGACCAGTACCCTGTTTTTTTCCCAGTTGCTATCAAAATGTACGGAGCTAATTAAAACATTAATGTGAGCTCCCTATTTAGGCCTGCTGGTCCATATTAGTTTAAACAAATATGATAACTGTGTTGTATATTTCGTAATTTTACACCAGATATATTTGGATCAATATAAAACAAATCTTCCTAGTCTCCTTACTCTAGTTATCGCTTCTCGGCCTTTTGGCTAAGATCAAAGTGTAGTATCTGTTCTTATCAGCTTAATATCTGATACGTGCCCCATCGGGGTACTTCGATATTAAACTGATTTTTGGAACTGGGCGAAGAGTCAGGAGCTTGCTCCGCCTTTGCCACGGGTTGGCCTGGTATTGCAGTACCTCCAGGAACGGCCCACTCCCCTTGGGGAGAAAAATAAAACCAAAAGTAGTAAATCCCACCCCACCCCCAGCCCCATCTGCCATTTCTCTGTGATTGTGACTGTCTGCGTTTCATTCAAACAACCATTCGACTTAATTGATCTTGAAGTTTAAATGGAATGGTCTTAGCTTTATAGAATTAAATACAACTGCAAATGAACAGATTCTAAAACAAAGGTAAGTACTGTGCGTGTCCTACCAAATGCACTCAGTCCTTCAAATGACTAGTGTGGCATAAAAAAAAAATTGCTGCTGTGCAAAATTCAATAAAATTAATTCTCTTCAAATCTAGTTTTTTTTTTTTTTTGTTTTTTTGTTTTTTTGTTTTTATTGTGATTCTTTACAAAATGGCAATCAATTGAAAAAGTATAATTTGTGCATTGTCTCATTTCCTCCTGAAAAAAAAGGTATGTTTAACACTGAAGGATGTGTACGTTTTGTGTATTTCCAAGCAGTAATGTGACCAAAAAAATGACTTAAAAACATTATACTCTAGATAGTCTTGCAGATTAATCTTGCCTAATTACGGATCCCAATGGTCCTAATCCACTTTTCAACCATGCCCTCTAAAGTCTCTCTCTCTTTTTTTTTTAAGTGCATGGACATCTAATTAGGAGTCACACATATCCTTTTTTTAGTTTTTTTATTTATTTTTTAAAAAAAATTTTTTAGTTAATTCATTTAGTTAATTTATTTATTAGTTATTATCATTATTACATGCTGCTTAGATAAGAATAATCCCCAAATGGCGAATTTAAAGCGCCTGTAAAATGCATAATGGGAAAACGATGAACATATGTATGAATGCTGCTGCAAAATATAGCTATCTTCACATGTCAAAATGTTCACATTTTTTAAGCACTTAACCACGCATATATTTTAATTTCGTTGTTTTGAACCTAAATGATATTCAACATATAATTATGTTAAAATACTGTTGGATTGTGTTTTTATTTGTACAGTTTTGTGCCATCAGCGAAATAAGGTAAAATTTAAAAGTGCATCACATGTGAGTTCCTACTGCTTAAAATACTGTCAAAGCACAAATTTTCAAGTGAACATATTTTGGTGGATGTCATATGTCACCCATTTCTCTGCAATTTTCAATTCACGGATTATATGAAATCTGTGATAAAATACTGTGCCACTGCTTTTATCATCAGCAAAATACCAGTACGTATGTGGAACTAAAAGCATGTTGAAATAAAATTAATGTATAGAGAGCAAAATAATTTCAGTACAGAAAACAAAAGTATTTGTTCATTTTATCAGTGCAGGGAAGCCGCAGAATATTATGCAAAGGGAATAGTTTTACTATCAATTGCTTTGTTTGCGCGTTTTTAAATTTCAGGGTTTTCATATTTTTTTTGATTTCTCTTTAATTTTTAACTATTTTGTAAATAATTCCTATTCAAACAATGTTAAAATCTTGTTTCACTGTTTTTAATTTTCAGAGTTTTGTGCCATCAGCGAAATAAGCAAAAATTTGAATACAGCTAAATGTTATTAAGCACTTTACAGTCATAAAATTTATTATACGTGAAGATTAACCTTCGCCTCGCAAAATTAAAATGAGAAAAGTCTACAACACCCGGTATTCCCAGGCGGTCACCCATCCAAGTACTAACCGGGCCCGACGTTGCTTAACTTCGGTGATCGGACGAGAACCGGTGTTTTCAACGTGGTATGGTCGTAGACATTGATGTCGCCTCGTAAAAGCAACTTAAACCTGCAGATTGAAGATCAGCACAGCCGTTAAAAGATAGGATTGAAATTCTGTTTATTTTTACACAGCATTATTCTTGTACACTTGTCCCATCGCTGTAATAATAATAATAATCTCCAAGACAGCACTATACACTATGTGCTGGTCAGGGTCCACGCTACGCATGCGCACTGACATATAAATGTCCTTCTTACTGTTATTTCACTTGGCGGAGTTGGCAATTTGGTTGAATATATTGAACACTGTATTAAAGGAGATGAAATTGGGCTTATGTCAGTGGTCAGACTGACTGAAATACGTGAGAATAGAGGAGAACTTGCAGCAATGAAACGGACTGTGGCTTCTGACGTACCAAAGCTTGAAAATGGAACGTATATTTATCCTTGTCATCATCGCAAAGCTACAAAACATGTGATTCATACATGAACGTGTAAACTTCATCAGCGAGGGCCAATTTCAAATAAAAGATTTTCAAACTCTTTGCTGACCAGTACCCTGTTTTTTTCCCAGTTGCTATCAAAATGTACGGAGCTAATTAAAACATTAATGTGAGCTCCCTATTTAGGCCTGCTGGTCCATATTAGTTTAAACAAATATGATAACTGTGTTGTATATTTCGTAATTTTACACCAGATATATTTGGATCAATATAAAACAAATCTTCCTAGTCTCCTTACTCTAGTTATCGCTTCTCGGCCTTTTGGCTAAGATCAAAGTGTAGTATCTGTTCTTATCAGCTTAATATCTGATACGTGCCTCATCGGGGTACTTCGATATTAAACTGATTTTTGGAACTGGGAGAAGAGTCAGGAGCTTGCTCCGCCTTTGCCACGGGTTGGCCTGGTATTGCAGTACCTCCAGGAACGGCCCACTCCCCTTGGGGAGAAAAATAAAACCAAAAGTAGTAAATCCCACCCCACCCCCAGCCCCATCTGCCATTTCTCTGTGATTGTGACTGTCTGCGTTTCATTCAAACAACCATTCGACTTAATTGATCTTGAAGTTTAAATGGAATGGTCTTAGCTTTATAGAATTAAATACAACTGCAAATGAACAGATTCTAAAACAAAGGTAAGTACTGTGCGTGTCCTACCAAATGCACTCAGTCCTTCAAATGACTAGTGTGGCATAAAAAAAAAATCGCTGCTGTGCAAAATTCAATAAAATTAATGCTCTTCAAATCTAGTTGGTTTTTTTTTTTTTTTTTTTTTTTTGTTTTTTTGTTTTTATTGTGATTCTTTACAAAATGGCAATCAATTGAAAAAGTATAATTTGTGCATTGTCTCATTTCCTCCTGAAAAAAAAGGTATGATTAACACTGAAGGATGTGTACGTTTTGTGTATTTCCAAGCAGTAATGTGACCAAAAAAATGACTTAAAAACATTATACTCTAGATAGTCTTGCAGATTAATCTTGCCTAATTACGGATCCCAATGGTCCTAATCCACTTTTCAACCATGCCCTCTAAAGTCTCTCTCTCTTTTTTTTTTAAGTGCATGGACATCTAATTAGGAGTCACACATATCCTTTTTTTAGTTTTTTTATTTATTTTTTTAAAAAATTTTTTAGTTAATTCATTTAGTTAATTTATTTATTAGTTATTATCATTATTACATGCTGCTTAGATAAGAATAATCCCCAAATGGCGAATTTAAAGGGCCTGTAAAATGCATAATGGGAAAACGATGAACATATGTATGAATGCTGCTGCAAAATATAGCTATCTTCACATGTCAAAATGTTCACATTTTTTAAGCACTTAACCACGCATATATTTTAATTTCGTTGTTTTGAACCTAAATGATATTCAACATATAATTATGTTAAAATACTGTTGGATTGTGTTTTTATTTGTACAGTTTTGTGCCATCAGCGAAATAAGGTAAAATTTAAAAGTGCATCACATGTGAGTTCCTACTGCTTAAAATACTGTCAAAGCACAAATTTTCAAGTGAACATATTTTGGTGGATGTCATATTTCACCCATTTCTCTGCAATTTTCAATTCACGGATTATATGAAATCTGTGATAAAATACTGTGCCACTGTTTTTATCATCAGCAAAATACCAGTACGTATGTGGAACTAAAAGCATGTTGAAATAAAATTAATGTATAGAGAGCAAAATAATTTCAGTACAGAAAACAAAAGTATTTGTTCATTTTATCAGTGCAGGGAAGCCGCAGAATATTATGCAAAGGGAATAGTTTTACTATCAATTGCTTTGTTTTCGCGTTTTTAAATTTCAGGGTTTTCATATTTTTTTTGATTTCTCTTTAGTTTTAACTATTTTGTAAATAATTCCTATTCAAACAATGTTAAAATCTTGTTTCACTGTTTTTAATTTTCAGAGTTTTGTGCCATCAGCGAAATAAGCAAAAAT
This sequence comes from Hermodice carunculata, assembly GCA_964020975.1. Taxonomy (NCBI): domain Eukaryota; kingdom Metazoa; phylum Annelida; class Polychaeta; order Eunicida; family Amphinomidae; genus Hermodice; species Hermodice carunculata. The sequence goes on from OZ026625.1 coordinate 74,168,904, forward strand.
TTGAATACAGCTAAATGTTATTAAGCACTTTACAGTCATAAAATTTATTATACGTGAAGATTAACCTTCGCCTCGCAAAATTAAAATGAGAAAAGTCTACAACACCCGGTATTCCCAGGCGGTCACCCATCCAAGTACTAACCGGGCCCGACGTTGCTTAACTTCGGTGATCGGACGAGAACCGGTGTTTTCAACGTGGTATGGTCGTAGACATTGATGTCGCCTCGTAAAAGCAACTTAAACCTGCAGATTGAAGATCAGCACAGCCGTTAAAAGATAGGATTGAAATTCTGTTTATTTTTACACAGCATTATTCTTGTACACTTGTCCCATCGCTGTAATAATAATAATAATCTCCAAGACAGCACTATACACTATGTGCTGGTCAGGGTCCACGCTACGCATGCGCACTGACATATAAATGTCCTTCTTACTGTTATTTCACTTGGCGGAGTTGGCAATTTGGTTGAATATATTGAACACTGTATTAAAGGAGATGAAATTGGGCTTATGTCAGTGGTCAGACTGACTGAAATACGTGAGAATAGAGGAGAACTTGCAGCAATGAAACGGACTGTGGCTTCTGACGTACCAAAGCTTGAAAATGGAACGTATATTTATCCTTGTCATCATCGCAAAGCTACAAAACATGTGATTCATACATGAACGTGTAAACTTCATCAGCGAGGGCCAATTTCAAATAAAAGATTTTCAAACTCTTTGCTGACCAGTACCCTGTTTTTTTCCCAGTTGCTATCAAAATGTACGGAGCTAATTAAAACATTAATGTGAGCTCCCTATTTAGGCCTGCTGGTCCATATTAGTTTAAACAAATATGATAACTGTGTTGTATATTTCGTAATTTTACACCAGATATATTTGGATCAATATAAAACAAATCTTCCTAGTCTCCTTACTCTAGTTATCGCTTCTCGGCCTTTTGGCTAAGATCAAAGTGTAGTATCTGTTCTTATCAGCTTAATATCTGATACGTGCCCCATCGGGGTACTTCGATATTAAACTGATTTTTGGAACTGGGCGAAGAGTCAGGAGCTTGCTCCGCCTTTGCCACGGGTTGGCCTGGTATTGCAGTACCTCCAGGAACGGCCCACTCCCCTTGGGGAGAAAAATAAAACCAAAAGTAGTAAATCCCACCCCACCCCCAGCCCCATCTGCCATTTCTCTGTGATTGTGACTGTCTGCGTTTCATTCAAACAACCATTCGACTTAATTGATCTTGAAGTTTAAATGGAATGGTCTTAGCTTTATAGAATTAAATACAACTGCAAATGAACAGATTCTAAAACAAAAGTAAGTACTGTGCGTGTCCTACCAAATGCACTCAGTCCTTCAAATGACTAGTGTGGCATAAAAAAAAAATTGCTGCTGTGCAAAATTCAATAAAATTAATGCTCTTCAAATCTAGTTGGTTTTTTTTTTTTTTGTTTTTTTGTTTTTGTTTTTATTGTGATTCTTTACAAAATGGCAATCAATTGAAAAAGTATAATTTGTGCATTGTCTCATTTCCTCCTGAAAAAAAAGGTATGATTAACACTGAAGGATGTGTACGTTTTGTGTATTTCCAAGCAGTAATGTGACCAAAAAAATGACTTAAAAACATTATACTCTAGATAGTCTTGCAGATTAATCTTGCCTAATTACGGATCCCAATGGTCCTTATCCACTTTTCAACCATGCCCTCTAAAGTCTCTCTCTCTTTTTTTTTTTAAGTGCATGGACATCTAATTAGGAGTCACACATATCCTTTTTTTAGTTTTTTTATTTATTTTTTTAAAAAAATTTTTTAGTTAATTCATTTAGTTAATTTATTTATTAGTTATTATCATTATTACATGCTGCTTAGATAAGAATAATCCCCAAATGGCGAATTTAAAGCGCCTGTAAAATGCATAATGGGAAAACGATGAACATATGTATGAATGCTGCTGCAAAATATAGCTATCTTCACATGTCAAAATGTTCACATTTTTTGAGCACTTAACCACGCATATATTTTAATTTCGTTGTTTTGAACCTAAATGATATTCAACATATAATTATGTTAAAATACTGTTGGATTGTGTTTTTATTTGTACAGTTTTGTGCCATCAGCGAAATAAGGTAAAATTTAAAAGTGCATCACATGTGAGTTCCTACTGCTTAAAATACTGTCAAAGCACAAATTTTCAAGTGAACATATTTTGGTGGATGTCATATTTCACCCATTTCTCTGCAATTTTCAATTCACGGATTATATGAAATCTGTGATAAAATACTGTGCCACTGCTTTTATCATCAGCAAAATACCAGTACGTATGTGGAACTAAAAGCATGTTGAAATAAAATAAATGTATAGAGAGCAAAATAATTTCAGTACAGAAAACAAAAGTATTTGTTCATTTTATCAGTGCAGGGAAGCCGCAGAATATTATGCAAAGGGAATAGTTTTACTATCAATTGCTTTGTTTTCGCGTTTTTAAATTTCAGGGTTTTCATATTTTTTTTGATTTCTCTTTAGTTTTAACTATTTTGTAAATAATTCCTATTCAAACAATGTTAAAATCTTGTTTCACTGTTTTTAATTTTCAGAGTTTTGTGCCATCAGCGAAATAAGCAAAAATTTGAATACAGCTAAATGTTATTAAGCACTTTACAGTCATAAAATTTATTATACGTGAAGATTAACCTTCGCCTCGCAAAATTAAAATGAGAAAAGTCTACAACACCCGGTATTCCCAGGCGGTCACCCATCCAAGTACTAACCGGGCCCGACGTTGCTTAACTTCGGTGATCGGACGAGAACCGGTGTTTTCAACGTGGTATGGTCGTAGACATTGATGTTGCCTCGTAAAAGCAACTTAAACCCGCAGATTGAAGATCAGCACAGCCGTTAAAAGATAGGATTGAAATTCTGTTTATTTTTACACAGCATTATTCTTGTACACTTGTCCCATCGCTGTAATAATAATAATAATCTCCAAGACAGCACTATACACTATGTGCTGGTCAGGGTCCACGCTACGCATGCGCACTGACATATAAATGTCCTTCTTACTGTTATTTCACTTGGCGGAGTTGGCAATTTGGTTGAATATATTGAACACTGTATTAAAGGAGATGAAATTGGGCTTATGTCAGTGGTCAGACTGACTGAAATACGTGAGAATAGAGGAGAACTTGCAGCAATGAAACGGACTGTGGCTTCTGACGTACCAAAGCTTGAAAATGGAACGTATATTTATCCTTGTCATCATCGCAAAGCTACAAAACATGTGATTCATACATGAACGTGTAAACTTCATCAGCGAGGGCCAATTTCAAATAAAAGATTTTCAAACTCTTTGCTGACCAGTACCCTGTTTTTTCCCAGTTGCTATCAAAATGTACGGAGCTAATTAAAACATTAATGTGAGCTCCCTATTTAGGCCTGCTGGTCCATATTAGTTTAAACAAATATGATAACTGTGTTGTATATTTCGTAATTTTACACCAGATATATTTGGATCAATATAAAACAAATCTTCCTAGTCTCCTTACTCTAGTTATCGCTTCTCGGCCTTTTGGCTAAGATCAAAGTGTAGTATCTGTTCTTATCAGCTTAATATCTGATACGTGCCCCATCGGGGTACTTCGATATTAAACTGATTTTTGGAACTGGGCGAAGAGTCAGGAGCTTGCTCCGCCTTTGCCACGGGTTGGCCTGGTATTGCAGTACCTCCAGGAACGGCCCACTCCCCTTGGGGAGAAAAATAAAACCAAAAGTAGTAAATCCCACCCCACCCCCAGCCCCATCTGCCATTTCTCTGTGATTGTGACTGTCTGCGTTTCATTCAAACAACCATTCGACTTAATTGATCTTGAAGTTTAAATGGAATGGTCTTAGCTTTATAGAATTAAATACAACTGCAAATGAACAGATTCTAAAACAAAGGTAAGTACTGTGCGTGTCCTACCAAATGCACTCAGTCCTTCAAATGACTAGTGTGGCATAAAAAAAAAATTGCTGCTGTGCAAAATTCAATAAAATTAATGCTCTTCAAATCTAGTTGGTTTTTTTGTTTTGTTTTTTTTTTGTTTTTTTTTTTTTATTGTGATTCTTTACAAAATGGCAATCAATTGAAAAAGTATAATTTGTGCATTGTCTCATTTCCTCCTGAAAAAAAAGGTATGATTAACACTGAAGGATGTGTACGTTTTGTGTATTTCCAAGCAGTAATGTGACCAAAAAAATGACTTAAAAACATTATACTCTAGATAGTCTTGCAGATTAATCTTGCCTAATTACGGATCCCAATGGTCCTTATCCACTTTTCAACCATGCCCTCTAAAGTCTCTCTCTCTTTTTTTTTTTAAGTGCATGGACATCTAGTTAGGAGTCACACATATCCTTTTTTTAGTTTTTTTATTTATTTTTTTAAAAAAATTTTTTAGTTAATTCATTTAGTTAATTTATTTATTAGTTATTATCATTATTACATGCTGCTTAGATAAGAATAATCCCCAAATGGCGAATTTAAAGCGCCTGTAAAATGCATAATGGGAAAACGATGAACATATGTATGAATGCTGCTGCAAAATATAGCTATCTTCACATGTCAAAATGTTCACATTTTTTGAGCACTTAACCACGCATATATTTTAATTTCGTTGTTTTGAACCTAAATGATATTCAACATATAATTATGTTAAAATACTGTTGGATTGTGTTTTTATTTGTACAGTTTTGTGCCATCAGCGAAATAAGGTAAAATTTAAAAGTGCATCACATGTGAGTTCCTACTGCTTAAAATACTGTCAAAGCACAAATTTTCAAGTGAACATATTTTGGTGGATGTCATATTTCACCCATTTCTCTGCAATTTTCAATTCACGGATTATATGAAATCTGTGATAAAATACTGTGCCACTGCTTTTATCATCAGCAAAATACCAGTACGTATGTGGAACTAAAAGCATGTTGAAATAAAATTAATGTATAGAGAGCAAAATAATTTCAGTACAGAAAACAAAAGTATTTGTTCATTTTATCAGTGCAGGGAAGCCGCAGAATATTATGCAAAGGGAATAGTTTTACTATCAATTGCTTTGTTTTCGCGTTTTTAAATTTCAGGGTTTTCATATTTTTTTTGATTTCTCTTTAGTTTTAACTATTTTGTAAATAATTCCTATTCAAACAATGTTAAAATCTTGTTTCACTGTTTTTAATTTTCAGAGTTTTGTGCCATCAGCGAAATAAGCAAAAATTTGAATACAGCTAAATGTTATTAAGCACTTTACAGTCATAAAATTTATTATACGTGAAGATTAACCTTCGCCTCGCAAAATTAAAATGAGAAAAGTCTACAACACCCGGTATTCCCAGGCGGTCACCCATCCAAGTACTAACCGGGCCCGACGTTGCTTAACTTCGGTGATCGGACGAGAACCGGTGTTTTCAACGTGGTATGGTCGTAGACATTGATGTCGCCTCGTAAAAGCAACTTAAACCTGCAGATTGAAGATCAGCACAGCCGTTAAAAGATAGGATTGAAATTCTGTTTATTTTTACACAGCATTATTCTTGTACACTTGTCCCATTGCTGTAATAATAATAATAATCTCCAAGACAGCACTATACACTATGTGCTGGTCAGGGTCCACGCTACGCATGCGCACTGACATATAAATGTCCTTCTTACTGTTATTTCACTTGGCGGAGTTGGCAATTTGGTTGAATATATTGAACACTGTATTAAAGGAGATGAAATTGGGCTTATGTCAGTGGTCAGACTGACTGAAATACGTGAGAATAGAGGAGAACTTGCAGCAATGAAACGGACTGTGGCTTCTGACGTACCAAAGCTTGAAAATGGAACGTATATTTATCCTTGTCATCATCGCAAAGCTACAAAACATGTGATTCATACATGAACGTGTAAACTTCATCAGCGAGGGCCAATTTCAAATAAAAGATTTTCAAACTCTTTGCTGACCAGTACCCTGTTTTTTTCCCAGTTGCTATCAAAATGTACGGAGCTAATTAAAACATTAATGTGAGCTCCCTATTTAGGCCTGCTGGTCCATATTAGTTTAAACAAATATGATAACTGTGTTGTATATTTCGTAATTTTACACCAGATATATTTGGATCAATATAAAACAAATCTTCCTAGTCTCCTTACTCTAGTTATCGCTTCTCGGCCTTTTGGCTAAGATCAAAGTGTAGTATCTGTTCTTATCAGCTTAATATCTGATACGTGCCCCATCGGGGTACTTCGATATTAAACTGATTTTTGGAACTGGGCGAAGAGTCAGGAGCTTGCTCCGCCTTTGCCACGGGTTGGCCTGGTATTGCAGTACCTCCAGGAACGGCCCACTCCCCTTGGGGAGAAAAATAAAACCAAAAGTAGTAAATCCCACCCCACCCCCAGCCCCATCTGCCATTTCTCTGTGATTGTGACTGTCTGCGTTTCATTCAAACAACCATTCGACTTAATTGATCTTGAAGTTTAAATGGAATGGTCTTAGCTTTATAGAATTAAATACAACTGCAAATGAACAGATTCTAAAACAAAGGTAAGTACTGTGCGTGTCCTACCAAATGCACTCAGTCCTTCAAATGACTAGTGTGGCATAAAAAAAAAATTGCTGCTGTGCAAAATTCAATAAAATTAATGCTCTTCAAATCTAGTTGGTTTTTTTTTTTGTTTTTGTTTTTTTTGTTTTTTTGTTTTTATTGTGATTCTTTACAAAATGGCAATCAATTGAAAAAGTATAATTTGTGCATTGTCTCATTTCCTCCTGAAAAAAAAGGTATGATTAACACTGAAGGATGTGTACGTTTTGTGTATTTCCAAGCAGTAATGTGACCAAAAAAATGACTTAAAAACATTATACTCTAGATAGTCTTGCAGATTAATCTTGCCTAATTACGGATCCCAATGGTCCTAATCCACTTTTCAACCATGCCCTCTAAAGTCTCTCTCTCTTTTTTTTTTTTAAGTGCATGGACATCTAATTAGGAGTCACACATATCCTTTTTTTAGTTTTTTTATTTATTTTTTTTAAAAAATTTTTTAGTTAATTCATTTAGTTAATTTATTTATTAGTTATTATCATTATTACATGCTGCTTAGATAAGAATAATCCCCAAATGGCGAATTTAAAGCGCCTGTAAAATGCATAATGGGAAAACGATGAACATATGTATGAATGCTGCTGCAAAATATAGCTATCTTCACATGTCAAAATGTTCACATTTTTTGAGCACTTAACCACGCATATATTTTAATTTCGTTGTTTTGAACCTAAATGATATTCAACATATAGTTATGTTAAAATACTGTTGGATTGTGTTTTTATTTGTACAGTTTTGTGCCATCAGCGAAATAAGGTAAAATTTAAAAGTGCATCACATGTGAGTTCCTACTGCTTAAAATACTGTCAAAGCACAAATTTTCAAGTGAACATATTTTGGTGGATGTCATATTTCACCCATTTCTCTGCAATTTTCAATTCACGGATTATATGAAATCTGTGATAAAATACTGTGCCACTGCTTTTATCATCAGCAAAATACCAGTACGTATGTGGAACTAAAAGCATGTTGAAATAAAATTAATGTATAGAGAGCAAAATAATTTCAGTACAGAAAACAAAAGTATTTGTTCATTTTATCAGTGCAGGGAAGCCGCAGAATATTATGCAAAGGGAATAGTTTTACTATCAATTGCTTTGTTTTCGCGTTTTTAAATTTCAGGGTTTTCATATTTTTTTTGATTTCTCTTTAGTTTTAACTATTTTGTAAATAATTCCTATTCAAACAATGTTAAAATCTTGTTTCACTGTTTTTAATTTTCAGAGTTTTGTGCCATCAGCGAAATAAGCAAAAATTTGAATACAGCTAAATGTTATTAAGCACTTTACAGTCATAAAATTTATTATACGTGAAGATTAACCTTCGCCTCGCAAAATTAAAATGAGAAAAGTCTACAACACCCGGTATTCCCAGGCGGTCACCCATCCAAGTACTAACCGGGCCCGACGTTGCTTAACTTCGGTGATCGGACGAGAACCGGTGTTTTCAACGTGGTATGGTCGTAGACATTGATGTCGCCTCGTAAAAGCAACTTAAACCTGCAGATTGAAGATCAGCACAGCCGTTAAAAGATAGGATTGAAATTCTGTTTATTTTTACACAGCATTATTCTTGTACACTTGTCCCATTGCTGTAATAATAATAATAATCTCCAAGACAGCACTATACACTATGTGCTGGTCAGGGTCCACGCTACGCATGCGCACTGACATATAAATGTCCTTCTTACTGTTATTTCACTTGGCGGAGTTGGCAATTTGGTTGAATATATTGAACACTGTATTAAAGGAGATGAAATTGGGCTTATGTCAGTGGTCAGACTGACTGAAATACATGAGAATAGAGGAGAACTTGCAGCAATGAAACGGACTGTGGCTTCTGACGTACCAAAGCTTGAAAATGGAACGTATATTTATCCTTGTCATCATCGCAAAGCTACAAAACATGTGATTCATACATGAACGTGTAAACTTCATCAGCGAGGGCCAATTTCAAATAAAAGATTTTCAAACTCTTTGCTGACCAGTACCCTGTTTTTTTCCCAGTTGCTATCAAAATGTACGGAGCTAATTAAAACATTAATGTGAGCTCCCTATTTAGGCCTGCTGGTCCATATTAGTTTAAACAAATATGATAACTGTGTTGTATATTTCGTAATTTTACACCAGATATATTTGGATCAATATAAAACAAATCTTCCTAGTCTCCTTACTCTAGTTATCGCTTCTCGGCCTTTTGGCTAAGATCAAAGTGTAGTATCTGTTCTTATCAGCTTAATATCTGATACGTGCCCCATCGGGGTACTTCGATATTAAACTGATTTTTGGAACTGGGCGAAGAGTCAGGAGCTTGCTCCGCCTTTGCCACGGGTTGGCCTGGTATTGCAGTACCTCCAGGAACGGCCCACTCCCCTTGGGGAGAAAAATAAAACCAAAAGTAGTAAATCCCACCCCACCCCCAGCCCCATCTGCCATTTCTCTGTGATTGTGACTGTCTGCGTTTCATTCAAACAACCATTCGACTTAATTGATCTTGAAGTTTAAATGGAATGGTCTTAGCTTTATAGAATTAAATACAACTGCAAATGAACAGATTCTAAAACAAAGGTAAGTACTGTGCGTGTCCTACCAAATGCACTCAGTCCTTCAAATGACTAGTGTGGCATAAAAAAAAATTGCTGCTGTGCAAAATTCAATAAAATTAATGCTCTTCAAATCTAGTTGGTTTTTTTTTTTTTTTTTTTTTTTTTTTTTATTGTGATTCTTTACAAAATGGCAATCAATTGAAAAAGTATAATTTGTGCATTGTCTCATTTCCTCCTGAAAAAAAAGGTATGATTAACACTGAAGGATGTGTACGTTTTGTGTATTTCCAAGCAGTAATGTGACCAAAAAAATGACTTAAAAACATTATACTCTAGATAGTCTTGCAGATTAATCTTGCCTAATTACGGATCCCAATGGTCCTAATCCACTTTTCAACCATGCCCTCTAAAGTCTCTCTCTCTTTTTTTTTTTAAGTGCATGGACATCTAATTAGGAGTCACACATATCCTTTTTTTAGTTTTTTTATTTATTTTTTTAAAAAAATTTTTTAGTTAATTCATTTAGTTAATTTATTTATTAGTTATTATCATTATTACATGCTGCTTAGATAAGAATAATCCCCAAATGGCGAATTTAAAGCGCCTGTAAAATGCATAATGGGAAAACGATGAACATATGTATGAATGCTGCTGCAAAATATAGCTATCTTCACATGTCAAAATGTTCACATTTTTTAAGCACTTAACCACGCATATATTTTAATTTCGTTGTTTTGAACCTAAATGATATTCAACATATAATTATGTTAAAATACTGTTGGATTGTGTTTTTATTTGTACAGTTTTGTGCCATCAGCGAAATAAGGTAAAATTTAAAAGTGCATCACATGTGAGTTCCTACTGCTTAAAATACTGTCAAAGCACAAATTTTCAAGTGAACATATTTTGGTGGATGTCATATTTCACCCATTTCTCTGCAATTTTCAATTCACGGATTATATGAAATCTGTGATAAAATACTGTGCCACTGCTTTTATCATCAGCAAAATACCAGTACGTATGTGGAACTAAAAGCATGTTGAAATAAAATTAATGTATAGAGAGCAAAATAATTTCAGTACAGAAAACAAAAGTATTTGTTCATTTTATCAGTGCAGGGAAGCCGCAGAATATTATGCAAAGGGAATAGTTTTACTATCAATTGCTTTGTTTTCGCGTTTTTAAATTTCAGGGTTTTCATATTTTTTTTGATTTCTCTTTAGTTTTAACTATTTTGTAAATAATTCCTATTCAAACAATGTTAAAATCTTGTTTCACTGTTTTTAATTTTCAGAGTTTTGTGCCATCAGCGAAATAAGCAAAAATTTGAATACAGCTAAATGTTATTAAGCACTTTACAGTCATAAAATTTATTATACGTGAAGATTAACCTTCGCCTCGCAAAATTAAAATGAGAAAAGTCTACAACACCCGGTATTCCCAGGCGGTCACCCATCCAAGTACTAACCGGGCCCGACGTTGCTTAACTTCGGTGATCGGACGAGAACCGGTGTTTTCAACGTGGTATGGTCGTAGACATTGATGTCGCCTCGTAAAAGCAACTTAAACCCGCAGATTGAAGATCAGCACAGCCGTTAAAAGATAGGATTGAAATTCTGTTTATTTTTACACAGCATTATTCTTGTACACTTGTCCCATCGCTGTAATAATAATAATAATCTCCAAGACAGCACTATACACTATGTGCTGGTCAGGGTCCACGCTACGCATGCGCACTGACATATAAATGTCCTTCTTACTGTTATTTCACTTGGCGGAGTTGGCAATTTGGTTGAATATATTGAACACTGTATTAAAGGAGATGAAATTGGGCTTATGTCAGTGGTCAGACTGACTGAAATACGTGAGAATAGAGGAGAACTTGCAGCAATGAAACGGACTGTGGCTTCTGACGTACCAAAGCTTGAAAATGGAACGTATATTTATCCTTGTCATCATCGCAAAGCTACAAAACATGTGATTCATACATGAACGTGTAAACTTCATCAGCGAGGGCCAATTTCAAATAAAAGATTTTCAAACTCTTTGCTGACCAGTACCCTGTTTTTTTCCCAGTTGCTATCAAAATGTACGGAGCTAATTAAAACATTAATGTGAGCTCCCTATTTAGGCCTGCTGGTCCATATTAGTTTAAACAAATATGATAACTGTGTTGTATATTTCGTAATTTTACACCAGATATATTTGGATCAATATAAAACAAATCTTCCTAGTCTCCTTACTCTAGTTATCGCTTCTCGGCCTTTTGGCTAAGATCAAAGTGTAGTATCTGTTCTTATCAGCTTAATATCTGATACGTGCCCTATAGGGGTACTTCGATATTAAACTGATTTTTGGAACTGGGCGAAGAGTCAGGAGCTTGCTCCGCCTTTGCCACGGGTTGGCCTGGTATTGCAGTACCTCCAGGAACGGCCCACTCCCCTTGGGGAGAAAAATAAAACCAAAAGTAGTAAATCCCACCCCACCCCCAGCCCCATCTGCCATTTCTCTGTGATTGTGACTGTCTGCGTTTCATTCAAACAACCATTCGACTTAATTGATCTTGAAGTTTAAATGGAATGGTCTTAGCTTTATAGAATTAAATACAACTGCAAATGAACAGATTCTAAAACAAAGGTAAGTACTGTGCGTGTCCTACCAAATGCACTCAGTCCTTCAAATGACTAGTGTGGCATAAAAAAAAAATTGCTGCTGTGCAAAATTCAATAAAATTAATGCTCTTCAAATCTAGTTGGTTTTTGTTTTTTTGGTTTTTTTTTTTTTTTTTTTTTTTTTATTGTGATTCTTTACAAAATGGCAATCAATTGAAAAAGTATAATTTGTGCATTGTCTCATTTCCTCCTGAAAAAAAAGGTATGATTAACACTGAAGGATGTGTACGTTTTGTGTATTTCCAAGCAGTAATGTGACCAAAAAAATGACTTAAAAACATTATACTCTAGATAGTCTTGCAGATTAATCTTGCCTAATTACGGATCCCAATGGTCCTAATCCACTTTTCAACCATGCCCTCTAAAGTCTCTCTCTCTTTTTTTTTTTTAAGTGCATGGACATCTAATTAGGAGTCACACATATCCTTTTTTTAGTTTTTTTATTTATTTTTTTTAAAAAATTTTTTAGTTAATTCATTTAGTTAATTTATTTATTAGTTATTATCATTATTACATGCTGCTTAGATAAGAATAATCCCCAAATGGCGAATTTAAAGCGCCTGTAAAATGCATAATGGGAAAACGATGAACATATGTATGAATGCTGCTGCAAAATATAGCTATCTTCACATGTCAAAATGTTCACATTTTTTAAGCACTTAACCACGCATATATTTTAATTTCGTTGTTTTGAACCTAAATGATATTCAACATATAATTATGTTAAAATACTGTTGGATTGTGTTTTTATTTGTACAGTTTTGTGCCATCAGCGAAATAAGGTAAAATTTAAAAGTGCATCACATGTGAGTTCCTACTGCTTAAAATACTGTCAAAGCACAAATTTTCAAGTGAACATATTTTGGTGGATGTCATATTTCACCCATTTCTCTGCAATTTTCAATTCACGGATTATATGAAATCTGTGATAAAATACTGTGCCACTGCTTTTATCATCAGCAAAATACCAGTACGTATGTGGAACTAAAAGCATGTTGAAATAAAATTAATGTATAGAGAGCAAAATAATTTCAGTACAGAAAACAAAAGTATTTGTTCATTTTATCAGTGCAGGGAAGCCGCAGAATATTATGCAAAGGGAATAGTTTTACTATCAATTGCTTTGTTTTCGCGTTTTTAAATTTCAGGGTTTTCATATTTTTTTTGATTTCTCTTTAGTTTTAACTATTTTGTAAATAATTCCTATTCAAACAATGTTAAAATCTTGTTTCACTGTTTTTAATTTTCAGAGTTTTGTGCCATCAGCGAAATAAGCAAAAATTTGAATACAGCTAAATGTTATTAAGCACTTTACAGTCATAAAATTTATTATACGTGAAGATTAACCTTCGCCTCGCAAAATTAAAATGAGAAAAGTCTACAACACCCGGTATTCCCAGGCGGTCACCCATCCAAGTACTAACCGGGCCCGACGTTGCTTAACTTCGGTGATCGGACGAGAACCGGTGTTTTCAACGTGGTATGGTCGTAGACATTGATGTCGCCTCGTAAAAGCAACTTAAACCTGCAGATTGAAGATCAGCACAGCCGTTAAAAGATAGGATTGAAATTCTGTTTATTTTTACACAGCATTATTCTTGTACACTTGTCCCATCGCTGTAATAATAATAATAATCTCCAAGACAGCACTATACACTATGTGCTGGTCAGGGTCCACGCTACGCATGCGCACTGACATATAAATGTCCTTCTTACTGTTATTTCACTTGGCGGAGTTGGCAATTTGGTTGAATATATTGAACACTGTATTAAAGGAGATGAAATTGGGCTTATGTCAGTGGTCAGACTGACTGAAATACGTGAGAATAGAGGAGAACTTGCAGCAATGAAACGGACTGTGGCTTCTGACGTACCAAAGCTTGAAAATGGAACGTATATTTATCCTTGTCATCATCGCAAAGCTACAAAACATGTGATTCATACATGAACGTGTAAACTTCATCAGCGAGGGCCAATTTCAAATAAAAGATTTTCAAACTCTTTGCTGACCAGTACCCTGTTTTTTTCCCAGTTGCTATCAGAATGTACGGAGCTAATTAAAACATTAATGTGAGCTCCCTATTTAGGCCTGCTGGTCCATATTAGTTTAAACAAATATGATAACTGTGTTGTATATTTCGTAATTTTACACCAGATATATTTGGATCAATATAAAACAAATCTTCCTAGTCTCCTTACTCTAGTTATCGCTTCTCGGCCTTTTGGCTAAGATCAAAGTGTAGTATCTGTTCTTATCAGCTTAATATCTGATACGTGCCCCATCGGGGTACTTCGATATTAAACTGATTTTTGGAACTGGGCGAAGAGTCAGGAGCTTGCTCCGCCTTTGCCACGGGTTGGCCTGGTATTGCAGTACCTCCAGGAACGGCCCACTCCCCTTGGGGAGACAAATAAAACCAAAAGTAGTAAATCCCACCCCACCCCCAGCCCCATCTGCCATTTCTCTGTGATTGTGACTGTCTGCGTTTCATTCAAACAACCATTCGACTTAATTGATCTTGAAGTTTAAATGGAATGGTCTTAGCTTTATAGAATTAAATACAACTGCAAATGAACAGATTCTAAAACAAAAGTAAGTACTGTGCGTGTCCTACCAAATGCACTCAGTCCTTCAAATGACTAGTGTGGCATAAAAAAAAAATTGCTGCTGTGCAAAATTCAATAAAATTAATGCTCTTCAAATCTAGTTGGTTTTTTTTTTTTTTTTTTTTTTGTTTTTTTGTTTTTATTGTGATTCTTTACAAAATGGCAATCAATTGAAAAAGTATAATTTGTGCATTGTCTCATTTCCTCCTGAAAAAAAAGGTATGATTAACACTGAAGGATGTGTACGTTTTGTGTATTTCCAAGCAGTAATGTGACCAAAAAAATGACTTAAAAACATTATACTCTAGATAGTCTTGCAGATTAATCTTGCCTAATTACGGATCCCAATGGTCCTTATCCACTTTTCAACCATGCCCTCTAAAGTCTCTCTCTCTTTTTTTTTTTAAGTGCATGGACATCTAATTAGGAGTCACACATATCCTTTTTTTAGTTTTTTTATTTATTTTTTTAAAAAAATTTTTTAGTTAATTCATTTAGTTAATTTATTTATTAGTTATTATCATTATTACATGCTGCTTAGATAAGAATAATCCCCAAATGGCGAATTTAAAGCGCCTGTAAAATGCATAATGGGAAAACGATGAACATATGTATGAATGCTGCTGCAAAATATAGCTATCTTCACATGTCAAAATGTTCACATTTTTTGAGCACTTAACCACGCATATATTTTAATTTCGTTGTTTTGAACCTAAATGATATTCAACATATAATTATGTTAAAATACTGTTGGATTGTGTTTTTATTTGTACAGTTTTGTGCCATCAGCGAAATAAGGTAAAATTTAAAAGTGCATCACATGTGAGTTCCTACTGCTTAAAATACTGTCAAAGCACAAATTTTCAAGTGAACATATTTTGGTGGATGTCATATTTCACCCATTTCTCTGCAATTTTCAATTCACGGATTATATGAAATCTGTGATAAAATACTGTGCCACTGCTTTTATCATCAGCAAAATACCAGTACGTATGTGGAACTAAAAGCATGTTGAAATAAAATTAATGTATAGAGAGCAAAATAATTTCAGTACAGAAAACAAAAGTATTTGTTCATTTTATCAGTGCAGGGAAGCCGCAGAATATTATGCAAAGGGAATAGTTTTACTATCAATTGCTTTGTTTTCGCGTTTTTAAATTTCAGGGTTTTCATATTTTTTTTGATTTCTCTTTAGTTTTAACTATTTTGTAAATAATTCCTATTCAAACAATGTTAAAATCTTGTTTCACTGTTTTTAATTTTCAGAGTTTTGTGCCATCAGCGAAATAAGCAAAAATTTGAATACAGCTAAATGTTATTAAGCACTTTACAGTCATAAAATTTATTATACGTGAAGATTAACCTTCGCCTCGCAAAATTAAAATGAGAAAAGTCTACAACACCCGGTATTCCCAGGCGGTCACCCATCCAAGTACTAACCGGGCCCGACGTTGCTTAACTTCGGTGATCGGACGAGAACCGGTGTTTTCAACGTGGTATGGTCGTAGACATTGATGTCGCCTCGTAAAAGCAACTTAAACCTGCAGATTGAAGATCAGCACAGCCGTTAAAAGATAGGATTGAAATTCTGTTTATTTTTACACAGCATTATTCTTGTACACTTGTCCCATTGCTGTAATAATAATAATAATCTCCAAGACAGCACTATACACTATGTGCTGGTCAGGGTCCACGCTACGCATGCGCACTGACATATAAATGTCCTTCTTACTGTTATTTCACTTGGCGGAGTTGGCAATTTGGTTGAATATATTGAACACTGTATTAAAGGAGATGAAATTGGGCTTATGTCAGTGGTCAGACTGACTGAAATACGTGAGAATAGAGGAGAACTTGCAGCAATGAAACGGACTGTGGCTTCTGACGTACCAAAGCTTGAAAATGGAACGTATATTTATCCTTGTCATCATCGCAAAGCTACAAAACATGTGATTCATACATGAACGTGTAAACTTCATCAGCGAGGGCCAATTTCAAATAAAAGATTTTCAAACTCTTTGCTGACCAGTACCCTGTTTTTTTCCCAGTTGCTATCAAAATGTACGGAGCTAATTAAAACATTAATGTGAGCTCCCTATTTAGGCCTGCTGGTCCATATTAGTTTAAACAAATATGATAACTGTGTTGTATATTTCGTAATTTTACACCAGATATATTTGGATCAATATAAAACAAATCTTCCTAGTCTCCTTACTCTAGTTATCGCTTCTCGGCCTTTTGGCTAAGATCAAAGTGTAGTATCTGTTCTTATCAGCTTAATATCTGATACGTGCCCCATCGGGGTACTTCGATATTAAACTGATTTTTGGAACTGGGCGAAGAGTCAGGAGCTTGCTCCGCCTTTGCCACGGGTTGGCCTGGTATTGCAGTACCTCCAGGAACGGCCCACTCCCCTTGGGGAGACAAATAAAACCAAAAGTAGTAAATCCCACCCCACCCCCAGCCCCATCTGCCATTTCTCTGTGATTGTGACTGTCTGCGTTTCATTCAAACAACCATTCGACTTAATTGATCTTGAAGTTTAAATGGAATGGTCTTAGCTTTATAGAATTAAATACAACTGCAAATGAACAGATTCTAAAACAAAGGTAAGTACTGTGCGTGTCCTACCAAATGCACTCAGTCCTTCAAATGACTAGTGTGGCATAAAAAAAAAATTGCTGCTGTGCAAAATTCAATAAAATTAATGCTCTTCAAATCTAGTTGGTTTTTTTTTTTTTTTTTTGGTTTTGTTTTTTTGTTTTTATTGTGATTCTTTACAAAATGGCAATCAATTGAAAAAGTATAATTTGTGCATTGTCTCATTTCCTCCTGAAAAAAAAGGTATGATTAACACTGAAGGATGTGTACGTTTTGTGTATTTCCAAGCAGTAATGTGACCAAAAAAATGACTTAAAAACATTATACTCTAGATAGTCTTGCAGATTAATCTTGCCTAATTACGGATCCCAATGGTCCTAATCCACTTTTCAACCATGCCCTCTAAAGTCTCTCTCTCTTTTTTTTTTAAGTGCATGGACATCTAATTAGGAGTCACACATATCCTTTTTTTAGTTTTTTTATTTATTTTTTTAAAAAAATTTTTTAGTTAATTCATTTAGTTAATTTATTTATTAGTTATTATCATTATTACATGCTGCTTAGATAAGAATAATCCCCAAATGGCGAATTTAAAGCGCCTGTAAAATGCATAATGGGAAAACGATGAACATATGTATGAATGCTGCTGCAAAATATAGCTATCTTCACATGTCAAAATGTTCACATTTTTTAAGCACTTAACCACGCATATATTTTAATTTCGTTGTTTTGAACCTAAATGATATTCAACATATAGTTATGTTAAAATACTGTTGGATTGTGTTTTTATTTGTACAGTTTTGTGCCATCAGCGAAATAAGGTAAAATTTAAAAGTGCATCACATGTGAGTTCCTACTGCTTAAAATACTGTCAAAGCACAAATTTTCAAGTGAACATATTTTGGTGGATGTCATATTTCACCCATTTCTCTGCAATTTTCAATTCACGGATTATATGAAATCTGTGATAAAATACTGTGCCACTGCTTTTATCATCAGCAAAATACCAGTACGTATGTGGAACTAAAAGCATGTTGAAATAAAATTAATGTATAGAGAGCAAAATAATTTCAGTACAGAAAACAAAAGTATTTGTTCATTTTATCAGTGCAGGGAAGCCGCAGAATATGATGCAAAAGGAATAGTTTTACTATCAATTGCTTTGTTTTCGCGTTTTTAAATTTCAGGGTTTTCATATTTTTTTTGATTTCTCTTTAGTTTTAACTATTTTGTAAATAATTCCTATTCAAACAATGTTAAAATCTTGTTTCACTGTTTTTAATTTTCAGAGTTTTGTGCCATCAGCGAAATAAGCAAAAATTTGAATACAGCTAAATGTTATTAAGCACTTTACAGTCATAAAATTTATTATACGTGAAGATTAACCTTCGCCTCGCAAAATTAAAATGAGAAAAGTCTACAACACCCGGTATTCCCAGGCGGTCACCCATCCAAGTACTAACCGGGCCCGACGTTGCTTAACTTCGGTGATCGGACGAGAACCGGTGTTTTCAACGTGGTATGGTCGTAGACATTGATGTCGCCTCGTAAAAGCAACTTAAACCTGCAGATTGAAGATCAGCACAGCCGTTAAAAGATAGGATTGAAATTCTGTTTATTTTTACACAGCATTATTCTTGTACACTTGTCCCATTGCTGTAATAATAATAATAATCTCCAAGACAGCACTATACACTATGTGCTGGTCAGGGTCCACACTACGCATGCGCACTGACATATAAATGTCCTTCTTACTGTTATTTCACTTGGCGGAGTTGGCAATTTGGTTGAATATATTGAACACTGTATTAAAGGAGATGAAATTGGGCTTATGTCAGTGGTCAGACTGACTGAAATACGTGAGAATAGAGGAGAACTTGCAGCAATGAAACGGACTGTGGCTTCTGACGTACCAAAGCTTGAAAATGGAACGTATATTTATCCTTGTCATCATCGCAAAGCTACAAAACATGTGATTCATACATGAACGTGTAAACTTCATCAGCGAGGGCCAATTTCAAATAAAAGATTTTCAAACTCTTTGCTGACCAGTACCCTGTTTTTTTCCCAGTTGCTATCAAAATGTACGGAGCTAATTAAAACATTAATGTGAGCTCCCTATTTAGGCCTGCTGGTCCATATTAGTTTAAACAAATATGATAACTGTGTTGTATATTTCGTAATTTTACACCAGATATATTTGGATCAATATAAAACAAATCTTCCTAGTCTCCTTACTCTAGTTATCGCTTCTCGGCCTTTTGGCTAAGATCAAAGTGTAGTATCTGTTCTTATCAGCTTAATATCTGATACGTGCCCCATCGGGGTACTTCGATATTAAACTGATTTTTGGAACTGGGCGAAGAGTCAGGAGCTTGCTCCGCCTTTGCCACGGGTTGGCCTGGTATTGCAGTACCTCCAGGAACGGCCCACTCCCCTTGGGGAGACAAATAAAACCAAAAGTAGTAAATCCCACCCCACCCCCAGCCCCATCTGCCATTTCTCTGTGATTGTGACTGTCTGCGTTTCATTCAAACAACCATTCGACTTAATTGATCTTGAAGTTTAAATGGAATGGTCTTAGCTTTATAGAATTAAATACAACTGCAAATGAACAGATTCTAAAACAAAGGTAAGTACTGTGCGTGTCCTACCAAATGCACTCAGTCCTTCAAATGACTAGTGTGGCATAAAAAAAAAATTGCTGCTGTGCAAAATTCAATAAAATTAATGCTCTTCAAATCTAGTTGGTTTTTTTTTTTTTTTTTTGGTTTTGTTTTTTTGTTTTTATTGTGATTCTTTACAAAATGGCAATCAATTGAAAAAGTATAATTTGTGCATTGTCTCATTTCCTCCTGAAAAAAAAGGTATGATTAACACTGAAGGATGTGTACGTTTTGTGTATTTCCAAGCAGTAATGTGACCAAAAAAATGACTTAAAAACATTATACTCTAGATAGTCTTGCAGATTAATCTTGCCTAATTACGGATCCCAATGGTCCTAATCCACTTTTCAACCATGCCCTCTAAAGTCTCTCTCTCTTTTTTTTTTAAGTGCATGGACATCTAATTAGGAGTCACACATATCCTTTTTTTAGTTTTTTTATTTATTTTTTTTAAAAAATTTTTTAGTTAATTCATTTAGTTAATTTATTTATTAGTTATTATCATTATTACATGCTGCTTAGATAAGAATAATCCCCAAATGGCGAATTTAAAGCGCCTGTAAAATGCATAATGGGAAAACGATGAACATATGTATGAATGCTGCTGCAAAATATAGCTATCTTCACATGTCAAAATGTTCACATTTTTTAAGCACTTAACCACGCATATATTTTAATTTCGTTGTTTTGAACCTAAATGATATTCAACATATAGTTATGTTAAAATACTGTTGGATTGTGTTTTTATTTGTACAGTTTTGTGCCATCAGCGAAATAAGGTAAAATTTAAAAGTGCATCACATGTGAGTTCCTACTGCTTAAAATACTGTCAAAGCACAAATTTTCAAGTGAACATATTTTGGTGGATGTCATATTTCACCCATTTCTCTGCAATTTTCAATTCACGGATTATATGAAATCTGTGATAAAATACTGTGCCACTGCTTTTATCATCAGCAAAATACCAGTACGTATGTGGAACTAAAAGCATGTTGAAATAAAATTAATGTATAGAGAGCAAAATAATTTCAGTACAGAAAACAAAAGTATTTGTTCATTTTATCAGTGCAGGGAAGCCGCAGAATATGATGCAAAAGGAATAGTTTTACTATCAATTGCTTTGTTTTCGCGTTTTTAAATTTCAGGGTTTTCATATTTTTTTTGATTTCTCTTTAGTTTTAACTATTTTGTAAATAATTCCTATTCAAACAATGTTAAAATCTTGTTTCACTGTTTTTAATTTTCAGAGTTTTGTGCCATCAGCGAAATAAGCAAAAATTTGAATACAGCTAAATGTTATTAAGCACTTTACAGTCATAAAATTTATTATACGTGAAGATTAACCTTCGCCTCGCAAAATTAAAATGAGAAAAGTCTACAACACCCGGTATTCCCAGGCGGTCACCCATCCAAGTACTAACCGGGCCCGACGTTGCTTAACTTCGGTGATCGGACGAGAACCGGTGTTTTCAACGTGGTATGGTCGTAGACATTGATGTCGCCTCGTAAAAGCAACTTAAACCCGCAGATTGAAGATCAGCACAGCCGTTAAAAGATAGGATTGAAATTCTGTTTATTTTTACACAGCATTATTCTTGTACACTTGTCCCATCGCTGTAATAATAATAATAATCTCCAAGACAGCACTATACACTATGTGCTGGTCAGGGTCCACGCTACGCATGCGCACTGACATATAAATGTCCTTCTTACTGTTATTTCACTTGGCGGAGTTGGCAATTTGGTTGAATATATTGAACACTGTATTAAAGGAGATGAAATTGGGCTTATGTCAGTGGTCAGACTGACTGAAATACGTGAGAATAGAGGAGAACTTGCAGCAATGAAACGGACTGTGGCTTCTGACGTACCAAAGCTTGAAAATGGAACGTATATTTATCCTTGTCATCATCGCAAAGCTACAAAACATGTGATTCATACATGAACGTGTAAACTTCATCAGCGAGGGCCAATTTCAAATAAAAGATTTTCAAACTCTTTGCTGACCAGTACCCTGTTTTTTTCCCAGTTGCTATCAAAATGTACGGAGCTAATTAAAACATTAATGTGAGCTCCCTATTTAGGCCTGCTGGTCCATATTAGTTTAAACAAATATGATAACTGTGTTGTATATTTCGTAATTTTACACCAGATATATTTGGATCAATATAAAACAAATCTTCCTAGTCTCCTTACTCTAGTTATCGCTTCTCGGCCTTTTGGCTAAGATCAAAGTGTAGTATCTGTTCTTATCAGCTTAATATCTGATACGTGCCCCATCGGGGTACTTCGATATTAAACTGATTTTTGGAACTGGGCGAAGAGTCAGGAGCTTGCTCCGCCTTTGCCACGGGTTGGCCTGGTATTGCAGTACCTCCAGGAACGGCCCACTCCCCTTGGGGAGAAAAATAAAACCAAAAGTAGTAAATCCCACCCCACCCCCAGCCCCATCTGCCATTTCTCTGTGATTGTGACTGTCTGCGTTTCATTCAAACAACCATTCGACTTAATTGATCTTGAAGTTTAAATGGAATGGTCTTAGCTTTATAGAATTAAATACAACTGCAAATGAACAGATTCTAAAACAAAGGTAAGTACTGTGCGTGTCCTACCAAATGCACTCAGTCCTTCAAATGACTAGTGTGGCATAAAAAAAAAATTGCTGCTGTGCAAAATTCAATAAAATTAATGCTCTTCAAATCTAGTTGGTTTTTTTTTTTTTTTTTTGGTTTTGTTTTTTTGTTTTTATTGTGATTCTTTACAAAATGGCAATCAATTGAAAAAGTATAATTTGTGCATTGTCTCATTTCCTCCTGAAAAAAAAGGTATGATTAACACTGAAGGATGTGTACGTTTTGTGTATTTCCAAGCAGTAATGTGACCAAAAAAATGACTTAAAAACATTATACTCTAGATAGTCTTGCAGATTAATCTTGCCTAATTACGGATCCCAATGGTCCTAATCCACTTTTCAACCATGCCCTCTAAAGTCTCTCTCTCTTTTTTTTTTTAAGTGCATGGACATCTAATTAGGAGTCACATATATACTTTTTTTAGGTTTTTTTATTTATTTTTTTTAAAAAATTTTTTAGTTAATTCATTTAGTTAATTTATTTATTAGTTATTATCATTATTACATGCTGCTTAGATAAGAATAATCCCCAAATGGCGAATTTAAAGCGCCTGTAAAATGCATAATGGGAAAACGATGAACATATGTATGAATGCTGCTGCAAAATATAGCTATCTTCACATGTCAAAATGTTCACATTTTTTAAGCACTTAACCACGCATATATTTTAATTTCGTTGTTTTGAACCTAAATGATATTCAACATATAATTGTGTTAAAATACTGTTGGATTGTGTTTTTATTTGTACAGTTTTGTGCCATCAGCGAAATAAGGTAAAATTTAAAAGTGCATCACATGTGAGTTCCTACTGCTTAAAATACTGTCAAAGCACAAATTTTCAAGTGAACATATTTTGGTGGATGTCATATTTCACCCATTTCTCTGCAATTTTCAATTCACGGATTATATGAAATCTGTGATAAAATACTGTGCCACTGCTTTTATCATCAGCAAAATACCAGTACGTATGTGGAACTAAAAGCATGTTGAAATAAAATTAATGTATAGAGAGCAAAATAATTTCAGTACAGAAAACAAAAGTATTTGTTCATTTTATCAGTGCAGGGAAGCCGCAGAATATTATGCAAAGGGAATAGTTTTACTATCAATTGCTTTGTTTTCGCGTTTTTAAATTTCAGGGTTTTCATATTTTTTTTGATTTCTCTTTAGTTTTAACTATTTTGTAAATAATTCCTATTCAAACAATGTTAAAATCTTGTTTCACTGTTTTTAATTTTCAGAGTTTTGTGCCATCAGCGAAATAAGCAAAAATTTGAATACAGCTAAATGTTATTAAGCACTTTACAGTCATAAAATTTATTATACGTGAAGATTAACCTTCGCCTCGCAAAATTAAAATGAGAAAAGTCTACAACACCCGGTATTCCCAGGCGGTCACCCATCCAAGTACTAACCGGGCCCGACGTTGCTTAACTTCGGTGATCGGACGAGAACCGGTGTTTTCAACGTGGTATGGTCGTAGACATTGATGTCGCCTCGTAAAAGCAACTTAAACCCGCAGATTGAAGATCAGCACAGCCGTTAAAAGATAGGATTGAAATTCTGTTTATTTTTACACAGCATTATTCTTGTACACTTGTCCCATCGCTGTAATAATAATAATAATCTCCAAGACAGCACTATACACTATGTGCTGGTCAGGGTCCACGCTACGCATGCGCACTGACATATAAATGTCCTTCTTACTGTTATTTCACTTGGCGGAGTTGGCAATTTGGTTGAATATATTGAACACTGTATTAAAGGAGATGAAATTGGGCTTATGTCAGTGGTCAGACTGACTGAAATACGTGAGAATAGAGGAGAACTTGCAGCAATGAAACGGACTGTGGCTTCTGACGTACCAAAGCTTGAAAATGGAACGTATATTTATCCTTGTCATCATCGCAAAGCTACAAAACATGTGATTCATACATGAACGTGTAAACTTCATCAGCGAGGGCCAATTTCAAATAAAAGATTTTCAAACTCTTTGCTGACCAGTACCCTGTTTTTTTCCCAGTTGCTATCAAAATGTACGGAGCTAATTAAAACATTAATGTGAGCTCCCTATTTAGGCCTGCTGGTCCATATTAGTTTAAACAAATATGATAACTGTGTTGTATATTTCGTAATTTTACACCAGATATATTTGGATCAATATAAAACAAATCTTCCTAGTCTCCTTACTCTAGTTATCGCTTCTCGGCCTTTTGGCTAAGATCAAAGTGTAGTATCTGTTCTTATCAGCTTAATATCTGATACGTGCCCCATCGGGGTACTTCGATATTAAACTGATTTTTGGAACTGGGCGAAGAGTCAGGAGCTTGCTCCGCCTTTGCCACGGGTTGGCCTGGTATTGCAGTACCTCCAGGAACGGCCCACTCCCCTTGGGGAGACAAATAAAACCAAAAGTAGTAAATCCCACCCCACCCCCAGCCCCATCTGCCATTTCTCTGTGATTGTGACTGTCTGCGTTTCATTCAAACAACCATTCGACTTAATTGATCTTGAAGTTTAAATGGAATGGTCTTAGCTTTATAGAATTAAATACAACTGCAAATGAACAGATTCTAAAACAAAGGTAAGTACTGTGCGTGTCCTACCAAATGCACTCAGTCCTTCAAATGACTAGTGTGGCATAAAAAAAAAATTGCTGCTGTGCAAAATTCAATAAAATTAATGCTCTTCAAATCTAGTTGGTTTTTTTTTTTTTTTTTTTTTTTTGTTTTTATTGTGATTCTTTACAAAATGGCAATCAATTGAAAAAGTATAATTTGTGCATTGTCTCATTTCCTCCTGAAAAAAAAGGTATGATTAACACTGAAGGATGTGTACGTTTTGTGTATTTCCAAGCAGTAATGTGACCAAAAAAATGACTTAAAAACATTATACTCTAGATAGTCTTGCAGATTAATCTTGCCTAATTACGGATCCCAATGGTCCTAATCCACTTTTCAACCATGCCCTCTAAAGTCTCTCTCTCTTTTTTTTTTTAAGTGCATGGACATCTAATTAGGAGTCACACATATCCTTTTTTTAGTTTTTTTATTTATTTTTTTAAAAAAATTTTTTAGTTAATTCATTTAGTTAATTTATTTATTAGTTATTATCATTATTACATGCTGCTTAGATAAGAATAATCCCCAAATGGCGAATTTAAAGCGCCTGTAAAATGCATAATGGGAAAACGATGAACATATGTATGAATGCTGCTGCAAAATATAGCTATCTTCACATGTCAAAATGTTCACATTTTTTAAGCACTTAACCACGCATATATTTTAATTTCGTTGTTTTGAACCTAAATGATATTCAACATATAATTATGTTAAAATACTGTTGGATTGTGTTTTTATTTGTACAGTTTTGTGCCATCAGCGAAATAAGGTAAAATTTAAAAGTGCATCACATGTGAGTTCCTACTGCTTAAAATACTGTCAAAGCACAAATTTTCAAGTGAACATATTTTGGTGGATGTCATATTTCACCCATTTCTCTGCAATTTTCAATTCACGGATTATATGAAATCTGTGATAAAATACTGTGCCACTGCTTTTATCATCAGCAAAATACCAGTACGTATGTGGAACTAAAAGCATGTTGAAATAAAATTAATGTATAGAGAGCAAAATAATTTCAGTACAGAAAACAAAAGTATTTGTTCATTTTATCAGTGCAGGGAAGCCGCAGAATATTATGCAAAGGGAATAGTTTTACTATCAATTGCTTTGTTTTCGCGTTTTTAAATTTCAGGGTTTTCATATTTTTTTTGATTTCTCTTTAGTTTTAACTATTTTGTAAATAATTCCTATTCAAACAATGTTAAAATCTTGTTTCACTGTTTTTAATTTTCAGAGTTTTGTGCCATCAGCGAAATAAGCAAAAATTTGAATACAGCTAAATGTTATTAAGCACTTTACAGTCATAAAATTTATTATACGTGAAGATTAACCTTCGCCTCGCAAAATTAAAATGAGAAAAGTCTACAACACCCGGTATTCCCAGGCGGTCACCCATCCAAGTACTAACCGGGCCCGACGTTGCTTAACTTCGGTGATCGGACGAGAACCGGTGTTTTCAACGTGGTATGGTCGTAGACATTGATGTCGCCTCGTAAAAGCAACTTAAACCCGCAGATTGAAGATCAGCACAGCCGTTAAAAGATAGGATTGAAATTCTGTTTATTTTTACACAGCATTATTCTTGTACACTTGTCCCATCGCTGTAATAATAATAATAATCTCCAAGACAGCACTATACACTATGTGCTGGTCAGGGTCCACGCTACGCATGCGCACTGACATATAAATGTCCTTCTTATTGTTATTTCACTTGGCGGAGTTGGCAATTTGGTTGAATATATTGAACACTGTATTAAAGGAGATGAAATTGGGCTTATGTCAGTGGTCAGACTGACTGAAATACGTGAGAATAGAGGAGAACTTGCAGCAATGAAACGGACTGTGGCTTCTGACGTACCAAAGCTTGAAAATGGAACGTATATTTATCCTTGTCATCATCGCAAAGCTACAAAACATGTGATTCATACATGAACGTGTAAACTTCATCAGCGAGGGCCAATTTCAAATAAAAGATTTTCAAACTCTTTGCTGACCAGTACCCTGTTTTTTTCCCAGTTGCTATCAAAATGTACGGAGCTAATTAAAACATTAATGTGAGCTCCCTATTTAGGCCTGCTGGTCCATATTAGTTTAAACAAATATGATAACTGTGTTGTATATTTCGTAATTTTACACCAGATATATTTGGATCAATATAAAACAAATCTTCCTAGTCTCCTTACTCTAGTTATCGCTTCTCGGCCTTTTGGCTAAGATCAAAGTGTAGTATCTGTTCTTATCAGCTTAATATCTGATACGTGCCCCATCGGGGTACTTCGATATTAAACTGATTTTTGGAACTGGGCGAAGAGTCAGGAGCTTGCTCCGCCTTTGCCACGGGTTGGCCTGGTATTGCAGTACCTCCAGGAACGGCCCACTCCCCTTGGGGAGACAAATAAAACCAAAAGTAGTAAATCCCACCCCACCCCCAGCCCCATCTGCCATTTCTCTGTGATTGTGACTGTCTGCGTTTCATTCAAACAACCATTCGACTTAATTGATCTTGAAGTTTAAATGGAATGGTCTTAGCTTTATAGAATTAAATACAACTGCAAATGAACAGATTCTAAAACAAAGGTAAGTACTGTGCGTGTCCTACCAAATGCACTCAGTCCTTCAAATGACTAGTGTGGCATAAAAAAAAAATTGCTGCTGTGCAAAATTCAATAAAATTAATGCTCTTCAAATCTAGTTGGTTTTTTTTTGTTTTTTGTTTTTTGTTTTTTTGTTTTTATTGTGATTCTTTACAAAATGGCAATCAATTGAAAAAGTATAATTTGTGCATTGTCTCATTTCCTCCTGAAAAAAAAGGTATGATTAACACTGAAGGATGTGTACGTTTTGTGTATTTCCAAGCAGTAATGTGACCAAAAAAATGACTTAAAAACATTATACTCTAGATAGTCTTGCAGATTAATCTTGCCTAATTACGGATCCCAATGGTCCTAATCCACTTTTCAACCATGTCCTCTAAAGTCTCTCTCTCTTTTTTTTTTTAAGTGCATGGACATCTAATTAGGAGTCACACATATCCTTTTTTTAGTTTTTTTATTTATTTTTTTTAAAAAATTTTTTAGTTAATTCATTTAGTTAATTTATTTATTAGTTATTATCATTATTACATGCTGCTTAGATAAGAATAATCCCCAAATGGCGAATTTAAAGCGCCTGTAAAATGCATAATGGGAAAACG
This sequence comes from Hermodice carunculata, assembly GCA_964020975.1. Classification (NCBI taxonomy): domain Eukaryota; kingdom Metazoa; phylum Annelida; class Polychaeta; order Eunicida; family Amphinomidae; genus Hermodice; species Hermodice carunculata. Next base: position 74,197,060 of record OZ026625.1, read on the forward strand.
ATGAACATATGTATGAATGCTGCTGCAAAATATAGCTATCTTCACATGTCAAAATGTTCACATTTTTTAAGCACTTAACCACGCATATATTTTAATTTCGTTGTTTTGAACCTAAATGATATTCAACATATAATTATGTTAAAATACTGTTGGATTGTGTTTTTATTTGTACAGTTTTGTGCCATCAGCGAAATAAGGTAAAATTTAAAAGTGCATCACATGTGAGTTCCTACTGCTTAAAATACTGTCAAAGCACAAATTTTCAAGTGAACATATTTTGGTGGATGTCATATTTCACCCATTTCTCTGCAATTTTCAATTCACGGATTATATGAAATCTGTGATAAAATACTGTGCCACTGCTTTTATCATCAGCAAAATACCAGTACGTATGTGGAACTAAAAGCATTTTGAAATAAAATTAATGTATAGAGAGCAAAATAATTTCAGTACAGAAAACAAAAGTATTTGTTCATTTTATCAGTGCAGGGAAGCCGCAGAATATTATGCAAAGGGAATAGTTTTACTATCAATTGCTTTGTTTTCGCGTTTTTAAATTTCAGGGTTTTCATATTTTTTTTGGATTTCTCTTTAGTTTTAACTATTTTGTAAATAATTCCTATTCAAACAATGTTAAAATCTTGTTTCACTGTTTTTAATTTTCAGAGTTTTGTGCCATCAGCGAAATAAGCAAAAATTTGAATACAGCTAAATGTTATTAAGCACTTTACAGTCATAAAATTTATTATACGTGAAGATTAACCTTCGCCTCGCAAAATTAAAATGAGAAAAGTCTACAACACCCGGTATTCCCAGGCGGTCACCCATCCAAGTACTAACCGGGCCCGACGTTGCTTAACTTCGGTGATCGGACGAGAACCGGTGTTTTCAACGTGGTATGGTCGTAGACATTGATGTCGCCTCGTAAAAGCAACTTAAACCCGCAGATTGAAGATCAGCACAGCCGTTAAAAGATAGGATTGAAATTCTGTTTATTTTTACACAGCATTATTCTTGTACACTTGTCCCATCGCTGTAATAATAATAATAATCTCCAAGACAGCACTATACACTATGTGCTGGTCAGGGTCCACGCTACGCATGCGCACTGACATATAAATGTCCTTCTTACTGTTATTTCACTTGGCGGAGTTGGCAATTTGGTTGAATATATTGAACACTGTATTAAAGGAGATGAAATTGGGCTTATGTCAGTGGTCAGACTGACTGAAATACGTGAGAATAGAGGAGAACTTGCAGCAATGAAACGGACTGTGGCTTCTGACGTACCAAAGCTTGAAAATGGAACGTATATTTATCCTTGTCATCATCGCAAAGCTACAAAACATGTGATTCATACATGAACGTGTAAACTTCATCAGCGAGGGCCAATTTCAAATAAAAGATTTTCAAACTCTTTGCTGACCAGTACCCTGTTTTTTTCCCAGTTGCTATCAAAATGTACGGAGCTAATTAAAACATTAATGTGAGCTCCCTATTTAGGCCTGCTGGTCCATATTAGTTTAAACAAATATGATAACTGTGTTGTATATTTCGTAATTTTACACCAGATATATTTGGATCAATATAAAACAAATCTTCCTAGTCTCCTTACTCTAGTTATCGCTTCTCGGCCTTTTGGCTAAGATCAAAGTGTAGTATCTGTTCTTATCAGCTTAATATCTGATACGTGCCCCATCGGGGTACTTCGATATTAAACTGATTTTTGGAACTGGGCGAAGAGTCAGGAGCTTGCTCCGCCTTTGCCACGGGTTGGCCTGGTATTGCAGTACCTCCAGGAACGGCCCACTCCCCTTGGGGAGACAAATAAAACCAAAAGTAGTAAATCCCACCCCACCCCCAGCCCCATCTGCCATTTCTCTGTGATTGTGACTGTCTGCGTTTCATTCAAACAACCATTCGACTTAATTGATCTTGAAGTTTAAATGGAATGGTCTTAGCTTTATAGAATTAAATACAACTGCAAATGAACAGATTCTAAAACAAAGGTAAGTACTGTGCGTGTCCTACCAAATGCACTCAGTCCTTCAAATGACTAGTGTGGCATAAAAAAAAAATTGCTGCTGTGCAAAATTCAATAAAATTAATGCTCTTCAAATCTAGTTGGTTTTTTTTTTTTTTTTTTTTTTTTGTTTTTATTGTGATTCTTTACAAAATGGCAATCAATTGAAAAAGTATAATTTGTGCATTGTCTCATTTCCTCCTGAAAAAAAAGGTATGATTAACACTGAAGGATGTGTACGTTTTGTGTATTTCCAAGCAGTAATGTGACCAAAAAAATGACTTAAAAACATTATACTCTAGATAGTCTTGCAGATTAATCTTGCCTAATTACGGATCCCAATGGTCCTAATCCACTTTTCAACCATGCCCTCTAAAGTCTCTCTCTCTTTTTTTTTTTAAGTGCATGGACATCTAATTAGGAGTCACACATATCCTTTTTTTAGTTTTTTTATTTATTTTTTTAAAAAAATTTTTTAGTTAATTCATTTAGTTAATTTATTTATTAGTTATTATCATTATTACATGCTGCTTAGATAAGAATAATCCCCAAATGGCGAATTTAAAGCGCCTGTAAAATGCATAATGGGAAAACGATGAACATATGTATGAATGCTGCTGCAAAATATAGCTATCTTCACATGTCAAAATGTTCACATTTTTTAAGCACTTAACCACGCATATATTTTAATTTCGTTGTTTTGAACCTAAATGATATTCAACATATAATTATGTTAAAATACTGTTGGATTGTGTTTTTATTTGTACAGTTTTGTGCCATCAGCGAAATAAGGTAAAATTTAAAAGTGCATCACATGTGAGTTCCTACTGCTTAAAATACTGTCAAAGCACAAATTTTCAAGTGAACATATTTTGGTGGATGTCATATTTCACCCATTTCTCTGCAATTTTCAATTCACGGATTATATGAAATCTGTGATAAAATACTGTGCCACTGCTTTTATCATCAGCAAAATACCAGTACGTATGTGGAACTAAAAGCATGTTGAAATAAAATTAATGTATAGAGAGCAAAATAATTTCAGTACAGAAAACAAAAGTATTTGTTCATTTTATCAGTGCAGGGAAGCCGCAGAATATTATGCAAAGGGAATAGTTTTACTATCAATTGCTTTGTTTTCGCGTTTTTAAATTTCAGGGTTTTCATATTTTTTTTGATTTCTCTTTAGTTTTAACTATTTTGTAAATAATTCCTATTCAAACAATGTTAAAATCTTGTTTCACTGTTTTTAATTTTCAGAGTTTTGTGCCATCAGCGAAATAAGCAAAAATTTGAATACAGCTAAATGTTATTAAGCACTTTACAGTCATAAAATTTATTATACGTGAAGATTAACCTTCGCCTCGCAAAATTAAAATGAGAAAAGTCTACAACACCCGGTATTCCCAGGCGGTCACCCATCCAAGTACTAACCGGGCCCGACGTTGCTTAACTTCGGTGATCGGACGAGAACCGGTGTTTTCAACGTGGTATGGTCGTAGACATTGATGTCGCCTCGTAAAAGCAACTTAAACCCGCAGATTGAAGATCAGCACAGCCGTTAAAAGATAGGATTGAAATTCTGTTTATTTTTACACAGCATTATTCTTGTACACTTGTCCCATCGCTGTAATAATAATAATAATCTCCAAGACAGCACTATACACTATGTGCTGGTCAGGGTCCACGCTACGCATGCGCACTGACATATAAATGTCCTTCTTATTGTTATTTCACTTGGCGGAGTTGGCAATTTGGTTGAATATATTGAACACTGTATTAAAGGAGATGAAATTGGGCTTATGTCAGTGGTCAGACTGACTGAAATACGTGAGAATAGAGGAGAACTTGCAGCAATGAAACGGACTGTGGCTTCTGACGTACCAAAGCTTGAAAATGGAACGTATATTTATCCTTGTCATCATCGCAAAGCTACAAAACATGTGATTCATACATGAACGTGTAAACTTCATCAGCGAGGGCCAATTTCAAATAAAAGATTTTCAAACTCTTTGCTGACCAGTACCCTGTTTTTTTCCCAGTTGCTATCAAAATGTACGGAGCTAATTAAAACATTAATGTGAGCTCCCTATTTAGGCCTGCTGGTCCATATTAGTTTAAACAAATATGATAACTGTGTTGTATATTTCGTAATTTTACACCAGATATATTTGGATCAATATAAAACAAATCTTCCTAGTCTCCTTACTCTAGTTATCGCTTCTCGGCCTTTTGGCTAAGATCAAAGTGTAGTATCTGTTCTTATCAGCTTAATATCTGATACGTGCCCCATCGGGGTACTTCGATATTAAACTGATTTTTGGAACTGGGCGAAGAGTCAGGAGCTTGCTCCGCCTTTGCCACGGGTTGGCCTGGTATTGCAGTACCTCCAGGAACGGCCCACTCCCCTTGGGGAGAAAAATAAAACCAAAAGTAGTAAATCCCACCCCACCCCCAGCCCCATCTGCCATTTCTCTGTGATTGTGACTGTCTGCGTTTCATTCAAACAACCATTCGACTTAATTGATCTTGAAGTTTAAATGGAATGGTCTTAGCTTTATAGAATTAAATACAACTGCAAATGAACAGATTCTAAAACAAAGGTAAGTACTGTGCGTGTCCTACCAAATGCACTCAGTCCTTCAAATGACTAGTGTGGCATAAAAAAAAAATTGCTGCTGTGCAAAATTCAATAAAATTAATGCTCTTCAAATCTAGTTGGTTTTTTTTTGTTTTTTGTTTTTTGTTTTTTTGTTTTTATTGTGATTCTTTACAAAATGGCAATCAATTGAAAAAGTATAATTTGTGCATTGTCTCATTTCCTCCTGAAAAAAAAGGTATGATTAACACTGAAGGATGTGTACGTTTTGTGTATTTCCAAGCAGTAATGTGACCAAAAAAATGACTTAAAAACATTATACTCTAGATAGTCTTGCAGATTAATCTTGCCTAATTACGGATCCCAATGGTCCTAATCCACTTTTCAACCATGTCCTCTAAAGTCTCTCTCTCTTTTTTTTTTTAAGTGCATGGACATCTAATTAGGAGTCACACATATCCTTTTTTTAGTTTTTTTATTTATTTTTTTTAAAAAATTTTTTAGTTAATTCATTTAGTTAATTTATTTATTAGTTATTATCATTATTACATGCTGCTTAGATAAGAATAATCCCCAAATGGCGAATTTAAAGCGCCTGTAAAATGCATAATGGGAAAACGATGAACATATGTATGAATGCTGCTGCAAAATATAGCTATCTTCACATGTCAAAATGTTCACATTTTTTAAGCACTTAACCACGCATATATTTTAATTTCGTTGTTTTGAACCTAAATGATATTCAACATATAATTATGTTAAAATACTGTTGGATTGTGTTTTTATTTGTACAGTTTTGTGCCATCAGCGAAATAAGGTAAAATTTAAAAGTGCATCACATGTGAGTTCCTACTGCTTAAAATACTGTCAAAGCACAAATTTTCAAGTGAACATATTTTGGTGGATGTCATATTTCACCCATTTCTCTGCAATTTTCAATTCACGGATTATATGAAATCTGTGATAAAATACTGTGCCACTGCTTTTATCATCAGCAAAATACCAGTACGTATGTGGAACTAAAAGCATTTTGAAATAAAATTAATGTATAGAGAGCAAAATAATTTCAGTACAGAAAACAAAAGTATTTGTTCATTTTATCAGTGCAGGGAAGCCGCAGAATATTATGCAAAGGGAATAGTTTTACTATCAATTGCTTTGTTTTCGCGTTTTTAAATTTCAGGGTTTTCATATTTTTTTTGGATTTCTCTTTAGTTTTAACTATTTTGTAAATAATTCCTATTCAAACAATGTTAAAATCTTGTTTCACTGTTTTTAATTTTCAGAGTTTTGTGCCATCAGCGAAATAAGCAAAAATTTGAATACAGCTAAATGTTATTAAGCACTTTACAGTCATAAAATTTATTATACGTGAAGATTAACCTTCGCCTCGCAAAATTAAAATGAGAAAAGTCTACAACACCCGGTATTCCCAGGCGGTCACCCATCCAAGTACTAACCGGGCCCGACGTTGCTTAACTTCGGTGATCGGACGAGAACCGGTGTTTTCAACGTGGTATGGTCGTAGACATTGATGTCGCCTCGTAAAAGCAACTTAAACCCGCAGATTGAAGATCAGCACAGCCGTTAAAAGATAGGATTGAAATTCTGTTTATTTTTACACAGCATTATTCTTGTACACTTGTCCCATCGCTGTAATAATAATAATAATCTCCAAGACAGCACTATACACTATGTGCTGGTCAGGGTCCACGCTACGCATGCGCACTGACATATAAATGTCCTTCTTACTGTTATTTCACTTGGCGGAGTTGGCAATTTGGTTGAATATATTGAACACTGTATTAAAGGAGATGAAATTAAGCTTATGTCAGTGGTCAGACTGACTGAAATACGTGAGAATAGAGGAGAACTTGCAGCAATGAAACGGACTGTGGCTTCTGACGTACCAAAGTTTGAAAATGGAACGTATATTTATCCTTGTCATCATCGCAAAGCTACAAAACATGTGATTCATACATGAACGTGTAAACTTCATCAGCGAGGGCCAATTTCAAATAAAAGATTTTCAAACTCTTTGCTGACCAGTACCCTGTTTTTTTCCCAGTTGCTATCAAAATGTACGGAGCTAATTAAAACATTAATGTGAGCTCCCTATTTAGGCCTGCTGGTCCATATTAGTTTAAACAAATATGATAACTGTGTTGTATATTTCGTAATTTTACACCAGATATATTTGGATCAATATAAAACAAATCTTCCTAGTCTCCTTACTCTAGTTATCGCTTCTCGGCCTTTTGGCTAAGATCAAAGTGTAGTATCTGTTCTTATCAGCTTAATATCTGATACGTGCCCCATCGGGGTACTTCGATATTAAACTGATTTTTGGAACTGGGCGAAGAGTCAGGAGCTTGCTCCGCCTTTGCCACGGGTTGGCCTGGTATTGCAGTACCTCCAGGAACGGCCCACTCCCCTTGGGGAGAAAAATAAAACCAAAAGTAGTAAATCCCACCCCACCCCCAGCCCCATCTGCCATTTCTCTGTGATTGTGACTGTCTGCGTTTCATTCAAACAACCATTCGACTTAATTGATCTTGAAGTTTAAATGGAATGGTCTTAGCTTTATAGAATTAAATACAACTGCAAATGAACAGATTCTAAAACAAAGGTAAGTACTGTGCGTGTCCTACCAAATGCACTCAGTCCTTCAAATGACTAGTGTGGCATAAAAAAAAAATTGCTGCTGTGCAAAATTCAATAAAATTAATGCTCTTCAAATCTAGTTGGGTTTTTTTTTTTTTTTTGTTTTTTGTTTTTTTGTTTTTATTGTGATTCTTTACAAAATGGCAATCAATTGAAAAAGTATAATTTGTGCATTGTCTCATTTCCTCCTGAAAAAAAAGGTATGATTAACACTGAAGGATGTGTACGTTTTGTGTATTTCCAAGCAGTAATGTGACCAAAAAAATGACTTAAAAACATTATACTCTAGATAGTCTTGCAGATTAATCTTGCCTAATTACGGATCCCAATGGTCCTAATCCACTTTTCAACCATGCCATCTAAAGTCTCTCTCTCTTTTTTTTTTTAAGTGCATGGACATCTAATTAGGAGTCACACATATCCTTTTTTTAGTTTTTTTATTTATTTTTTTAAAAAAATTTTTTAGTTAATTCATTTAGTTAATTTATTTATTAGTTATTATCATTATTACATGCTGCTTAGATAAGAATAATCCCCAAATGGCGAATTTAAAGCGCCTGTAAAATGCATAATGGGAAAACGATGAACATATGTATGAATGCTGCTGCAAAATATAGCTATCTTCACATGTCAAAATGTTCACATTTTTTAAGCACTTAACCACGCATATATTTTAATTTCGTTGTTTTGAACCTAAATGATATTCAACATATAATTATGTTAAAATACTGTTGGATTGTGTTTTTATTTGTACAGTTTTGTGCCATCAGCGAAATAAGGTAAAATTTAAAAGTGCATCACATGTGAGTTCCTACTGCTTAAAATACTGTCAAAGCACAAATTTTCAAGTGAACATATTTTGGTGGATGTCATATTTCACCCATTTCTCTGCAATTTTCAATTCACGGATTATATGAAATCTGTGATAAAATACTGTGCCACTGCTTTTATCATCAGCAAAATACCAGTACGTATGTGGAACTAAAAGCATGTTGAAATAAAATTAATGTATAGAGAGCAAAATAATTTCAGTACAGAAAACAAAAGTATTTGTTCATTTTATCAGTGCAGGGAAGCCGCAGAATATTATGCAAAGGGAATAGTTTTACTATCAATTGCTTTGTTTTCGCGTTTTTAAATTTCAGGGTTTTCATATTTTTTTTGATTTCTCTTTAGTTTTAACTATTTTGTAAATAATTCCTATTCAAACAATGTTAAAATCTTGTTTCACTGTTTTTAATTTTCAGAGTTTTGTGCCATCAGCGAAATAAGCAAAAATTTGAATACAGCTAAATGTTATTAAGCACTTTACAGTCATAAAATTTATTATACGTGAAGATTAACCTTCGCCTCGCAAAATTAAAATGAGAAAAGTCTACAACACCCGGTATTCCCAGGCGGTCACCCATCCAAGTACTAACCGGGCCCGACGTTGCTTAACTTCGGTGATCGGACGAGAACCGGTGTTTTCAACGTGGTATGGTCGTAGACATTGATGTCGCCTCGTAAAAGCAACTTAAACCCGCAGATTGAAGATCAGCACAGCCGTTAAAAGATAGGATTGAAATTCTGTTTATTTTTACACAGCATTATTCTTGTACACTTGTCCCATCGCTGTAATAATAATAATAATCTCCAAGACAGCACTATACACTATGTGCTGGTCAGGGTCCACGCTACGCATGCGCACTGACATATAAATGTCCTTCTTACTGTTATTTCACTTGGCGGAGTTGGCAATTTGGTTGAATAAATTGAACACTGTATTAAAGGAGATGAAATTGGGCTTATGTCAGTGGTCAGACTGACTGAAATACGTGAGAATAGAGGAGAACTTGCAGCAATGAAACGGACTGTGGCTTCTGACGTACCAAAGTTTGAAAATGGAACGTATATTTATCCTTGTCATCATCGCAAAGCTACAAAACATGTGATTCATACATGAACGTGTAAACTTCATCAGCGAGGGCCAATTTCAAATAAAAGATTTTCAAACTCTTTGCTGACCAGTACCCTGTTTTTTTCCCAGTTGCTATCAAAATGTACGGAGCTAATTAAAACATTAATGTGAGCTCCCTATTTAGGCCTGCTGGTCCATATTAGTTTAAACAAATATGATAACTGTGTTGTATATTTCGTAATTTTACACCAGATATATTTGGATCAATATAAAACAAATCTTCCTAGTCTCCTTACTCTAGTTATCGCTTCTCGGCCTTTTGGCTAAGATCAAAGTGTAGTATCTGTTCTTATCAGCTTAATATCTGATACGTGCCCCATCGGGGTACTTCGATATTAAACTGATTTTTGGAACTGGGCGAAGAGTCAGGAGCTTGCTCCGCCTTTGCCACGGGTTGGCCTGGTATTGCAGTACCTCCAGGAACGGCCCACTCCCCTTGGGGAGAAAAATAAAACCAAAAGTAGTAAATCCCACCCCACCCCCAGCCCCATCTGCCATTTCTCTGTGATTGTGACTGTCTGCGTTTCATTCAAACAACCATTCGACTTAATTGATCTTGAAGTTTAAATGGAATGGTCTTAGCTTTATAGAATTAAATACAACTGCAAATGAACAGATTCTAAAACAAAGGTAAGTACTGTGCGTGTCCTACCAAATGCACTCAGTCCTTCAAATGACTAGTGTGGCATAAAAAAAAAATTGCTGCTGTGCAAAATTCAATAAAATTAATGCTGTTCAAATCTAGTTGGTTTTTTTTTTTTTTTTTTGTTTTTTTGTTTTTTTGTTTTTATTGTGATTCTTTACAAAATGGCAATCAATTGAAAAAGTATAATTTGTGCATTGTCTCATTTCCTCCTGAAAAAAAAGGTATGATTAACACTGAAGGATGTGTACGTTTTGTGTATTTCCAAGCAGTAATGTGACCAAAAAAATGACTTAAAAACATTATACTCTAGATAGTCTTGCAGATTAATCTTGCCTAATTACGGATCCCAATGGTCCTAATCCACTTTTCAACCATGCCCTCTAAAGTCTCTCTCTCTTTTTTTTTTTTAAGTGCATGGACATCTAATTAGGAGTCACACATATCCTTTTTTTAGTTTTTTTATTTATTTTTTTAAAAAAAATTTTTAGTTAATTCATTTAGTTAATTTATTTATTAGTTATTATCATTATTACATGCTGCTTAGATAAGAATAATCCCCAAATGGCGAATTTAAAGCGCCTGTAAAATGCATAATGGGAAAACGATGAACATATGTATGAATGCTGCTGCAAAATATAGCTATCTTCACATGTCAAAATGTTCACATTTTTTAAGCACTTAACCACGCATATATTTTAATTTCGTTGTTTTGAACCTAAATGATATTCAACATATAATTATGTTAAAATACTGTTGGATTGTGTTTTTATTTGTACAGTTTTGTGCCATCAGCGAAATAAGGTAAAATTTAAAAGTGCATCACATGTGAGTTCCTACTGCTTAAAATACTGTCAAAGCACAAATTTTCAAGTGAACATATTTTGGTGGATGTCATATTTCACCCATTTCTCTGCAATTTTCAATTCACGGATTATATGAAATCTGTGATAAAATACTGTGCCACTGCTTTTATCATCAGCAAAATACCAGTACGTATGTGGAACTAAAAGCATGTTGAAATAAAATTAATGTATAGAGAGCAAAATAATTTCAGTACAGAAAACAAAAGTATTTGTTCATTTTATCAGTGCAGGGAAGCCGCAGAATATTATGCAAAGGGAATAGTTTTACTATCAATTGCTTTGTTTTCGCGTTTTTAAATTTCAGGGTTTTCATATTTTTTTTGATTTCTCTTTAGTTTTAACTATTTTGTAAATAATTCCTATTCAAACAATGTTAAAATCTTGTTTCACTGTTTTTAATTTTCAGAGTTTTGTGCCATCAGCGAAATAAGCAAAAATTTGAATACAGCTAAATGTTATTAAGCACTTTACAGTCATAAAATTTATTATACGTGAAGATTAACCTTCGCCTCGCAAAATTAAAATGTGAAAAGTCTACAACACCCGGTATTCCCAGGCGGTCACCCATCCAAGTACTAACCGGGCCCGACGTTGCTTAACTTCGGTGATCGGACGAGAACCGGTGTTTTCAACGTGGTATGGTCGTAGACATTGATGTCGCCTCGTAAAAGCAACTTAAACCCGCAGATTGAAGATCAGCACAGCCGTTAAAAGATAGGATTGAAATTCTGTTTATTTTTACACAGCATTATTCTTGTACACTTGTCCCATCGCTGTAATAATAATAATAATCTCCAAGACAGCACTATACACTATGTGCTGGTCAGGGTCCACGCTACGCATGCGCACTGACATATAAATGTCCTTCTTACTGTTATTTCACTTGGCGGAGTTGGCAATTTGGTTGAATATATTGAACACTGTATTAAAGGAGATGAAATTGGGCTTATGTCAGTGGTCAGACTGACTGAAATACGTGAGAATAGAGGAGAACTTGCAGCAATGAAACGGACTGTGGCTTCTGACGTACCAAAGCTTGAAAATGGAACGTATATTTATCCTTGTCATCATCGCAAAGCTACAAAACATGTGATTCATACATGAACGTGTAAACTTCATCAGCGAGGGCCAATTTCAAATAAAAGATTTTCAAACTCTTTGCTGACCAGTACCCTGTTTTTTTCCCAGTTGCTATCAAAATGTACGGAGCTAATTAAAACATTAATGTGAGCTCCCTATTTAGGCCTGCTGGTCCATATTAGTTTAAACAAATATGATAACTGTGTTGTATATTTCGTAATTTTACACCAGATATATTTGGATCAATATAAAACAAATCTTCCTAGTCTCCTTACTCTAGTTATCGCTTCTCGGCCTTTTGGCTAAGATCAAAGTGTAGTATCTGTTCTTATCAGCTTAATATCTGATACGTGCCCCATCGGGGTACTTCGATATTAAACTGATTTTTGGAACTGGGCGAAGAGTCAGGAGCTTGCTCCGCCTTTGCCACGGGTTGGCCTGGTATTGCAGTACCTCCAGGAACGGCCCACTCCCCTTGGGGAGAAAAATAAAACCAAAAGTAGTAAATCCCACCCCACCCCCAGCCCCATCTGCCATTTCTCTGTGATTGTGACTGTCTGCGTTTCATTCAAACAACCATTCGACTTAATTGATCTTGAAGTTTAAATGGAATGGTCTTAGCTTTATAGAATTAAATACAACTGCAAATGAACAGATTCTAAAACAAAGGTAAGTACTGTGCGTGTCCTACCAAATGCACTCAGTCCTTCAAATGACTAGTGTGGCATAAAAAAAAAATTGCTGCTGTGCAAAATTCAATAAAATTAATGCTGTTCAAATCTAGTTGGTTTTTTTTTTTTTTTTTTGTTTTTTTGTTTTTTTGTTTTTATTGTGATTCTTTACAAAATGGCAATCAATTGAAAAAGTATAATTTGTGCATTGTCTCATTTCCTCCTGAAAAAAAAGGTATGATTAACACTGAAGGATGTGTACGTTTTGTGTATTTCCAAGCAGTAATGTGACCAAAAAAATGACTTAAAAACATTATACTCTAGATAGTCTTGCAGATTAATCTTGCCTAATTACGGATCCCAATGGTCCTAATCCACTTTTCAACCATGCCCTCTAAAGTCTCTCTCTCTTTTTTTTTTTTAAGTGCATGGACATCTAATTAAGAGTCACACATATCCTTTTTTTAGTTTTTTTATTTATTTTTTTAAAAAAATTTTTTAGTTAATTCATTTAGTTAATTTATTTATTAGTTATTATCATTATTACATGCTGCTTAGATAAGAATAATCCCCAAATGGCGAATTTAAAGCGCCTGTAAAATGCATAATGGGAAAACGATGAACATATGTATGAATGCTGCTGCAAAATATAGCTATCTTCACATGTCAAAATGTTCACATTTTTTAAGCACTTAACCACGCATATATTTTAATTTCGTTGTTTTGAACCTAAATGATATTCAACATATAATTATGTTAAAATACTGTTGGATTGTGTTTTTATTTGTACAGTTTTGTGCCATCAGCGAAATAAGGTAAAATTTAAAAGTGCATCACATGTGAGTTCCTACTGCTTAAAATACTGTCAAAGCACAAATTTTCAAGTGAACATATTTTGGTGGATGTCATATTTCACCCATTTCTCTGCAATTTTCAATTCACGGATTATATGAAATCTGTGATAAAATACTGTGCCACTGCTTTTATCATCAGCAAAATACCAGTACGTATGTGGAACTAAAAGCATGTTGAAATAAAATTAATGTATAGAGAGCAAAATAATTTCAGTACAGAAAACAAAAGTATTTGTTCATTTTATCAGTGCAGGGAAGCCGCAGAATATTATGCAAAGGGAATAGTTTTACTATCAATTGCTTTGTTTTCGCGTTTTTAAATTTCAGGGTTTTCATATTTTTTTTGATTTCTCTTTAGTTTTAACTATTTTGTAAATAATTCCTATTCAAACAATGTTAAAATCTTGTTTCACTGTTTTTAATTTTCAGAGTTTTGTGCCATCAGCGAAATAAGCAAAAATTTGAATACAGCTAAATGTTATTAAGCACTTTACAGTCATAAAATTTATTATACGTGAAGATTAACCTTCGCCTCGCAAAATTAAAATGTGAAAAGTCTACAACACCCGGTATTCCCAGGCGGTCACCCATCCAAGTACTAACCGGGCCCGACGTTGCTTAACTTCGGTGATCGGACGAGAACCGGTGTTTTCAACGTGGTATGGTCGTAGACATTGATGTCGCCTCGTAAAAGCAACTTAAACCCGCAGATTGAAGATCAGCACAGCCGTTAAAAGATAGGATTGAAATTCTGTTTATTTTTACACAGCATTATTCTTGTACACTTGTCCCATCGCTGTAATAATAATAATAATCTCCAAGACAGCACTATACACTATGTGCTGGTCAGGGTCCACGCTACGCATGCGCACTGACATATAAATGTCCTTCTTACTGTTATTTCACTTGGCGGAGTTGGCAATTTGGTTGAATATATTGAACACTGTATTAAAGGAGATGAAATTGGGCTTATGTCAGTGGTCAGACTGACTGAAATACGTGAGAATAGAGGAGAACTTGCAGCAATGAAACGGACTGTGGCTTCTGACGTACCAAAGCTTGAAAATGGAACGTATATTTATCCTTGTCATCATCGCAAAGCTACAAAACATGTGATTCATACATGAACGTGTAAACTTCATCAGCGAGGGCCAATTTCAAATAAAAGATTTTCAAACTCTTTGCTGACCAGTACCCTGTTTTTTTCCCAGTTGCTATCAAAATGTACGGAGCTAATTAAAACATTAATGTGAGCTCCCTATTTAGGCCTGCTGGTCCATATTAGTTTAAACAAATATGATAACTGTGTTGTATATTTCGTAATTTTACACCAGATATATTTGGATCAATATAAAACAAATCTTCCTAGTCTCCTTACTCTAGTTATCGCTTCTCGGCCTTTTGGCTAAGATCAAAGTGTAGTATCTGTTCTTATCAGCTTAATATCTGATACGTGCCCCATCGGGGTACTTCGATATTAAACTGATTTTTGGAACTGGGCGAAGAGTCAGGAGCTTGCTCCGCCTTTGCCACGGGTTGGCCTGGTATTGCAGTACCTCCAGGAACGGCCCACTCCCCTTGGGGAGAAAAATAAAACCAAAAGTAGTAAATCCCACCCCACCCCCAGCCCCATCTGCCATTTCTCTGTGATTGTGACTGTCTGCGTTTCATTCAAACAACCATTCGACTTAATTGATCTTGAAGATTAAATGGAATGGTCTTAGCTTTATAGAATTAAATACAACTGCAAATGAACAGATTCTAAAACAAAGGTAAGTACTATGCGTGTCCTACCAAATGCACTCAGTCCTTCAAATGACTAGTGTGGCATAAAAAAAAAATTGCTGCTGTGCAAAATTCAATAAAATTAATGCTCTTCAAATCTAGTTGTTTTTTTTTTTTTTTTGTTTTTTTTTTTTTTTTTTTTGTTTTTATTGTGATTCTTTACAAAATGGCAATCAATTGAAAAAGTATAATTTGTGCATTGTCTCATTTCCTCCTGAAAAAAAGGTATGATTAACACTGAAGGATGTGTACGTTTTGTGTATTTCCAAGCAGTAATGTGACCAAAAAAATGACTTAAAAACATTATACTCTAGATAGTCTTGCAGATTAATCTTGCCTAATTACGGATCCCAATGGTCCTAATCCACTTTTCAACCATGCCCTCTAAAGTCTCTCTCTCTTTTTTTTTTTTAAGTGCATGGACATCTAATTAGGAGTCACACATATCCTTTTTTTAGTTTTTTTATTTATTTTTTTAAAAAAATTTTTTAGTTAATTCATTTAGTTAATTTATTTATTAGTTATTATCATTATTACATGCTGCTTAGATAAGAATAATCCCCAAATGGCGAATTTAAAGCGCCTGTAAAATGCATAATGGGAAAACGATGAACATATGTATGAATGCTGCTGCAAAATATAGCTATCTTCACATGTCAAAATGTTCACATTTTTTAAGCACTTAACCACGCATATATTTTAATTTCGTTGTTTTGAACCTAAATGATATTCAACATATAATTATGTTAAAATACTGTTGGATTGTGTTTTTATTTGTACAGTTTTGTGCCATCAGCGAAATAAGGTAAAATTTAAAAGTGCATCACATGTGAGTTCCTACTGCTTAAAATACTGTCAAAGCACAAATTTTCAAGTGAACATATTTTGGTGGATGTCATATTTCACCCATTTCTCTGCAATTTTCAATTCACGGATTATATGAAATCTGTGATAAAATACTGTGCCACTGCTTTTATCATCAGCAAAATACCAGTACGTATGTGGAACTAAAAGCATGTTGAAATAAAATTAATGTATAGAGAGCAAAATAATTTCAGTACAGAAAACAAAAGTATTTGTTCATTTTATCAGTGCAGGGAAGCCGCAGAATATTATGCAAAGGGAATAGTTTTACTATCAATTGCTTTGTTTTTGCGTTTTTAAATTTCAGGGTTTTCATATTTTTTTTGATTTCTCTTTAGTTTTAACTATTTTGTAAATAATTCCTATTCAAACAATGTTAAAATCTTGTTTCACTGTTTTTAATTTTCAGAGTTTTGTGCCATCAGCGAAATAAGCAAAAATTTGAATACAGCTAAATGTTATTAAGCACTTTACAGTCATAAAATTTATTATACGTGAAGATTAACCTTCGCCTCGCAAAATTAAAATGAGAAAAGTCTACAACACCCGGTATTCCCAGGCGGTCACCCATCCAAGTACTAACCGGGCCCGACGTTGCTTTACTTCGGTGATCGGACGAGAACCGGTGTTTTCAACGTGGTATGGTCGTAGACATTGATGTTGCCTCGTAAAAGCAACTTAAACCCGCAGATTGAAGATCAGCACAGCCGTTAAAAGATAGGATTGAAATTCTGTTTATTTTTACACAGCATTATTCTTGTACACTTGTCCCATCGCTGTAATAATAATAATAATCTCCAAGACAGCACTATACACTATGTGCTGGTCAGGGTCCACGCTACGCATGCGCACTGACATATAAATGTCCTTCTTACTGTTATTTCACTTGGCGGAGTTGGCAATTTGGTTGAATATATTGAACACTGTATTAAAGGAGATGAAATTGGGCTTATGTCAGTGGTCAGACTGACTGAAATACGTGAGAATAGAGGAGAACTTGCAGCAATGAAACGGACTGTGGCTTCTGACGTACCAAAGCTTGAAAATGGAACGTATATTTATCCTTGTCATCATCGCAAAGCTACAAAACATGTGATTCATACATGAACGTGTAAACTTCATCAGCGAGGGCCAATTTCAAATAAAAGATTTTCAAACTCTTTGCTGACCAGTACCCTGTTTTTTCCCAGTTGCTATCAAAATGTACGGAGCTAATTAAAACATTAATGTGAGCTCCCTATTTAGGCCTGCTGGTCCATATTAGTTTAAACAAATATGATAACTGTGTTGTATATTTCGTAATTTTACACCAGATATATTTGGATCAATATAAAACAAATCTTCCTAGTCTCCTTACTCTAGTTATCGCTTCTCGGCCTTTTGGCTAAGATCAAAGTGTAGTATCTGTTCTTATCAGCTTAATATCTGATACGTGCCCCATCGGGGTACTTCGATATTAAACTGATTTTTGGAACTGGGCGAAGAGTCAGGAGCTTGCTCCGCCTTTGCCACGGGTTGGCCTGGTATTGCAGTACCTCCAGGAACGGCCCACTCCCCTTGGGGAGAAAAATAAAACCAAAAGTAGTAAATCCCACCCCACCCCCAGCCCCATCTGCCATTTCTCTGTGATTGTGACTGTCTGCGTTTCATTCAAACAACCATTCGACTTAATTGATCTTGAAGTTTAAATGGAATGGTCTTAGCTTTATAGAATTAAATACAACTGCAAATGAACAGATTCTAAAACAAAGGTAAGTACTGTGCGTGTCCTACCAAATGCACTCAGTCCTTCAAATGACTAGTGTGGCATAAAAAAAAAATTGCTGCTGTGCAAAATTCAATAAAATTAATGCTCTTCAAATCTAGTTGGTTTTTTTTTTTTTTTTTTTTTTTTTGTTTTTTTGTTTTTATTGTGATTCTTTACAAAATGGCAATCAATTGAAAAAGTATAATTTGTGCATTGTCTCATTTCCTCCTGAAAAAAAAGGTATGATTAACACTGAAGGATGTGTACGTTTTGTGTATTTCCAAGCAGTAATGTGACCAAAAAAATGACTTAAAAACATTATACTCTAGATAGTCTTGCAGATTAATCTTGCCTAATTACGGATCCCAATGGTCCTAATCCACTTTTCAACCATGCCCTCTAAAGTCTCTCTCTCTTTTTTTTTTTTAAGTGCATGGACATCTAATTAGGAGTCACACATATCCTTTTTTTAGTTTTTTTATTTATTTTTTTAAAAAAAATTTTTAGTTAATTCATTTAGTTAATTTATTTATAAGTTATGATCATTATTACATGCTGCTTAGATAAGAATAATCCCCAAATGGCGAATTTAAAGCGCCTGTAAAATGCATAATGGGAAAACGATGAACATATGTATGAATGCTGCTGCAAAATATAGCTATCTTCACATGTCAAAATGTTCACATTTTTTAAGCACTTAACCACGCATATATTTTAATTTCGTTGTTTTGAACCTAAATGATATTCAACATATAATTATGTTAAAATACTGTTGGATTGTGTTTTTATTTGTACAGTTTTGTGCCATCAGCGAAATAAGGTAAAATTCAAAAGTGCATCACATGTGAGTTCCTACTGCTTAAAATACTGTCAAAGCACAAATTTTCAAGTGAACATATTTTGGTGGATGTCATATTTCACCCATTTCTCTGCAATTTTCAATTCACGGATTATATGAAATCTGTGATAAAATACTGTGCCACTGCTTTTATCATCAGCAAAATACCAGTACGTATGTGGAACTAAAAGCATGTTGAAATAAAATTAATGTATAGAGAGCAAAATAATTTCAGTACAGAAAACAAAAGTATTTGTTCATTTTATCAGTGCAGGGAAGCCGCAGAATATTATGCAAAGGGAATAGTTTTACTATCAATTGCTTTGTTTTCGCGTTTTTAAATTTCAGGGTTTTCATATTTTTTTTGATTTCTCTTTAGTTTTAACTATTTTGTAAATAATTCCTATTCAAACAATGTTAAAATCTTGTTTCACTGTTTTTAATTTTCAGAGTTTTGTGCCATCAGCGAAATAAGCAAAAATTTGAATACAGCTAAATGTTATTAAGCACTTTACAGTCATAAAATTTATTATACGTGAAGATTAACCTTCGCCTCGCAAAATTAAAATGAGAAAAGTCTACAACACCCGGTATTCCCAGGCGGTCACCCATCCAAGTACTAACCGGGCCCGACGTTGCTTAACTTCGGTGATCGGACGAGAACCGGTGTTTTCAACGTGGTATGGTCGTAGACATTGATGTTGCCTCGTAAAAGCAACTTAAACCCGCAGATTGAAGATCAGCACAGCCGTTAAAAGATAGGATTGAAATTCTGTTTATTTTTACACAGCATTATTCTTGTACACTTGTCCCATCGCTGTAATAATAATAATAATCTCCAAGACAGCACTATACACTATGTGCTGGTCAGGGTCCACGCTACGCATGCGCACTGACATATAAATGTCCTTCTTACTGTTATTTCACTTGGCGGAGTTGGCAATTTGGTTGAATATATTGAACACTGTATTAAAGGAGATGAAATTGGGCTTATGTCAGTGGTCAGACTGACTGAAATACGTGAGAATAGAGGAGAACTTGCAGCAATGAAACGGACTGTGGCTTCTGACGTACCAAAGCTTGAAAATGGAACGTATATTTATCCTTGTCATCATCGCAAAGCTACAAAACATGTGATTCATACATGAACGTGTAAACTTCATCAGCGAGGGCCAATTTCAAATAAAAGATTTTCAAACTCTTTGCTGACCAGTACCCTGTTTTTTTCCCAGTTGCTATCAAAATGTACGGAGCTAATTAAAACATTAATGTGAGCTCCCTATTTAGGCCTGCTGGTCCATATTAGTTTAAACAAATATGATAACTGTGTTGTATATTTCGTAATTTTACACCAGATATATTTGGATCAATATAAAACAAATCTTCCTAGTCTCCTTACTCTAGTTATCGCTTCTCGGCCTTTTGGCTAAGATCAAAGTGTAGTATCTGTTCTTATCAGCTTAATATCTGATACGTGCCCCATCGGGGTACTTCGATATTAAACTGATTTTTGGAACTGGGCGAAGAGTCAGGAGCTTGCTCCGCCTTTGCCACGGGTTGGCCTGGTATTGCAGTACCTCCAGGAACGGCCCACTCCCCTTGGGGAGAAAAATAAAACCAAAAGTAGTAAATCCCACCCCACCCCCAGCCCCATCTGCCATTTCTCTGTGATTGTGACTGTCTGCGTTTCATTCAAACAACCATTCGACTTAATTGATCTTGAAGTTTAAATGGAATGGTCTTAGCTTTATAGAATTAAATACAACTGCAAATGAACAGATTCTAAAACAAAGGTAAGTACTGTGCGTGTCCTACCAAATGCACTCAGTCCTTCAAATGACTAGTGTGGCATAAAAAAAAATTGCTGCTGTGCAAAATTCAATAAAATTAATGCTCTTCAAATCTAGTTGGTTTTTTTTTTTGTTTTTGTTTTTTTTGTTTTTTTGTTTTTATTGTGATTCTTTACAAAATGGCAATCAATTGAAAAAGTATAATTTGTGCATTGTCTCATTTCCTCCTGAAAAAAAAGGTATGATTAACACTGAAGGATGTGTACGTTTTGTGTATTTCCAAGCAGTAATGTGACCAAAAAAATGACTTAAAAACATTATACTCTAGATAGTCTTGCAGATTAATCTTGCCTAATTACGGATCCCAATGGTCCTAATCCACTTTTCAACCATGCCCTCTAAAGTCTCTCTCTCTTTTTTTTTTTTAAGTGCATGGACATCTAATTAGGAGTCACACATATCCTTTTTTTAGTTTTTTTATTTATTTTTTTAAAAAAATTTTTTAGTTAATTCATTTAGTTAATTTATTTATTAGTTATTATCATTATTACATGCTGCTTAGATAAGAATAATCCCCAAATGGCGAATTTAAAGCGCCTGTAAAATGCATAATGGGAAAACGATGAACATATGTATGAATGCTGCTGCAAAATATAGCTATCTTCACATGTCAAAATGTTCACATTTTTTAAGCACTTAACCACGCATATATTTTAATTTCGTTGTTTTGAACCTAAATGATATTCAACATATAATTATGTTAAAATACTGTTGGATTGTGTTTTTATTTGTACAGTTTTGTGCCATCAGCGAAATAAGGTAAAATTTAAAAGTGCATCACATGTGAGTTCCTACTGCTTAAAATACTGTCAAAGCACAAATTTTCAAGTGAACATATTTTGGTGGATGTCATATTTCACCCATTTCTCTGCAATTTTCAATTCACGGATTATATGAAATCTGTGATAAAATACTGTGCCACTGCTTTTATCATCAGCAAAATACCAGTACGTATGTGGAACTAAAAGCATGTTGAAATAAAATTAATGTATAGAGAGCAAAATAATTTCAGTACAGAAAACAAAAGTATTTGTTCATTTTATCAGTGCAGGGAAGCCGCAGAATATTATGCAAAGGGAATAGTTTTACTATCAATTGCTTTGTTTTCGCGTTTTTAAATTTCAGGGTTTTCATATTTTTTTTGATTTCTCTTTAGTTTTAACTATTTTGTAAATAATTCCTATTCAAACAATGTTAAAATCTTGTTTCACTGTTTTTAATTTTCAGAGTTTTGTGCCATCAGCGAAATAAGCAAAAATTTGAATACAGCTAAATGTTATTAAGCACTTTACAGTCATAAAATTTATTATACGTGAAGATTAACCTTCGCCTCGCAAAATTAAAATGAGAAAAGTCTACAACACCCGGTATTCCCAGGCGGTCACCCATCCAAGTACTAACCGGGCCCGACGTTGCTTAACTTCGGTGATCGGACGAGAACCGGTGTTTTCAACGTGGTATGGTCGTAGACATTGATGTTGCCTCGTAAAAGCAACTTAAACCCGCAGATTGAAGATCAGCACAGCCGTTAAAAGATAGGATTGAAATTCTGTTTATTTTTACACAGCATTATTCTTGTACACTTGTCCCATCGCTGTAATAATAATAATAATCTCCAAGACAGCACTATACACTATGTGCTGGTCAGGGTCCACGCTACGCATGCGCACTGACATATAAATGTCCTTCTTACTGTTATTTCACTTGGCGGAGTTGGCAATTTGGTTGAATATATTGAACACTGTATTAAAGGAGATGAAATTGGGCTTATGTCAGTGGTCAGACTGACTGAAATACTTGAGAATAGAGGAGAACTTGCAGCAATGAAACGGACTGTGGCTTCTGACGTACCAAAGCTTGAAAATGGAACGTATATTTATCCTTGTCATCATCGCAAAGCTACAAAACATGTGATTCATACATGAACGTGTAAACTTCATCAGCGAGGGCCAATTTCAAATAAAAGATTTTCAAACTCTTTGCTGACCAGTACCCTGTTTTTTTCCCAGTTGCTATCAAAATGTACGGAGCTAATTAAAACATTAATGTGAGCTCCCTATTTAGGCCTGCTGGTCCATATTAGTTTAAACAAATATGATAACTGTGTTGTATATTTCGTAATTTTACACCAGATATATTTGGATCAATATAAAACAAATCTTCCTAGTCTCCTTACTCTAGTTATCGCTTCTCGGCCTTTTGGCTAAGATCAAAGTGTAGTATCTGTTCTTATCAGCTTAATATCTGATACGTGCCCCATCGGGGTACTTCGATATTAAACTGATTTTTGGAACTGGGCGAAGAGTCAGGAGCTTGCTCCGCCTTTGCCACGGGTTGGCCTGGTATTGCAGTACCTCCAGGAACGGCCCACTCCCCTTGGGGAGAAAAATAAAACCAAAAGTAGTAAATCCCACCCCACCCCCAGCCCCATCTGCCATTTCTCTGTGATTGTGACTGTCTGCGTTTCATTCAAACAACCATTCGACTTAATTGATCTTGAAGTTTAAATGGAATGGTCTTAGCTTTATAGAATTAAATACAACTGCAAATGAACAGATTCTAAAACAAAGGTAAGTACTGTGCGTGTCCTACCAAATGCACTCAGTCCTTCAAATGACTAGTGTGGCATAAAAAAAAAATTGCTGCTGTGCAAAATTCAATAAAATTAATGCTCTTCAAATCTAGTTGTTTTTTTTTTTTTTTTTTTTTTTTTTGTTTTTTTTTTTTTATTGTGATTCT
The DNA here is from genome assembly GCA_964020975.1 of Hermodice carunculata. NCBI lineage: Eukaryota > Metazoa > Annelida > Polychaeta > Eunicida > Amphinomidae > Hermodice > Hermodice carunculata. Next base: position 74,220,243 of record OZ026625.1, read on the forward strand.
TTACAAAATGGCAATCAATTGAAAAAGTATAATTTGTGCATTGTCTCATTTCCTCCTGAAAAAAAAGGTATGATTAACACTGAAGGATGTGTACGTTTTGTGTATTTCCAAGCAGTAATGTGACCAAAAAAATGACTTAAAAACATTATACTCTAGATAGTCTTGCAGATTAATCTTGCCTAATTACGGATCCCAATGGTCCTAATCCACTTTTCAACCATGCCCTCTAAAGTCTCTCTCTCTTTTTTTTTTAAGTGCATGGACATCTAATTAGGAGTCACACATATCCTTTTTTTAGTTTTTTTATTTATTTTTTTAAAAAAATTTTTTAGTTAATTCATTTAGTTAATTTATTTATTAGTTATTATCATTATTACATGCTGCTTAGATAAGAATAATCCCCAAATGGCGAATTTAAAGCGCCTGTAAAATGCATAATGGGAAAACGATGAACATATGTATGAATGCTGCTGCAAAATATAGCTATCTTCACATGTCAAAATGTTCACATTTTTTAAGCACTTAACCACGCATATATTTTAATTTCGTTGTTTTGAACCTAAATGATATTCAACATATAATTATGTTAAAATACTGTTGGATTGTGTTTTTATTTGTACAGTTTTGTGCCATCAGCGAAATAAGGTAAAATTTAAAAGTGCATCACATGTGAGTTCCTACTGCTTAAAATACTGTCAAAGCACAAATTTTCAAGTGAACATATTTTGGTGGATGTCATATTTCACCCATTTCTCTGCAATTTTCAATTCACGGATTATATGAAATCTGTGATAAAATACTGTGCCACTGCTTTTATCATCAGCAAAATACCAGTACGTATGTGGAACTAAAAGCATGTTGAAATAAAATTAATGTATAGAGAGCAAAATAATTTCAGTACAGAAAACAAAAGTATTTGTTCATTTTATCAGTGCAGGGAAGCCGCAGAATATTATGCAAAGGGAATAGTTTTACTATCAATTGCTTTGTTTTCGCGTTTTTAAATTTCAGGGTTTTCATATTTTTTTTGATTTCTCTTTAGTTTTAACTATTTTGTAAATAATTCCTATTCAAACAATGTTAAAATCTTGTTTCACTGTTTTTAATTTTCAGAGTTTTGTGCCATCAGCGAAATAAGCAAAAATTTGAATACAGCTAAATGTTATTAAGCACTTTACAGTCATAAAATTTATTATACGTGAAGATTAACCTTCGCCTCGCAAAATTAAAATGAGAAAAGTCTACAACACCCGGTATTCCCAGGCGGTCACCCATCCAAGTACTAACCGGGCCCGACGTTGCTTAACTTCGGTGATCGGACGAGAACCGGTGTTTTCAACGTGGTATGGTCGTAGACATTGATGTTGCCTCGTAAAAGCAACTTAAACCCGCAGATTGAAGATCAGCACAGCCGTTAAAAGATAGGATTGAAATTCTGTTTATTTTTACACAGCATTATTCTTGTACACTTGTCCCATCGCTGTAATAATAATAATAATCTCCAAGACAGCACTATACACTATGTGCTGGTCAGGGTCCACGCTACGCATGCGCACTGACATATAAATGTCCTTCTTACTGTTATTTCACTTGGCGGAGTTGGCAATTTGGTTGAATATATTGAACACTGTATTAAAGACGTTCGGTACACTGGTCAAAAGAATTTAGAAATCTCTGGTTTTTGGTGTGAACCAAGATATTGGCATTTGAAACAAAATGCAAGCAAAAAATTGGCATGTCACGGTGCTACTTTTGTTGCTAGGTGGCGCTACATGTAAGGACTACAGAAATTTTATAGCAAACATTATATATGCGGGTAAAAGCAAAAAAATAAATTAAGGATGCAAAGATATGCATAAAATAACTCAATATGAATGTATGCAATGTATATCAAGCCTTTTAATAACAAATATGTGAACAAAACATGCTGGAATGTGACTTTAAATTCATCTCGTCTTGCAAAAATGTATAAGTGCTCACATTATTTTTCAAGTTTGAAGTAGAAAAAATATTTACAAATCCCTGAAAAATTGTAGGAGGTTTCCAAAATATGCACTGATTTCATTGATTAACAAAAAAAGATATCATACGGTGCTATTTTTTCCGCAATTGTACAAAATATTCATGCATGTTGACTGAATTTGTTCTAAGTTCATAGGTACAAGGTATCCATTCATTGTCTAACTTCGATACCATATCAATATACATGTATGTAGGTTAAATAAACGGCAGTACGTCGTTAATTTTATATTCCAGTCATAATACATACTTTCATAGTTTTACTGAGAAGAGGCAAACATTGTAAGATTCTCTCCATAGTGCAATACAGCAATGTGGAAAAAGAGGTAAAAATAGGAATATCAAAATTATAGTTGCCTTAATACATTGTCGAATACTAACACAGGCAGCACATTGTCAAATATGCCTGTGCCACCTTTTGACGCTGGGGAATTACTGCAGTTTCCCCCCCCTCCCCCCCTCCCCCGTTGGGACAGCGTTTATCGTACCACATTCACAAGAAATGTAAAGTACACTGGCCAAGCCATATCTTTTTTCTGATTCTGTATTTTTAGGGACAATGTTTTTTTTTTTTACATTCCTCGCATACAAGATTATCGGCTAGTACACTTAGTTCCACTATTCTACGACCTTCGTCCCAGTTATAACTGTCAGTGTTTACATGTGCATGTGGCATTGGGGAAGTAGGCGTGGCACTTTCGACGGTGGCTTGGTCAGCGTTCGCTGATTGTGTACATGCGTTTTGGTCTACCACTGCCGTGTTTCGACGTATTCTGCCTTGTTTTAAAGCATTTAATCCTTTGTTTTGGCACTTGTTAACAAACCGCCCATTCTTTTTCCTTTTCACTCTTCGCAAACAATCCATATTTCTCAAACGGAACTGTGCAAAATAGGAAAAGCGAACAGCAGCTAGTGCAGGTATCGACAAATACCAGCTCTAACTGCATAGAGGCATTGGACCATAAATGGTTGCGCATAACGCGGTGTACCGAACGTCTTTAAAGGAGATGAAATTGGGCTTATGTCAGTGGTCAGACTGACTGAAATACGTGAGAATAGAGGAGAACTTGCAGCAATGAAACGGACTGTGGCTTCTGACGTACCAAAGCTTGAAAATGGAACGTATATTTATCCTTGTCATCATCGCAAAGCTACAAAACATGTGATTCATACATGAACGTGTAAACTTCATCAGCGAGGGCCAATTTCAAATAAAAGATTTTCAAACTCTTTGCTGACCAGTACCCTGTTTTTTCCCAGTTGCTATCAAAATGTACGGAGCTAATTAAAACATTAATGTGAGCTCCCTATTTAGGCCTGCTGGTCCATATTAGTTTAAACAAATATGATAACTGTGTTGTATATTTCGTAATTTTACACCAGATATATTTGGATCAATATAAAACAAATCTTCCTAGTCTCCTTACTCTAGTTATCGCTTCTCGGCCTTTTGGCTAAGATCAAAGTGTAGTATCTGTTCTTATCAGCTTAATATCTGATACGTGCCCCATCGGGGTACTTCGATATTAAACTGATTTTTGGAACTGGGCGAAGAGTCAGGAGCTTGCTCCGCCTTTGCCACGGGTTGGCCTGGTATTGCAGTACCTCCAGGAACGGCCCACTCCCCTTGGGGAGAAAAATAAAACCAAAAGTAGTAAATCCCACCCCACCCCCAGCCCCATCTGCCATTTCTCTGTGATTGTGACTGTCTGCGTTTCATTCAAACAACCATTCGACTTAATTGATCTTGAAGTTTAAATGGAATGGTCTTAGCTTTATAGAATTAAATACAACTGCAAATGAACAGATTCTAAAACAAAGGTAAGTACTGTGCGTGTCCTACCAAATGCACTCAGTCCTTCAAATGACTAGTGTGGCATAAAAAAAAAATTGCTGCTGTGCAAAATTCAATAAAATTAATGCTCTTCAAATCTAGTTGGTTTTTTGTTTTTTTTTGTTGTTTTGTTTTTTTGTTTTTATTGTGATTCTTTACAAAATGGCAATCAATTGAAAAAGTATAATTTGTGCATTGTCTCATTTCCTCCTGAAAAAAAAGGTATGATTAACACTGAAGGATGTGTACGTTTTGTGTATTTCCAAGCAGTAATGTGACCAAAAAAATGACTTAAAAACATTATACTCTAGATAGTCTTGCAGATTAATCTTGCCTAATTACGGATCCCAATGGTCCTAATCCACTTTTCAACCATGCCCTCTAAAGTCTCTCTCTCTTTTTTTTTTTAAGTGCATGGACATCTAATTAGGAGTCACACATATCCTTTTTTTAGTTTTTTTATTTATTTTTTTTTAAAAATTTTTTAGTTAATTCATTTAGTTAATTTATTTATTAGTTATTATCATTATTACATGCTGCTTAGATAAGAATAATCCCCAAATGGCGAATTTAAAGCGCCTGTAAAATGCATAATGGGAAAACGATGAACATATGTATGAATGCTGCTGCAAAATATAGCTATCTTCACATGTCAAAATGTTCACATTTTTTAAGCACTTAACCACGCATATATTTTAATTTCGTTGTTTTGAACCTAAATGATATTCAACATATAATTATGTTAAAATATTGTTGGATTGTGTTTTTATTTGTACAGTTTTGTGCCATCAGCGAAATAAGGTAAAATTTAAAAGTGCATCACATGTGAGTTCCTACTGCTTAAAATACTGTCAAAGCACAAATTTTCAAGTGAACATATTTTGGTGGATGTCACATTTCACCCATTTCTCTGCAATTTTCAATTCACGGATTATATGAAATCTGTGATAAAATACTGTGCCACTGCTTTTATCATCAGCAAAATACCAGTACGTATGTGGAACTAAAAGCATGTTGAAATAAAATTAATGTATAGAGAGCAAAATAATTTCAGTACAGAAAACAAAAGTATTTGTTCATTTTATCAGTGCAGGGAAGCCGCAGAATATTATGCAAAGGGAATAGTTTTACTATCAATTGCTTTGTTTTCGCGTTTTTAAATTTCAGGGTTTTCATATTTTTTTTGATTTCTCTTTAGTTTTAACTATTTTGTAAATAATTCCTATTCAAACAATGTTAAAATCTTGTTTCACTGTTTTTAATTTTCAGAGTTTTGTGCCATCAGCGAAATAAGCAAAAATTTGAATACAGCTAAATGTTATTAAGCACTTTACAGTCATAAAATTTATTATACGTGAAGATTAACCTTCGCCTCGCAAAATTAAAATGAGAAAAGTCTACAACACCCGGTATTCCCAGGCGGTCACCCATCCAAGTACTAACCGGGCCCGACGTTGCTTAACTTCGGTGATCGGACGAGAACCGGTGTTTTCAACGTGGTATGGTCGTAGACATTGATGTTGCCTCGTAAAAGCAACTTAAACCCGCAGATTGAAGATCAGCACAGCCGTTAAAAGATAGGATTGAAATTCTGTTTATTTTTACACAGCATTATTCTTGTACACTTGTCCCATCGCTGTAATAATAATAATAATCTCCAAGACAGCACTATACACTATGTGCTGGTCAGGGTCCACGCTACGCATGCGCACTGACATATAAATGTCCTTCTTACTGTTATTTCACTTGGCGGAGTTGGCAATTTGGTTGAATATATTGAACACTGTATTAAAGGAGATGAAATTGGGCTTATGTCAGTGGTCAGACTGACTGAAATACGTGAGAATAGAGGAGAACTTGCAGCAATGAAACGGACTGTGGCTTCTGACGTACCAAAGCTTGAAAATGGAACGTATATTTATCCTTGTCATCATCGCAAAGCTACAAAACATGTGATTCATACATGAACGTGTAAACTTCATCAGCGAGGGCCAATTTCAAATAAAAGATTTTCAAACTCTTTGCTGACCAGTACCCTGTTTTTTCCCAGTTGCTATCAAAATGTACGGAGCTAATTAAAACATTAATGTGAGCTCCCTATTTAGGCCTGCTGGTCCATATTAGTTTAAACAAATATGATAACTGTGTTGTATATTTCGTAATTTTACACCAGATATATTTGGATCAATATAAAACAAATCTTCCTAGTCTCCTTACTCTAGTTATCGCTTCTCGGCCTTTTGGCTAAGATCAAAGTGTAGTATCTGTTCTTATCAGCTTAATATCTGATACGTGCCCCATCGGGGTACTTCGATATTAAACTGATTTTTGGAACTGGGCGAAGAGTCAGGAGCTTGCTCCGCCTTTGCCACGGGTTGGCCTGGTATTGCAGTACCTCCAGGAACGGCCCACTCCCCTTGGGGAGACAAATAAAACCAAAAGTAGTAAATCCCACCCCACCCCCAGCCCCATCTGCCATTTCTCTGTGATTGTGACTGTCTGCGTTTCATTCAAACAACCATTCGACTTAATTGATCTTGAAGTTTAAATGGAATGGTCTTAGCTTTATAGAATTAAATACAACTGCAAATGAACAGATTCTAAAACAAAGGTAAGTACTGTGCGTGTCCTACCAAATGCACTCAGTCCTTCAAATGACTAGTGTGGCATAAAAAAAAAATTGCTGCTGTGCAAAATTCAATAAAATTAATGCTCTTCAAATCTAGTTGGTTTTTTTTTTTTTTTTTGTTTTTTTGTTTTTTTTTTTTTATTGTGATTCTTTACAAAATGGCAATCAATTGAAAAAGTATAATTTGTGCATTGTCTCATTTCCTCCTGAAAAAAAAGGTATGATTAACACTGAAGGATGTGTACGTTTTGTGTATTTCCAAGCAGTAATGTGACCAAAAAAATGACTTAAAAACATTATACTCTAGATAGTCTTGCAGATTAATCTTGCCTAATTACGGATCCCAATGGTCCTAATCCACTTTTCAACCATGCCCTCTAAAGTCTCTCTCTCTTTTTTTTTTTAAGTGCATGGACATCTAATTAGGAGTCACACATATCCTTTTTTTAGTTTTTTTATTTATTTTTTTAAAAAAATTTTTTAGTTAATTCATTTAGTTAATTTATTTATTAGTTATTATCATTATTACATGCTGCTTAGATAAGAATAATCCCCAAATGGCGAATTTAAAGCGCCTGTAAAATGCATAATGGGAAAACGATGAACATATGTATGAATGCTGCTGCAAAATATAGCTATCTTCACATGTCAAAATGTTCACATTTTTTAAGCACTTAACCACGCATATATTTTAATTTCGTTGTTTTGAACCTAAATGATATTCAACATATAATTATGTTAAAATACTGTTGGATTGTGTTTTTATTTGTACAGTTTTGTGCCATCAGCGAAATAAGGTAAAATTTAAAAGTGCATCACATGTGAGTTCCTACTGCTTAAAATACTGTCAAAGCACAAATTTTCAAGTGAACATATTTTGGTGGATGTCATATTTCACCCATTTCTCTGCAATTTTCAATTCACGGATTATATGAAATCTGTGATAAAATACTGTGCCACTGCTTTTATCATCAGCAAAATACCAGTACGTATGTGGAACTAAAAGCATGTTGAAATAAAATTAATGTATAGAGAGCAAAATAATTTCAGTACAGAAAACAAAAGTATTTGTTCATTTTATCAGTGCAGGGAAGCCGCAGAATATTATGCAAAGGGAATAGTTTTACTATCAATTGCTTTGTTTTCGCGTTTTTAAATTTCAGGGTTTTCATATTTTTTTTGATTTCTCTTTAGTTTTAACTATTTTGTAAATAATTCCTATTCAAACAATGTTAAAATCTTGTTTCACTGTTTTTAATTTTCAGAGTTTTGTGCCATCAGCGAAATAAGCAAAAATTTGAATACAGCTAAATGTTATTAAGCACTTTACAGTCATAAAATTTATTATACGTGAAGATTAACCTTCGCCTCGCAAAATTAAAATGAGAAAAGTCTACAACACCCGGTATTCCCAGGCGGTCACCCATCCAAGTACTAACCGGGCCCGACGTTGCTTAACTTCGGTGATCGGACGAGAACCGGTGTTTTCAACGTGGTATGGTCGTAGACATTGATGTTGCCTCGTAAAAGCAACTTAAACCCGCAGATTGAAGATCAGCACAGCCGTTAAAAGATAGGATTGAAATTCTGTTTATTTTTACACAGCATTATTCTTGTACACTTGTCCCATCGCTGTAATAATAATAATAATCTCCAAGACAGCACTATACACTATGTGCTGGTCAGGGTCCACGCTACGCATGCGCACTGACATATAAATGTCCTTCTTACTGTTATTTCACTTGGCGGAGTTGGCAATTTGGTTGAATATATTGAACACTGTATTAAAGGAGATGAAATTGGGCTTATGTCAGTGGTCAGACTGACTGAAATACGTGAGAATAGAGGAGAACTTGCAGCAATGAAACGGACTGTGGCTTCTGACGTACCAAAGCTTGAAAATGGAACGTATATTTATCCTTGTCATCATCGCAAAGCTACAAAACATGTGATTCATACATGAACGTGTAAACTTCATCAGCGAGGGCCAATTTCAAATAAAAGATTTTCAAACTCTTTGCTGACCAGTACCCTGTTTTTTTCCCAGTTGCTATCAAAATGTACGGAGCTAATTAAAACATTAATGTGAGCTCCCTATTTAGGCCTGCTGGTCCATATTAGTTTAAACAAATATGATAACTGTGTTGTATATTTCGTAATTTTACACCAGATATATTTGGATCAATATAAAACAAATCTTCCTAGTCTCCTTACTCTAGTTATCGCTTCTCGGCCTTTTGGCTAAGATCAAAGTGTAGTATCTGTTCTTATCAGCTTAATATCTGATACGTGCCCCATCGGGGTACTTCGATATTAAACTGATTTTTGGAACTGGGCGAAGAGTCAGGAGCTTGCTCCGCCTTTGCCACGGGTTGGCCTGGTATTGCAGTACCTCCAGGAACGGCCCACTCCCCTTGGGGAGACAAATAAAACCAAAAGTAGTAAATCCCACCCCACCCCCAGCCCCATCTGCCATTTCTCTGTGATTGTGACTGTCTGCGTTTCATTCAAACAACCATTCGACTTAATTGATCTTGAAGTTTAAATGGAATGGTCTTAGCTTTATAGAATTAAATACAACTGCAAATGAACAGATTCTAAAACAAAGGTAAGTACTGTGCGTGTCCTACCAAATGCACTCAGTCCTTCAAATGACTAGTGTGGCATAAAAAAAAAATTGCTGCTGTGCAAAATTCAATAAAATTAATGCTCTTCAAATCTAGTTGGTTTTTTTTTTGTTTTTTTTTTTTTGTTTTTTTGTTTTTATTGTGATTCTTTACAAAATGGCAATCAATTGAAAAAGTATAATTTGTGCATTGTCTCATTTCCTCCTGAAAAAAAAGGTATGATTAACACTGAAGGATGTGTACGTTTTGTGTATTTCCAAGCAGTAATGTGACCAAAAAAATGACTTAAAAACATTATACTCTAGATAGTCTTGCAGATTAATCTTGCCTAATTACGGATCCCAATGGTCCTAATCCACTTTTCAACCATGCCCTCTAAAGTCTCTCTCTCTTTTTTTTTTTAAGTGCATGGACATCTAATTAGGAGTCACACATATCCTTTTTTTAGTTTTTTTATTTATTTTTTTAAAAAAATTTTTTAGTTAATTCATTTAGTTAATTTATTTATTAGTTATTATCATTATTACATGCTGCTTAGATAAGAATAATCCCCAAATGGCGAATTTAAAGCGCCTGTAAAATGCATAATGGGAAAACGATGAACATATGTATGAATGCTGCTGCAAAATATAGCTATCTTCACATGTCAAAATGTTCACATTTTTTAAGCACTTAACCACGCATATATTTTAATTTCGTTGTTTTGAACCTAAATGATATTCAACATATAATTATGTTAAAATACTGTTGGATTGTGTTTTTATTTGTACAGTTTTGTGCCATCAGCGAAATAAGGTAAAATTTAAAAGTGCATCACATGTGAGTTCCTACTGCTTAAAATACTGTCAAAGCACAAATTTTCAAGTGAACATATTTTGGTGGATGTCATATTTCACCCATTTCTCTGCAATTTTCAATTCACGGATTATATGAAATCTGTGATAAAATACTGTGCCACTGCTTTTATCATCAGCAAAATACCAGTACGTATGTGGAACTAAAAGCATGTTGAAATAAAATTAATGTATAGAGAGCAAAATAATTTCAGTACAGAAAACAAAAGTATTTGTTCATTTTATCAGTGCAGGGAAGCCGCAGAATATTATGCAAAGGGAATAGTTTTACTATCAATTGCTTTGTTTTCGCGTTTTTAAATTTCAGGGTTTTCATATTTTTTTTGATTTCTCTTTAGTTTTAACTATTTTGTAAATAATTCCTATTCAAACAATGTTAAAATCTTGTTTCACTGTTTTTAATTTTCAGAGTTTTGTGCCATCAGCGAAATAAGCAAAAATTTGAATACAGCTAAATGTTATTAAGCACTTTACAGTCATAAAATTTATTATACGTGAAGATTAACCTTCGCCTCGCAAAATTAAAATGAGAAAAGTCTACAACACCCGGTATTCCCAGGCGGTCACCCATCCAAGTACTAACCGGGCCCGACGTTGCTTAACTTCGGTGATCGGACGAGAACCGGTGTTTTCAACGTGGTATGGTCGTAGACATTGATGTTGCCTCGTAAAAGCAACTTAAACCCGCAGATTGAAGATCAGCACAGCCGTTAAAAGATAGGATTGAAATTCTGTTTATTTTTACACAGCATTATTCTTGTACACTTGTCCCATCGCTGTAATAATAATAATAATCTCCAAGACAGCACTATACACTATGTGCTGGTCAGGGTCCACGCTACGCATGCGCACTGACATATAAATGTCCTTCTTACTGTTATTTCACTTGGCGGAGTTGGCAATTTGGTTGAATATATTGAACACTGTATTAAAGGAGATGAAATTGGGCTTATGTCAGTGGTCAGACTGACTGAAATACGTGAGAATAGAGGAGAACTTGCAGCAATGAAACGGACTGTGGCTTCTGACGTACCAAAGCTTGAAAATGGAACGTATATTTATCCTTGTCATCATCGCAAAGCTACAAAACATGTGATTCATACATGAACGTGTAAACTTCATCAGCGAGGGCCAATTTCAAATAAAAGATTTTCAAACTCTTTGCTGACCAGTACCCTGTTTTTTTCCCAGTTGCTATCAAAATGTACGGAGCTAATTAAAACATTAATGTGAGCTCCCTATTTAGGCCTGCTGGTCCATATTAGTTTAAACAAATATGATAACTGTGTTGTATATTTCGTAATTTTACACCAGATATATTTGGATCAATATAAAACAAATCTTCCTAGTCTCCTTACTCTAGTTATCGCTTCTCGGCCTTTTGGCTAAGATCAAAGTGTAGTATCTGTTCTTATCAGCTTAATATCTGATACGTGCCCCATCGGGGTACTTCGATATTAAACTGATTTTTGGAACTGGGCGAAGAGTCAGGAGCTTGCTCCGCCTTTGCCACGGGTTGGCCTGGTATTGCAGTACCTCCAGGAACGGCCCACTCCCCTTGGGGAGACAAATAAAACCAAAAGTAGTAAATCCCACCCCACCCCCAGCCCCATCTGCCATTTCTCTGTGATTGTGACTGTCTGCGTTTCATTCAAACAACCATTCGACTTAATTGATCTTGAAGTTTAAATGGAATGGTCTTAGCTTTATAGAATTAAATACAACTGCAAATGAACAGATTCTAAAACAAAGGTAAGTACTGTGCGTGTCCTACCAAATGCACTCAGTCCTTCAAATGACTAGTGTGGCATAAAAAAAAAATTGCTGCTGTGCAAAATTCAATAAAATTAATGCTCTTCAAATCTAGTTGGTTTTTTTTTTTTTTTTTTTTTTTTTTGTTTTTTTGTTTTTATTGTGATTCTTTACAAAATGGCAATCAATTGAAAAAGTATAATTTGTGCATTGTCTCATTTCCTCCTGAAAAAAAAGGTATGATTAACACTGAAGGATGTGTACGTTTTGTGTATTTCCAAGCAGTAATGTGACCAAAAAAATGACTTAAAAACATTATACTCTAGATAGTCTTGCAGATTAATCTTGCCTAATTACGGATCCCAATGGTCCTAATCCACTTTTCAACCATGCCCTCTAAAGTCTCTCTCTCTTTTTTTTTTTAAGTGCATGGACATCTAATTAGGAGTCACACATATCCTTTTTTTAGTTTTTTTATTTATTTTTTTAAAAAAATTTTTTAGTTAATTCATTTAGTTAATTTATTTATTAGTTATTATCATTATTACATGCTGCTTAGATAAGAATAATCCCCAAATGGCGAATTTAAAGCGCCTGTAAAATGCATAATGGGAAAACGATGAACATATGTATGAATGCTGCTGCAAAATATAGCTATCTTCACATGTCAAAATGTTCACATTTTTTAAGCACTTAACCACGCATATATTTTAATTTCGTTGTTTTGAACCTAAATGATATTCAACATATAATTATGTTAAAATACTGTTGGATTGTGTTTTTATTTGTACAGTTTTGTGCCATCAGCGAAATAAGGTAAAATTTAAAAGTGCATCACATGTGAGTTCCTACTGCTTAAAATACTGTCAAAGCACAAATTTTCAAGTGAACATATTTTGGTGGATGTCATATTTCACCCATTTCTCTGCAATTTTCAATTCACGGATTATATGAAATCTGTGATAAAATACTGTGCCACTGCTTTTATCATCAGCAAAATACCAGTACGTATGTGGAACTAAAAGCATGTTGAAATAAAATTAATGTATAGAGAGCAAAATAATTTCAGTACAGAAAACAAAAGTATTTGTTCATTTTATCAGTGCAGGGAAGCCGCAGAATATTATGCAAAGGGAATAGTTTTACTATCAATTGCTTTGTTTTCGCGTTTTTAAATTTCAGGGTTTTCATATTTTTTTTGATTTCTCTTTAGTTTTAACTATTTTGTAAATAATTCCTATTCAAACAATGTTAAAATCTTGTTTCACTGTTTTTAATTTTCAGAGTTTTGTGCCATCAGCGAAATAAGCAAAAATTTGAATACAGCTAAATGTTATTAAGCACTTTACAGTCATAAAATTTATTATACGTGAAGATTAACCTTCGCCTCGCAAAATTAAAATGAGAAAAGTCTACAACACCCGGTATTCCCAGGCGGTCACCCATCCAAGTACTAACCGGGCCCGACGTTGCTTAACTTCGGTGATCGGACGAGAACCGGTGTTTTCAACGTGGTATGGTCGTAGACATTGATGTTGCCTCGTAAAAGCAACTTAAACCCGCAGATTGAAGATCAGCACAGCCGTTAAAAGATAGGATTGAAATTCTGTTTATTTTTACACAGCATTATTCTTGTACACTTGTCCCATCGCTGTAATAATAATAATAATCTCCAAGACAGCACTATACACTATGTGCTGGTCAGGGTCCACGCTACGCATGCGCACTGACATATAAATGTCCTTCTTACTGTTATTTCACTTGGCGGAGTTGGCAATTTGGTTGAATATATTGAACACTGTATTAAAGGAGATGAAATTGGGCTTATGTCAGTGGTCAGACTGACTGAAATACGTGAGAATAGAGGAGAACTTGCAGCAATGAAACGGACTGTGGCTTCTGACGTACCAAAGCTTGAAAATGGAACGTATATTTATCCTTGTCATCATCGCAAAGCTACAAAACATGTGATTCATACATGAACGTGTAAACTTCATCAGCGAGGGCCAATTTCAAATAAAAGATTTTCAAACTCTTTGCTGACCAGTACCCTGTTTTTTTCCCAGTTGCTATCAAAATGTACGGAGCTAATTAAAACATTAATGTGAGCTCCCTATTTAGGCCTGCTGGTCCATATTAGTTTAAACAAATATGATAACTGTGTTGTATATTTCGTAATTTTACACCAGATATATTTGGATCAATATAAAACAAATCTTCCTAGTCTCCTTACTCTAGTTATCGCTTCTCGGCCTTTTGGCTAAGATCAAAGTGTAGTATCTGTTCTTATCAGCTTAATATCTGATACGTGCCCCATCGGGGTACTTCGATATTAAACTGATTTTTGGAACTGGGCGAAGAGTCAGGAGCTTGCTCCGCCTTTGCCACGGGTTGGCCTGGTATTGCAGTACCTCCAGGAACGGCCCACTCCCCTTGGGGAGACAAATAAAACCAAAAGTAGTAAATCCCACCCCACCCCCAGCCCCATCTGCCATTTCTCTGTGATTGTGACTGTCTGCGTTTCATTCAAACAACCATTCGACTTAATTGATCTTGAAGTTTAAATGGAATGGTCTTAGCTTTATAGAATTAAATACAACTGCAAATGAACAGATTCTAAAACAAAGGTAAGTACTGTGCGTGTCCTACCAAATGCACTCAGTCCTTCAAATGACTAGTGTGGCATAAAAAAAAAATTGCTGCTGTGCAAAATTCAATAAAATTAATGCTCTTCAAATCTAGTTGGTTTTTTTTTTTTTTTTTTTTTTTTTTGTTTTTTTGTTTTTATTGTGATTCTTTACAAAATGGCAATCAATTGAAAAAGTATAATTTGTGCATTGTCTCATTTCCTCCTGAAAAAAAAGGTATGATTAACACTGAAGGATGTGTACGTTTTGTGTATTTCCAAGCAGTAATGTGACCAAAAAAATGACTTAAAAACATTATACTCTAGATAGTCTTGCAGATTAATCTTGCCTAATTACGGATCCCAATGGTCCTAATCCACTTTTCAACCATGCCCTCTAAAGTCTCTCTCTCTTTTTTTTTTTAAGTGCATGGACATCTAATTAGGAGTCACACATATCCTTTTTTTAGTTTTTTTATTTATTTTTTTAAAAAAATTTTTTAGTTAATTCATTTAGTTAATTTATTTATTAGTTATTATCATTATTACATGCTGCTTAGATAAGAATAATCCCCAAATGGCGAATTTAAAGCGCCTGTAAAATGCATAATGGGAAAACGATGAACATATGTATGAATGCTGCTGCAAAATATAGCTATCTTCACATGTCAAAATGTTCACATTTTTTAAGCACTTAACCACGCATATATTTTAATTTCGTTGTTTTGAACCTAAATGATATTCAACATATAATTATGTTAAAATACTGTTGGATTGTGTTTTTATTTGTACAGTTTTGTGCCATCAGCGAAATAAGGTAAAATTTAAAAGTGCATCACATGTGAGTTCCTACTGCTTAAAATACTGTCAAAGCACAAATTTTCAAGTGAACATATTTTGGTGGATGTCATATTTCACCCATTTCTCTGCAATTTTCAATTCACGGATTATATGAAATCTGTGATAAAATACTGTGCCACTGCTTTTATCATCAGCAAAATACCAGTACGTATGTGGAACTAAAAGCATGTTGAAATAAAATTAATGTATAGAGAGCAAAATAATTTCAGTACAGAAAACAAAAGTATTTGTTCATTTTATCAGTGCAGGGAAGCCGCAGAATATTATGCAAAGGGAATAGTTTTACTATCAATTGCTTTGTTTTCGCGTTTTTAAATTTCAGGGTTTTCATATTTTTTTTGATTTCTCTTTAGTTTTAACTATTTTGTAAATAATTCCTATTCAAACAATGTTAAAATCTTGTTTCACTGTTTTTAATTTTCAGAGTTTTGTGCCATCAGCGAAATAAGCAAAAATTTGAATACAGCTAAATGTTATTAAGCACTTTACAGTCATAAAATTTATTATACGTGAAGATTAACCTTCGCCTCGCAAAATTAAAATGAGAAAAGTCTACAACACCCGGTATTCCCAGGCGGTCACCCATCCAAGTACTAACCGGGCCCGACGTTGCTTAACTTCGGTGATCGGACGAGAACCGGTGTTTTCAACGTGGTATGGTCGTAGACATTGATGTTGCCTCGTAAAAGCAACTTAAACCCGCAGATTGAAGATCAGCACAGCCGTTAAAAGATAGGATTGAAATTCTGTTTATTTTTACACAGCATTATTCTTGTACACTTGTCCCATCGCTGTAATAATAATAATAATCTCCAAGACAGCACTATACACTATGTGCTGGTCAGGGTCCACGCTACGCATGCGCACTGACATATAAATGTCCTTCTTACTGTTATTTCACTTGGCGGAGTTGGCAATTTGGTTGAATATATTGAACACTGTATTAAAGGAGATGAAATTGGGCTTATGTCAGTGGTCAGACTGACTGAAATACGTGAGAATAGAGGAGAACTTGCAGCAATGAAACGGACTGTGGCTTCTGACGTACCAAAGCTTGAAAATGGAACGTATATTTATCCTTGTCATCATCGCAAAGCTACAAAACATGTGATTCATACATGAACGTGTAAACTTCATCAGCGAGGGCCAATTTCAAATAAAAGATTTTCAAACTCTTTGCTGACCAGTACCCTGTTTTTTTCCCAGTTGCTATCAAAATGTACGGAGCTAATTAAAACATTAATGTGAGCTCCCTATTTAGGCCTGCTGGTCCATATTAGTTTAAACAAATATGATAACTGTGTTGTATATTTCGTAATTTTACACCAGATATATTTGGATCAATATAAAACAAATCTTCCTAGTCTCCTTACTCTAGTTATCGCTTCTCGGCCTTTTGGCTAAGATCAAAGTGTAGTATCTGTTCTTATCAGCTTAATATCTGATACGTGCCCCATCGGGGTACTTCGATATTAAACTGATTTTTGGAACTGGGCGAAGAGTCAGGAGCTTGCTCCGCCTTTGCCACGGGTTGGCCTGGTATTGCAGTACCTCCAGGAACGGCCCACTCCCCTTGGGGAGAAAAATAAAACCAAAAGTAGTAAATCCCACCCCACCCCCAGCCCCATCTGCCATTTCTCTGTGATTGTGACTGTCTGCGTTTCATTCAAACAACCATTCGACTTAATTGATCTTGAAGTTTAAATGGAATGGTCTTAGCTTTATAGAATTAAATACAACTGCAAATGAACAGATTCTAAAACAAAGGTAAGTACTGTGCGTGTCCTACCAAATGCACTCAGTCCTTCAAATGACTAGTGTGGCATAAAAAAAAAATTGCTGCTGTGCAAAATTCAATAAAATTAATGCTCTTCAAATCTAGTTGGTTTTTTTTTTTTTTTTTTTTTTGTTTTTTTGTTTTTATTGTGATTCTTTACAAAATGGCAATCAATTGAAAAAGTATAATTTGTGCATTGTCTCATTTCCTCCTGAAAAAAAAGGTATGATTAACACTGAAGGATGTGTACGTTTTGTGTATTTCCAAGCAGTAATGTGACCAAAAAAATGACTTAAAAACATTATACTCTAGATAGTCTTGCAGATTAATCTTGCCTAATTACGGATCCCAATGGTCCTAATCCACTTTTCAACCATGCCCTCTAAAGTCTCTCTCTCTTTTTTTTTTTAAGTGCATGGACATCTAATTAGGAGTCACACATATCCTTTTTTTAGTTTTTTTATTTATTTTTTTAAAAAAATTTTTTAGTTAATTCATTTAGTTAATTTATTTATTAGTTATTATCATTATTACATGCTGCTTAGATAAGAATAATCCCCAAATGGCGAATTTAAAGCGCCTGTAAAATGCATAATGGGAAAACGATGAACATATGTATGAATGCTGCTGCAAAATATAGCTATCTTCACATGTCAAAATGTTCACATTTTTTAAGCACTTAACCACGCATATATTTTAATTTCGTTGTTTTGAACCTAAATGATATTCAACATATAATTATGTTAAAATACTGTTGGATTGTGTTTTTATTTGTACAGTTTTGTGCCATCAGCGAAATAAGGTAAAATTTAAAAGTGCATCACATGTGAGTTCCTACTGCTTAAAATACTGTCAAAGCACAAATTTTCAAGTGAACATATTTTGGTGGATGTCATATTTCACCCATTTCTCTGCAATTTTCAATTCACGGATTATATGAAATCTGTGATAAAATACTGTGCCACTGCTTTTATCATCAGCAAAATACCAGTACGTATGTGGAACTAAAAGCATGTTGAAATAAAATTAATGTATAGAGAGCAAAATAATTTCAGTACAGAAAACAAAAGTATTTGTTCATTTTATCAGTGCAGGGAAGCCGCAGAATATTATGCAAAGGGAATAGTTTTACTATCAATTGCTTTGTTTTCGCGTTTTTAAATTTCAGGGTTTTCATATTTTTTTTGATTTCTCTTTAGTTTTAACTATTTTGTAAATAATTCCTATTCAAACAATGTAAAAATCTTGTTTCACTGTTTTTAATTTTCAGAGTTTTGTGCCATCAGCGAAATAAGCAAAAATTTGAATACAGCTAAATGTTATTAAGCACTTTACAGTCATAAAATTTATTATACGTGAAGATTAACCTTCGCCTCGCAAAATTAAAATGAGAAAAGTCTACAACACCCGGTATTCCCAGGCGGTCACCCATCCAAGTACTAACCGGGCCCGACGTTGCTTAACTTCGGTGATCGGACGAGAACCGGTGTTTTCAACGTGGTATGGTCGTAGACATTGATGTTGCCTCGTAAAAGCAACTTAAACCCGCAGATTGAAGATCAGCACAGCCGTTAAAAGATAGGATTGAAATTCTGTTTATTTTTACACAGCATTATTCTTGTACACTTGTCCCATCGCTGTAATAATAATAATAATCTCCAAGACAGCACTATACACTATGTGCTGGTCAGGGTCCACGCTACGCATGCGCACTGACATATAAATGTCCTTCTTACTGTTATTTCACTTGGCGGAGTTGGCAATTTGGTTGAATATATTGAACACTGTATTAAAGGAGATGAAATTGGGCTTATGTCAGTGGTCAGACTGACTGAAATACGTGAGAATAGAGGAGAACTTGCAGCAATGAAACGGACTGTGGCTTCTGACGTACCAAAGCTTGAAAATGGAACGTATATTTATCCTTGTCATCATCGCAAAGCTACAAAACATGTGATTCATACATGAACGTGTAAACTTCATCAGCGAGGGCCAATTTCAAATAAAAGATTTTCAAACTCTTTGCTGACCAGTACCCTGTTTTTTTCCCAGTTGCTATCAAAATGTACGGAGCTAATTAAAACATTAATGTGAGCTCCCTATTTAGGCCTGCTGGTCCATATTAGTTTAAACAAATATGATAACTGTGTTGTATATTTCGTAATTTTACACCAGATATATTTGGATCAATATAAAACAAATCTTCCTAGTCTCCTTACTCTAGTTATCGCTTCTCGGCCTTTTGGCTAAGATCAAAGTGTAGTATCTGTTCTTATCAGCTTAATATCTGATACGTGCCCCATCGGGGTACTTCGATATTAAACTGATTTTTGGAACTGGGCGAAGAGTCAGGAGCTTGCTCCGCCTTTGCCACGGGTTGGCCTGGTATTGCAGTACCTCCAGGAACGGCCCACTCCCCTTGGGGAGAAAAATAAAACCAAAAGTAGTAAATCCCACCCCACCCCCAGCCCCATCTGCCATTTCTCTGTGATTGTGACTGTCTGCGTTTCATTCAAACAACCATTCGACTTAATTGATCTTGAAGTTTAAATGGAATGGTCTTAGCTTTATAGAATTAAATACAACTGCAAATGAACAGATTCCAAAACAAAGGTAAGTACTGTGCGTGTCCTACCAAATGCACTCAGTCCTTCAAATGACTAGTGTGGCATAAAAAAAAAATTGCTGCTGTGCAAAATTCAATAAAATTAATGCTCTTCAAATCTAGTTGGTTTTTTTTTTTTTTTTTTTTTTTTGTTTTTTTGTTTTTATTGTGATTCTTTACAAAATGGCAATCAATTGAAAAAGTATAATTTGTGCATTGTCTCATTTCCTCCTGAAAAAAAAAGGTATGATTAACACTGAAGGATGTGTACGTTTTGTGTATTTCCAAGCAGTAATGTGACCAAAAAAATGACTTAAAAACATTATACTCTAGATAGTCTTGCAGATTAATCTTGCCTAATTACGGATCCCAATGGTCCTAATCCACTTTTCAACCATGCCCTCTAAAGTCTCTCTCTCTTTTTTTTTTTAAGTGCATGGACATCTAATTAGGAGTCACACATATCCTTTTTTTAGTTTTTTTATTTATTTTTTTAAAAAAATTTTTTAGTTAATTCATTTAGTTAATTTATTTATTAGTTATTATCATTATTACATGCTGCTTAGATAAGAATAATCCCCAAATGGCGAATTTAAAGCGCCTGTAAAATGCATAATGGGAAAACGATGAACATATGTATGAATGCTGCTGCAAAATATAGCTATCTTCACATGTCAAAATGTTCACATTTTTTAAGCACTTAACCACGCATATATTTTAATTTCGTTGTTTTGAACCTAAATGATATTCAACATATAATTATGTTAAAATACTGTTGGATTGTGTTTTTATTTGTACAGTTTTGTGCCATCAGCGAAATAAGGTAAAATTTAAAAGTGCATCACATGTGAGTTCCTACTGCTTAAAATACTGTCAAAGCACAAATTTTCAAGTGAACATATTTTGGTGGATGTCATATTTCACCCATTTCTCTGCAATTTTCAATTCACGGATTATATGAAATCTGTGATAAAATACTGTGCCACTGCTTTTATCATCAGCAAAATACCAGTACGTATGTGGAACTAAAAGCATGTTGAAATAAAATTAATGTATAGAGAGCAAAATAATTTCAGTACAGAAAACAAAAGTATTTGTTCATTTTATCAGTGCAGGGAAGCCGCAGAATATTATGCAAAGGGAATAGTTTTACTATCAATTGCTTTGTTTTCGCGTTTTTAAATTTCAGGGTTTTCATATTTTTTTTGATTTCTCTTTAGTTTTAACTATTTTGTAAATAATTCCTATTCAAACAATGTTAAAATCTTGTTTCACTGTTTTTAATTTTCAGAGTTTTGTGCCATCAGCGAAATAAGCAAAAATTTGAATACAGCTAAATGTTATTAAGCACTTTACAGTCATAAAATTTATTATACGTGAAGATTAACCTTCGCCTCGCAAAATTAAAATGAGAAAAGTCTACAACACCCGGTATTCCCAGGCGGTCACCCATCCAAGTACTAACCGGGCCCGACGTTGCTTAACTTCGGTGATCGGACGAGAACCGGTGTTTTCAACGTGGTATGGTCGTAGACATTGATGTTGCCTCGTAAAAGCAACTTAAACCCGCAGATTGAAGATCAGCACAGCCGTTAAAAGATAGGATTGAAATTCTGTTTATTTTTACACAGCATTATTCTTGTACACTTGTCCCATCGCTGTAATAATGATAATAATCTCCAAGACAGCACTATACACTATGTGCTGGTCAGGGTCCACGCTACGCATGCGCACTGACATATAAATGTCCTTCTTACTGTTATTTCACTTGGCGGAGTTGGCAATTTGGTTGAATATATTGAACACTGTATTAAAGGAGATGAAATTGGGCTTATGTCAGTGGTCAGACTGACTGAAATACGTGAGAATAGAGGAGAACTTGCAGCAATGAAACGGACTGTGGCTTCTGACGTACCAAAGCTTGAAAATGGAACGTATATTTATCCTTGTCATCATCGCAAAGCTACAAAACATGTGATTCATACATGAACGTGTAAACTTCATCAGCGAGGGCCAATTTCAAATAAAAGATTTTCAAACTCTTTGCTGACCAGTACCCTGTTTTTTTCCCAGTTGCTATCAAAATGTACGGAGCTAATTAAAACATTAATGTGAGCTCCCTATTTAGGCCTGCTGGTCCATATTAGTTTAAACAAATATGATAACTGTGTTGTATATTTCGTAATTTTACACCAGATATATTTGGATCAATATAAAACAAATCTTCCTAGTCTCCTTACTCTAGTTATCGCTTCTCGGCCTTTTGGCTAAGATCAAAGTGTAGTATCTGTTCTTATCAGCTTAATATCTGATACGTGCCCCATCGGGGTACTTCGATATTAAACTGATTTTTGGAACTGGGCGAAGAGTCAGGAGCTTGCTCCGCCTTTGCCACGGGTTGGCCTGGTATTGCAGTACCTCCAGGAACGGCCCACTCCCCTTGGGGAGAAAAATAAAACCAAAAGTAGTAAATCCCACCCCACCCCCAGCCCCATCTGCCATTTCTCTGTGATTGTGACTGTCTGCGTTTCATTCAAACAACCATTCGACTTAATTGATCTTGAAGTTTAAATGGAATGGTCTTAGCTTTATAGAATTAAATACAACTGCAAATGAACAGATTCTAAAACAAAGGTAAGTACTGTGCGTGTCCTACCAAATGCACTCAGTCCTTCAAATGACTAGTGTGGCATAAAAAAAAAATTGCTGCTGTGCAAAATTCAATAAAATTAATGCTCTTCAAATCTAGTTGGTTTTTTTTTTTTTTTTTTTTTTTTTTTGTTTTGTTTTTATTGTGATTCTTTACAAAATGGCAATCAATTGAAAAAGTATAATTTGTGCATTGTCTCATTTCCTCCTGAAAAAAAAGGTATGATTAACACTGAAGGATGTGTACGTTTTGTGTATTTCCAAGCAGTAATGTGACCAAAAAAATGACTTAAAAACATTATACTCTAGATAGTCTTGCAGATTAATCTTGCCTAATTACGGATCCCAATGGTCCTAATCCACTTTTCAACCATGCCCTCTAAAGTCTCTCTCTCTTTTTTTTTTAAGTGCATGGACATCTAATTAGGAGTCACACATATCCTTTTTTTAGTTTTTTTATTTATTTTTTTTAAAAAATTTTTTAGTTAATTCATTTAGTTAATTTATTTATTAGTTATTATCATTATTACATGCTGCTTAGATAAGAATAATCCCCAAATGGCGAATTTAAAGCGCCTGTAAAATGCATAATGGGAAAACGATGAACATATGTAGGAATGCTGCTGCAAAATATAGCTATCTTCACATGTCAAAATGTTCACATTTTTTAAGCTCTTAACCACGCATATATTTTAATTTCGTTGTTTTGAACCTAAATGATATTCAACATATAATTATGTTAAAATACTGTTGGATTGTGTTTTTATTTGTACAGTTTTGTGCCATCAGCGAAATAAGGTAAAATTTAAAAGTGCATCACATGTGAGTTCCTACTGCTTAAAATACTGTCAAAGCACAAATTTTCAAGTGAACATATTTTGGTGGATGTCATATTTCACCCATTTCTCTGCAATTTTCAATTCACGGATTATATGAAATCTGTGATAAAATACTGTGCCACTGCTTTTATCATCAGCAAAATACCAGTACGTATGTGGAACTAAAAGCATGTTGAAATAAAATTAATGTATAGAGAGCAAAATAATTTCAGTACAGAAAACAAAAGTATTTGTTCATTTTATCAGTGCAGGGAAGCCGCAGAATATTATGCAAAGGGAATAGTTTTACTATCAATTGCTTTGTTTTCGCGTTTTTAAATTTCAGGGTTTTCATATTTTTTTTGATTTCTCTTTAGTTTTAACTATTTTGTAAATAATTCCTATTCAAACAATGTTAAAATCTTGTTTCACTGTTTTTAATTTTCAGAGTTTTGTGCCATCAGCGAAATAAGCAAAAATTTGAATACAGCTAAATGTTATTAAGCACTTTACAGTCATAAAATTTATTATACGTGAAGATTAACCTTCGCCTCGCAAAATTAAAATGAGAAAAGTCTACAACACCCGGTATTCCCAGGCGGTCACCCATCCAAGTACTAACCGGGCCCGACGTTGCTTAACTTCGGTGATCGGACGAGAACCGGTGTTTTCAACGTGGTATGGTCGTAGACATTGATGTTGCCTCGTAAAAGCAACTTAAACCCGCAGATTGAAGATCAGCACAGCCGTTAAAAGATAGGATTGAAATTCTGTTTATTTTTACACAGCATTATTCTTGTACACTTGTCCCATCGCTGTAATAATAATAATAATAATCTCCAAGACAGCACTATACACTATGTGCTGGTCAGGGTCCACGCTACGCATGCGCACTGACATATAAATGTCCTTCTTACTGTTATTTCACTTGGCGGAGTTGGCAATTTGGTTGAATATATTGAACACTGTATTAAAGGAGATGAAATTGGGCTTATGTCAGTGGTCAGACTGACTGAAATACGTGAGAATAGAGGAGAACTTGCAGCAATGAAACGGACTGTGGCTTCTGACGTACCAAAGCTTGAAAATGGAACGTATATTTATCCTTGTCATCATCGCAAAGCTACAAAACATGTGATTCATACATGAACGTGTAAACTTCATCAGCGAGGGCCAATTTCAAATAAAAGATTTTCAAACTCTTTGCTGACCAGTACCCTGTTTTTTTCCCAGTTGCTATCAAAATGTACGGAGCTAATTAAAACATTAATGTGAGCTCCCTATTTAGGCCTGCTGGTCCATATTAGTTTAAACAAATATGATAACTGTGTTGTATATTTCGTAATTTTACACCAGATATATTTGGATCAATATAAAACAAATCTTCCTAGTCTCCTTACTCTAGTTATCGCTTCTCGGCCTTTTGGCTAAGATCAAAGTGTAGTATCTGTTCTTATCAGCTTAATATCTGATACGTGCCCCATCGGGGTACTTCGATATTAAACTGATTTTTGGAACTGGGCGAAGAGTCAGGAGCTTGCTCCGCCTTTGCCACGGGTTGGCCTGGTATTGCAGTACCTCCAGGAACGGCCCACTCCCCTTGGGGAGACAAATAAAACCAAAAGTAGTAAATCCCACCCCACCCCCAGCCCCATCTGCCATTTCTCTGTGATTGTGACTGTCTGCGTTTCATTCAAACAACCATTCGACTTAATTGATCTTGAAGTTTAAATGGAATGGTCTTAGCTTTATAGAATTAAATACAACTGCAAATGAACAGATTCTAAAACAAAGGTAAGTACTGTGCGTGTCCTACCAAATGCACTCAGTCCTTCAAATGACTAGTGTGGCATAAAAAAAAAATTGCTGCTGTGCAAAATTCAATAAAATTAATGCTCTTCAAATCTAGTTGGTTTTTTTTTTTTTTTTTTTTTTTTTTGTTTTTGTTTTTATTGTGATTCTTTACAAAATGGCAATCAATTGAAAAAGTATAATTTGTGCATTGTCTCATTTCCTCCTGAAAAAAAAGGTATGATTAACACTGAAGGATGTGTACGTTTTGTGTATTTCCAAGCAGTAATGTGACCAAAAAAATGACTTAAAAACATTATACTCTAGATAGTCTTGCAGATTAATCTTGCCTAATTACGGATCCCAATGGTCCTAATCCACTTTTCAACCATGCCCTCTAAAGTCTCTCTCTCTTTTTTTTTTTAAGTGCATGGACATCTAATTAGGAGTCACACATATCCTTTTTTTAGTTTTTTTATTTATTTTTTTAAAAAAATTTTTTAGTTAATTCATTTAGTTAATTTATTTATTAGTTATTATCATTATTACATGCTGCTTAGATAAGAATAATCCCCAAATGGCGAATTTAAAGCGCCTGTAAAATGCATAATGGGAAAACGATGAACATATGTATGAATGCTGCTGCAAAATATAGCTATCTTCACATGTCAAAATGTTCACATTTTTTAAGCACTTAACCACGCATATATTTTAATTTCGTTGTTTTGAACCTAAATGATATTCAACATATAATTATGTTAAAATACTGTTGGATTGTGTTTTTATTTGTACAGTTTTGTGCCATCAGCGAAATAAGGTAAAATTTAAAAGTGCATCACATGTGAGTTCCTACTGCTTAAAATACTGTCAAAGCACAAATTTTCAAGTGAACATATTTTGGTGGATGTCATATTTCACCCATTTCTCTGCAATTTTCAATTCACGGATTATATGAAATCTGTGATAAAATACTGTGCCACTGCTTTTATCATCAGCAAAATACCAGTACGTATGTGGAACTAAAAGCATGTTGAAATAAAATTAATGTATAGAGAGCAAAATAATTTCAGTACAGAAAACAAAAGTATTTGTTCATTTTATCAGTGCAGGGAAGCCGCAGAATATTATGCAAAGGGAATAGTTTTACTATCAATTGCTTTGTTTTCGCGTTTTTAAATTTCAGGGTTTTCATATTTTTTTTGATTTCTCTTTAGTTTTAACTATTTTGTAAATAATTCCTATTCAAACAATGTTAAAATCTTGTTTCACTGTTTTTAATTTTCAGAGTTTTGTGCCATCAGCGAAATAAGCAAAAATTTGAATACAGCTAAATGTTATTAAGCACTTTACAGTCATAAAATTTATTATACGTGAAGATTAACCTTCGCCTCGCAAAATTAAAATGAGAAAAGTCTACAACACCCGGTATTCCCAGGCGGTCACCCATCCAAGTACTAACCGGGCCCGACGTTGCTTAACTTCGGTGATCGGACGAGAACCGGTGTTTTCAACGTGGTATGGTCGTAGACATTGATGTTGCCTCGTAAAAGCAACTTAAACCCGCAGATTGAAGATCAGCACAGCCGTTAAAAGATAGGATTGAAATTCTGTTTATTTTTACACAGCATTATTCTTGTACACTTGTCCCATCGCTGTAATAATAATAATAATCTCCAAGACAGCACTATACACTATGTGCTGGTCAGGGTCCACGCTACGCATGCGCACTGACATATAAATGTCCTTCTTACTGTTATTTCACTTGGCGGAGTTGGCAATTTGGTTGAATATATTGAACACTGTATTAAAGGAGATGAAATTGGGCTTATGTCAGTGGTCAGACTGACTGAAATACGTGAGAATAGAGGAGAACTTGCAGCAATGAAACGGACTGTGGCTTCTGACTTACCAAAGCTTGAAAATGGAACGTATATTTATCCTTGTCATCATCGCAAAGCTACAAAACATGTGATTCATACATGAACGTGTAAACTTCATCAGCGAGGGCCAATTTCAAATAAAAGATTTTCAAACTCTTTGCTGACCAGTACCCTGTTTTTTTCCCAGTTGCTATCAAAATGTACGGAGCTAATTAAAACATTAATGTGAGCTCCCTATTTAGGCCTGCTGGTCCATATTAGTTTAAACAAATATGATAACTGTGTTGTATATTTCGTAATTTTACACCAGATATATTTGGATCAATATAAAACAAATCTTCCTAGTCTCCTTACTCTAGTTATCGCTTCTCGGCCTTTTGGCTAAGATCAAAGTGTAGTATCTGTTCTTATCAGCTTAATATCTGATACGTGCCCCATCGGGGTACTTCGATATTAAACTGATTTTTGGAACTGGGCGAAGAGTCAGGAGCTTGCTCCGCCTTTGCCACGGGTTGGCCTGGTATTGCAGTACCTCCAGGAACGGCCCACTCCCCTTGGGGAGAAAAATAAAACCAAAAGTAGTAAATCCCACCCCACCCCTAGCCCCATCTGCCATTTCTCTGTGATTGTGACTGTCTGCGTTTCATTCAAACAACCATTCGACTTAATTGATCTTGAAGTTTAAATGGAATGGTCTTAGCTTTATAGAATTAAATACAACTGCAAATGAACAGATTCTAAAACAAAGGTAAGTACTGTGCGTGTCCTACCAAATGCACTCAGTCCTTCAAATGACTAGTGTGGCATAAAAAAAAAATTGCTGCTGTGCAAAATTCAATAAAATTAATGCTCTTCAAATCTAGTTGGTTTTTTTTTTTTTTTTTTTTTTTTTTGTTTTTGTTTTTATTGTGATTCTTTACAAAATGGCAATCAATTGAAAAAGTATAATTTGTGCATTGTCTCATTTCCTCCTGAAAAAAAAGGTATGATTAACACTGAAGGATGTGTACGTTTTGTGTATTTCCAAGCAGTAATGTGACCAAAAAAATGACTTAAAAACATTATACTCTAGATAGTCTTGCAGATTAATCTTGCCTAATTACGGATCCCAATGGTCCTAATCCACTTTTCAACCATGCCCTCTAAAGTCTCTCTCTCTTTTTTTTTTTAAGTGCATGGACATCTAATTAGGAGTCACACATATCCTTTTTTTAGTTTTTTTATTTATTTTTTTAAAAAAATTTTTTAGTTAATTCATTTAGTTAATTTATTTATTAGTTATTATCATTATTACATGCTGCTTAGATAAGAATAATCCCCAAATGGCGAATTTAAAGCGCCTGTAAAATGCATAATGGGAAAACGATGAACATATGTATGAATGCTGCTGCAAAATATAGCTATCTTCACATGTCAAAATGTTCACATTTTTTAAGCACTTAACCACGCATATATTTTAATTTCGTTGTTTTGAACCTAAATGATATTCAACATATAATTATGTTAAAATACTGTTGGATTGTGTTTTTATTTGTACAGTTTTGTGCCATCAGCGAAATAAGGTAAAATTTAAAAGTGCATCACATGTGAGTTCCTACTGCTTAAAATACTGTCAAAGCACAAATTTTCAAGTGAACATATTTTGGTGGATGTCATATTTCACCCATTTCTCTGCAATTTTCAATTCACGGATTATATGAAATCTGTGATAAAATACTGTGCCACTGCTTTTATCATCAGCAAAATACCAGTACGTATGTGGAACTAAAAGCATGTTGAAATAAAATTAATGTATAGAGAGCAAAATAATTTCAGTACAGAAAACAAAAGTATTTGTTCATTTTATCAGTGCAGGGAAGCCGCAGAATATTATGCAAAGGGAATAGTTTTACTATCAATTGCTTTGTTTTCGCGTTTTTAAATTTCAGGGTTTTCATATTTTTTTTGATTTCTCTTTAGTTTTAACTATTTTGTAAATAATTCCTATTCAAACAATGTTAAAATCTTGTTTCACTGTTTTTAATTTTCAGAGTTTTGTGCCATCAGCGAAATAAGCAAAAATTTGAATACAGCTAAATGTTATTAAGCACTTTACAGTCATAAAATTTATTATACGTGAAGATTAACCTTCGCCTCGCAAAATTAAAATGAGAAAAGTCTACAACACCCGGTATTCCCAGGCGGTCACCCATCCAAGTACTAACCGGGCCCGACGTTGCTTAACTTCGGTGATCGGACGAGAACCGGTGTTTTCAACGTGGTATGGTCGTAGACATTGATGTTGCCTCGTAAAAGCAACTTAAACCCGCAGATTGAAGATCAGCACAGCCGTTAAAAGATAGGATTGAAATTCTGTTTATTTTTACACAGCATTATTCTTGTACACTTGTCCCATCGCTGTAATAATAATAATAATCTCCAAGACAGCACTATACACTATGTGCTGGTCAGGGTCCACGCTACGCATGCGCACTGACATATAAATGTCCTTCTTACTGTTATTTCACTTGGCGGAGTTGGCAATTTGGTTGAATATATTGAACACTGTATTAAAGGAGATGAAATTGGGCTTATGTCAGTGGTCAGACTGACTGAAATACGTGAGAATAGAGGAGAACTTGCAGCAATGAAACGGACTGTGGCTTCTGACGTACCAAAGCTTGAAAATGGAACGTATATTTATCCTTGTCATCATCGCAAAGCTACAAAACATGTGATTCATACATGAACGTGTAAACTTCATCAGCGAGGGCCAATTTCAAATAAAAGATTTTCAAACTCTTTGCTGACCAGTACCCTGTTTTTTTCCCAGTTGCTATCAAAATGTACGGAGCTAATTAAAACATTAATGTGAGCTCCCTATTTAGGCCTGCTGGTCCATATTAGTTTAAACAAATATGATAACTGTGTTGTATATTTCGTAATTTTACACCAGATATATTTGGATCAATATAAAACAAATCTTCCTAGTCTCCTTACTCTAGTTATCGCTTCTCGGCCTTTTGGCTAAGATCAAAGTGTAGTATCTGTTCTTATCAGCTTAATATCTGATACGTGCCCCATCGGGGTACTTCGATATTAAACTGATTTTTGGAACTGGGCGAAGAGTCAGGAGCTTGCTCCGCCTTTGCCACGGGTTGGCCTGGTATTGCAGTACCTCCAGGAACGGCCCACTCCCCTTGGGGAGAAAAATAAAACCAAAAGTAGTAAATCCCACCCCACCCCCAGCCCCATCTGCCATTTCTCTGTGATTGTGACTGTCTGCGTTTCATTCAAACAACCATTCGACTTAATTGATCTTGAAGTTTAAATGGAATGGTCTTAGCTTTATAGAATTAAATACAACTGCAAATGAACAGATTCTAAAACAAAGGTAAGTACTGTGCGTGTCCTACCAAATGCACTCAGTCCTTCAAATGACTAGTGTGGCATAAAAAAAAAATTGCTGCTGTGCAAAATTCAATAAAATTAATGCTCTTCAAATCTAGTTGGTTTTTTTTTTTTTGTTTTTGTTTTTTTGTTTTTTTGTTTTTATTGTGATTCTTTACAAAATGGCAATCAATTGAAAAAGTATAATTTGTGCATTGTCTCATTTCCTCCTGAAAAAAAAGGTATGATTAACACTGAAGGATGTGTACGTTTTGTGTATTTCCAAGCAGTAATGTGACCAAAAAAATGACTTAAAAACATTATACTCTAGATAGTCTTGCAGATTAATCTTGCCTAATTACGGATCCCAATGGTCCTAATCCACTTTTCAACCATGCCCTCTAAAGTCTCTCTCTCTTTTTTTTTTTAAGTGCATGGACATCTAATTAGGAGTCACACATATCCTTTTTTTAGTTTTTTTATTTATTTTTTTAAAAAAATTTTTTAGTTAATTCATTTAGTTAATTTATTTATTAGTTATTATCATTATTACATGCTGCTTAGATAAGAATAATCCCCAAATGGCGAATTTAAAGCGCCTGTAAAATGCATAATGGGAAAACGATGAACATATGTATGAATGCTGCTGCAAAATATAGCTATCTTCACATGTCAAAATGTTCACATTTTTTAAGCACTTAACCACGCATATATTTTAATTTCGTTGTTTTGAACCTAAATGATATTCAACATATAATTATGTTAAAATACTGTTGGATTGTGTTTTTATTTGTACAGTTTTGTGCCATCAGCGAAATAAGGTAAAATTTAAAAGTGCATCACATGTGAGTTCCTACTGCTTAAAATACTGTCAAAGCACAAATTTTCAAGTGAACATATTTTGGTGGATGTCATATTTCACCCATTTCTCTGCAATTTTCAATTCACGGATTATATGAAATCTGTGATAAAATACTGTGCCACTGCTTTTATCATCAGCAAAATACCAGTACGTATGTGGAACTAAAAGCATGTTGAAATAAAATTAATGTATAGAGAGCAAAATAATTTCAGTACAGAAAACAAAAGTATTTGTTCATTTTATCAGTGCAGGGAAGCCGCAGAATATTATGCAAAGGGAATAGTTTTACTATCAATTGCTTTGTTTTCGCGTTTTTAAATTTCAGGGTTTTCATATTTTTTTTGATTTCTCTTTAGTTTTAACTATTTTGTAAATAATTCCTATTCAAACAATGTTAAAATCTTGTTTCACTGTTTTTAATTTTCAGAGTTTTGTGCCATCAGCGAAATAAGCAAAAATTTGAATACAGCTAAATGTTATTAAGCACTTTACAGTCATAAAATTTATTATACGTGAAGATTAACCTTCGCCTCGCAAAATTAAAATGAGAAAAGTCTACAACACCCGGTATTCCCAGGCGGTCACCCATCCAAGTACTAACCGGGCCCGACGTTGCTTAACTTCGGTGATCGGACGAGAACCTGTGTTTTCAACGTGGTATGGTCGTAGACATTGATGTTGCCTCGTAAAAGCAACTTAAACCCGCAGATTGAAGATCAGCACAGCCGTTAAAAGATAGGATTGAAATTCTGTTTATTTTTACACAGCATTATTCTTGTACACTTGTCCCATCGCTGTAATAATAATAATAATCTCCAAGACAGCACTATACACTATGTGCTGGTCAGGGTCCACGCTACGCATGCGCACTGACATATAAATGTCCTTCTTACTGTTATTTCACTTGGCGGAGTTGGCAATTTGGTTGAATATATTGAACACTGTATTAAAGGAGATGAAATTGGGCTTATGTCAGTGGTCAGACTGACTGAAATACGTGAGAATAGAGGAGAACTTGCAGCAATGAAACGGACTGTGGCTTCTGACGTACCAAAGCTTGAAAATGGAACGTATATTTATCCTTGTCATCATCGCAAAGCTACAAAACATGTGATTCATACATGAACGTGTAAACTTCATCAGCGAGGGCCAATTTCAAATAAAAGATTTTCAAACTCTTTGCTGACCAGTACCCTGTTTTTTTCCCAGTTGCTATCAAAATGTACGGAGCTAATTAAAACATTAATGTGAGCTCCCTATTTAGGCCTGCTGGTCCATATTAGTTTAAACAAATATGATAACTGTGTTGTATATTTCGTAATTTTACACCAGATATATTTGGATCAATATAAAACAAATCTTCCTAGTCTCCTTACTCTAGTTATCGCTTCTCGGCCTTTTGGCTAAGATCAAAGTGTAGTATCTGTTCTTATCAGCTTAATATCTGATACGTGCCCCATCGGGGTACTTCGATATTAAACTGATTTTTGGAACTGGGCGAAGAGTCAGGAGCTTGCTCCGCCTTTGCCACGGGTTGGCCTGGTATTGCAGTACCTCCAGGAACGGCCCACTCCCCTTGGGGAGAAAAATAAAACCAAAAGTAGTAAATCCCACCCCACCCCCAGCCCCATCTGCCATTTCTCTGTGATTGTGACTGTCTGCGTTTCATTCAAACAACCATTCGACTTAATTGATCTTGAAGTTTAAATGGAATGGTCTTAGCTTTATAGAATTAAATACAACTGCAAATGAACAGATTCTAAAACAAAGGTAAGTACTGTGCGTGTCCTACCAAATGCACTCAGTCCTTCAAATGACTAGTGTGGCATAAAAAAAAAATTGCTGCTGTGCAAAATTCAATAAAATTAATGCTCTTCAAATCTAGTTGGTTTTTTTTTTTTTTTTTTTTTTTTTGTTTTTTTGTTTTTATTGTGATTCTTTACAAAATGGCAATCAATTGAAAAAGTATAATTTGTGCATTGTCTCATTTCCTCCTGAAAAAAAAGGTATGATTAACACTGAAGGATGTGTACGTTTTGTGTATTTCCAAGCAGTAATGTGACCAAAAAAATGACTTAAAAACATTATACTCTAGATAGTCTTGCAGATTAATCTTGCCTAATTACGGATCCCAATGGTCCTAATCCACTTTTCAACCATGCCCTCTAAAGTCTCTCTCTCTTTTTTTTTTTAAGTGCATGGACATCTAATTAGGAGTCACACATATCCTTTTTTTAGTTTTTTTATTTATTTTTTAAAAAAAATTTTTTAGTTAATTCATTTAGTTAATTTATTTATTAGTTATTATCATTATTACATGCTGCTTAGATAAGAATAATCCCCAAATGGCGAATTTAAAGCGCCTGTAAAATGCATAATGGGAAAACGATGAACATATGTATGAATGCTGCTGCAAAATATAGCTATCTTCACATGTCAAAATGTTCACATTTTTTAAGCACTTAACCACGCATATATTTTAATTTCGTTGTTTTGAACCTAAATGATATTCAACATATAATTATGTTAAAATACTGTTGGATTGTGTTTTTATTTGTACAGTTTTGTGCCATCAGCGAAATAAGGTAAAATTTAAAAGTGCATCACATGTGAGTTCCTACTGCTTAAAATACTGTCAAAGCACAAATTTTCAAGTGAACATATTTTGGTGGATGTCATATTTCACCCATTTCTCTGCAATTTTCAATTCACGGATTATATGAAATCTGTGATAAAATACTGTGCCACTGCTTTTATCATCAGCAAAATACCAGTACGTATGTGGAACTAAAAGCATGTTGAAATAAAATTAATGTATAGAGAGCAAAATAATTTCAGTACAGAAAACAAAAGTATTTGTTCATTTTATCAGTGCAGGGAAGCCGCAGAATATTATGCAAAGGGAATAGTTTTACTATCAATTGCTTTGTTTTCGCGTTTTTAAATTTCAGGGTTTTCATATTTTTTTTTATTTCTCTTTAGTTTTAACTATTTTGTAAATAATTCCTATTCAAACAATGTTAAAATCTTGTTTCACTGTTTTTAATTTTCAGAGTTTTGTGCCATCAGCGAAATAAGCAAAAATTTGAATACAGCTAAATGTTATTAAGCACTTTACAGTCATAAAATTTATTATACGTGAAGATTAACCTTCGCCTCGCAAAATTAAAATGAGAAAAGTCTACAACACCCGGTATTCCCAGGCGGTCACCCATCCAAGTACTAACCGGGCCCGACGTTGCTTAACTTCGGTGATCGGACGAGAACCGGTGTTTTCAACGTGGTATGGTCGTAGACATTGATGTTGCCTCGTAAAAGCAACTTAAACCCGCAGATTGAAGATCAGCACAGCCGTTAAAAGATAGGATTGAAATTCTGTTTATTTTTACACAGCATTATTCTTGTACACTTGTCCCATCGCTGTAATAATAATAATAATCTCCAAGACAGCACTATACACTATGTGCTGGTCAGGGTCCACGCTACGCATGCGCACTGACATATAAATGTCCTTCTTACTGTTATTTCACTTGGCGGAGTTGGCAATTTGGTTGAATATATTGAACACTGTATTAAAGGAGATGAAATTGGGCTTATGTCAGTGGTCAGACTGACTGAAATACGTGAGAATAGAGGAGAACTTGCAGCAATGAAACGGACTGTGGCTTCTGACGTACCAAAGCTTGAAAATGGAACGTATATTTATCCTTGTCATCATCGCAAAGCTACAAAACATGTGATTCATACATGAACGTGTAAACTTCATCAGCGAGGGCCAATTTCAAATAAAAGATTTTCAAACTCTTTGCTGACCAGTACCCTGTTTTTTTCCCAGTTGCTATCAAAATGTACGGAGCTAATTAAAACATTAATGTGAGCTCCCTATTTAGGCCTGCTGGTCCATATTAGTTTAAACAAATATGATAACTGTGTTGTATATTTCGTAATTTTACACCAGATATATTTGGATCAATATAAAACAAATCTTCCTAGTCTCCT
The DNA here is from genome assembly GCA_964020975.1 of Hermodice carunculata. Classification (NCBI taxonomy): domain Eukaryota; kingdom Metazoa; phylum Annelida; class Polychaeta; order Eunicida; family Amphinomidae; genus Hermodice; species Hermodice carunculata. The sequence goes on from OZ026625.1 coordinate 74,255,195, forward strand.
TACTCTAGTTATCGCTTCTCGGCCTTTTGGCTAAGATCAAAGTGTAGTATCTGTTCTTATCAGCTTAATATCTGATACGTGCCCCATCGGGGTACTTCGATATTAAACTGATTTTTGGAACTGGGCGAAGAGTCAGGAGCTTGCTCCGCCTTTGCCACGGGTTGGCCTGGTATTGCAGTACCTCCAGGAACGGCCCACTCCCCTTGGGGAGAAAAATAAAACCAAAAGTAGTAAATCCCACCCCACCCCCAGCCCCATCTGCCATTTCTCTGTGATTGTGACTGTCTGCGTTTCATTCAAACAACCATTCGACTTAATTGATCTTGAAGTTTAAATGGAATGGTCTTAGCTTTATAGAATTAAATACAACTGCAAATGAACAGATTCTAAAACAAAGGTAAGTACTGTGCGTGTCCTACCAAATGCACTCAGTCCTTCAAATGACTAGTGTGGCATAAAAAAAAATTGCTGCTGTGCAAAATTCAATAAAATTAATGCTCTTCAAATCTAGTTGGTTTTTTTTTTTTTTTTTTTTTTTTTTTGTTTTTTTGTTTTTATTGTGATTCTTTACAAAATGGCAATCAATTGAAAAAGTATAATTTGTGCATTGTCTCATTTCCTCCTGAAAAAAAAGGTATGATTAACACTGAAGGATGTGTACGTTTTGTGTATTTCCAAGCAGTAATGTGACCAAAAAAATGACTTAAAAACATTATACTCTAGATAGTCTTGCAGATTAATCTTGCCTAATTACGGATCCCAATGGTCCTAATCCACTTTTCAACCATGCCCTCTAAAGTCTCTCTCTCTTTTTTTTTTTAAGTGCATGGACATCTAATTAGGAGTCACACATATCCTTTTTTTAGTTTTTTTATTTATTTTTTTAAAAAAATTTTTTAGTTAATTCATTTAGTTAATTTATTTATTAGTTATTATCATTATTACATGCTGCTTAGATAAGAATAATCCCCAAATGGCGAATTTAAAGCGCCTGTAAAATGCATAATGGGAAAACGATGAACATATGTATGAATGCTGCTGCAAAATATAGCTATCTTCACATGTCAAAATGTTCACATTTTTTAAGCACTTAACCACGCATATATTTTAATTTCGTTGTTTTGAACCTAAATGATATTCAACATATAATTATGTTAAAATACTGTTGGATTGTGTTTTTATTTGTACAGTTTTGTGCCATCAGCGAAATAAGGTAAAATTTAAAAGTGCATCACATGTGAGTTCCTACTGCTTAAAATACTGTCAAAGCACAAATTTTCAAGTGAACATATTTTGGTGGATGTCATATTTCACCCATTTCTCTGCAATTTTCAATTCACGGATTATATGAAATCTGTGATAAAATACTGTGCCACTGCTTTTATCATCAGCAAAATACCAGTACGTATGTGGAACTAAAAGCATGTTGAAATAAAATTAATGTATAGAGAGCAAAATAATTTCAGTACAGAAAACAAAAGTATTTGTTCATTTTATCAGTGCAGGGAAGCCGCAGAATATTATGCAAAGGGAATAGTTTTACTATCAATTGCTTTGTTTTCGCGTTTTTAAATTTCAGGGTTTTCATATTTTTTTTGATTTCTCTTTAGTTTTAACTATTTTGTAAATAATTCCTATTCAAACAATGTTAAAATCTTGTTTCACTGTTTTTAATTTTCAGAGTTTTGTGCCATCAGCGAAATAAGCAAAAATTTGAATACAGCTAAATGTTATTAAGCACTTTACAGTCATAAAATTTATTATACGTGAAGATTAACCTTCGCCTCGCAAAATTAAAATGAGAAAAGTCTACAACACCCGGTATTCCCAGGCGGTCACCCATCCAAGTACTAACCGGGCCCGACGTTGCTTAACTTCGGTGATCGGACGAGAACCGGTGTTTTCAACGTGGTATGGTCGTAGACATTGATGTTGCCTCGTAAAAGCAACTTAAACCCGCAGATTGAAGATCAGCACAGCCGTTAAAAGATAGGATTGAAATTCTGTTTATTTTTACACAGCATTATTCTTGTACACTTGTCCCATCGCTGTAATAATAATAATAATCTCCAAGACAGCACTATACACTATGTGCTGGTCAGGGTCCACGCTACGCATGCGCACTGACATATAAATGTCCTTCTTACTGTTATTTCACTTGGCGGAGTTGGCAATTTGGTTGAATATATTGAACACTGTATTAAAGGAGATGAAATTGGGCTTATGTCAGTGGTCAGACTGACTGAAATACGTGAGAATAGAGGAGAACTTGCAGCAATGAAACGGACTGTGGCTTCTGACGTACCAAAGCTTGAAAATGGAACGTATATTTATCCTTGTCATCATCGCAAAGCTACAAAACATGTGATTCATACATGAACGTGTAAACTTCATCAGCGAGGGCCAATTTCAAATAAAAGATTTTCAAACTCTTTGCTGACCAGTACCCTGTTTTTTTCCCAGTTGCTATCAAAATGTACGGAGCTAATTAAAACATTAATGTGAGCTCCCTATTTAGGCCTGCTGGTCCATATTAGTTTAAACAAATATGATAACTGTGTTGTATATTTCGTAATTTTACACCAGATATATTTGGATCAATATAAAACAAATCTTCCTAGTCTCCTTACTCTAGTTATCGCTTCTCGGCCTTTTGGCTAAGATCAAAGTGTAGTATCTGTTCTTATCAGCTTAATATCTGATACGTGCCCCATCGGGGTACTTCGATATTAAACTGATTTTTGGAACTGGGCGAAGAGTCAGGAGCTTGCTCCGCCTTTGCCACGGGTTGGCCTGGTATTGCAGTACCTCCAGGAACGGCCCACTCCCCTTGGGGAGAAAAATAAAACCAAAAGTAGTAAATCCCACCCCACCCCCAGCCCCATCTGCCATTTCTCTGTGATTGTGACTGTCTGCGTTTCATTCAAACAACCATTCGACTTAATTGATCTTGAAGTTTAAATGGAATGGTCTTAGCTTTATAGAATTAAATACAACTGCAAATGAACAGATTCTAAAACAAAGGTAAGTACTGTGCGTGTCCTACCAAATGCACTCAGTCCTTCAAATGACTAGTGTGGCATAAAAAAAAATTGCTGCTGTGCAAAATTCAATAAAATTAATGCTCTTCAAATCTAGTTGGTTTTTTTTTTTTTTTTTTTTTTTTTTGTTTTTTTTTTTTTATTGTGATTCTTTACAAAATGGCAATCAATTGAAAAAGTATAATTTGTGCATTGTCTCATTTCCTCCTGAAAAAAAAGGTATGATTAACACTGAAGGATGTGTACGTTTTGTGTATTTCCAAGCAGTAATGTGACCAAAAAAATGACTTAAAAACATTATACTCTAGATAGTCTTGCAGATTAATCTTGCCTAATTACGGATCCCAATGGTCCTAATCCACTTTTCAACCATGCCCTCTAAAGTCTCTCTCTCTTTTTTTTTTTAAGTGCATGGACATCTAATTAGGAGTCACACATATCCTTTTTTTAGTTTTTTTATTTATTTTTTTAAAAAAATTTTTTAGTTAATTCATTTAGTTAATTTATTTATTAGTTATTATCATTATTACATGCTGCTTAGATAAGAATAATCCCCAAATGGCGAATTTAAAGCGCCTGTAAAATGCATAATGGGAAAACGATGAACATATGTATGAATGCTGCTGCAAAATATAGCTATCTTCACATGTCAAAATGTTCACATTTTTTAAGCACTTAACCACGCATATATTTTAATTTCGTTGTTTTGAACCTAAATGATATTCAACATATAATTATGTTAAAATACTGTTGGATTGTGTTTTTATTTGTACAGTTTTGTGCCATCAGCGAAATAAGGTAAAATTTAAAAGTGCATCACATGTGAGTTCCTACTGCTTAAAATACTGTCAAAGCACAAATTTTCAAGTGAACATATTTTGGTGGATGTCATATTTCACCCATTTCTCTGCAATTTTCAATTCACGGATTATATGAAATCTGTGATAAAATACTGTGCCACTGCTTTTATCATCAGCAAAATACCAGTACGTATGTGGAACTAAAAGCATGTTGAAATAAAATTAATGTATAGAGAGCAAAATAATTTCAGTACAGAAAACAAAAGTATTTGTTCATTTTATCAGTGCAGGGAAGCCGCAGAATATTATGCAAAGGGAATAGTTTTACTATCAATTGCTTTGTTTTCGCGTTTTTAAATTTCAGGGTTTTCATATTTTTTTTGATTTCTCTTTAGTTTTAACTATTTTGTAAATAATTCCTATTCAAACAATGTTAAAATCTTGTTTCACTGTTTTTAATTTTCAGAGTTTTGTGCCATCAGCGAAATAAGCAAAAATTTGAATACAGCTAAATGTTATTAAGCACTTTACAGTCATAAAATTTATTATACGTGAAGATTAACCTTCGCCTCGCAAAATTAAAATGAGAAAAGTCTACAACACCCGGTATTCCCAGGCGGTCACCCATCCAAGTACTAACCGGGCCCGACGTTGCTTAACTTCGGTGATCGGACGAGAACCGGTGTTTTCAACGTGGTATGGTCGTAGACATTGATGTTGCCTCGTAAAAGCAACTTAAACCCGCAGATTGAAGATCAGCACAGCCGTTAAAAGATAGGATTGAAATTCTGTTTATTTTTACACAGCATTATTCTTGTACACTTGTCCCATCGCTGTAATAATAATAATAATCTCCAAGACAGCACTATACACTATGTGCTGGTCAGGGTCCACGCTACGCATGCGCACTGACATATAAATGTCCTTCTTACTGTTATTTCACTTGGCGGAGTTGGCAATTTGGTTGAATATATTGAACACTGTATTAAGGGAGATGAGATTGGGCTTATGTCAGTGGTCAGACTGACTGAAATACGTGAGAATAGAGGAGAACTTGCAGCAATGAAACGGACTGTGGCTTCTGACGTACCAAAGCTTGAAAATGGAACGTATATTTATCCTTGTCATCATCGCAAAGCTACAAAACATGTGATTCATACATGAACGTGTAAACTTCATCAGCGAGGGCCAATTTCAAATAAAAGATTTTCAAACTCTTTGCTGACCAGTACCCTGTTTTTTTCCCAGTTGCTATCAAAATGTACGGAGCTAATTAAAACATTAATGTGAGCTCCCTATTTAGGCCTGCTGGTCCATATTAGTTTAAACAAATATGATAACTGTGTTGTATATTTCGTAATTTTACACCAGATATATTTGGATCAATATAAAACAAATCTTCCTAGTCTCCTTACTCTAGTTATCGCTTCTCGGCCTTTTGGCTAAGATCAAAGTGTAGTATCTGTTCTTATCAGCTTAATATCTGATACGTGCCCCATCGGGGTACTTCGATATTAAACTGATTTTTGGAACTGGGCGAAGAGTCAGGAGCTTGCTCCGCCTTTGCCACGGGTTGGCCTGGTATTGCAGTACCTCCAGGAACGGCCCACTCCCCTTGGGGAGAAAAATAAAACCAAAAGTAGTAAATCCCACCCCACCCCCAGCCCCATCTGCCATTTCTCTGTGATTGTGACTGTCTGCGTTTCATTCAAACAACCATTCGACTTAATTGATCTTGAAGTTTAAATGGAATGGTCTTAGCTTTATAGAATTAAATACAACTGCAAATGAACAGATTCTAAAACAAAGGTAAGTACTGTGCGTGTCCTACCAAATGCACTCAGTCCTTCAAATGACTAGTGTGGCATAAAAAAAAAATTGCTGCTGTGCAAAATTCAATAAAATTAATGCTCTTCAAATCTAGTTGGTTTTTTTTGGTTTTTTTTTTTGTTTTTTTGTTTTTTTGTTTTTATTGTGATTCTTTACAAAATGGCAATCAATTGAAAAAGTATAATTTGTGCATTGTCTCATTTCCTCCTGAAAAAAAAGGTATGATTAACACTGAAGGATGTGTACGTTTTGTGTATTTCCAAGCAGTAATGTGACCAAAAAAATGACTTAAAAACATTATACTCTAGATAGTCTTGCAGATTAATCTTGCCTAATTACGGATCCCAATGGTCCTAATCCACTTTTCAACCATGCCCTCTAAAGTCTCTCTCTCTTTTTTTTTTTAAGTGCATGGACATCTAATTAGGAGTCACACATATCCTTTTTTTAGTTTTTTTATTTATTTTTTTAAAAAAATTTTTTAGTTAATTCATTTAGTTAATTTATTTATTAGTTATTATCATTATTACATGCTGCTTAGATAAGAATAATCCCCAAATGGCGAATTTAAAGCGCCTGTAAAATGCATAATGGGAAAACGATGAACATATGTATGAATGCTGCTGCAAAATATAGCTATCTTCACATGTCAAAATGTTCACATTTTTTAAGCACTTAACCACGCATATATTTTAATTTCGTTGTTTTGAACCTAAATGATATTCAACATATAATTATGTTAAAATACTGTTGGATTGTGTTTTTATTTGTACAGTTTTGTGCCATCAGCGAAATAAGGTAAAATTTAAAAGTGCATCACATGTGAGTTCCTACTGCTTAAAATACTGTCAAAGCACAAATTTTCAAGTGAACATATTTTGGTGGATGTCATATTTCACCCATTTCTCTGCAATTTTCAATTCACGGATTATATGAAATCTGTGATAAAATACTGTGCCACTGCTTTTATCATCAGCAAAATACCAGTACGTATGTGGAACTAAAAGCATGTTGAAATAAAATTAATGTATAGAGAGCAAAATAATTTCAGTACAGAAAACAAAAGTATTTGTTCATTTTATCAGTGCAGGGAAGCCGCAGAATATTATGCAAAGGGAATAGTTTTACTATCAATTGCTTTGTTTTCGCGTTTTTAAATTTCAGGGTTTTCATATTTTTTTTGATTTCTCTTTAGTTTTAACTATTTTGTAAATAATTCCTATTCAAACAATGTTAAAATCTTGTTTCACTGTTTTTAATTTTCAGAGTTTTGTGCCATCAGCGAAATAAGCAAAAATTTGAATACAGCTAAATGTTATTAAGCACTTTACAGTCATAAAATTTATTATACGTGAAGATTAACCTTCGCCTCGCAAAATTAAAATGAGAAAAGTCTACAACACCCGGTATTCCCAGGCGGTCACCCATCCAAGTACTAACCGGGCCCGACGTTGCTTAACTTCGGTGATCGGACGAGAACCGGTGTTTTCAACGTGGTATGGTCGTAGACATTGATGTTGCCTCGTAAAAGCAACTTAAACCCGCAGATTGAAGATCAGCACAGCCGTTAAAAGATAGGATTGAAATTCTGTTTATTTTTACACAGCATTATTCTTGTACACTTGTCCCATCGCTGTAATAATAATAATAATCTCCAAGACAGCACTATACACTATGTGCTGGTCAGGGTCCACGCTACGCATGCGCACTGACATATAAATGTCCTTCTTACTGTTATTTCACTTGGCGGAGTTGGCAATTTGGTTGAATATATTGAACACTGTATTAAAGGAGATGAAATTGGGCTTATGTCAGTGGTCAGACTGACTGAAATACGTGAGAATAGAGGAGAACTTGCAGCAATGAAACGGACTGTGGCTTCTGACGTACCAAAGCTTGAAAATGGAACGTATATTTATCCTTGTCATCATCGCAAAGCTACAAAACATGTGATTCATACATGAACGTGTAAACTTCATCAGCGAGGGCCAATTTCAAATAAAAGATTTTCAAACTCTTTGCTGACCAGTACCCTGTTTTTTTCCCAGTTGCTATCAAAATGTACGGAGCTAATTAAAACATTAATGTGAGCTCCCTATTTAGGCCTGCTGGTCCATATTAGTTTAAACAAATATGATAACTGTGTTGTATATTTCGTAATTTTACACCAGATATATTTGGATCAATATAAAACAAATCTTCCTAGTCTCCTTACTCTAGTTATCGCTTCTCGGCCTTTTGGCTAAGATCAAAGTGTAGTATCTGTTCTTATCAGCTTAATATCTGATACGTGCCCCATCGGGGTACTTCGATATTAAACTGATTTTTGGAACTGGGCGAAGAGTCAGGAGCTTGCTCCGCCTTTGCCACGGGTTGGCCTGGTATTGCAGTACCTCCAGGAACGGCCCACTCCCCTTGGGGAGAAAAATAAAACCAAAAGTAGTAAATCCCACCCCACCCCCAGCCCCATCTGCCATTTCTCTGTGATTGTGACTGTCTGCGTTTCATTCAAACAACCATTCGACTTAATTGATCTTGAAGTTTAAATGGAATGGTCTTAGCTTTATAGAATTAAATACAACTGCAAATGAACAGATTCTAAAACAAAGGTAAGTACTGTGCGTGTCCTACCAAATGCACTCAGTCCTTCAAATGACTAGTGTGGCATAAAAAAAAAATTGCTGCTGTGCAAAATTCAATAAAATTAATGCTCTTCAAATCTAGTTTTTTTTTTTTTTGTTTGTTTTTTTGTTTTTTTGTTTTTATTGTGATTCTTTACAAAATGGCAATCAATTGAAAAAGTATAATTTGTGCATTGTCTCATTTCCTCCTGAAAAAAAAGTATGATTAACACTGAAGGATGTGTACGTTTTGTGTATTTCCAAGCAGTAATGTGACCAAAAAAATGACTTAAAAACATTATACTCTAGATAGTCTTGCAGATTAATCTTGCCTAATTACGGATCCCAATGGTCCTAATCCACTTTTCAACCATGCCCTCTAAAGTCTCTCTCTCTTTTTTTTTTAAGTGCATGGACATCTAATTAGGAGTCACACATATCCTTTTTTTAGTTTTTTTATTTATTTTTTTAAAAAAATTTTTTAGTTAATTCATTTAGTTAATTTATTTATTAGTTATTATCATTATTACATGCTGCTTAGATAAGAATAATCCCCAAATGGCGAATTTAAAGCGCCTGTAAAATGCATAATGGGAAAACGATGAACATATGTATGAATGCTGCTGCAAAATATAGCTATCTTCACATGTCAAAATGTTCACATTTTTTAAGCACTTAACCACGCATATATTTTAATTTCGTTGTTTTGAACCTAAATGATATTCAACATATAATTATGTTAAAATACTGTTGGATTGTGTTTTTATTTGTACAGTTTTGTGCCATCAGCGAAATAAGGTAAAATTTAAAAGTGCATCACATGTGAGTTCCTACTGCTTAAAATACTGTCAAAGCACAAATTTTCAAGTGAACATATTTTGGTGGATGTCATATTTCACCCATTTCTCTGCAATTTTCAATTCACGGATTATATGAAATCTGTGATAAAATACTGTGCCACTGCTTTTATCATCAGCAAAATACCAGTACGTATGTGGAACTAAAAGCATGTTGAAATAAAATTAATGTATAGAGAGCAAAATAATTTCAGTACAGAAAACAAAAGTATTTGTTCATTTTATCAGTGCAGGGAAGCCGCAGAATATTATGCAAAGGGAATAGTTTTACTATCAATTGCTTTGTTTTCGCGTTTTTAAATTTCAGGGTTTTCATATTTTTTTTGATTTCTCTTTAGTTTTAACTATTTTGTAAATAATTCCTATTCAAACAATGTTAAAATCTTGTTTCACTGTTTTTAATTTTCAGAGTTTTGTGCCATCAGCGAAATAAGCAAAAATTTGAATACAGCTAAATGTTATTAAGCACTTTACAGTCATAAAATTTATTATACGTGAAGATTAACCTTCGCCTCGCAAAATTAAAATGAGAAAAGTCTACAACACCCGGTATTCCCAGGCGGTCACCCATCCAAGTACTAACCGGGCCCGACGTTGCTTAACTTCGGTGATCGGACGAGAACCGGTGTTTTCAACGTGGTATGGTCGTAGACATTGATGTTGCCTCGTAAAAGCAACTTAAACCCGCAGATTGAAGATCAGCACAGCCGTTAAAAGATAGGATTGAAATTCTGTTTATTTTTACACAGCATTATTCTTGTACACTTGTCCCATCGCTGTAATAATAATAATAATCTCCAAGACAGCACTATACACTATGTGCTGGTCAGGGTCCACGCTACGCATGCGCACTGACATATAAATGTCCTTCTTACTGTTATTTCACTTGGCGGAGTTGGCAATTTGGTTGAATATATTGAACACTGTATTAAAGGAGATGAAATTGGGCTTATGTCAGTGGTCAGACTGACTGAAATACGTGAGAATAGAGGAGAACTTGCAGCAATGAAACGGACTGTGGCTTCTGACGTACCAAAGCTTGAAAATGGAACGTATATTTATCCTTGTCATCATCGCAAAGCTACAAAACATGTGATTCATACATGAACGTGTAAACTTCATCAGCGAGGGCCAATTTCAAATAAAAGATTTTCAAACTCTTTGCTGACCAGTACCCTGTTTTTTTCCCAGTTGCTATCAAAATGTACGGAGCTAATTAAAACATTAATGTGAGCTCCCCATTTAGGCCTGCTGGTCCATATTAGTTTAAACAAATATGATAACTGTGTTGTATATTTCGTAATTTTACACCAGATATATTTGGATCAATATAAAACAAATCTTCCTAGTCTCCTTACTCTAGTTATCGCTTCTCGGCCTTTTGGCTAAGATCAAAGTGTAGTATCTGTTCTTATCAGCTTAATATCTGATACGTGCCCCATCGGGGTACTTCGATATTAAACTGATTTTTGGAACTGGGCGAAGAGTCAGGAGCTTGCTCCGCCTTTGCCACGGGTTGGCCTGGTATTGCAGTACCTCCAGGAACGGCCCACTCCCCTTGGGGAGAAAAATAAAACCAAAAGTAGTAAATCCCACCCCACCCCCAGCCCCATCTGCCATTTCTCTGTGATTGTGACTGTCTGCGTTTCATTCAAACAACCATTCGACTTAATTGATCTTGAAGTTTAAATGGAATGGTCTTAGCTTTATAGAATTAAATACAACTGCAAATGAACAGATTCTAAAACAAAGGTAAGTACTGTGCGTGTCCTACCAAATGCACTCAGTCCTTCAAATGACTAGTGTGGCATAAAAAAAAAATTGCTGCTGTGCAAAATTCAATAAAATTAATGCTCTTCAAATCTAGTTGGTTTTTTTTTTTTTTTTTTTTTTTTTTGTTTTTTTGTTTTTATTGTGATTCTTTACAAAATGGCAATCAATTGAAAAAGTATAATTTGTGCATTGTCTCATTTCCTCCTGAAAAAAAAGGTATGATTAACACTGAAGGATGTGTACGTTTTGTGTATTTCCAAGCAGTAATGTGACCAAAAAAATGACTTAAAAACATTATACTCTAGATAGTCTTGCAGATTAATCTTGCCTAATTACGGATCCCAATGGTCCTAATCCACTTTTCAACCATGCCCTCTAAAGTCTCTCTCTCTTTTTTTTTTTAAGTGCATGGACATCTAATTAGGAGTCACACATATCCTTTTTTTAGTTTTTTTATTTATTTTTTTAAAAAAATTTTTTAGTTAATTCATTTAGTTAATTTATTTATTAGTTATTATCATTATTACATGCTGCTTAGATAAGAATAATCCCCAAATGGCGAATTTAAAGCGCCTGTAAAATGCATAATGGGAAAACGATGAACATATGTATGAATGCTGCTGCAAAATATAGCTATCTTCACATGTCAAAATGTTCACATTTTTTAAGCACTTAACCACGCATATATTTTAATTTCGTTGTTTTGAACCTAAATGATATTCAACATATAATTATGTTAAAATACTGTTGGATTGTGTTTTTATTTGTACAGTTTTGTGCCATCAGCGAAATAAGGTAAAATTTAAAAGTGCATCACATGTGAGTTCCTACTGCTTAAAATACTGTCAAAGCACAAATTTTCAAGTGAACATATTTTGGTGGATGTCATATTTCACCCATTTCTCTGCAATTTTCAATTCACGGATTATATGAAATCTGTGATAAAATACTGTGCCACTGCTTTTATCATCAGCAAAATACCAGTACGTATGTGGAACTAAAAGCATGTTGAAATAAAATTAATGTATAGAGAGCAAAATAATTTCAGTACAGAAAACAAAAGTATTTGTTCATTTTATCAGTGCAGGGAAGCCGCAGAATATTATGCAAAGGGAATAGTTTTACTATCAATTGCTTTGTTTTCGCGTTTTTAAATTTCAGGGTTTTCATATTTTTTTTGATTTCTCTTTAGTTTTAACTATTTTGTAAATAATTCCTATTCAAACAATGTTAAAATCTTGTTTCACTGTTTTTAATTTTCAGAGTTTTGTGCCATCAGCGAAATAAGCAAAAATTTGAATACAGCTAAATGTTATTAAGCACTTTACAGTCATAAAATTTATTATACGTGAAGATTAACCTTCGCCTCGCAAAATTAAAATGAGAAAAGTCTACAACACCCGGTATTCCCAGGCGGTCACCCATCCAAGTACTAACCGGGCCCGACGTTGCTTAACTTCGGTGATCGGACCAGAACCGGTGTTTTCAACGTGGTATGGTCGTAGACATTGATGTTGCCTCGTAAAAGCAACTTAAACCCGCAGATTGAAGATCAGCACAGCCGTTAAAAGATAGGATTGAAATTCTGTTTATTTTTACACAGCATTATTCTTGTACACTTGTCCCATCGCTGTAATAATAATAATAATCTCCAAGACAGCACTATACACTATGTGCTGGTCAGGGTCCACGCTACGCATGCGCACTGACATATAAATGTCCTTCTTACTGTTATTTCACTTGGCGGAGTTGGCAATTTGGTTGAATATATTGAACACTGTATTAAAGGAGATGAAATTGGGCTTATGTCAGTGGTCAGACTGACTGAAATACGTGAGAATAGAGGAGAACTTGCAGCAATGAAACGGACTGTGGCTTCTGACGTACCAAAGCTTGAAAATGGAACGTATATTTATCCTTGTCATCATCGCAAAGCTACAAAACATGTGATTCATACATGAACGTGTAAACTTCATCAGCGAGGGCCAATTTCAAATAAAAGATTTTCAAACTCTTTGCTGACCAGTACCCTGTTTTTTTCCCAGTTGCTATCAAAATGTACGGAGCTAATTAAAACATTAATGTGAGCTCCCTATTTAGGCCTGCTGGTCCATATTAGTTTAAACAAATATGATAACTGTGTTGTATATTTCGTAATTTTACACCAGATATATTTGGATCAATATAAAACAAATCTTCCTAGTCTCCTTACTCTAGTTATCGCTTCTCGGCCTTTTGGCTAAGATCAAAGTGTAGTATCTGTTCTTATCAGCTTAATATCTGATACGTGCCCCATCGGGGTACTTCGATATTAAACTGATTTTTGGAACTGGGCGAAGAGTCAGGAGCTTGCTCCGCCTTTGCCACGGGTTGGCCTGGTATTGCAGTACCTCCAGGAACGGCCCACTCCCCTTGGGGAGAAAAATAAAACCAAAAGTAGTAAATCCCACCCCACCCCCAGCCCCATCTGCCATTTCTCTGTGATTGTGACTGTCTGCGTTTCATTCAAACAACCATTCGACTTAATTGATCTTGAAGTTTAAATGGAATGGTCTTAGCTTTATAGAATTAAATACAACTGCAAATGAACAGATTCTAAAACAAAGGTAAGTACTGTGCGTGTCCTACCAAATGCACTCAGTCCTTCAAATGACTAGTGTGGCATAAAAAAAAAATTGCTGCTGTGCAAAATTCAATAAAATTAATGCTCTTCAAATCTAGTTGGTTTTTGTTTTTTTTTGTTTTTTTGTTTTTTTGTTTTTATTGTGATTCTTTACAAAATGGCAATCAATTGAAAAAGTATAATTTGTGCATTGTCTCATTTCCTCCTGAAAAAAAAGGTATGATTAACACTGAAGGATGTGTACGTTTTGTGTATTTCCAAGCAGTAATGTGACCAAAAAAATGACTTAAAAACATTATACTCTAGATAGTCTTGCAGATTAATCTTGCCTAATTACGGATCCCAATGGTCCTAATCCACTTTTCAACCATGCCCTCTAAAGTCTCTCTCTCTTTTTTTTTTAAGTGCATGGACATCTAATTAGGAGTCACACATATCCTTTTTTTAGTTTTTTTATTTATTTTTTTAAAAAAATTTTTTAGTTAATTCATTTAGTTAATTTATTTATTAGTTATTATCATTATTACATGCTGCTTAGATAAGAATAATCCCCAAATGGCGAATTTAAAGCGCCTGTAAAATGCATAATGGGAAAACGATGAACATATGTATGAATGCTGCTGCAAAATATAGCTATCTTCACATGTCAAAATGTTCACATTTTTTAAGCACTTAACCACGCATATATTTTAATTTCGTTGTTTTGAACCTAAATGATATTCAACATATAATTATGTTAAAATACTGTTGGATTGTGTTTTTATTTGTACAGTTTTGTGCCATCAGCGAAATAAGGTAAAATTTAAAAGTGCATCACATGTGAGTTCCTACTGCTTAAAATACTGTCAAAGCACAAATTTTCAAGTGAACATATTTTGGTGGATGTCATATTTCACCCATTTCTCTGCAATTTTCAATTCACGGATTATATGAAATCTGTGATAAAATACTGTGCCACTGCTTTTATCATCAGCAAAATACCAGTACGTATGTGGAACTAAAAGCATGTTGAAATAAAATTAATGTATAGAGAGCAAAATAATTTCAGTACAGAAAACAAAAGTATTTGTTCATTTTATCAGTGCAGGGAAGCCGCAGAATATTATGCAAAGGGAATAGTTTTACTATCAATTGCTTTGTTTTCGCGTTTTTAAATTTCAGGGTTTTCATATTTTTTTTGATTTCTCTTTAGTTTTAACTATTTTGTAAATAATTCCTATTCAAACAATGTTAAAATCTTGTTTCACTGTTTTTAATTTTCAGAGTTTTGTGCCATCAGCGAAATAAGCAAAAATTTGAATACAGCTAAATGTTATTAAGCACTTTACAGTCATAAAATTTATTATACGTGAAGATTAACCTTCGCCTCGCAAAATTAAAATGAGAAAAGTCTACAACACCCGGTATTCCCAGGCGGTCACCCATCCAAGTACTAACCGGGCCCGACGTTGCTTAACTTCGGTGATCGGACGAGAACCGGTGTTTTCAACGTGGTATGGTCGTAGACATTGATGTTGCCTCGTAAAAGCAACTTAAACCCGCAGATTGAAGATCAGCACAGCCGTTAAAAGATAGGATTGAAATTCTGTTTATTTTTACACAGCATTATTCTTGTACACTTGTCCCATCGCTGTAATAATAATAATAATCTCCAAGACAGCACTATACACTATGTGCTGGTCAGGGTCCACGCTACGCATGCGCACTGACATATAAATGTCCTTCTTACTGTTATTTCACTTGGCGGAGTTGGCAATTTGGTTGAATATATTGAACACTGTATTAAAGGAGATGAAATTGGGCTTATGTCAGTGGTCAGACTGACTGAAATACGTGAGAATAGAGGAGAACTTGCAGCAATGAAACGGACTGTCGCTTCTGACGTACCAAAGCTTGAAAATGGAACGTATATTTATCCTTGTCATCATCGCAAAGCTACAAAACATGTGATTCATACATGAACGTGTAAACTTCATCAGCGAGGGCCAATTTCAAATAAAAGATTTTCAAACTCTTTGCTGACCAGTACCCTGTTTTTTTCCCAGTTGCTATCAAAATGTACGGAGCTAATTAAAACATTAATGTGAGCTCCCTATTTAGGCCTGCTGGTCCATATTAGTTTAAACAAATATGATAACTGTGTTGTATATTTCGTAATTTTACACCAGATATATTTGGATCAATATAAAACAAATCTTCCTAGTCTCCTTACTCTAGTTATCGCTTCTCGGCCTTTTGGCTAAGATCAAAGTGTAGTATCTGTTCTTATCAGCTTAATATCTGATACGTGCCCCATCGGGGTACTTCGATATTAAACTGATTTTTGGAACTGGGCGAAGAGTCAGGAGCTTGCTCCGCCTTTGCCACGGGTTGGCCTGGTATTGCAGTACCTCCAGGAACGGCCCACTCCCCTTGGGGAGAAAAATAAAACCAAAAGTAGTAAATCCCACCCCACCCCCAGCCCCATCTGCCATTTCTCTGTGATTGTGACTGTCTGCGTTTCATTCAAACAACCATTCGACTTAATTGATCTTGAAGTTTAAATGGAATGGTCTTAGCTTTATAGAATTAAATACAACTGCAAATGAACAGATTCTAAAACAAAGGTAAGTACTGTGCGTGTCCTACCAAATGCACTCAGTCCTTCAAATGACTAGTGTGGCATAAAAAAAAAATTGCTGCTGTGCAAAATTCAATAAAATTAATGCTCTTCAAATCTAGTTGGTTTTTTTTTTTTTTTTTTTTTTTTTTTGTTTTTTTGTTTTTATTGTGATTCTTTACAAAATGGCAATCAATTGAAAAAGTATAATTTGTGCATTGTCTCATTTCCTCCTGAAAAAAAAGGTATGATTAACACTGAAGGATGTGTACGTTTTGTGTATTTCCAAGCAGTAATGTGACCAAAAAAATGACTTAAAAACATTATACTCTAGATAGTCTTGCAGATTAATCTTGCCTAATTACGGATCCCAATGGTCCTAATCCACTTTTCAACCATGCCCTCTAAAGTCTCTCTCTCTTTTTTTTTTTAAGTGCATGGACATCTAATTAGGAGTCACACATATCCTTTTTTTAGTTTTTTTATTTATTTTTTTAAAAAAATTTTTTAGTTAATTCATTTAGTTAATTTATTTATTAGTTATTATCATTATTACATGCTGCTTAGATAAGAATAATCCCCAAATGGCGAATTTAAAGCGCCTGTAAAATGCATAATGGGAAAACGATGAACATATGTATGAATGCTGCTGCAAAATATAGCTATCTTCACATGTCAAAATGTTCACATTTTTTAAGCACTTAACCACGCATATATTTTAATTTCGTTGTTTTGAACCTAAATGATATTCAACATATAATTATGTTAAAATACTGTTGGATTGTGTTTTTATTTGTACAGTTTTGTGCCATCAGCGAAATAAGGTAAAATTTAAAAGTGCATCACATGTGAGTTCCTACTGCTTAAAATACTGTCAAAGCACAAATTTTCAAGTGAACATATTTTGGTGGATGTCATATTTCACCCATTTCTCTGCAATTTTCAATTCACGGATTATATGAAATCTGTGATAAAATACTGTGCCACTGCTTTTATCATCAGCAAAATACCAGTACGTATGTGGAACTAAAAGCATGTTGAAATAAAATTAATGTATAGAGAGCAAAATAATTTCAGTACAGAAAACAAAAGTATTTGTTCATTTTATCAGTGCAGGGAAGCCGCAGAATATTATGCAAAGGGAATAGTTTTACTATCAATTGCTTTGTTTTCGCGTTTTTAAATTTCAGGGTTTTCATATTTTTTTTGATTTCTCTTTAGTTTTAACTATTTTGTAAATAATTCCTATTCAAACAATGTTAAAATCTTGTTTCACTGTTTTTAATTTTCAGAGTTTTGTGCCATCAGCGAAATAAGCAAAAATTTGAATACAGCTAAATGTTATTAAGCACTTTACAGTCATAAAATTTATTATACGTGAAGATTAACCTTCGCCTCGCAAAATTAAAATGAGAAAAGTCTACAACACCCGGTATTCCCAGGCGGTCACCCATCCAAGTACTAACCGGGCCCGACGTTGCTTAACTTCGGTGATCGGACCAGAACCGGTGTTTTCAACGTGGTATGGTCGTAGACATTGATGTTGCCTCGTAAAAGCAACTTAAACCCGCAGATTGAAGATCAGCACAGCCGTTAAAAGATAGGATTGAAATTCTGTTTATTTTTACACAGCATTATTCTTGTACACTTGTCCCATCGCTGTAATAATAATAATAATCTCCAAGACAGCACTATACACTATGTGCTGGTCAGGGTCCACGCTACGCATGCGCACTGACATATAAATGTCCTTCTTACTGTTATTTCACTTGGCGGAGTTGGCAATTTGGTTGAATATATTGAACACTGTATTAAAGGAGATGAAATTGGGCTTATGTCAGTGGTCAGACTGACTGAAATACGTGAGAATAGAGGAGAACTTGCAGCAATGAAACGGACTGTGGCTTCTGACGTACCAAAGCTTGAAAATGGAACGTATATTTATCCTTGTCATCATCGCAAAGCTACAAAACATGTGATTCATACATGAACGTGTAAACTTCATCAGCGAGGGCCAATTTCAAATAAAAGATTTTCAAACTCTTTGCTGACCAGTACCCTGTTTTTTTCCCAGTTGCTATCAAAATGTACGGAGCTAATTAAAACATTAATGTGAGCTCCCTATTTAGGCCTGCTGGTCCATATTAGTTTAAACAAATATGATAACTGTGTTGTATATTTCGTAATTTTACACCAGATATATTTGGATCAATATAAAACAAATCTTCCTAGTCTCTCCTTACTCTAGTTATCGCTTCTCGGCCTTTTGGCTAAGATCAAAGTGTAGTATCTGTTCTTATCAGCTTAATATCTGATACGTGCCCCATCGGGGTACTTCGATATTAAACTGATTTTTGGAACTGGGCGAAGAGTCAGGAGCTTGCTCCGCCTTTGCCACGGGTTGGCCTGGTATTGCAGTACCTCCAGGAACGGCCCACTCCCCTTGGGGAGAAAAATAAAACCAAAAGTAGTAAATCCCACCCCACCCCCAGCCCCATCTGCCATTTCTCTGTGATTGTGACTGTCTGCGTTTCATTCAAACAACCATTCGACTTAATTGATCTTGAAGTTTAAATGGAATGGTCTTAGCTTTATAGAATTAAATACAACTGCAAATGAACAGATTCTAAAACAAAGGTAAGTACTGTGCGTGTCCTACCAAATGCACTCAGTCCTTCAAATGACTAGTGTGGCATAAAAAAAAAATTGCTGCTGTGCAAAATTCAATAAAATTAATGCTCTTCAAATCTAGTTGGTTTTTTTTTTTTTTTTGTTTTTTTTGTTTTTTTGTTTTTATTGTGATTCTTTACAAAATGGCAATCAATTGAAAAAGTATAATTTGTGCATTGTCTCATTTCCTCCTGAAAAAAAAGGTATGATTAACACTGAAGGATGTGTACGTTTTGTGTATTTCCAAGCAGTAATGTGACCAAAAAAATGACTTAAAAACATTATACTCTAGATAGTCTTGCACATTAATCTTGCCTAATTACGGATCCCAATGGTCCTAATCCACTTTTCAACCATGCCCTCTAAAGTCTCTCTCTCTTTTTTTTTTTAAGTGCATGGACATCTAATTAGGAGTCACACATATCCTTTTTTTAGTTTTTTTATTTATTTTTTTAAAAAAATTTTTTAGTTAATTCATTTAGTTAATTTATTTATTAGTTATTATCATTATTACATGCTGCTTAGATAAGAATAATCCCCAAATGGCGAATTTAAAGCGCCTGTAAAATGCATAATGGGAAAACGATGAACATATGTATGAATGCTGCTGCAAAATATAGCTATCTTCACATGTCAAAATGTTCACATTTTTTAAGCACTTAACCACGCATATATTTTAATTTCGTTGTTTTGAACCTAAATGATATTCAACATATAATTATGTTAAAATACTGTTGGATTGTGTTTTTATTTGTACAGTTTTGTGCCATCAGCGAAATAAGGTAAAATTTAAAAGTGCATCACATGTGAGTTCCTACTGCTTAAAATACTGTCAAAGCACAAATTTTCAAGTGAACATATTTTGGTGGATGTCATATTTCACCCATTTCTCTGCAATTTTCAATTCACGGATTATATGAAATCTGTGATAAAATACTGTGCCACTGCTTTTATCATCAGCAAAATACCAGTACGTATGTGGAACTAAAAGCATGTTGAAATAAAATTAATGTATAGAGAGCAAAATAATTTCAGTACAGAAAACAAAAGTATTTGTTCATTTTATCAGTGCAGGGAAGCCGCAGAATATTATGCAAAGGGAATAGTTTTACTATCAATTGCTTTGTTTTCGCGTTTTTAAATTTCAGGGTTTTCATATTTTTTTTGATTTCTCTTTAGTTTTAACTATTTTGTAAATAATTCCTATTCAAACAATGTTAAAATCTTGTTTCACTGTTTTTAATTTTCAGAGTTTTGTGCCATCAGCGAAATAAGCAAAAATTTGAATACAGCTAAATGTTATTAAGCACTTTACAGTCATAAAATTTATTATACGTGAAGATTAACCTTCGCCTCGCAAAATTAAAATGAGAAAAGTCTACAACACCCGGTATTCCCAGGCGGTCACCCATCCAAGTACTAACCGGGCCCGACGTTGCTTAACTTCGGTGATCGGACCAGAACCGGTGTTTTCAACGTGGTATGGTCGTAGACATTGATGTTGCCTCGTAAAAGCAACTTAAACCCGCAGATTGAAGATCAGCACAGCCGTTAAAAGATAGGATTGAAATTCTGTTTATTTTTACACAGCATTATTCTTGTACACTTGTCCCATCGCTGTAATAATAATAATAATCTCCAAGACAGCACTATACACTATGTGCTGGTCAGGGTCCACGCTACGCATGCGCACTGACATATAAATGTCCTTCTTACTGTTATTTCACTTGGCGGAGTTGGCAATTTGGTTGAATATATTGAACACTGTATTAAAGGAGATGAAATTGGGCTTATGTCAGTGGTCAGACTGACTGAAATACGTGAGAATAGAGGAGAACTTGCAGCAATGAAACGGACTGTGGCTTCTGACGTACCAAAGCTTGAAAATGGAACGTATATTTATCCTTGTCATCATCGCAAAGCTACAAAACATGTGATTCATACATGAACGTGTAAACTTCATCAGCGAGGGCCAATTTCAAATAAAAGATTTTCAAACTCTTTGCTGACCAGTACCCTGTTTTTTTCCCAGTTGCTATCAAAATGTACGGAGCTAATTAAAACATTAATGTGAGCTCCCTATTTAGGCCTGCTGGTCCATATTAGTTTAAACAAATATGATAACTGTGTTGTATATTTCGTAATTTTACACCAGATATATTTGGATCAATATAAAACAAATCTTCCTAGTCTCTCCTTACTCTAGTTATCGCTTCTCGGCCTTTTGGCTAAGATCAAAGTGTAGTATCTGTTCTTATCAGCTTAATATCTGATACGTGCCCCATCGGGGTACTTCGATATTAAACTGATTTTTGGAACTGGGCGAAGAGTCAGGAGCTTGCTCCGCCTTTGCCACGGGTTGGCCTGGTATTGCAGTACCTCCAGGAACGGCCCACTCCCCTTGGGGAGAAAAATAAAACCAAAAGTAGTAAATCCCACCCCACCCCCAGCCCCATCTGCCATTTCTCTGTGATTGTGACTGTCTGCGTTTCATTCAAACAACCATTCGACTTAATTGATCTTGAAGTTTAAATGGAATGGTCTTAGCTTTATAGAATTAAATACAACTGCAAATGAACAGATTCTAAAACAAAGGTAAGTACTGTGCGTGTCCTACCAAATGCACTCAGTCCTTCAAATGACTAGTGTGGCATAAAAAAAAAATTGCTGCTGTGCAAAATTCAATAAAATTAATGCTCTTCAAATCTAGTTGTTTTTTTTTTTTTTTTTTTTTTTTGTTTTTTTGTTTTTATTGTGATTCTTTACAAAATGGCAATCAATTGAAAAAGTATAATTTGTGCATTGTCTCATTTCCTCCTGAAAAAAAAGGTATGATTAACACTGAAGGATGTGTACGTTTTGTGTATTTCCAAGCAGTAATGTGACCAAAAAAATGACTTAAAAACATTATACTCTAGATAGTCTTGCAGATTAATCTTGCCTAATTACGGATCCCAATGGTCCTAATCCACTTTTCAACCATGCCCTCTAAAGTCTCTCTCTCTTTTTTTTTTTAAGTGCATGGACATCTAATTAGGAGTCACACATATCCTTTTTTTAGTTTTTTTATTTATTTTTTTAAAAAAATTTTTTAGTTAATTCATTTAGTTAATTTATTTATTAGTTATTATCATTATTACATGCTGCTTAGATAAGAATAATCCCCAAATGGCGAATTTAAAGCGCCTGTAAAATGCATAATGGGAAAACGATGAACATATGTATGAATGCTGCTGCAAAATATAGCTATCTTCACATGTCAAAATGTTCACATTTTTTAAGCACTTAACCACGCATATATTTTAATTTCGTTGTTTTGAACCTAAATGATATTCAACATATAATTATGTTAAAATACTGTTGGATTGTGTTTTTATTTGTACAGTTTTGTGCCATCAGCGAAATAAGGTAAAATTTAAAAGTGCATCACATGTGAGTTCCTACTGCTTAAAATACTGTCAAAGCACAAATTTTCAAGTGAACATATTTTGGTGGATGTCATATTTCACCCATTTCTCTGCAATTTTCAATTCACGGATTATATGAAATCTGTGATAAAATACTGTGCCACTGCTTTTATCATCAGCAAAATACCAGTACGTATGTGGAACTAAAAGCATGTTGAAATAAAATTAATGTATAGAGAGCAAAATAATTTCAGTACAGAAAACAAAAGTATTTGTTCATTTTATCAGTGCAGGGAAGCCGCAGAATATTATGCAAAGGGAATAGTTTTACTATCAATTGCTTTGTTTTCGCGTTTTTAAATTTCAGGGTTTTCATATTTTTTTTGATTTCTCTTTAGTTTTAACTATTTTGTAAATAATTCCTATTCAAACAATGTTAAAATCTTGTTTCACTGTTTTTAATTTTCAGAGTTTTGTGCCATCAGCGAAATAAGCAAAAATTTGAATACAGCTAAATGTTATTAAGCACTTTACAGTCATAAAATTTATTATACGTGAAGATTAACCTTCGCCTCGCAAAATTAAAATGAGAAAAGTCTACAACACCCGGTATTCCCAGGCGGTCACCCATCCAAGTACTAACCGGGCCCGACGTTGCTTAACTTCGGTGATCGGACCAGAACCAGTGTTTTCAACGTGGTATGGTCGTAGACATTGATGTTGCCTCGTAAAAGCAACTTAAACCCGCAGATTGAAGATCAGCACAGCCGTTAAAAGATAGGATTGAAATTCTGTTTATTTTTACACAGCATTATTCTTGTACACTTGTCCCATCGCTGTAATAATAATAATAATCTCCAAGACAGCACTATACACTATGTGCTGGTCAGGGTCCACGCTACGCATGCGCACTGACATATAAATGTCCTTCTTACTGTTATTTCACTTGGCGGAGTTGGCAATTTGGTTGAATATATTGAACACTGTATTAAAGGAGATGAAATTGGGCTTATGTCAGTGGTCAGACTGACTGAAATACGTGAGAATAGAGGAGAACTTGCAGCAATGAAACGGACTGTGGCTTCTGACGTACCAAAGCTTGAAAATGGAACGTATATTTATCCTTGTCATCATCGCAAAGCTACAAAACATGTGATTCATACATGAACGTGTAAACTTCATCAGCGAGGGCCAATTTCAAATAAAAGATTTTCAAACTCTTTGCTGACCAGTACCCTGTTTTTTTCCCAGTTGCTATCAAAATGTACGGAGCTAATTAAAACATTAATGTGAGCTCCCTATTTAGGCCTGCTGGTCCATATTAGTTTAAACAAATATGATAACTGTGTTGTATATTTCGTAATTTTACACCAGATATATTTGGATCAATATAAAACAAATCTTCCTAGTCTCCTTACTCTAGTTATCGCTTCTCGGCCTTTTGGCTAAGATCAAAGTGTAGTATCTGTTCTTATCAGCTTAATATCTGATACGTGCCCCATCGGGGTACTTCGATATTAAACTGATTTTTGGAACTGGGCGAAGAGTCAGGAGCTTGCTCCGCCTTTGCCACGGGTTGGCCTGGTATTGCAGTACCTCCAGGAACGGCCCACTCCCCTTGGGGAGAAAAATAAAACCAAAAGTAGTAAATCCCACCCCACCCCCAGCCCCATCTGCCATTTCTCTGTGATTGTGACTGTCTGCGTTTCATTCAAACAACCATTCGACTTAATTGATCTTGAAGTTTAAATGGAATGGTCTTAGCTTTATAGAATTAAATACAACTGCAAATGAACAGATTCTAAAACAAAGGTAAGTACTGTGCGTGTCCTACCAAATGCACTCAGTCCTTCAAATGACTAGTGTGGCATAAAAAAAAAATTGCTGCTGTGCAAAATTCAATAAAATTAATGCTCTTCAAATCTAGTTGGTTTTTTTTTTGGTTTTTTTTTTTTTGTTTTTTTGTTTTTATTGTGATTCTTTACAAAATGGCAATCAATTGAAAAAGTATAATTTGTGCATTGTCTCATTTCCTCCTGAAAAAAAAGGTATGATTAACACTGAAGGATGTGTACGTTTTGTGTATTTCCAAGCAGTAATGTGACCAAAAAAATGACTTAAAAACATTATACTCTAGATAGTCTTGCAGATTAATCTTGCCTAATTACGGATCCCAATGGTCCTAATCCACTTTTCAACCATGCCCTCTAAAGTCTCTCTCTCTTTTTTTTTTTAAGTGCATGGACATCTAATTAGGAGTCACACATATCCTTTTTTTAGTTTTTTTATTTATTTTTTTTAAAAAATTTTTTAGTTAATTCATTTAGTTAATTTATTTATTAGTTATTATCATTATTACATGCTGCTTAGATAAGAATAATCCCCAAATGGCGAATTTAAAGCGCCTGTAAAATGCATAATGGGAAAACGATGAACATATGTATGAATGCTGCTGCAAAATATAGCTATCTTCACATGTCAAAATGTTCACATTTTTTAAGCACTTAACCACGCATATATTTTAATTTCGTTGTTTTGAACCTAAATGATATTCAACATATAATTATGTTAAAATACTGTTGGATTGTGTTTTTATTTGTACAGTTTTGTGCCATCAGCGAAATAAGGTAAAATTTAAAAGTGCATCACATGTGAGTTCCTACTGCTTAAAATACTGTCAAAGCACAAATTTTCAAGTGAACATATTTTGGTGGATGTCATATTTCACCCATTTCTCTGCAATTTTCAATTCACGGATTATATGAAATCTGTGATAAAATACTGTGCCACTGCTTTTATCATCAGCAAAATACCAGTACGTATGTGGAACTAAAAGCATGTTGAAATAAAATTAATGTATAGAGAGCAAAATAATTTCAGTACAGAAAACAAAAGTATTTGTTCATTTTATCAGTGCAGGGAAGCCGCAGAATATTATGCAAAGGGAATAGTTTTACTATCAATTGCTTTGTTTTCGCGTTTTTAAATTTCAGGGTTTTCATATTTTTTTTGATTTCTCTTTAGTTTTAACTATTTTGTAAATAATTCCTATTCAAACAATGTTAAAATCTTGTTTCACTGTTTTTAATTTTCAGAGTTTTGTGCCATCAGCGAAATAAGCAAAAATTTGAATACAGCTAAATGTTATTAAGCACTTTACAGTCATAAAATTTATTATACGTGAAGATTAACCTTCGCCTCGCAAAATTAAAATGAGAAAAGTCTACAACACCCGGTATTCCCAGGCGGTCACCCATCCAAGTACTAACCGGGCCCGACGTTGCTTAACTTCGGTGATCGGACCAGAACCGGTGTTTTCAACGTGGTATGGTCGTAGACATTGATGTTGCCTCGTAAAAGCAACTTAAACCCGCAGATTGAAGATCAGCACAGCCGTTAAAAGATAGGATTGAAATTCTGTTTATTTTTACACAGCATTATTCTTGTACACTTGTCCCATCGCTGTAATAATAATAATAATCTCCAAGACAGCACTATACACTATGTGCTGGTCAGGGTCCACGCTACGCATGCGCACTGACATATAAATGTCCTTCTTACTGTTATTTCACTTGGCGGAGTTGGCAATTTGGTTGAATATATTGAACACTGTATTAAAGGAGATGAAATTGGGCTTATGTCAGTGGTCAGACTGACTGAAATACGTGAGAATAGAGGAGAACTTGCAGCAATGAAACGGACTGTGGCTTCTGACGTACCAAAGCTTGAAAATGGAACGTATATTTATCCTTGTCATCATCGCAAAGCTACAAAACATGTGATTCATACATGAACGTGTAAACTTCATCAGCGAGGGCCAATTTCAAATAAAAGATTTTCAAACTCTTTGCTGACCAGTACCCTGTTTTTTTCCCAGTTGCTATCAAAATGTACGGAGCTAATTAAAACATTAATGTGAGCTCCCTATTTAGGCCTGCTGGTCCATATTAGTTTAAACAAATATGATAACTGTGTTGTATATTTCGTAATTTTACACCAGATATATTTGGATCAATATAAAACAAATCTTCCTAGTCTCCTTACTCTAGTTATCGCTTCTCGGCCTTTTGGCTAAGATCAAAGTGTAGTATCTGTTCTTATCAGCTTAATATCTGATACGTGCCCCATCGGGGTACTTCGATATTAAACTGATTTTTGGAACTGGGCGAAGAGTCAGGAGCTTGCTCCGCCTTTGCCACGGGTTGGCCTGGTATTGCAGTACCTCCAGGAACGGCCCACTCCCCTTGGGGAGAAAAATAAAACCAAAAGTAGTAAATCCCACCCCACCCCCAGCCCCATCTGCCATTTCTCTGTGATTGTGACTGTCTGCGTTTCATTCAAACAACCATTCGACTTAATTGATCTTGAAGTTTAAATGGAATGGTCTTAGCTTTATAGAATTAAATACAACTGCAAATGAACAGATTCTAAAACAAAGGTAAGTACTGTGCGTGTCCTACCAAATGCACTCAGTCCTTCAAATGACTAGTGTGGCATAAAAAAAAAATTGCTGCTGTGCAAAATTCAATAAAATTAATGCTCTTCAAATCTAGTTGGTTTTTTTTTTTTTTTTTTTTTGTTGTTTTTTTGTTTTTATTGTGATTCTTTACAAAATGGCAATCAATTGAAAAAGTATAATTTGTGCATTGTCTCATTTCCTCCTGAAAAAAAAGGTATGATTAACACTGAAGGATGTGTACGTTTTGTGTATTTCCAAGCAGTAATGTGACCAAAAAAATGACTTAAAAACATTATACTCTAGATAGTCTTGCAGATTAATCTTGCCTAATTACGGATCCCAATGGTCCTAATCCACTTTTCAACCATGCCCTCTAAAGTCTCTCTCTCTTTTTTTTTTTAAGTGCATGGACATCTAATTAGGAGTCACACATATCCTTTTTTTAGTTTTTTTATTTATTTTTTTAAAAAAATTTTTTAGTTAATTCATTTAGTTAATTTATTTATTAGTTATTATCATTATTACATGCTGCTTAGATAAGAATAATCCCCAAATGGCGAATTTAAAGCGCCTGTAAAATGCATAATGGGAAAACGATGAACATATGTATGAATGCTGCTGCAAAATATAGCTATCTTCACATGTCAAAATGTTCACATTTTTTAAGCACTTAACCACGCATATATTTTAATTTCGTTGTTTTGAACCTAAATGATATTCAACATATAATTATGTTAAAATACTGTTGGATTGTGTTTTTATTTGTACAGTTTTGTGCCATCAGCGAAATAAGGTAAAATTTAAAAGTGCATCACATGTGAGTTCCTACTGCTTAAAATACTGTCAAAGCACAAATTTTCAAGTGAACATATTTTGGTGGATGTCATATTTCACCCATTTCTCTGCAATTTTCAATTCACGGATTATATGAAATCTGTGATAAAATACTGTGCCACTGCTTTTATCATCAGCAAAATACCAGTACGTATGTGGAACGAAAAGCATGTTGAAATAAAATTAATGTATAGAGAGCAAAATAATTTCAGTACAGAAAACAAAAGTATTTGTTCATTTTATCAGTGCAGGGAAGCCGCAGAATATTATGCAAAGGGAATAGTTTTACTATCAATTGCTTTGTTTTCGCGTTTTTAAATTTCAGGGTTTTCATATTTTTTTTGATTTCTCTTTAGTTTTAACTATTTTGTAAATAATTCCTATTCAAACAATGTTAAAATCTTGTTTCACTGTTTTTAATTTTCAGAGTTTTGTGCCATCAGCGAAATAAGCAAAAATTTGAATACAGCTAAATGTTATTAAGCACTTTACAGTCATAAAATTTATTATACGTGAAGATTAACCTTCGCCTCGCAAAATTAAAATGAGAAAAGTCTACAACACCCGGTATTCCCAGGCGGTCACCCATCCAAGTACTAACCGGGCCCGACGTTGCTTAACTTCGGTGATCGGACCAGAACCGGTGTTTTCAACGTGGTATGGTCGTAGACATTGATGTTGCCTCGTAAAAGCAACTTAAACCCGCAGATTGAAGATCAGCACAGCCGTTAAAAGATAGGATTGAAATTCTGTTTATTTTTACACAGCATTATTCTTGTACACTTGTCCCATCGCTGTAATAATAATAATAATCTCCAAGACAGCACTATACACTATGTGCTGGTCAGGGTCCACGCTACGCATGCGCACTGACATATAAATGTCCTTCTTACTGTTATTTCACTTGGCGGAGTTGGCAATTTGGTTGAATATATTGAACACTGTATTAAAGGAGATGAAATTGGGCTTATGTCAGTGGTCAGACTGACTGAAATACGTGAGAATAGAGGAGAACTTGCAGCAATGAAACGGACTGTGGCTTCTGACGTACCAAAGCTTGAAAATGGAACGTATATTTATCCTTGTCATCATCGCAAAGCTACAAAACATGTGATTCATACATGAACGTGTAAACTTCATCAGCGAGGGCCAATTTCAAATAAAAGATTTTCAAACTCTTTGCTGACCAGTACCCTGTTTTTTTCCCAGTTGCTATCAAAATGTACGGAGCTAATTAAAACATTAATGTGAGCTCCCTATTTAGGCCTGCTGGTCCATATTAGTTTAAACAAATATGATAACTGTGTTGTATATTTCGTAATTTTACACCAGATATATTTGGATCAATATAAAACAAATCTTCCTAGTCTCCTTACTCTAGTTATCGCTTCTCGGCCTTTTGGCTAAGATCAAAGTGTAGTATCTGTTCTTATCAGCTTAATATCTGATACGTGCCCCATCGGGGTACTTCGATATTAAACTGATTTTTGGAACTGGGCGAAGAGTCAGGAGCTTGCTCCGCCTTTGCCACGGGTTGGCCTGGTATTGCAGTACCTCCAGGAACGGCCCACTCCCCTTGGGGAGAAAAATAAAACCAAAAGTAGTAAATCCCACCCCACCCCCAGCCCCATCTGCCATTTCTCTGTGATTGTGACTGTCTGCGTTTCATTCAAACAACCATTCGACTTAATTGATCTTGAAGTTTAAATGGAATGGTCTTAGCTTTATAGAATTAAATACAACTGCAAATGAACAGATTCTAAAACAAAGGTAAGTACTGTGCGTGTCCTACCAAATGCACTCAGTCCTTCAAATGACTAGTGTGGCATAAAAAAAAAATTGCTGCTGTGCAAAATTCAATAAAATTAATGCTCTTCAAATCTAGTTGGGTTTTTTTTGTTTTTTTGTTTTTTTGTTTTTTTGTTTTTATTGTGATTCTTTACAAAATGGCAATCAATTGAAAAAGTATAATTTGTGCATTGTCTCATTTCCTCCTGAAAAAAAAGGTATGATTAACACTGAAGGATGTGTACGTTTTGTGTATTTCCAAGCAGTAATGTGACCAAAAAAATGACTTAAAAACATTATACTCTAGATAGTCTTGCAGATTAATCTTGCCTAATTACGGATCCCAATGGTCCTAATCCACTTTTCAACCATGCCCTCTAAAGTCTCTCTCTCTTTTTTTTTTTAAGTGCATGGACATCTAATTAGGAGTCACACATATCCTTTTTTTAGTTTTTTTATTTATTTTTTTAAAAAAATTTTTTAGTTAATTCATTTAGTTAATTTATTTATTAGTTATTATCATTATTGCATGCTGCTTAGATAAGAATAATCCCCAAATGGCGAATTTAAAGCGCCTGTAAAATGCATAATGGGAAAACGATGAACATATGTATGAATGCTGCTGCAAAATATAGCTATCTTCACATGTCAAAATGTTCACATTTTTTAAGCACTTAACCACGCATATATTTTAATTTCGTTGTTTTGAACCTAAATGATATTCAACATATAATTATGTTAAAATACTGTTGGATTGTGTTTTTATTTGTACAGTTTTGTGCCATCAGCGAAATAAGGTAAAATTTAAAAGTGCATCACATGTGAGTTCCTACTGCTTAAAATACTGTCAAAGCACAAATTTTCAAGTGAACATATTTTGGTGGATGTCATATTTCACCCATTTCTCTGCAATTTTCAATTCACGGATTATATGAAATCTGTGATAAAATACTGTGCCACTGCTTTTATCATCAGCAAAATACCAGTACGTATGTGGAACTAAAAGCATGTTGAAATAAAATTAATGTATAGAGAGCAAAATAATTTCAGTACAGAAAACAAAAGTATTTGTTCATTTTATCAGTGCAGGGAAGCCGCAGAATATTATGCAAAGGGAATAGTTTTACTATCAATTGCTTTGTTTTCGCGTTTTTAAATTTCAGGGTTTTCATATTTTTTTTGATTTCTCTTTAGTTTTAACTATTTTGTAAATAATTCCTATTCAAACAATGTTAAAATCTTGTTTCACTGTTTTTAATTTTCAGAGTTTTGTGCCATCAGCGAAATAAGCAAAAATTTGAATACAGCTAAATGTTATTAAGCACTTTACAGTCATAAAATTTATTATACGTGAAGATTAACCTTCGCCTCGCAAAATTAAAATGAGAAAAGTCTACAACACCCGGTATTCCCAGGCGGTCACCCATCCAAGTACTAACCGGGCCCGACGTTGCTTAACTTCGGTGATCGGACGAGAACCGGTGTTTTCAACGTGGTATGGTCGTAGACATTGATGTTGCCTCGTAAAAGCAACTTAAACCCGCAGATTGAAGATCAGCACAGCCGTTAAAAGATAGGATTGAAATTCTGTTTATTTTTACACAGCATTATTCTTGTACACTTGTCCCATCGCTGTAATAATAATAATAATCTCCAAGACAGCACTATACACTATGTGCTGGTCAGGGTCCACGCTACGCATGCGCACTGACATATAAATGTCCTTCTTACTGTTATTTCACTTGGCGGAGTTGGCAATTTGGTTGAATATATTGAACACTGTATTAAAGGAGATGAAATTGGGCTTATGTCAGTGGTCAGACTGACTGAAATACGTGAGAATAGAGGAGAACTTGCAGCAATGAAACGGACTGTGGCTTCT
The DNA here is from genome assembly GCA_964020975.1 of Hermodice carunculata. Classification (NCBI taxonomy): domain Eukaryota; kingdom Metazoa; phylum Annelida; class Polychaeta; order Eunicida; family Amphinomidae; genus Hermodice; species Hermodice carunculata. The sequence continues at coordinate 74,286,379 of OZ026625.1, forward strand.
GACGTACCAAAGCTTGAAAATGGAACGTATATTTATCCTTGTCATCATCGCAAAGCTACAAAACATGTGATTCATACATGAACGTGTAAACTTCATCAGCGAGGGCCAATTTCAAATAAAAGATTTTCAAACTCTTTGCTGACCAGTACCCTGTTTTTTTCCCAGTTGCTATCAAAATGTACGGAGCTAATTAAAACATTAATGTGAGCTCCCTATTTAGGCCTGCTGGTCCATATTAGTTTAAACAAATATGATAACTGTGTTGTATATTTCGTAATTTTACACCAGATATATTTGGATCAATATAAAACAAATCTTCCTAGTCTCCTTACTCTAGTTATCGCTTCTCGGCCTTTTGGCTAAGATCAAAGTGTAGTATCTGTTCTTATCAGCTTAATATCTGATACGTGCCCCATCGGGGTACTTCGATATTAAACTGATTTTTGGAACTGGGCGAAGAGTCAGGAGCTTGCTCCGCCTTTGCCACGGGTTGGCCTGGTATTGCAGTACCTCCAGGAACGGCCCACTCCCCTTGGGGAGAAAAATAAAACCAAAAGTAGTAAATCCCACCCCACCCCCAGCCCCATCTGCCATTTCTCTGTGATTGTGACTGTCTGCGTTTCATTCAAACAACCATTCGACTTAATTGATCTTGAAGTTTAAATGGAATGGTCTTAGCTTTATAGAATTAAATACAACTGCAAATGAACAGATTCTAAAACAAAGGTAAGTACTGTGCGTGTCCTACCAAATGCACTCAGTCCTTCAAATGACTAGTGTGGCATAAAAAAAAAATTGCTGCTGTGCAAAATTCAATAAAATTAATGCTCTTCAAATCTAGTTGGTTTTTTTTTTTTTTTTTTTTTTTTTGTTTTTTTGTTTTTATTGTGATTCTTTACAAAATGGCAATCAATTGAAAAAGTATAATTTGTGCATTGTCTCATTTCCTCCTGAAAAAAAAGGTATGATTAACACTGAAGGATGTGTACGTTTTGTGTATTTCCAAGCAGTAATGTGACCAAAAAAATGACTTAAAAACATTATACTCTAGATAGTCTTGCAGATTAATCTTGCCTAATTACGGATCCCAATGGTCCTAATCCACTTTTCAACCATGCCCTCTAAAGTCTCTCTCTCTTTTTTTTTTTAAGTGCATGGACATCTAATTAGGAGTCACACATATCCTTTTTTTAGTTTTTTTATTTATTTTTTTTAAAAAATTTTTTAGTTAATTCATTTAGTTAATTTATTTATTAGTTATTATCATTATTACATGCTGCTTAGATAAGAATAATCCCCAAATGGCGAATTTAAAGCGCCTGTAAAATGCATAATGGGAAAACGATGAACATATGTATGAATGCTGCTGCAAAATATAGCTATCTTCACATGTCAAAATGTTCACATTTTTTAAGCACTTAACCACGCATATATTTTAATTTCGTTGTTTTGAACCTAAATGATATTCAACATATAATTATGTTAAAATACTGTTGGATTGTGTTTTTATTTGTACAGTTTTGTGCCATCAGCGAAATAAGGTAAAATTTAAAAGTGCATCACATGTGAGTTCCTACTGCTTAAAATACTGTCAAAGCACAAATTTTCAAGTGAACATATTTTGGTGGATGTCATATTTCACCCATTTCTCTGCAATTTTCAATTCACGGATTATATGAAATCTGTGATAAAATACTGTGCCACTGCTTTTATCATCAGCAAAATACCAGTACGTATGTGGAACTAAAAGCATGTTGAAATAAAATTAATGTATAGAGAGCAAAATAATTTCAGTACAGAAAACAAAAGTATTTGTTCATTTTATCAGTGCAGGGAAGCCGCAGAATATTATGCAAAGGGAATAGTTTTACTATCAATTGCTTTGTTTTCGCGTTTTTAAATTTCAGGGTTTTCATATTTTTTTTGATTTCTCTTTAGTTTTAACTATTTTGTAAATAATTCCTATTCAAACAATGTTAAAATCTTGTTTCACTGTTTTTAATTTTCAGAGTTTTGTGCCATCAGCGAAATAAGCAAAAATTTGAATACAGCTAAATGTTATTAAGCACTTTACAGTCATAAAATTTATTATACGTGAAGATTAACCTTCGCCTCGCAAAATTAAAATGAGAAAAGTCTACAACACCCGGTATTCCCAGGCGGTCACCCATCCAAGTACTAACCGGGCCCGACGTTGCTTAACTTCGGTGATCGGACGAGAACCGGTGTTTTCAACGTGGTATGGTCGTAGACATTGATGTTGCCTCGTAAAAGCAACTTAAACCCGCAGATTGAAGATCAGCACAGCCGTTAAAAGATAGGATTGAAATTCTGTTTATTTTTACACAGCATTATTCTTGTACACTTGTCCCATCGCTGTAATAATAATAATAATCTCCAAGACAGCACTATACACTATGTGCTGGTCAGGGTCCACGCTACGCATGCGCACTGACATATAAATGTCCTTCTTACTGTTATTTCACTTGGCGGAGTTGGCAATTTGGTTGAATATATTGAACACTGTATTAAAGGAGATGAAATTGGGCTTATGTCAGTGGTCAGACTGACTGAAATACGTGAGAATAGAGGAGAACTTGCAGCAATGAAACGGACTGTGGCTTCTGACGTACCAAAGCTTGAAAATGGAACGTATATTTATCCTTGTCATCATCGCAAAGCTACAAAACATGTGATTCATACATGAATGTGTAAACTTCATCAGCGAGGGCCAATTTCAAATAAAAGATTTTCAAACTCTTTGCTGACCAGTACCCTGTTTTTTTCCCAGTTGCTATCAAAATGTACGGAGCTAATTAAAACATTAATGTGAGCTCCCTATTTAGGCCTGCTGGTCCATATTAGTTTAAACAAATATGATAACTGTGTTGTATATTTCGTAATTTTACACCAGATATATTTGGATCAATATAAAACAAATCTTCCTAGTCTCCTTACTCTTGTTATCGCTTCTCGGCCTTTTGGCTAAGATCAAAGTGTAGTATCTGTTCTTATCAGCTTAATATCTGATACGTGCCCCATCGGGGTACTTCGATATTAAACTGATTTTTGGAACTGGGCGAAGAGTCAGGAGCTTGCTCCGCCTTTGCCACGGGTTGGCCTGGTATTGCAGTACCTCCAGGAACGGCCCACTCCCCTTGGGGAGAAAAATAAAACCAAAAGTAGTAAATCCCACCCCACCCCCAGCCCCATCTGCCATTTCTCTGTGATTGTGACTGTCTGCGTTTCATTCAAACAACCATTCGACTTAACTGATCTTGAAGTTTAAATGGAATGGTCTTAGCTTTATAGAATTAAATACAACTGCAAATGAACAGATTCTAAAACAAAGGTAAGTACTGTGCGTGTCCTACCAAATGCACTCAGTCCTTCAAATGACTAGTGTGGCATAAAAAAAAAATTGCTGCTGTGCAAAATTCAATAAAATTAATGCTCTTCAAATCTAGTTGGTTTTTTTTTTTTTTTTTGTTTTTTTGTTTTTTTTTTTTTATTGTGATTCTTTACAAAATGGCAATCAATTGAAAAAGTATAATTTGTGCATTGTCTCATTTCCTCCTGAAAAAAAAGGTATGATTAACACTGAAGGATGTGTACGTTTTGTGTATTTCCAAGCAGTAATGTGACCAAAAAAATGACTTAAAAACATTATACTCTAGATAGTCTTGCAGATTAATCTTGCCTAATTACGGATCCCAATGGTCCTAATCCACTTTTCAACCATGCCCTCTAAAGTCTCTCTCTCTTTTTTTTTTTAAGTGCATGGACATCTAATTAGGAGTCACACATATCCTTTTTTTAGTTTTTTTATTTATTTTTTTAAAAAAATTTTTTAGTTAATTCATTTAGTTAATTTATTTATTAGTTATTATCATTATTACATGCTGCTTAGATAAGAATAATCCCCAAATGGCGAATTTAAAGCGCCTGTAAAATGCATAATGGGAAAACGATGAACATATGTATGAATGCTGCTGCAAAATATAGCTATCTTCACATGTCAAAATGTTCACATTTTTTAAGCACTTAACCACGCATATATTTTAATTTCGTTGTTTTGAACCTAAATGATATTCAACATATAATTATGTTAAAATACTGTTGGATTGTGTTTTTATTTGTACAGTTTTGTGCCATCAGCGAAATAAGGTAAAATTTAAAAGTGCATCACATGTGAGTTCCTACTGCTTAAAATACTGTCAAAGCACAAATTTTCAAGTGAACATATTTTGGTGGATGTCATATTTCACCCATTTCTCTGCAATTTTCAATTCACGGATTATATGAAATCTGTGATAAAATACTGTGCCACTGCTTTTATCATCAGCAAAATACCAGTACGTATGTGGAACTAAAAGCATGTTGAAATAAAATTAATGTATAGAGAGCAAAATAATTTCAGTACAGAAAACAAAAGTATTTGTTCATTTTATCAGTGCAGGGAAGCCGCAGAATATTATGCAAAGGGAATAGTTTTACTATCAATTGCTTTGTTTTCGCGTTTTTAAATTTCAGGGTTTTCATATTTTTTTTGATTTCTCTTTAGTTTTAACTATTTTGTAAATAATTCCTATTCAAACAATGTTAAAATCTTGTTTCACTGTTTTTAATTTTCAGAGTTTTGTGCCATCAGCGAAATAAGCAAAAATTTGAATACAGCTAAATGTTATTAAGCACTTTACAGTCATAAAATTTATTATACGTGAAGATTAACCTTCGCCTCGCAAAATTAAAATGAGAAAAGTCTACAACACCCGGTATTCCCAGGCGGTCACCCATCCAAGTACTAACCGGGCCCGACGTTGCTTAACTTCGGTGATCGGACGAGAACCGGTGTTTTCAACGTGGTATGGTCGTAGACACTGATGTTGCCTCGTAAAAGCAACTTAAACCCGCAGATTGAAGATCAGCACAGCCGTTAAAAGATAGGATTGAAATTCTGTTTATTTTTACACAGCATTATTCTTGTACACTTGTCCCATCGCTGTAATAATAATAATAATCTCCAAGACAGCACTATACACTATGTGCTGGTCAGGGTCCACGCTACGCATGCGCACTGACATATAAATGTCCTTCTTACTGTTATTTCACTTGGCGGAGTTGGCAATTTGGTTGAATATATTGAACACTGTATTAAAGGAGATGAAATTGGGCTTATGTCAGTGGTCAGACTGACTGAAATACGTGAGAATAGCGGAGAACTTGCAGCAATGAAACGGACTGTGGCTTCTGACGTACCAAAGCTTGAAAATGGAACGTATATTTATCCTTGTCATCATCGCAAAGCTACAAAACATGTGATTCATACATGAACGTGTAAACTTCATCAGCGAGGGCCAATTTCAAATAAAAGATTTTCAAACTCTTTGCTGACCAGTACCCTGTTTTTTTCCCAGTTGCTATCAAAATGTACGGAGCTAATTAAAACATTAATGTGAGCTCCCTATTTAGGCCTGCTGGTCCATATTAGTTTAAACAAATATGATAACTGTGTTGTATATTTCGTAATTTTACACCAGATATATTTGGATCAATATAAAACAAATCTTCCTAGTCTCCTTACTCTAGTTATCGCTTCTCGGCCTTTTGGCTAAGATCAAAGTGTAGTATCTGTTCTTATCAGCTTAATATCTGATACGTGCCCCATCGGGGTACTTCGATATTAAACTGATTTTTGGAACTGGGCGAAGAGTCAGGAGCTTGCTCCGCCTTTGCCACGGGTTGGCCTGGTATTGCAGTACCTCCAGGAACGGCCCACTCCCCTTGGGGAGAAAAATAAAACCAAAAGTAGTAAATCCCACCCCACCCCCAGCCCCATCTGCCATTTCTCTGTGATTGTGACTGTCTGCGTTTCATTCAAACAACCATTCGACTTAATTGATCTTGAAGTTTAAATGGAATGGTCTTAGCTTTATAGAATTAAATACAACTGCAAATGAACAGATTCTAAAACAAAGGTAAGTACTGTGCGTGTCCTACCAAATGCACTCAGTCCTTCAAATGACTAGTGTGGCATAAAAAAAAAATTGCTGCTGTGCAAAATTCAATAAAATTAATGCTCTTCAAATCTAGTTGGTTTTTTTTTTTTGTTTTTTTTTTTTTGTTTTTTTGTTTTTATTGTGATTCTTTACAAAATGGCAATCAATTGAAAAAGTATAATTTGTGCATTGTCTCATTTCCTCCTGAAAAAAAAGGTATGATTAACACTGAAGGATGTGTACGTTTTGTGTATTTCCAAGCAGTAATGTGACCAAAAAAATGACTTAAAAACATTATACTCTAGATAGTCTTGCAGATTAATCTTGCCTAATTACGGATCCCAATGGTCCTAATCCACTTTTCAACCATGCCCTCTAAAGTCTCTCTCTCTTTTTTTTTTTAAGTGCATGGACATCTAATTAGGAGTCACACATATCCTTTTTTTAGTTTTTTTATTTATTTTTTAAAAAAAATTTTTTAGTTAATTCATTTAGTTAATTTATTTATTAGTTATTATCATTATTACATGCTGCTTAGATAAGAATAATCCCCAAATGGCGAATTTAAAGCGCCTGTAAAATGCATAATGGGAAAACGATGAACATATGTATGAATGCTGCTGCAAAATATAGCTATCTTCACATGTCAAAATGTTCACATTTTTTAAGCACTTAACCACGCATATATTTTAATTTCGTTGTTTTGAACCTAAATGATATTCAACATATAATTATGTTAAAATACTGTTGGATTGTGTTTTTATTTGTACAGTTTTGTGCCATCAGCGAAATAAGGTAAAATTTAAAAGTGCATCACATGTGAGTTCCTACTGCTTAAAATACTGTCAAAGCACAAATTTTCAAGTGAACATATTTTGGTGGATGTCATATTTCACCCATTTCTCTGCAATTTTCAATTCACGGATTATATGAAATCTGTGATAAAATACTGTGCCACTGCTTTTATCATCAGCAAAATACCAGTACGTATGTGGAACTAAAAGCATGTTGAAATAAAATTAATGTATAGAGAGCAAAATAATTTCAGTACAGAAAACAAAAGTATTTGTTCATTTTATCAGTGCAGGGAAGCCGCAGAATATTATGCAAAGGGAATAGTTTTACTATCAATTGCTTTGTTTTCGCGTTTTTAAATTTCAGGGTTTTCATATTTTTTTTGATTTCTCTTTAGTTTTAACTATTTTGTAAATAATTCCTATTCAAACAATGTTAAAATCTTGTTTCACTGTTTTTAATTTTCAGAGTTTTGTGCCATCAGCGAAATAAGCAAAAATTTGAATACAGCTAAATGTTATTAAGCACTTTACAGTCATAAAATTTATTATACGTGAAGATTAACCTTCGCCTCGCAAAATTAAAATGAGAAAAGTCTACAACACCCGGTATTCCCAGGCGGTCACCCATCCAAGTACTAACCGGGCCCGACGTTGCTTAACTTCGGTGATCGGACGAGAACCGGTGTTTTCAACGTGGTATGGTCGTAGACATTGATGTTGCCTCGTAAAAGCAACTTAAACCCGCAGATTGAAGATCAGCACAGCCGTTAAAAGATAGGATTGAAATTCTGTTTATTTTTACACAGCATTATTCTTGTACACTTGTCCCATCGCTGTAATAATAATAATAATCTCCAAGACAGCACTATACACTATGTGCTGGTCAGGGTCCACGCTACGCATGCGCACTGACATATAAATGTCCTTCTTACTGTTATTTCACTTGGCGGAGTTGGCAATTTGGTTGAATATATTGAACACTGTATTAAAGGAGATGAAATTGGGCTTATGTCAGTGGTCAGACTGACTGAAATACGTGAGAATAGAGGAGAACTTGCAGCAATGAAACGGACTGTGGCTTCTGACGTACCAAAGCTTGAAAATGGAACGTATATTTATCCTTGTCATCATCGCAAAGCTACAAAACATGTGATTCATACATGAACGTGTAAACTTCATCAGCGAGGGCCAATTTCAAATAAAAGATTTTCAAACTCTTTGCTGACCAGTACCCTGTTTTTTTCCCAGTTGCTATCAAAATGTACGGAGCTAATTAAAACATTAATGTGAGCTCCCTATTTAGGCCTGCTGGTCCATATTAGTTTAAACAAATATGATAACTGTGTTGTATATTTCGTAATTTTACACCAGATATATTTGGATCAATATAAAACAAATCTTCCTAGTCTCCTTACTCTAGTTATCGCTTCTCGGCCTTTTGGCTAAGATCAAAGTGTAGTATCTGTTCTTATCAGCTTAATATCTGATACGTGCCCCATCGGGGTACTTCGATATTAAACTGATTTTTGGAACTGGGCGAAGAGTCAGGAGCTTGCTCCGCCTTTGCCACGGGTTGGCCTGGTATTGCAGTACCTCCAGGAACGGCCCACTCCCCTTGGGGAGAAAAATAAAACCAAAAGTAGTAAATCCCACCCCACCCCCAGCCCCATCTGCCATTTCTCTGTGATTGTGACTGTCTGCGTTTCATTCAAACAACCATTCGACTTAATTGATCTTGAAGTTTAAATGGAATGGTCTTAGCTTTATAGAATTAAATACAACTGCAAATGAACAGATTCTAAAACAAAGGTAAGTACTGTGCGTGTCCTACCAAATGCACTCAGTCCTTCAAATGACTAGTGTGGCATAAAAAAAAAATTGCTGCTGTGCAAAATTCAATAAAATTAATGCTCTTCAAATCTAGTTGGTTTTTTTTGTTTTTTGTTTTTTTTTGTTTTTTTGTTTTTATTGTGATTCTTTACAAAATGGCAATCAATTGAAAAAGTATAATTTGTGCATTGTCTCATTTCCTCCTGAAAAAAAAGGTATGATTAACACTGAAGGATGTGTACGTTTTGTGTATTTCCAAGCAGTAATGTGACCAAAAAAATGACTTAAAAACATTATACTCTAGATAGTCTTGCAGATTAATCTTGCCTAATTACGGATCCCAATGGTCCTAATCCACTTTTCAACCATGCCCTCTAAAGTCTCTCTCTCTTTTTTTTTTTAAGTGCATGGACATCTAATTAGGAGTCACACATATCCTTTTTTTAGTTTTTTTATTTATTTTTTTAAAAAAATTTTTTAGTTAATTCATTTAGTTAATTTATTTATTAGTTATTATCATTATTACATGCTGCTTAGATAAGAATAATCCCCAAATGGCGAATTTAAAGCGCCTGTAAAATGCATAATGGGAAAACGATGAACATATGTATGAATGCTGCTGCAAAATATAGCTATCTTCACATGTCAAAATGTTCACATTTTTTAAGCACTTAACCACGCATATATTTTAATTTCGTTGTTTTGAACCTAAATGATATTCAACATATAATTATGTTAAAATACTGTTGGATTGTGTTTTTATTTGTACAGTTTTGTGCCATCAGCGAAATAAGGTAAAATTTAAAAGTGCATCACATGTGAGTTCCTACTGCTTAAAATACTGTCAAAGCACAAATTTTCAAGTGAACATATTTTGGTGGATGTCATATTTCACCCATTTCTCTGCAATTTTCAATTCACGGATTATATGAAATCTGTGATAAAATACTGTGCCACTGCTTTTATCATCAGCAAAATACCAGTACGTATGTGGAACTAAAAGCATGTTGAAATAAAATTAATGTATAGAGAGCAAAATAATTTCAGTACAGAAAACAAAAGTATTTGTTCATTTTATCAGTGCAGGGAAGCCGCAGAATATTATGCAAAGGGAATAGTTTTACTATCAATTGCTTTGTTTTCGCGTTTTTAAATTTCAGGGTTTTCATATTTTTTTTGATTTCTCTTTAGTTTTAACTATTTTGTAAATAATTCCTATTCAAACAATGTTAAAATCTTGTTTCACTGTTTTTAATTTTCAGAGTTTTGTGCCATCAGCGAAATAAGCAAAAATTTGAATACAGCTAAATGTTATTAAGCACTTTACAGTCATAAAATTTATTATACGTGAAGATTAACCTTCGCCTCGCAAAATTAAAATGAGAAAAGTCTACAACACCCGGTATTCCCAGGCGGTCACCCATCCAAGTACTAACCGGGCCCGACGTTGCTTAACTTCGGTGATCGGACGAGAACCGGTGTTTTCAACGTGGTATGGTCGTAGACATTGATGTTGCCTCGTAAAAGCAACTTAAACCCGCAGATTGAAGATCAGCACAGCCGTTAAAAGATAGGATTGAAATTCTGTTTATTTTTACACAGCATTATTCTTGTACACTTGTCCCATCGCTGTAATAATAATAATAATCTCCAAGACAGCACTATACACTATGTGCTGGTCAGGGTCCACGCTACGCATGCGCACTGACATATAAATGTCCTTCTTACTGTTATTTCACTTGGCGGAGTTGGCAATTTGGTTGAATATATTGAACACTGTATTAAAGGAGATGAAATTGGGCTTATGTCAGTGGTCAGACTGACTGAAATACGTGAGAATAGAGGAGAACTTGCAGCAATGAAACGGACTGTGGCTTCTGACGTACCAAAGCTTGAAAATGGAACGTATATTTATCCTTGTCATCATCGCAAAGCTACAAAACATGTGATTCATACATGAACGTGTAAACTTCATCAGCGAGGGCCAATTTCAAATAAAAGATTTTCAAACTCTTTGCTGACCAGTACCCTGTTTTTTTCCCAGTTGCTATCAAAATGTACGGAGCTAATTAAAACATTAATGTGAGCTCCCTATTTAGGCCTGCTGGTCCATATTAGTTTAAACAAATATGATAACTGTGTTGTATATTTCGTAATTTTACACCAGATATATTTGGATCAATATAAAACAAATCTTCCTAGTCTCCTTACTCTAGTTATCGCTTCTCGGCCTTTTGGCTAAGATCAAAGTGTAGTATCTGTTCTTATCAGCTTAATATCTGATACGTGCCCCATCGGGGTACTTCGATATTAAACTGATTTTTGGAACTGGGCGAAGAGTCAGGAGCTTGCTCCGCCTTTGCCACGGGTTGGCCTGGTATTGCAGTACCTCCAGGAACGGCCCACTCCCCTTGGGGAGAAAAATAAAACCAAAAGTAGTAAATCCCACCCCACCCCCAGCCCCATCTGCCATTTCTCTGTGATTGTGACTGTCTGCGTTTCATTCAAACAACCATTCGACTTAATTGATCTTGAAGTTTAAATGGAATGGTCTTAGCTTTATAGAATTAAATACAACTGCAAATGAACAGATTCTAAAACAAAGGTAAGTACTGTGCGTGTCCTACCAAATGCACTCAGTCCTTCAAATGACTAGTGTGGCATAAAAAAAAAATTGCTGCTGTGCAAAATTCAATAAAATTAATGCTCTTCAAATCTAGTTGGTTTTTTTTGTTTTTTGTTTTTTTTTGTTTTTTTGTTTTTATTGTGATTCTTTACAAAATGGCAATCAATTGAAAAAGTATAATTTGTGCATTGTCTCATTTCCTCCTGAAAAAAAAGGTATGATTAACACTGAAGGATGTGTACGTTTTGTGTATTTCCAAGCAGTAATGTGACCAAAAAAATGACTTAAAAACATTATACTCTAGATAGTCTTGCAGATTAATCTTGCCTAATTACGGATCCCAATGGTCCTAATCCACTTTTCAACCATGCCCTCTAAAGTCTCTCTCTCTTTTTTTTTTTAAGTGCATGGACATCTAATTAGGAGTCACACATATCCTTTTTTTAGTTTTTTTATTTATTTTTTTAAAAAAATTTTTTAGTTAATTCATTTAGTTAATTTATTTATTAGTTATTATCATTATTGCATGCTGCTTAGATAAGAATAATCCCCAAATGGCGAATTTAAAGCGCCTGTAAAATGCATAATGGGAAAACGATGAACATATGTATGAATGCTGCTGCAAAATATAGCTATCTTCACATGTCAAAATGTTCACATTTTTTAAGCACTTAACCACGCATATATTTTAATTTCGTTGTTTTGAACCTAAATGATATTCAACATATAATTATGTTAAAATACTGTTGGATTGTGTTTTTATTTGTACAGTTTTGTGCCATCAGCGAAATAAGGTAAAATTTAAAAGTGCATCACATGTGAGTTCCTACTGCTTAAAATACTGTCAAAGCACAAATTTTCAAGTGAACATATTTTGGTGGATGTCATATTTCACCCATTTCTCTGCAATTTTCAATTCACGGATTATATGAAATCTGTGATAAAATACTGTGCCACTGCTTTTATCATCAGCAAAATACCAGTACGTATGTGGAACTAAAAGCATGTTGAAATAAAATTAATGTATAGAGAGCAAAATAATTTCAGTACAGAAAACAAAAGTATTTGTTCATTTTATCAGTGCAGGGAAGCCGCAGAATATTATGCAAAGGGAATAGTTTTACTATCAATTGCTTTGTTTTCGCGTTTTTAAATTTCAGGGTTTTCATATTTTTTTTGATTTCTCTTTAGTTTTAACTATTTTGTAAATAATTCCTATTCAAACAATGTTAAAATCTTGTTTCACTGTTTTTAATTTTCAGAGTTTTGTGCCATCAGCGAAATAAGCAAAAATTTGAATACAGCTAAATGTTATTAAGCACTTTACAGTCATAAAATTTATTATACGTGAAGATTAACCTTCGCCTCGCAAAATTAAAATGAGAAAAGTCTACAACACCCGGTATTCCCAGGCGGTCACCCATCCAAGTACTAACCGGGCCCGACGTTGCTTAACTTCGGTGATCGGACCAGAACCGGTGTTTTCAACGTGGTATGGTCGTAGACATTGATGTTGCCTCGTAAAAGCAACTTAAACCCGCAGATTGAAGATCAGCACAGCCGTTAAAAGATAGGATTGAAATTCTGTTTATTTTTACACAGCATTATTCTTGTACACTTGTCCCATCGCTGTAATAATAATAATAATCTCCAAGACAGCACTATACACTATGTGCTGGTCAGGGTCCACGCTACGCATGCGCACTGACATATAAATGTCCTTCTTACTGTTATTTCACTTGGCGGAGTTGGCAATTTGGTTGAATATATTGAACACTGTATTAAAGGAGATGAAATTGGGCTTATGTCAGTGGTCAGACTGACTGAAATACGTGAGAATAGAGGAGAACTTGCAGCAATGAAACGGACTGTGGCTTCTGACGTACCAAAGCTTGAAAATGGAACGTATATTTATCCTTGTCATCATCGCAAAGCTACAAAACATGTGATTCATACATGAACGTGTAAACTTCATCAGCGAGGGCCAATTTCAAATAAAAGATTTTCAAACTCTTTGCTGACCAGTACCCTGTTTTTTTCCCAGTTGCTATCAAAATGTACGGAGCTAATTAAAACATTAATGTGAGCTCCCTATTTAGGCCTGCTGGTCCATATTAGTTTAAACAAATATGATAACTGTGTTGTATATTTCGTAATTTTACACCAGATATATTTGGATCAATATAAAACAAATCTTCCTAGTCTCCTTACTCTAGTTATCGCTTCTCGGCCTTTTGGCTAAGATCAAAGTGTAGTATCTGTTCTTATCAGCTTAATATCTGATACGTGCCCCATCGGGGTACTTCGATATTAAACTGATTTTTGGAACTGGGCGAAGAGTCAGGAGCTTGCTCCGCCTTTGCCACGGGTTGGCCTGGTATTGCAGTACCTCCAGGAACGGCCCACTCCCCTTGGGGAGAAAAATAAAACCAAAAGTAGTAAATCCCACCCCACCCCCAGCCCCATCTGCCATTTCTCTGTGATTGTGACTGTCTGCGTTTCATTCAAACAACCATTCGACTTAATTGATCTTGAAGTTTAAATGGAATGGTCTTAGCTTTATAGAATTAAATACAACTGCAAATGAACAGATTCTAAAACAAAGGTAAGTACTGTGCGTGTCCTACCAAATGCACTCAGTCCTTCAAATGACTAGTGTGGCATAAAAAAAAAATTGCTGCTGTGCAAAATTCAATAAAATTAATGCTCTTCAAATCTAGTTGGTTTTTTTTTTTTTTTTTTTTTTTTTGTTTTTTTGTTTTTATTGTGATTCTTTACAAAATGGCAATCAATTGAAAAAGTATAATTTGTGCATTGTCTCATTTCCTCCTGAAAAAAAAGGTATGATTAACACTGAAGGATGTGTACGTTTTGTGTATTTCCAAGCAGTAATGTGACCAAAAAAATGACTTAAAAACATTATACTCTAGATAGTCTTGCAGATTAATCTTGCCTAATTACGGATCCCAATGGTCCTAATCCACTTTTCAACCATGCCCTCTAAAGTCTCTCTCTCTTTTTTTTTTTAAGTGCATGGACATCTAATTAGGAGTCACACATATCCTTTTTTTAGTTTTTTTATTTATTTTTTTAAAAAAATTTTTTAGTTAATTCATTTAGTTAATTTATTTATTAGTTATTATCATTATTACATGCTGCTTAGATAAGAATAATCCCCAAATGGCGAATTTAAAGCGCCTGTAAAATGCATAATGGGAAAACGATGAACATATGTATGAATGCTGCTGCAAAATATAGCTATCTTCACATGTCAAAATGTTCACATTTTTTAAGCACTTAACCACGCATATATTTTAATTTCGTTGTTTTGAACCTAAATGATATTCAACATATAATTATGTTAAAATACTGTTGGATTGTGTTTTTATTTGTACAGTTTTGTGCCATCAGCGAAATAAGGTAAAATTTAAAAGTGCATCACATGTGAGTTCCTACTGCTTAAAATACTGTCAAAGCACAAATTTTCAAGTGAACATATTTTGGTGGATGTCATATTTCACCCATTTCTCTGCAATTTTCAATTCACGGATTATATGAAATCTGTGATAAAATACTGTGCCACTGCTTTTATCATCAGCAAAATACCAGTACGTATGTGGAACTAAAAGCATGTTGAAATAAAATTAATGTATAGAGAGCAAAATAATTTCAGTACAGAAAACAAAAGTATTTGTTCATTTTATCAGTGCAGGGAAGCCGCAGAATATTATGCAAAGGGAATAGTTTTACTATCAATTGCTTTGTTTTCGCGTTTTTTAATTTCAGGGTTTTCATATTTTTTTTGATTTCTCTTTAGTTTTAACTATTTTGTAAATAATTCCTATTCAAACAATGTTAAAATCTTGTTTCACTGTTTTTAGTTTTCAGAGTTTTGTGCCATCAGCGAAATAAGCAAAAATTTGAATACAGCTAAATGTTATTAAGCACTTTACAGTCATAAAATTTATTATACGTGAAGATTAACCTTCGCCTCGCAAAATTAAAATGAGAAAAGTCTACAACACCCGGTATTCCCAGGCGGTCACCCATCCAAGTACTAACCGGGCCCGACGTTGCTTAACTTCGGTGATCGGACGAGAACCGGTGTTTTCAACGTGGTATGGTCGTAGACATTGATGTTGCCTCGTAAAAGCAACTTAAACCCGCAGATTGAAGATCAGCACAGCCGTTAAAAGATAGGATTGAAATTCTGTTTATTTTTACACAGCATTATTCTTGTACACTTGTCCCATCGCTGTAATAATAATAATAATCTCCAAGACAGCACTATACACTATGTGCTGGTCAGGGTCCACGCTACGCATGCGCACTGACATATAAATGTCCTTCTTACTGTTATTTCACTTGGCGGAGTTGGCAATTTGGTTGAATATATTGAACACTGTATTAAAGGAGATGAAATTGGGCTTATGTCAGTGGTCAGACTGACTGAAATACGTGAGAATAGAGGAGAACTTGCAGCAATGAAACGGACTGTGGCTTCTGATGTACCAAAGCTTGAAAATGGAACGTATATTTATC
This sequence comes from Hermodice carunculata, assembly GCA_964020975.1. Lineage (NCBI taxonomy): Eukaryota > Metazoa > Annelida > Polychaeta > Eunicida > Amphinomidae > Hermodice > Hermodice carunculata. The sequence goes on from OZ026625.1 coordinate 74,302,173, forward strand.
CTTGTCATCATCGCAAAGCTACAAAACATGTGATTCATACATGAACGTGTAAACTTCATCAGCGAGGGCCAATTTCAAATAAAAGATTTTCAAACTCTTTGCTGACCAGTACCCTGTTTTTTTCCCAGTTGCTATCAAAATGTACGGAGCTAATTAAAACATTAATGTGAGCTCCCTATTTAGGCCTGCTGGTCCATATTAGTTTAAACAAATATGATAACTGTGTTGTATATTTCGTAATTTTACACCAGATATATTTGGATCAATATAAAACAAATCTTCCTAGTCTCCTTACTCTAGTTATCGCTTCTCGGCCTTTTGGCTAAGATCAAAGTGTAGTATCTGTTCTTATCAGCTTAATATCTGATACGTGCCCCATCGGGGTACTTCGATATTAAACTGATTTTTGGAACTGGGCGAAGAGTCAGGAGCTTGCTCCGCCTTTGCCACGGGTTGGCCTGGTATTGCAGTACCTCCAGGAACGGCCCACTCCCCTTGGGGAGAAAAATAAAACCAAAAGTAGTAAATCCCACCCCACCCCCAGCCCCATCTGCCATTTCTCTGTGATTGTGACTGTCTGCGTTTCATTCAAACAACCATTCGACTTAATTGATCTTGAAGTTTAAATGGAATGGTCTTAGCTTTATAGAATTAAATACAACTGCAAATGAACAGATTCTAAAACAAAGGTAAGTACTGTGCGTGTCCTACCAAATGCACTCAGTCCTTCAAATGACTAGTGTGGCATAAAAAAAAAATTGCTGCTGTGCAAAATTCAATAAAATTAATGCTCTTCAAATCTAGTTGGTTTTTTTTGTTTTTTGTTTTTTTTTGTTTTTTTGTTTTTATTGTGATTCTTTACAAAATGGCAATCAATTGAAAAAGTATAATTTGTGCATTGTCTCATTTCCTCCTGAAAAAAAAGGTATGATTAACACTGAAGGATGTGTACGTTTTGTGTATTTCCAAGCAGTAATGTGACCAAAAAAATGACTTAAAAACATTATACTCTAGATAGTCTTGCAGATTAATCTTGCCTAATTACGGATCCCAATGGTCCTAATCCACTTTTCAACCATGCCCTCTAAAGTCTCTCTCTCTTTTTTTTTTTAAGTGCATGGACATCTAATTAGGAGTCACACATATCCTTTTTTTAGTTTTTTTATTTATTTTTTTAAAAAAATTTTTTAGTTAATTCATTTAGTTAATTTATTTATTAGTTATTATCATTATTACATGCTGCTTAGATAAGAATAATCCCCAAATGGCGAATTTAAAGCGCCTGTAAAATGCATAATGGGAAAACGATGAACATATGTATGAATGCTGCTGCAAAATATAGCTATCTTCACATGTCAAAATGTTCACATTTTTTAAGCACTTAACCACGCATATATTTTAATTTCGTTGTTTTGAACCTAAATGATATTCAACATATAATTATGTTAAAATACTGTTGGATTGTGTTTTTATTTGTACAGTTTTGTGCCATCAGCGAAATAAGGTAAAATTTAAAAGTGCATCACATGTGAGTTCCTACTGCTTAAAATACTGTCAAAGCACAAATTTTCAAGTGAACATATTTTGGTGGATGTCATATTTCACCCATTTCTCTGCAATTTTCAATTCACGGATTATATGAAATCTGTGATAAAATACTGTGCCACTGCTTTTATCATCAGCAAAATACCAGTACGTATGTGGAACTAAAAGCATGTTGAAATAAAATTAATGTATAGAGAGCAAAATAATTTCAGTACAGAAAACAAAAGTATTTGTTCATTTTATCAGTGCAGGGAAGCCGCAGAATATTATGCAAAGGGAATAGTTTTACTATCAATTGCTTTGTTTTCGCGTTTTTAAATTTCAGGGTTTTCATATTTTTTTTGATTTCTCTTTAGTTTTAACTATTTTGTAAATAATTCCTATTCAAACAATGTTAAAATCTTGTTTCACTGTTTTTAGTTTTCAGAGTTTTGTGCCATCAGCGAAATAAGCAAAAATTTGAATACAGCTAAATGTTATTAAGCACTTTACAGTCATAAAATTTATTATACGTGAAGATTAACCTTCGCCTCGCAAAATTAAAATGAGAAAAGTCTACAACACCCGGTATTCCCAGGCGGTCACCCATCCAAGTACTAACCGGGCCCGACGTTGCTTAACTTCGGTGATCGGACGAGAACCGGTGTTTTCAACGTGGTATGGTCGTAGACATTGATGTTGCCTCGTAAAAGCAACTTAAACCCGCAGATTGAAGATCAGCACAGCCGTTAAAAGATAGGATTGAAATTCTGTTTATTTTTACACAGCATTATTCTTGTACACTTGTCCCATCGCTGTAATAATAATAATAATCTCCAAGACAGCACTATACACTATGTGCTGGTCAGGGTCCACGCTACGCATGCGCACTGACATATAAATGTCCTTCTTACTGTTATTTCACTTGGCGGAGTTGGCAATTTGGTTGAATATATTGAACACTGTATTAAAGGAGATGAAATTGGGCTTATGTCAGTGGTCAGACTGACTGAAATACGTGAGAATAGAGGAGAACTTGCAGCAATGAAACGGACTGTGGCTTCTGACGTACCAAAGCTTGAAAATGGAACGTATATTTATCCTTGTCATCATCGCAAAGCTACAAAACATGTGATTCATACATGAACGTGTAAACTTCATCAGCGAGGGCCAATTTCAAATAAAAGATTTTCAAACTCTTTGCTGACCAGTACCCTGTTTTTTTCCCAGTTGCTATCAAAATGTACGGAGCTAATTAAAACATTAATGTGAGCTCCCTATTTAGGCCTGCTGGTCCATATTAGTTTAAACAAATATGATAACTGTGTTGTATATTTCGTAATTTTACACCAGATATATTTGGATCAATATAAAACAAATCTTCCTAGTCTCCTTACTCTAGTTATCGCTTCTCGGCCTTTTGGCTAAGATCAAAGTGTAGTATCTGTTCTTATCAGCTTAATATCTGATACGTGCCCCATCGGGGTACTTCGATATTAAACTGATTTTTGGAACTGGGCGAAGAGTCAGGAGCTTGCTCCGCCTTTGCCACGGGTTGGCCTGGTATTGCAGTACCTCCAGGAACGGCCCACTCCCCTTGGGGAGAAAAATAAAACCAAAAGTAGTAAATCCCACCCCACCCCCAGCCCCATCTGCCATTTCTCTGTGATTGTGACTGTCTGCGTTTCATTCAAACAACCATTCGACTTAATTGATCTTGAAGTTTAAATGGAATGGTCTTAGCTTTATAGAATTAAATACAACTGCAAATGAACAGATTCTAAAACAAAGGTAAGTACTGTGCGTGTCCTACCAAATGCACTCAGTCCTTCAAATGACTAGTGTGGCATAAAAAAAAAATTGCTGCTGTGCAAAATTCAATAAAATTAATGCTCTTCAAATCTAGTTGGTTTTTTTGTTTTTTGTTTTTTTTTGTTTTTTTGTTTTTATTGTGATTCTTTACAAAATGGCAATCAATTGAAAAAGTATAATTTGTGCATTGTCTCATTTCCTCCTGAAAAAAAAGGTATGATTAACACTGAAGGATGTGTACGTTTTGTGTATTTCCAAGCAGTAATGTGACCAAAAAAATGACTTAAAAACATTATACTCTAGATAGTCTTGCAGATTAATCTTGCCTAATTACGGATCCCAATGGTCCTAATCCACTTTTCAACCATGCCCTCTAAAGTCTCTCTCTCTTTTTTTTTTTAAGTGCATGGACATCTAATTAGGAGTCACACATATCCTTTTTTTAGTTTTTTTATTTATTTTTTTAAAAAAATTTTTTAGTTAATTCATTTAGTTAATTTATTTATTAGTTATTATCATTATTACATGCTGCTTAGATAAGAATAATCCCCAAATGGCGAATTTAAAGCGCCTGTAAAATGCATAATGGGAAAACGATGAACATATGTATGAATGCTGCTGCAAAATATAGCTATCTTCACATGTCAAAATGTTCACATTTTTTAAGCACTTAACCACGCATATATTTTAATTTCGTTGTTTTGAACCTAAATGATATTCAACATATAATTATGTTAAAATACTGTTGGATTGTGTTTTTATTTGTACAGTTTTGTGCCATCAGCGAAATAAGGTAAAATTTAAAAGTGCATCACATGTGAGTTCCTACTGCTTAAAATACTGTCAAAGCACAAATTTTCAAGTGAACATATTTTGGTGGATGTCATATTTCACCCATTTCTCTGCAATTTTCAATTCACGGATTATATGAAATCTGTGATAAAATACTGTGCCACTGCTTTTATCATCAGCAAAATACCAGTACGTATGTGGAACTAAAAGCATGTTGAAATAAAATTAATGTATAGAGAGCAAAATAATTTCAGTACAGAAAACAAAAGTATTTGTTCATTTTATCAGTGCAGGGAAGCCGCAGAATATTATGCAAAGGGAATAGTTTTACTATCAATTGCTTTGTTTTCGCGTTTTTAAATTTCAGGGTTTTCATATTTTTTTTGATTTCTCTTTAGTTTTAACTATTTTGTAAATAATTCCTATTCAAACAATGTTAAAATCTTGTTTCACTGTTTTTAATTTTCAGAGTTTTGTGCCATCAGCGAAATAAGCAAAAATTTGAATACAGCTAAATGTTATTAAGCACTTTACAGTCATAAAATTTATTATACGTGAAGATTAACCTTCGCCTCGCAAAATTAAAATGAGAAAAGTCTACAACACCCGGTATTCCCAGGCGGTCACCCATCCAAGTACTAACCGGGCCCGACGTTGCTTAACTTCGGTGATCGGACGAGAACCGGTGTTTTCAACGTGGTATGGTCGTAGACATTGATGTTGCCTCGTAAAAGCAACTTAAACCCGCAGATTGAAGATCAGCACAGCCGTTAAAAGATAGGATTGAAATTCTGTTTATTTTTACACAGCATTATTCTTGTACACTTGTCCCATCGCTGTAATAATAATAATAATCTCCAAGACAGCACTATACACTATGTGCTGGTCAGGGTCCACGCTACGCATGCGCACTGACATATAAATGTCCTTCTTACTGTTATTTCACTTGGCGGAGTTGGCAATTTGGTTGAATATATTGAACACTGTATTAAAGGAGATGAAATTGGGCTTATGTCAGTGGTCAGACTGACTGAAATACGTGAGAATAGAGGAGAACTTGCAGCAATGAAACGGACTGTGGCTTCTGACGTACCAAAGCTTGAAAATGGAACGTATATTTATCCTTGTCATCATCGCAAAGCTACAAAACATGTGATTCATACATGAACGTGTAAACTTCATCAGCGAGGGCCAATTTCAAATAAAAGATTTTCAAACTCTTTGCTGACCAGTACCCTGTTTTTTTCCCAGTTGCTATCAAAATGTACGGAGCTAATTAAAACATTAATGTGAGCTCCCTATTTAGGCCTGCAGGTCCATATTAGTTTAAACAAATATGATAACTGTGTTGTATATTTCGTAATTTTACACCAGATATATTTGGATCAATATAAAACAAATCTTCCTAGTCTCCTTACTCTAGTTATCGCTTCTCGGCCTTTTGGCTAAGATCAAAGTGTAGTATCTGTTCTTATCAGCTTAATATCTGATACGTGCCCCATCGGGGTACTTCGATATTAAACTGATTTTTGGAACTGGGCGAAGAGTCAGGAGCTTGCTCCGCCTTTGCCACGGGTTGGCCTGGTATTGCAGTACCTCCAGGAACGGCCCACTCCCCTTGGGGAGAAAAATAAAACCAAAAGTAGTAAATCCCACCCCACCCCCAGCCCCATCTGCCATTTCTCTGTGATTGTGACTGTCTGCGTTTCATTCAAACAACCATTCGACTTAATTGATCTTGAAGTTTAAATGGAATGGTCTTAGCCTTATAGAATTAAATACAACTGCAAATGAACAGATTCTAAAACAAAGGTAAGTACTGTGCGTGTCCTACCAAATGCACTCAGTCCTTCAAATGACTAGTGTGGCATAAAAAAAAAATTGCTGCTGTGCAAAATTCAATAAAATTAATGCTTTTCAAATCTAGTTGGTTTTTTTTGTTTTTTGTTTTTTTTTGTTTTTTTGTTTTTATTGTGATTCTTTACAAAATGGCAATCAATTGAAAAAGTATAATTTGTGCATTGTCTCATTTCCTCCTGAAAAAAAAGGTATGATTAACACTGAAGGATGTGTACGTTTTGTGTATTTCCAAGCAGTAATGTGACCAAAAAAATGACTTAAAAACATTATACTCTAGATAGTCTTGCAGATTAATCTTGCCTAATTACGGATCCCAATGGTCCTAATCCACTTTTCAACCATGCCCTCTAAAGTCTCTCTCTCTTTTTTTTTTTAAGTGCATGGACATCTAATTAGGAGTCACACATATCCTTTTTTTAGTTTTTTTATTTATTTTTTTAAAAAAATTTTTTAGTTAATTCATTTAGTTAATTTATTTATTAGTTATTATCATTATTACATGCTGCTTAGATAAGAATAATCCCCAAATGGCGAATTTAAAGCGCCTGTAAAATGCATAATGGGAAAACGATGAACATATGTATGAATGCTGCTGCAAAATATAGCTATCTTCACATGTCAAAATGTTCACATTTTTTAAGCACTTAACCACGCATATATTTTAATTTCGTTGTTTTGAACCTAAATGATATTCAACATATAATTATGTTAAAATACTGTTGGATTGTGTTTTTATTTGTACAGTTTTGTGCCATCAGCGAAATAAGGTAAAATTTAAAAGTGCATCACATGTGAGTTCCTACTGCTTAAAATACTGTCAAAGCACAAATTTTCAAGTGAACATATTTTGGTGGATGTCATATTTCACCCATTTCTCTGCAATTTTCAATTCACGGATTATATGAAATCTGTGATAAAATACTGTGCCACTGCTTTTATCATCAGCAAAATACCAGTACGTATGTGGAACTAAAAGCATGTTGAAATAAAATTAATGTATAGAGAGCAAAATAATTTCAGTACAGAAAACAAAAGTATTTGTTCATTTTATCAGTGCAGGGAAGCCGCAGAATATTATGCAAAGGGAATAGTTTTACTATCAATTGCTTTGTTTTCGCGTTTTTAAATTTCAGGGTTTTCATATTTTTTTTGATTTCTCTTTAGTTTTAACTATTTTGTAAATAATTCCTATTCAAACAATGTTAAAATCTTGTTTCACTGTTTTTAATTTTCAGAGTTTTGTGCCATCAGCGAAATAAGCAAAAATTTGAATACAGCTAAATGTTATTAAGCACTTTACAGTCATAAAATTTATTATACGTGAAGATTAACCTTCGCCTCGCAAAATTAAAATGAGAAAAGTCTACAACACCCGGTATTCCCAGGCGGTCACCCATCCAAGTACTAACCGGGCCCGACGTTGCTTAACTTCGGTGATCGGACGAGAACCGGTGTTTTCAACGTGGTATGGTCGTAGACATTGATGTTGCCTCGTAAAAGCAACTTAAACCCGCAGATTGAAGATCAGCACAGCCGTTAAAAGATAGGATTGAAATTCTGTTTATTTTTACACAGCATTATTCTTGTACACTTGTCCCATCGCTGTAATAATAATAATAATCTCCAAGACAGCACTATACACTATGTGCTGGTCAGGGTCCACGCTACGCATGCGCACTGACATATAAATGTCCTTCTTACTGTTATTTCACTTGGCGGAGTTGGCAATTTGGTTGAATATATTGAACACTGTATTAAAGGAGATGAAATTGGGCTTATGTCAGTGGTCAGACTGACTGAAATACGTGAGAATAGAGGAGAACTTGCAGCAATGAAACGGACTGTGGCTTCTGACGTACCAAAGCTTGAAAATGGAACGTATATTTATCCTTGTCATCATCGCAAAGCTACAAAACATGTGATTCATACATGAACGTGTAAACTTCATCAGCGAGGGCCAATTTCAAATAAAAGATTTTCAAACTCTTTGCTGACCAGTACCCTGTTTTTTTCCCAGTTGCTATCAAAATGTACGGAGCTAATTAAAACATTAATGTGAGCTCCCTATTTAGGCCTGCTGGTCCATATTAGTTTAAACAAATATGATAACTGTGTTGTATATTTCGTAATTTTACACCAGATATATTTGGATCAATATAAAACAAATCTTCCTAGTCTCCTTACTCTAGTTATCGCTTCTCGGCCTTTTGGCTAAGATCAAAGTGTAGTATCTGTTCTTATCAGCTTAATATCTGATACGTGCCCCATCGGGGTACTTCGATATTAAACTGATTTTTGGAACTGGGCGAAGAGTCAGGAGCTTGCTCCGCCTTTGCCACGGGTTGGCCTGGTATTGCAGTACCTCCAGGAACGGCCCACTCCCCTTGGGGAGAAAAATAAAACCAAAAGTAGTAAATCCCACCCCACCCCCAGCCCCATCTGCCATTTCTCTGTGATTGTGACTGTCTGCGTTTCATTCAAACAACCATTCGACTTAATTGATCTTGAAGTTTAAATGGAATGGTCTTAGCCTTATAGAATTAAATACAACTGCAAATGAACAGATTCTAAAACAAAGGTAAGTACTGTGCGTGTCCTACCAAATGCACTCAGTCCTTCAAATGACTAGTGTGGCATAAAAAAAAAATTGCTGCTGTGCAAAATTCAATAAAATTAATGCTCTTCAAATCTAGTTGGTTTTTTTTGTTTTTTGTTTTTTTTTTGTTTTTTTGTTTTTATTGTGATTCTTTACAAAATGGCAATCAATTGAAAAAGTATAATTTGTGCATTGTCTCATTTCCTCCTGAAAAAAAAGGTATGATTAACACTGAAGGATGTGTACGTTTTGTGTATTTCCAAGCAGTAATGTGACCAAAAAAATGACTTAAAAACATTATACTCTAGATAGTCTTGCAGATTAATCTTGCCTAATTCGGATCCCAATGGTCCTAATCCACTTTTCAACCATGCCCTCTAAAGTCTCTCTCTCTCTTTTTTTTTTAAGTGCATGGACATCTAATTAGGAGTCACACATATCCTTTTTTTAGTTTTTTTATTTATTTTTTTAAAAAAATTTTTTAGTTAATTCATTTAGTTAATTTATTTATTAGTTATTATCATTATTACATGCTGCTTAGATAAGAATAATCCCCAAATGGCGAATTTAAAGCGCCTGTAAAATGCATAATGGGAAAACGATGAACATATGTATGAATGCTGCTGCAAAATATAGCTATCTTCACATGTCAAAATGTTCACATTTTTTAAGCACTTAACCACGCATATATTTTAATTTCGTTGTTTTGAACCTAAATGATATTCAACATATAATTATGTTAAAATACTGTTGGATTGTGTTTTTATTTGTACAGTTTTGTGCCATCAGCGAAATAAGGTAAAATTTAAAAGTGCATCACATGTGAGTTCCTACTGCTTAAAATACTGTCAAAGCACAAATTTTCAAGTGAACATATTTTGGTGGATGTCATATTTCACCCATTTCTCTGCAATTTTCAATTCACGGATTATATGAAATCTGTGATAAAATACTGTGCCACTGCTTTTATCATCAGCAAAATACCAGTACGTATGTGGAACTAAAAGCATGTTGAAATAAAATTAATGTATAGAGAGCAAAATAATTTCAGTACAGAAAACAAAAGTATTTGTTCATTTTATCAGTGCAGGGAAGCCGCAGAATATTATGCAAAGGGAATAGTTTTACTATCAATTGCTTTGTTTTCGCGTTTTTAAATTTCAGGGTTTTCATATTTTTTTTGATTTCTCTTTAGTTTTAACTATTTTGTAAATAATTCCTATTCAAACAATGTTAAAATCTTGTTTCACTGTTTTTAATTTTCAGAGTTTTGTGCCATCAGCGAAATAAGCAAAAATTTGAATACAGCTAAATGTTATTAAGCACTTTACAGTCATAAAATTTATTATACGTGAAGATTAACCTTCGCCTCGCAAAATTAAAATGAGAAAAGTCTACAACACCCGGTATTCCCAGGCGGTCACCCATCCAAGTACTAACCGGGCCCGACGTTGCTTAACTTCGGTGATCGGACGAGAACCGGTGTTTTCAACGTGGTATGGTCGTAGACATTGATGTTGCCTCGTAAAAGCAACTTAAACCCGCAGATTGAAGATCAGCACAGCCGTTAAAAGATAGGATTGAAATTCTGTTTATTTTTACACAGCATTATTCTTGTACACTTGTCCCATCGCTGTAATAATAATAATAATCTCCAAGACAGCACTATACACTATGTGCTGGTCAGGGTCCACGCTACGCATGCGCACTGACATATAAATGTCCTTCTTACTGTTATTTCACTTGGCGGAGTTGGCAATTTGGTTGAATATATTGAACACTGTATTAAAGGAGATGAAATTGGGCTTATGTCAGTGGTCAGACTGACTGAAATACGTGAGAATAGAGGAGAACTTGCAGCAATGAAACGGACTGTGGCTTCTGACGTACCAAAGCTTGAAAATGGAACGTATATTTATCCTTGTCATCATCGCAAAGCTACAAAACATGTGATTCATACATGAACGTGTAAACTTCATCAGCGAGGGCCAATTTCAAATAAAAGATTTTCAAACTCTTTGCTGACCAGTACCCTGTTTTTTTCCCAGTTGCTATCAAAATGTACGGAGCTAATTAAAACATTAATGTGAGCTCCCTATTTAGGCCTGCTGGTCCATATTAGTTTAAACAAATATGATAACTGTGTTGTATATTTCGTAATTTTACACCAGATATATTTGGATCAATATAAAACAAATCTTCCTAGTCTCCTTACTCTAGTTATCGCTTCTCGGCCTTTTGGCTAAGATCAAAGTGTAGTATCTGTTCTTATCAGCTTAATATCTGATACGTGCCCCATCGGGGTACTTCGATATTAAACTGATTTTTGGAACTGGGCGAAGAGTCAGGAGCTTGCTCCGCCTTTGCCACGGGTTGGCCTGGTATTGCAGTACCTCCAGGAACGGCCCACTCCCCTTGGGGAGAAAAATAAAACCAAAAGTAGTAAATCCCACCCCACCCCCAGCCCCATCTGCCATTTCTCTGTGATTGTGACTGTCTGCGTTTCATTCAAACAACCATTCGACTTAATTGATCTTGAAGTTTAAATGGAATGGTCTTAGCTTTATAGAATTAAATACAACTGCAAATGAACAGATTCTAAAACAAAGGTAAGTACTGTGCGTGTCCTACCAAATGCACTCAGTCCTTCAAATGACTAGTGTGGCATAAAAAAAAAATTGCTGCTGTGCAAAATTCAATAAAATTAATGCTCTTCAAATCTAGTTGGTTTTTTTTGTTTTTTGTTTTTTTTTGTTTTTTTGTTTTTATTGTGATTCTTTACAAAATGGCAATCAATTGAAAAAGTATAATTTGTGCATTGTCTCATTTCCTCCTGAAAAAAAAGGTATGATTAACACTGAAGGATGTGTACGTTTTGTGTATTTCCAAGCAGTAATGTGACCAAAAAAATGACTTAAAAACATTATACTCTAGATAGTCTTGCAGATTAATCTTGCCTAATTACGGATCCCAATGGTCCTAATCCACTTTTCAACCATGCCCTCTAAAGTCTCTCTCTCTTTTTTTTTTTAAGTGCATGGACATCTAATTAGGAGTCACACATATCCTTTTTTTAGTTTTTTTATTTATTTTTTTAAAAAAATTTTTTAGTTAATTCATTTAGTTAATTTATTTATTAGTTATTATCATTATTACATGCTGCTTAGATAAGAATAATCCCCAAATGGCGAATTTAAAGCGCCTGTAAAATGCATAATGGGAAAACGATGAACATATGTATGAATGCTGCTGCAAAATATAGCTATCTTCACATGTCAAAATGTTCACATTTTTTAAGCACTTAACCACGCATATATTTTAATTTCGTTGTTTTGAACCTAAATGATATTCAACATATAATTATGTTAAAATACTGTTGGATTGTGTTTTTATTTGTACAGTTTTGTGCCATCAGCGAAATAAGGTAAAATTTAAAAGTGCATCACATGTGAGTTCCTACTGCTTAAAATACTGTCAAAGCACAAATTTTCAAGTGAACATATTTTGGTGGATGTCATATTTCACCCATTTCTCTGCAATTTTCAATTCACGGATTATATGAAATCTGTGATAAAATACTGTGCCACTGCTTTTATCATCAGCAAAATACCAGTACGTATGTGGAACTAAAAGCATGTTGAAATAAAATTAATGTATAGAGAGCAAAATAATTTCAGTACAGAAAACAAAAGTATTTGTTCATTTTATCAGTGCAGGGAAGCCGCAGAATATTATGCAAAGGGAATAGTTTTACTATCAATTGCTTTGTTTTCGCGTTTTTAAATTTCAGGGTTTTCATATTTTTTTTGATTTCTCTTTAGTTTTAACTATTTTGTAAATAATTCCTATTCAAACAATGTTAAAATCTTGTTTCACTGTTTTTAATTTTCAGAGTTTTGTGCCATCAGCGAAATAAGCAAAAATTTGAATACAGCTAAATGTTATTAAGCACTTTACAGTCATAAAATTTATTATACGTGAAGATTAACCTTCGCCTCGCAAAATTAAAATGAGAAAAGTCTACAACACCCGGTATTCCCAGGCGGTCACCCATCCAAGTACTAACCGGGCCCGACGTTGCTTAACTTCGGTGATCGGACGAGAACCGGTGTTTTCAACGTGGTATGGTCGTAGACATTGATGTTGCCTCGTAAAAGCAACTTAAACCCGCAGATTGAAGATCAGCACAGCCGTTAAAAGATAGGATTGAAATTCTGTTTATTTTTACACAGCATTATTCTTGTACACTTGTCCCATCGCTGTAATAATAATAATAATCTCCAAGACAGCACTATACACTATGTGCTGGTCAGGGTCCACGCTACGCATGCGCACTGACATATAAATGTCCTTCTTACTGTTATTTCACTTGGCGGAGTTGGCAATTTGGTTGAATATATTGAACACTGTATTAAAGGAGATGAAATTGGGCTTATGTCAGTGGTCAGACTGACTGAAATACGTGAGAATAGAGGAGAACTTGCAGCAATGAAACGGACTGTGGCTTCTGACGTACCAAAGCTTGAAAATGGAACGTATATTTATCCTTGTCATCATCGCAAAGCTACAAAACATGTGATTCATACATGAACGTGTAAACTTCATCAGCGAGGGCCAATTTCAAATAAAAGATTTTCAAACTCTTTGCTGACCAGTACCCTGTTTTTTTCCCAGTTGCTATCAAAATGTACGGAGCTAATTAAAACATTAATGTGAGCTCCCTATTTAGGCCTGCTGGTCCATATTAGTTTAAACAAATATGATAACTGTGTTGTATATTTCGTAATTTTACACCAGATATATTTGGATCAATATAAAACAAATCTTCCTAGTCTCCTTACTCTAGTTATCGCTTCTCGGCCTTTTGGCTAAGATCAAAGTGTAGTATCTGTTCTTATCAGCTTAATATCTGATACGTGCCCCATCGGGGTACTTCGATATTAAACTGATTTTTGGAACTGGGCGAAGAGTCAGGAGCTTGCTCCGCCTTTGCCACGGGTTGGCCTGGTATTGCAGTACCTCCAGGAACGGCCCACTCCCCTTGGGGAGAAAAATAAAACCAAAAGTAGTAAATCCCACCCCACCCCCAGCCCCATCTGCCATTTCTCTGTGATTGTGACTGTCTGCGTTTCATTCAAACAACCATTCGACTTAATTGATCTTGAAGTTTAAATGGAATGGTCTTAGCTTTATAGAATTAAATACAACTGCAAATGAACAGATTCTAAAACAAAGGTAAGTACTGTGCGTGTCCTACCAAATGCACTCAGTCCTTCAAATGACTAGTGTGGCATAAAAAAAAAATTGCTGCTGTGCAAAATTCAATAAAATTAATGCTCTTCAAATCTAGTTGGTTTTTTTTGTTTTTTGTTTTTTTTTGTTTTTTTGTTTTTATTGTGATTCTTTACAAAATGGCAATCAATTGAAAAAGTATAATTTGTGCATTGTCTCATTTCCTCCTGAAAAAAAAGGTATGATTAACACTGAAGGATGTGTACGTTTTGTGTATTTCCAAGCAGTAATGTGACCAAAAAAATGACTTAAAAACATTATACTCTAGATAGTCTTGCAGATTAATCTTGCCTAATTACGGATCCCAATGGTCCTAATCCACTTTTCAACCATGCCCTCTAAAGTCTCTCTCTCTTTTTTTTTTTAAGTGCATGGACATCTAATTAGGAGTCACACATATCCTTTTTTTAGTTTTTTTATTTATTTTTTTAAAAAAATTTTTTAGTTAATTCATTTAGTTAATTTATTTATTAGTTATTATCATTATTACATGCTGCTTAGATAAGAATAATCCCCAAATGGCGAATTTAAAGCGCCTGTAAAATGCATAATGGGAAAACGATGAACATATGTATGAATGCTGCTGCAAAATATAGCTATCTTCACATGTCAAAATGTTCACATTTTTTAAGCACTTAACCACGCATATATTTTAATTTCGTTGTTTTGAACCTAAATGATATTCAACATATAATTATGTTAAAATACTGTTGGATTGTGTTTTTATTTGTACAGTTTTGTGCCATCAGCGAAATAAGGTAAAATTTAAAAGTGCATCACATGTGAGTTCCTACTGCTTAAAATACTGTCAAAGCACAAATTTTCAAGTGAACATATTTTGGTGGATGTCATATTTCACCCATTTCTCTGCAATTTTCAATTCACGGATTATATGAAATCTGTGATAAAATACTGTGCCACTGCTTTTATCATCAGCAAAATACCAGTACGTATGTGGAACTAAAAGCATGTTGAAATAAAATTAATGTATAGAGAGCAAAATAATTTCAGTACAGAAAACAAAAGTATTTGTTCATTTTATCAGTGCAGGGAAGCCGCAGAATATTATGCAAAGGGAATAGTTTTACTATCAATTGCTTTGTTTTCGCGTTTTTAAATTTCAGGGTTTTCATATTTTTTTTGATTTCTCTTTAGTTTTAACTATTTTGTAAATAATTCCTATTCAAACAATGTTAAAATCTTGTTTCACTGTTTTTAATTTTCAGAGTTTTGTGCCATCAGCGAAATAAGCAAAAATTTGAATACAGCTAAATGTTATTAAGCACTTTACAGTCATAAAATTTATTATACGTGAAGATTAACCTTCGCCTCGCAAAATTAAAATGAGAAAAGTCTACAACACCCGGTATTCCCAGGCGGTCACCCATCCAAGTACTAACCGGGCCCGACGTTGCTTAACTTCGGTGATCGGACGAGAACCGGTGTTTTCAACGTGGTATGGTCGTAGACATTGATGTTGCCTCGTAAAAGCAACTTAAACCCGCAGATTGAAGATCAGCACAGCCGTTAAAAGATAGGATTGAAATTCTGTTTATTTTTACACAGCATTATTCTTGTACACTTGTCCCATCGCTGTAATAATAATAATAATCTCCAAGACAGCACTATACACTATGTGCTGGTCAGGGTCCACGCTACGCATGCGCACTGACATATAAATGTCCTTCTTACTGTTATTTCACTTGGCGGAGTTGGCAATTTGGTTGAATATATTGAACACTGTATTAAAGGAGATGAAATTGGGCTTATGTCAGTGGTCAGACTGACTGAAATACGTGAGAATAGAGGAGAACTTGCAGCAATGAAACGGACTGTGGCTTCTGACGTACCAAAGCTTGAAAATGGAACGTATATTTATCCTTGTCATCATCGCAAAGCTACAAAACATGTGATTCATACATGAACGTGTAAACTTCATCAGCGAGGGCCAATTTCAAATAAAAGATTTTCAAACTCTTTGCTGACCAGTACCCTGTTTTTTTCCCAGTTGCTATCAAAATGTACGGAGCTAATTAAAACATTAATGTGAGCTCCCTATTTAGGCCTGCTGGTCCATATTAGTTTAAACAAATATGATAACTGTGTTGTATATTTCGTAATTTTACACCAGATATATTTGGATCAATATAAAACAAATCTTCCTAGTCTCCTTACTCTAGTTATCGCTTCTCGGCCTTTTGGCTAAGATCAAAGTGTAGTATCTGTTCTTATCAGCTTAATATCTGATACGTGCCCCATCGGGGTACTTCGATATTAAACTGATTTTTGGAACTGGGCGAAGAGTCAGGAGCTTGCTCCGCCTTTGCCACGGGTTGGCCTGGTATTGCAGTACCTCCAGGAACGGCCCACTCCCCTTGGGGAGAAAAATAAAACCAAAAGTAGTAAATCCCACCCCACCCCCAGCCCCATCTGCCATTTCTCTGTGATTGTGACTGTCTGCGTTTCATTCAAACAACCATTCGACTTAATTGATCTTGAAGTTTAAATGGAATGGTCTTAGCTTTATAGAATTAAATACAACTGCAAATGAACAGATTCTAAAACAAAGGTAAGTACTGTGCGTGTCCTACCAAATGCACTCAGTCCTTCAAATGACTAGTGTGGCATAAAAAAAAAATTGCTGCTGTGCAAAATTCAATAAAATTAATGCTCTTCAAATCTAGTTGGTTTTTTTTGTTTTTTGTTTTTTTTTGTTTTTTTGTTTTTATTGTGATTCTTTACAAAATGGCAATCAATTGAAAAAGTATAATTTGTGCATTGTCTCATTTCCTCCTGAAAAAAAAGGTATGATTAACACTGAAGGATGTGTACGTTTTGTGTATTTCCAAGCAGTAATGTGACCAAAAAAATGACTTAAAAACATTATACTCTAGATAGTCTTGCAGATTAATCTTGCCTAATTACGGATCCCAATGGTCCTAATCCACTTTTCAACCATGCCCTCTAAAGTCTCTCTCTCTTTTTTTTTTTAAGTGCATGGACATCTAATTAGGAGTCACACATATCCTTTTTTTAGTTTTTTTATTTATTTTTTTAAAAAAATTTTTTAGTTAATTCATTTAGTTAATTTATTTATTAGTTATTATCATTATTACATGCTGCTTAGATAAGAATAATCCCCAAATGGCGAATTTAAAGCGCCTGTAAAATGCATAATGGGAAAACGATGAACATATGTATGAATGCTGCTGCAAAATATAGCTATCTTCACATGTCAAAATGTTCACATTTTTTAAGCACTTAACCACGCATATATTTTAATTTCGTTGTTTTGAACCTAAATGATATTCAACATATAATTATGTTAAAATACTGTTGGATTGTGTTTTTATTTGTACAGTTTTGTGCCATCAGCGAAATAAGGTAAAATTTAAAAGTGCATCACATGTGAGTTCCTACTGCTTAAAATACTGTCAAAGCACAAATTTTCAAGTGAACATATTTTGGTGGATGTCATATTTCACCCATTTCTCTGCAATTTTCAATTCACGGATTATATGAAATCTGTGATAAAATACTGTGCCACTGCTTTTATCATCAGCAAAATACCAGTACGTATGTGGAACTAAAAGCATGTTGAAATAAAATTAATGTATAGAGAGCAAAATAATTTCAGTACAGAAAACAAAAGTATTTGTTCATTTTATCAGTGCAGGGAAGCCGCAGAATATTATGCAAAGGGAATAGTTTTACTATCAATTGCTTTGTTTTCGCGTTTTTAAATTTCAGGGTTTTCATATTTTTTTTGATTTCTCTTTAGTTTTAACTATTTTGTAAATAATTCCTATTCAAACAATGTTAAAATCTTGTTTCACTGTTTTTAATTTTCAGAGTTTTGTGCCATCAGCGAAATAAGCAAAAATTTGAATACAGCTAAATGTTATTAAGCACTTTACAGTCATAAAATTTATTATACGTGAAGATTAACCTTCGCCTCGCAAAATTAAAATGAGAAAAGTCTACAACACCCGGTATTCCCAGGCGGTCACCCATCCAAGTACTAACCGGGCCCGACGTTGCTTAACTTCGGTGATCGGACGAGAACCGGTGTTTTCAACGTGGTATGGTCGTAGACATTGATGTTGCCTCGTAAAAGCAACTTAAACCCGCAGATTGAAGATCAGCACAGCCGTTAAAAGATAGGATTGAAATTCTGTTTATTTTTACACAGCATTATTCTTGTACACTTGTCCCATCGCTGTAATAATAATAATAATCTCCAAGACAGCACTATACACTATGTGCTGGTCAGGGTCCACGCTACGCATGCGCACTGACATATAAATGTCCTTCTTACTGTTATTTCACTTGGCGGAGTTGGCAATTTGGTTGAATATATTGAACACTGTATTAAAGGAGATGAAATTGGGCTTATGTCAGTGGTCAGACTGACTGAAATACGTGAGAATAGAGGAGAACTTGCAGCAATGAAACGGACTGTGGCTTCTGACGTACCAAAGCTTGAAAATGGAACGTATATTTATCCTTGTCATCATCGCAAAGCTACAAAACATGTGATTCATACATGAACGTGTAAACTTCATCAGCGAGGGCCAATTTCAAATAAAAGATTTTCAAACTCTTTGCTGACCAGTACCCTGTTTTTTTCCCAGTTGCTATCAAAATGTACGGAGCTAATTAAAACATTAATGTGAGCTCCCTATTTAGGCCTGCTGGTCCATATTAGTTTAAACAAATATGATAACTGTGTTGTATATTTCGTAATTTTACACCAGATATATTTGGATCAATATAAAACAAATCTTCCTAGTCTCCTTACTCTAGTTATCGCTTCTCGGCCTTTTGGCTAAGATCAAAGTGTAGTATCTGTTCTTATCAGCTTAATATCTGATACGTGCCCCATCGGGGTACTTCGATATTAAACTGATTTTTGGAACTGGGCGAAGAGTCAGGAGCTTGCTCCGCCTTTGCCACGGGTTGGCCTGGTATTGCAGTACCTCCAGGAACGGCCCACTCCCCTTGGGGAGAAAAATAAAACCAAAAGTAGTAAATCCCACCCCACCCCCAGCCCCATCTGCCATTTCTCTGTGATTGTGACTGTCTGCGTTTCATTCAAACAACCATTCGACTTAATTGATCTTGAAGTTTAAATGGAATGGTCTTAGCTTTATAGAATTAAATACAACTGCAAATGAACAGATTCTAAAACAAAGGTAAGTACTGTGCGTGTCCTACCAAATGCACTCAGTCCTTCAAATGACTAGTGTGGCATAAAAAAAAAATTGCTGCTGTGCAAAATTCAATAAAATTAATGCTCTTCAAATCTAGTTGGTTTTTTTTGTTTTTTGTTTTTTTTTTGTTTTTTTGTTTTTATTGTGATTCTTTACAAAATGGCAATCAATTGAAAAAGTATAATTTGTGCATTGTCTCATTTCCTCCTGAAAAAAAAGGTATGATTAACACTGAAGGATGTGTACGTTTTGTGTATTTCCAAGCAGTAATGTGACCAAAAAAATGACTTAAAAACATTATACTCTAGATAGTCTTGCAGATTAATCTTGCCTAATTACGGATCCCAATGGTCCTAATCCACTTTTCAACCATGCCCTCTAAAGTCTCTCTCTCTTTTTTTTTTTAAGTGCATGGACATCTAATTAGGAGTCACACATATCCTTTTTTTAGTTTTTTTATTTATTTTTTTAAAAAAATTTTTTAGTTAATTCATTTAGTTAATTTATTTATTAGTTATTATCATTATTACATGCTGCTTAGATAAGAATAATCCCCAAATGGCGAATTTAAAGCGCCTGTAAAATGCATAATGGGAAAACGATGAACATATGTATGAATGCTGCTGCAAAATATAGCTATCTTCACATGTCAAAATGTTCACATTTTTTAAGCACTTAACCACGCATATATTTTAATTTCGTTGTTTTGAACCTAAATGATATTCAACATATAATTATGTTAAAATACTGTTGGATTGTGTTTTTATTTGTACAGTTTTGTGCCATCAGCGAAATAAGGTAAAATTTAAAAGTGCATCACATGTGAGTTCCTACTGCTTAAAATACTGTCAAAGCACAAATTTTCAAGTGAACATATTTTGGTGGATGTCATATTTCACCCATTTCTCTGCAATTTTCAATTCACGGATTATATGAAATCTGTGATAAAATACTGTGCCACTGCTTTTATCATCAGCAAAATACCAGTACGTATGTGGAACTAAAAGCATGTTGAAATAAAATTAATGTATAGAGAGCAAAATAATTTCAGTACAGAAAACAAAAGTATTTGTTCATTTTATCAGTGCAGGGAAGCCGCAGAATATTATGCAAAGGGAATAGTTTTACTATCAATTGCTTTGTTTTCGCGTTTTTAAATTTCAGGGTTTTCATATTTTTTTTGATTTCTCTTTAGTTTTAACTATTTTGTAAATAATTCCTATTCAAACAATGTTAAAATCTTGTTTCACTGTTTTTAATTTTCAGAGTTTTGTGCCATCAGCGAAATAAGCAAAAATTTGAATACAGCTAAATGTTATTAAGCACTTTACAGTCATAAAATTTATTATACGTGAAGATTAACCTTCGCCTCGCAAAATTAAAATGAGAAAAGTCTACAACACCCGGTATTCCCAGGCGGTCACCCATCCAAGTACTAACCGGGCCCGACGTTGCTTAACTTCGGTGATCGGACGAGAACCGGTGTTTTCAACGTGGTATGGTCGTAGACATTGATGTTGCCTCGTAAAAGCAACTTAAACCCGCAGATTGAAGATCAGCACAGCCGTTAAAAGATAGGATTGAAATTCTGTTTATTTTTACACAGCATTATTCTTGTACACTTGTCCCATCGCTGTAATAATAATAATAATCTCCAAGACAGCACTATACACTATGTGCTGGTCAGGGTCCACGCTACGCATGCGCACTGACATATAAATGTCCTTCTTACTGTTATTTCACTTGGCGGAGTTGGCAATTTGGTTGAATATATTGAACACTGTATTAAAGGAGATGAAATTGGGCTTATGTCAGTGGTCAGACTGACTGAAATACGTGAGAATAGAGGAGAACTTGCAGCAATGAAACGGACTGTGGCTTCTGACGTACCAAAGCTTGAAAATGGAACGTATATTTATCCTTGTCATCATCGCAAAGCTACAAAACATGTGATTCATACATGAACGTGTAAACTTCATCAGCGAGGGCCAATTTCAAATAAAAGATTTTCAAACTCTTTGCTGACCAGTACCCTGTTTTTTTCCCAGTTGCTATCAAAATGTACGGAGCTAATTAAAACATTAATGTGAGCTCCCTATTTAGGCCTGCTGGTCCATATTAGTTTAAACAAATATGATAACTGTGTTGTATATTTCGTAATTTTACACCAGATATATTTGGATCAATATAAAACAAATCTTCCTAGTCTCCTTACTCTAGTTATCGCTTCTCGGCCTTTTGGCTAAGATCAAAGTGTAGTATCTGTTCTTATCAGCTTAATATCTGATACGTGCCCCATCGGGGTACTTCGATATTAAACTGATTTTTGGAACTGGGCGAAGAGTCAGGAGCTTGCTCCGCCTTTGCCACGGGTTGGCCTGGTATTGCAGTACCTCCAGGAACGGCCCACTCCCCTTGGGGAGAAAAATAAAACCAAAAGTAGTAAATCCCACCCCACCCCCAGCCCCATCTGCCATTTCTCTGTGATTGTGACTGTCTGCGTTTCATTCAAACAACCATTCGACTTAATTGATCTTGAAGTTTAAATGGAATGGTCTTAGCTTTATAGAATTAAATACAACTGCAAATGAACAGATTCTAAAACAAAGGTAAGTACTGTGCGTGTCCTACCAAATGCACTCAGTCCTTCAAATGACTAGTGTGGCATAAAAAAAAAATTGCTGCTGTGCAAAATTCAATAAAATTAATGCTCTTCAAATCTAGTTGGTTTTTTTTGTTTTTTGTTTTTTTTTTGTTTTTTTGTTTTTATTGTGATTCTTTACAAAATGGCAATCAATTGAAAAAGTATAATTTGTGCATTGTCTCATTTCCTCCTGAAAAAAAAGGTATGATTAACACTGAAGGATGTGTACGTTTTGTGTATTTCCAAGCAGTAATGTGACCAAAAAAATGACTTAAAAACATTATACTCTAGATAGTCTTGCAGATTAATCTTGCCTAATTACGGATCCCAATGGTCCTAATCCACTTTTCAACCATGCCCTCTAAAGTCTCTCTCTCTCTTTTTTTTTTAAGTGCATGGACATCTAATTAGGAGTCACACATATCCTTTTTTTAGTTTTTTTATTTATTTTTTTAAAAAAATTTTTTAGTTAATTCATTTAGTTAATTTATTTATTAGTTATTATCATTATTACATGCTGCTTAGATAAGAATAATCCCCAAATGGCGAATTTAAAGCGCCTGTAAAATGCATAATGGGAAAACGATGAACATATGTATGAATGCTGCTGCAAAATATAGCTATCTTCACATGTCAAAATGTTCACATTTTTTAAGCACTTAACCACGCATATATTTTAATTTCGTTGTTTTGAACCTAAATGATATTCAACATATAATTATGTTAAAATACTGTTGGATTGTGTTTTTATTTGTACAGTTTTGTGCCATCAGCGAAATAAGGTAAAATTTAAAAGTGCATCACATGTGAGTTCCTACTGCTTAAAATACTGTCAAAGCACAAATTTTCAAGTGAACATATTTTGGTGGATGTCATATTTCACCCATTTCTCTGCAATTTTCAATTCACGGATTATATGAAATCTGTGATAAAATACTGTGCCACTGCTTTTATCATCAGCAAAATACCAGTACGTATGTGGAACTAAAAGCATGTTGAAATAAAATTAATGTATAGAGAGCAAAATAATTTCAGTACAGAAAACAAAAGTATTTGTTCATTTTATCAGTGCAGGGAAGCCGCAGAATATTATGCAAAGGGAATAGTTTTACTATCAATTGCTTTGTTTTCGCGTTTTTAAATTTCAGGGTTTTCATATTTTTTTTGATTTCTCTTTAGTTTTAACTATTTTGTAAATAATTCCTATTCAAACAATGTTAAAATCTTGTTTCACTGTTTTTAATTTTCAGAGTTTTGTGCCATCAGCGAAATAAGCAAAAATTTGAATACAGCTAAATGTTATTAAGCACTTTACAGTCATAAAATTTATTATACGTGAAGATTAACCTTCGCCTCGCAAAATTAAAATGAGAAAAGTCTACAACACCCGGTATTCCCAGGCGGTCACCCATCCAAGTACTAACCGGGCCCGACGTTGCTTAACTTCGGTGATCGGACGAGAACCGGTGTTTTCAACGTGGTATGGTCGTAGACATTGATGTTGCCTCGTAAAAGCAACTTAAACCCGCAGATTGAAGATCAGCACAGCCGTTAAAAGATAGGATTGAAATTCTGTTTATTTTTACACAGCATTATTCTTGTACACTTGTCCCATCGCTGTAATAATAATAATAATCTCCAAGACAGCACTATACACTATGTGCTGGTCAGGGTCCACGCTACGCATGCGCACTGACATATAAATGTCCTTCTTACTGTTATTTCACTTGGCGGAGTTGGCAATTTGGTTGAATATATTGAACACTGTATTAAAGGAGATGAAATTGGGCTTATGTCAGTGGTCAGACTGACTGAAATACGTGAGAATAGAGGAGAACTTGCAGCAATGAAACGGACTGTGGCTTCTGACGTACCAAAGCTTGAAAATGGAACGTATATTTATCCTTGTCATCATCGCAAAGCTACAAAACATGTGATTCATACATGAACGTGTAAACTTCATCAGCGAGGGCCAATTTCAAATAAAAGATTTTCAAACTCTTTGCTGACCAGTACCCTGTTTTTTTCCCAGTTGCTATCAAAATGTACGGAGCTAATTAAAACATTAATGTGAGCTCCCTATTTAGGCCTGCTGGTCCATATTAGTTTAAACAAATATGATAACTGTGTTGTATATTTCGTAATTTTACACCAGATATATTTGGATCAATATAAAACAAATCTTCCTAGTCTCCTTACTCTAGTTATCGCTTCTCGGCCTTTTGGCTAAGATCAAAGTGTAGTATCTGTTCTTATCAGCTTAATATCTGATACGTGCCCCATCGGGGTACTTCGATATTAAACTGATTTTTGGAACTGGGCGAAGAGTCAGGAGCTTGCTCCGCCTTTGCCACGGGTTGGCCTGGTATTGCAGTACCTCCAGGAACGGCCCACTCCCCTTGGGGAGAAAAATAAAACCAAAAGTAGTAAATCCCACCCCACCCCCAGCCCCATCTGCCATTTCTCTGTGATTGTGACTGTCTGCGTTTCATTCAAACAACCATTCGACTTAATTGATCTTGAAGTTTAAATGGAATGGTCTTAGCTTTATAGAATTAAATACAACTGCAAATGAACAGATTCTAAAACAAAGGTAAGTACTGTGCGTGTCCTACCAAATGCACTCAGTCCTTCAAATGACTAGTGTGGCATAAAAAAAAAATTGCTGCTGTGCAAAATTCAATAAAATTAATGCTCTTCAAATCTAGTTGGTTTTTTTTGTTTTTTGTTTTTTTTTTGTTTTTTTGTTTTTATTGTGATTCTTTACAAAATGGCAATCAATTGAAAAAGTATAATTTGTGCATTGTCTCATTTCCTCCTGAAAAAAAAGGTATGATTAACACTGAAGGATGTGTACGTTTTGTGTATTTCCAAGCAGTAATGTGACCAAAAAAATGACTTAAAAACATTATACTCTAGATAGTCTTGCAGATTAATCTTGCCTAATTACGGATCCCAATGGTCCTAATCCACTTTTCAACCATGCCCTCTAAAGTCTCTCTCTCTTTTTTTTTTTAAGTGCATGGACATCTAATTAGGAGTCACACATATCCTTTTTTTAGTTTTTTTATTTATTTTTTTAAAAAAATTTTTTAGTTAATTCATTTAGTTAATTTATTTATTAGTTATTATCATTATTACATGCTGCTTAGATAAGAATAATCCCCAAATGGCGAATTTAAAGCGCCTGTAAAATGCATAATGGGAAAACGATGAACATATGTATGAATGCTGCTGCAAAATATAGCTATCTTCACATGTCAAAATGTTCACATTTTTTAAGCACTTAACCACGCATATATTTTAATTTCGTTGTTTTGAACCTAAATGATATTCAACATATAATTATGTTAAAATACTGTTGGATTGTGTTTTTATTTGTACAGTTTTGTGCCATCAGCGAAATAAGGTAAAATTTAAAAGTGCATCACATGTGAGTTCCTACTGCTTAAAATACTGTCAAAGCACAAATTTTCAAGTGAACATATTTTGGTGGATGTCATATTTCACCCATTTCTCTGCAATTTTCAATTCACGGATTATATGAAATCTGTGATAAAATACTGTGCCACTGCTTTTATCATCAGCAAAATACCAGTACGTATGTGGAACTAAAAGCATGTTGAAATAAAATTAATGTATAGAGAGCAAAATAATTTCAGTACAGAAAACAAAAGTATTTGTTCATTTTATCAGTGCAGGGAAGCCGCAGAATATTATGCAAAGGGAATAGTTTTACTATCAATTGCTTTGTTTTCGCGTTTTTAAATTTCAGGGTTTTCATATTTTTTTTGATTTCTCTTTAGTTTTAACTATTTTGTAAATAATTCCTATTCAAACAATGTTAAAATCTTGTTTCACTGTTTTTAATTTTCAGAGTTTTGTGCCATCAGCGAAATAAGCAAAAATTTGAATACAGCTAAATGTTATTAAGCACTTTACAGTCATAAAATTTATTATACGTGAAGATTAACCTTCGCCTCGCAAAATTAAAATGAGAAAAGTCTACAACACCCGGTATTCCCAGGCGGTCACCCATCCAAGTACTAACCGGGCCCGACGTTGCTTAACTTCGGTGATCGGACGAGAACCGGTGTTTTCAACGTGGTATGGTCGTAGACATTGATGTTGCCTCGTAAAAGCAACTTAAACCCGCAGATTGAAGATCAGCACAGCCGTTAAAAGATAGGATTGAAATTCTGTTTATTTTTACACAGCATTATTCTTGTACACTTGTCCCATCGCTGTAATAATAATAATAATCTCCAAGACAGCACTATACACTATGTGCTGGTCAGGGTCCACGCTACGCATGCGCACTGACATATAAATGTCCTTCTTACTGTTATTTCACTTGGCGGAGTTGGCAATTTGGTTGAATATATTGAACACTGTATTAAAGGAGATGAAATTGGGCTTATGTCAGTGGTCAGACTGACTGAAATACGTGAGAATAGAGGAGAACTTGCAGCAATGAAACGGACTGTGGCTTCTGACGTACCAAAGCTTGAAAATGGAACGTATATTTATCCTTGTCATCATCGCAAAGCTACAAAACATGTGATTCATACATGAACGTGTAAACTTCATCAGCGAGGGCCAATTTCAAATAAAAGATTTTCAAACTCTTTGCTGACCAGTACCCTGTTTTTTTCCCAGTTGCTATCAAAATGTACGGAGCTAATTAAAACATTAATGTGAGCTCCCTATTTAGGCCTGCTGGTCCATATTAGTTTAAACAAATATGATAACTGTGTTGTATATTTCGTAATTTTACACCAGATATATTTGGATCAATATAAAACAAATCTTCCTAGTCTCCTTACTCTAGTTATCGCTTCTCGGCCTTTTGGCTAAGATCAAAGTGTAGTATCTGTTCTTATCAGCTTAATATCTGATACGTGCCCCATCGGGGTACTTCGATATTAAACTGATTTTTGGAACTGGGCGAAGAGTCAGGAGCTTGCTCCGCCTTTGCCACGGGTTGGCCTGGTATTGCAGTACCTCCAGGAACGGCCCACTCCCCTTGGGGAGAAAAATAAAACCAAAAGTAGTAAATCCCACCCCACCCCCAGCCCCATCTGCCATTTCTCTGTGATTGTGACTGTCTGCGTTTCATTCAAACAACCATTCGACTTAATTGATCTTGAAGTTTAAATGGAATGGTCTTAGCTTTATAGAATTAAATAAACTGCAAATGAACAGATTCTAAAACAAAGGTAAGTACTGTGCGTGTCCTACCAAATGCACTCAGTCCTTCAAATGACTAGTGTGGCATAAAAAAAAAATTGCTGCTGTGCAAAATTCAATAAAATTAATGCTCTTCAAATCTAGTTGGTTTTTTTTGTTTTTTGTTTTTTTTTTGTTTTTTTGTTTTTATTGTGATTCTTTACAAAATGGCAATCAATTGAAAAAGTATAATTTGTGCATTGTCTCATTTCCTCCTGAAAAAAAAGGTATGATTAACACTGAAGGATGTGTACGTTTTGTGTATTTCCAAGCAGTAATGTGACCAAAAAAATGACTTAAAAACATTATACTCTAGATAGTCTTGCAGATTAATCTTGCCTAATTACGGATCCCAATGGTCCTAATCCACTTTTCAACCATGCCCTCTAAAGTCTCTCTCTCTCTTTTTTTTTTAAGTGCATGGACATCTAATTAGGAGTCACACATATCCTTTTTTTAGTTTTTTTATTTATTTTTTTAAAAAAATTTTTTAGTTAATTCATTTAGTTAATTTATTTATTAGTTATTATCATTATTACATGCTGCTTAGATAAGAATAATCCCCAAATGGCGAATTTAAAGCGCCTGTAAAATGCATAATGGGAAAACGATGAACATATGTATGAATGCTGCTGCAAAATATAGCTATCTTCACATGTCAAAATGTTCACATTTTTTAAGCACTTAACCACGCATATATTTTAATTTCGTTGTTTTGAACCTAAATGATATTCAACATATAATTATGTTAAAATACTGTTGGATTGTGTTTTTATTTGTACAGTTTTGTGCCATCAGCGAAATAAGGTAAAATTTAAAAGTGCATCACATGTGAGTTCCTACTGCTTAAAATACTGTCAAAGCACAAATTTTCAAGTGAACATATTTTGGTGGATGTCATATTTCACCCATTTCTCTGCAATTTTCAATTCACGGATTATATGAAATCTGTGATAAAATACTGTGCCACTGCTTTTATCATCAGCAAAATACCAGTACGTATGTGGAACTAAAAGCATGTTGAAATAAAATTAATGTATAGAGAGCAAAATAATTTCAGTACAGAAAACAAAAGTATTTGTTCATTTTATCAGTGCAGGGAAGCCGCAGAATATTATGCAAAGGGAATAGTTTTACTATCAATTGCTTTGTTTTCGCGTTTTTAAATTTCAGGGTTTTCATATTTTTTTTGATTTCTCTTTAGTTTTAACTATTTTGTAAATAATTCCTATTCAAACAATGTTAAAATCTTGTTTCACTGTTTTTAATTTTCAGAGTTTTGTGCCATCAGCGAAATAAGCAAAAATTTGAATACAGCTAAATGTTATTAAGCACTTTACAGTCATAAAATTTATTATACGTGAAGATTAACCTTCGCCTCGCAAAATTAAAATGAGAAAAGTCTACAACACCCGGTATTCCCAGGCGGTCACCCATCCAAGTACTAACCGGGCCCGACGTTGCTTAACTTCGGTGATCGGACGAGAACCGGTGTTTTCAACGTGGTATGGTCGTAGACATTGATGTTGCCTCGTAAAAGCAACTTAAACCCGCAGATTGAAGATCAGCACAGCCGTTAAAAGATAGGATTGAAATTCTGTTTATTTTTACACAGCATTATTCTTGTACACTTGTCCCATCGCTGTAATAATAATAATAATCTCCAAGACAGCACTATACACTATGTGCTGGTCAGGGTCCACGCTACGCATGCGCACTGACATATAAATGTCCTTCTTACTGTTATTTCACTTGGCGGAGTTGGCAATTTGGTTGAATATATTGAACACTGTATTAAAGGAGATGAAATTGGGCTTATGTCAGTGGTCAGACTGACTGAAATACGTGAGAATAGAGGAGAACTTGCAGCAATGAAACGGACTGTGGCTTCTGACGTACCAAAGCTTGAAAATGGAACGTATATTTATCCTTGTCATCATCGCAAAGCTACAAAACATGTGATTCATACATGAACGTGTAAACTTCATCAGCGAGGGCCAATTTCAAATAAAAGATTTTCAAACTCTTTGCTGACCAGTACCCTGTTTTTTTCCCAGTTGCTATCAAAATGTACGGAGCTAATTAAAACATTAATGTGAGCTCCCTATTTAGGCCTGCTGGTCCATATTAGTTTAAACAAATATGATAACTGTGTTGTATATTTCGTAATTTTACACCAGATATATTTGGATCAATATAAAACAAATCTTCCTAGTCTCCTTACTCTAGTTATCGCTTCTCGGCCTTTTGGCTAAGATCAAAGTGTAGTATCTGTTCTTATCAGCTTAATATCTGATACGTGCCCCATCGGGGTACTTCGATATTAAACTGATTTTTGGAACTGGGCGAAGAGTCAGGAGCTTGCTCCGCCTTTGCCACGGGTTGGCCTGGTATTGCAGTACCTCCAGGAACGGCCCACTCCCCTTGGGGAGAAAAATAAAACCAAAAGTAGTAAATCCCACCCCACCCCCAGCCCCATCTGCCATTTCTCTGTGATTGTGACTGTCTGCGTTTCATTCAAACAACCATTCGACTTAATTGATCTTGAAGTTTAAATGGAATGGTCTTAGCTTTATAGAATTAAATACAACTGCAAATGAACAGATTCTAAAACAAAGGTAAGTACTGTGCGTGTCCTACCAAATGCACTCAGTCCTTCAAATGACTAGTGTGGCATAAAAAAAAAATTGCTGCTGTGCAAAATTCAATAAAATTAATGCTCTTCAAATCTAGTTGGTTTTTTTTGTTTTTTGTTTTTTTTTTGTTTTTTTGTTTTTATTGTGATTCTTTACAAAATGGCAATCAATTGAAAAAGTATAATTTGTGCATTGTCTCATTTCCTCCTGAAAAAAAAGGTATGATTAACACTGAAGGATGTGTACGTTTTGTGTATTTCCAAGCAGTAATGTGACCAAAAAAATGACTTAAAAACATTATACTCTAGATAGTCTTGCAGATTAATCTTGCCTAATTACGGATCCCAATGGTCCTAATCCACTTTTCAACCATGCCCTCTAAAGTCTCTCTCTCTCTTTTTTTTTTAAGTGCATGGACATCTAATTAGGAGTCACACATATCCTTTTTTTAGTTTTTTTATTTATTTTTTTAAAAAAATTTTTTAGTTAATTCATTTAGTTAATTTATTTATTAGTTATTATCATTATTACATGCTGCTTAGATAAGAATAATCCCCAAATGGCGAATTTAAAGCGCCTGTAAAATGCATAATGGGAAAACGATGAACATATGTATGAATGCTGCTGCAAAATATAGCTATCTTCACATGTCAAAATGTTCACATTTTTTAAGCACTTAACCACGCATATATTTTAATTTCGTTGTTTTGAACCTAAATGATATTCAACATATAATTATGTTAAAATACTGTTGGATTGTGTTTTTATTTGTACAGTTTTGTGCCATCAGCGAAATAAGGTAAAATTTAAAAGTGCATCACATGTGAGTTCCTACTGCTTAAAATACTGTCAAAGCACAAATTTTCAAGTGAACATATTTTGGTGGATGTCATATTTCACCCATTTCTCTGCAATTTTCAATTCACGGATTATATGAAATCTGTGATAAAATACTGTGCCACTGCTTTTATCATCAGCAAAATACCAGTACGTATGTGGAACTAAAAGCATGTTGAAATAAAATTAATGTATAGAGAGCAAAATAATTTCAGTACAGAAAACAAAAGTATTTGTTCATTTTATCAGTGCAGGGAAGCCGCAGAATATTATGCAAAGGGAATAGTTTTACTATCAATTGCTTTGTTTTCGCGTTTTTAAATTTCAGGGTTTTCATATTTTTTTTGATTTCTCTTTAGTTTTAACTATTTTGTAAATAATTCCTATTCAAACAATGTTAAAATCTTGTTTCACTGTTTTTAATTTTCAGAGTTTTGTGCCATCAGCGAAATAAGCAAAAATTTGAATACAGCTAAATGTTATTAAGCACTTTACAGTCATAAAATTTATTATACGTGAAGATTAACCTTCGCCTCGCAAAATTAAAATGAGAAAAGTCTACAACACCCGGTATTCCCAGGCGGTCACCCATCCAAGTACTAACCGGGCCCGACGTTGCTTAACTTCGGTGATCGGACGAGAACCGGTGTTTTCAACGTGGTATGGTCGTAGACATTGATGTTGCCTCGTAAAAGCAACTTAAACCCGCAGATTGAAGATCAGCACAGCCGTTAAAAGATAGGATTGAAATTCTGTTTATTTTTACACAGCATTATTCTTGTACACTTGTCCCATCGCTGTAATAATAATAATAATCTCCAAGACAGCACTATACACTATGTGCTGGTCAGGGTCCACGCTACGCATGCGCACTGACATATAAATGTCCTTCTTACTGTTATTTCACTTGGCGGAGTTGGCAATTTGGTTGAATATATTGAACACTGTATTAAAGGAGATGAAATTGGGCTTATGTCAGTGGTCAGACTGACTGAAATACGTGAGAATAGAGGAGAACTTGCAGCAATGAAACGGACTGTGGCTTCTGACGTACCAAAGCTTGAAAATGGAACGTATATTTATCCTTGTCATCATCGCAAAGCTACAAAACATGTGATTCATACATGAACGTGTAAACTTCATCAGCGAGGGCCAATTTCAAATAAAAGATTTTCAAACTCTTTGCTGACCAGTACCCTGTTTTTTTCCCAGTTGCTATCAAAATGTACGGAGCTAATTAAAACATTAATGTGAGCTCCCTATTTAGGCCAGCAGCAAGGGAACATAAGTGTATATTTCAATCATTCGATTGAGATTAGTAAAATTGTAATTCCTCGCCCTAGAACAACGGCTTACGTTTACCAAATGCGTATGAATACATAGCCTGGTTGTAGCAATTAGTTTTTACCAACCCTGGCCGAATGAATTTAGTTCTCAATAAAATGTAGTATGTGTTGGATTTCCAGTTAAAAGTTAGTTCCATTGAAAATTATCAGTACAAGCTCGATCTTTGCTTACATTTAATTGGCACTTTACTGGACCCTAAAAAATTAAATTAAATTAAAACATATGAATTGATTTTTTGAGAAAAGGTACAACAAACTGGGTTTTTAGCAATTACACTGGGTTGCACCTGTCAAACAGTGAAAATGTGTTCTGGCCATCCTTTTGAATCCTTGCATATATGTGTTTGTGTCTTTGTGTATGGTTAGAGCTTATAGACTGTACTTATAATATGTATTAGGTTGTGTTAATAAAAGTTTGGTCTGATGTTGTGGACTAGTAGTAGTACGCATCTGAAAGCTTTGAAAACACACACACTGATTTGCTATGTATAGCAAATTATCTTTTCCAGTTTGTTAGTTATCATTACTATAATATGTATGTTTGTATGTATCCCCGGTATGTATCAGGGTTTCTGTCAGAGAGTAAAATGGGTAAAATCCATACCCTACTTATGGTTTAAAATTTTCTGAGGGTAATTAACTTACATTGTACCCTAAAATATTTGATTGGACGGAGTGATCACTCATTAGTAAACTGCACTCGAAAAACTGTCAGAGGTCAAATTAATCAAAAAAATAATGTCATGATTCGTTTTATGAAGCATTACTCAAAGGCACTCTTAGAAGAAAAGCTTGCCGAAGTAGATTGGAAATCAGTTACAGACTGCACTTGTGTAGAAAAAGCATGGAATGCTTCAAAGTCATTTTTTGAAAAAAAAAAAAAAATGAAATTGCTCCTTTGAAGGAGGTAAGGCTAAAAGCTAGGACAGAACCTTGGATGGCAAATGAAATACTTGAACATATGTCTCTAAGAGACCATTTCATGTATCATTCAAGGAAAGACTGGTGACAGTACAGCTACAATGGACAGAGAAGAAGCTTACAAAGAATACTGTAAGTATCGCAATAAAGTGCAGAGAGAAATTGGTAAAGCGAAAGCTGAATACATTAGTAGTAAAATTGAGGAAAATAAGAATAACCCCTTCCACCACCACCCCCCACCCCCGAAAAAAAAAAAAAACTGTGGCATTGTTTGAAATCCCTTGGATATAGCAACAAATCAAAAGCACAGTCAAAAGTCATCTTAAAAGTAGATGGTCAAATGTGTTACGACACCACCAAAGTTGCAAATCATTTAAATTAATTCTATACATCTGTTGCTGAAACTCTGGTATCCAAACTCCCCCCCCCCCCCATCAAATTTAGTACTTACTACCCCTCTTTTAAAGAATATTACAGACAAGGTGCCCCTAAAAAAATTAAACTTCAGACAGTAGAAGAAGACTTTATTTCCAAAGAGTTAAAACAATTAAACCCTTTCAAGAGTACAGGCTTGGATAACATTCCGTCTAGATTCTTGAAAGATGGTGCAGAAAAATTAAAAGGGCCAATTACACAAATCATTAATACATCAATTTCTACCAATAGAGTACCTGTAAGTATTTATTGCTGTCTCCGAAATGATGGAGAGGGCAGTTTATACTGAACTGGAGTCCCACCTAACCAACAACAATTTATTGTATGATTATCAGTCAGGTTTTAGAGACACCTACTCAACGGACAACATGGGTGTTGAGTCTACAGAATGGTTTCAATCCTATTTAAATTCACGTAAACAAAAAGTGTCAGTCGGAGGAATTGAATCGGTGCCTCTGCCGCTTTTACTTGCGGTGTTCCCCAAGGAAGTATCCTAGCTGGGCCCGCTCCTCTTCCTGTGTTACATTAACGATATGCCTATCAGTGTCAACTGTAAGCTACTATTGTATGCTGATGACAGCGCTCTCCTTGTTTCTGGAAAATACCCTTTTGCAATAGCACAGAACTTGACAACAGAACTTAACTCTTGCTATCAATGGCTCACTGATAAGAAATTGTCCCTCCACCTGGGGAAAACTGAGTCTATGCTGTTGGGCTCCAAAGGTAAACTGAAAAAAAGGTCAAAACTTCAGTGTCTCCTGCAGTAACGTCAACATAAAAAATACCAAATCAGTAACTTATTTAGGCTCTATTTTGGATGATTATAGTCTTTCAGGCGAACCTATGGTTAACAACATCATCAAAAAATCAAATTCTCAACTAAAATTCCTATACAGACATGCCCCCTCACTAAGTAAACAGGCTAGAAAAACATTGTCTACAGCCCTAATACAGTGTCTTTTTGATAATTCCTGTTCCTCTTGGTTTTCTGGCCTAAATAAAAATCTAAAGAAGAAACTTCAAATCATGGAAAACAAGATAGCCATATTCATTCTAAATAAAGGTCCAAGAGAACAAATACATTAAACGGATCTCATCAGCGTGGGCTTACTAAACGTGGAAGACGGAGTGAAACAACTTAAATTCAATCATATATTTAGAATTGCTAATAATACTGCCCCAGCCTACATGACTCGCAAGTTTTCCAAAATTTCAGAAAATCACCATCAAAACAGCAGGAATCATGAACACAATTTCTTTGTCCCCACCATAACCAAAACTTTCAGTTTCGAATCTTCAACATTTTACTATACAGCCATCACAGAATGGAACAAACTTCCATCATATGTAAAAGCAATAAACAATAAACCAGGATTTATATTAAACTTGAAAAAACACTTGCCTCGTAAGCCTTCGAAAGAGAAAATGATGAATTTGTCTTTTGATTCCTGCCATATTATAAGTGCTCTGTAGAAAGCTGATAGATACATACTTGCGTATTACAGTGATCCCTAATTTAATGACTTTTACCAAATTATTATTATTATACCAAGAAAGATATAATTTTATTTAAAGTATTTAATTTTTAATGTACACATTTATATTCTTATACAAAGGACCCAAATGGAAGTAAGCAAGGATTTTTATCCAGCTTTCTTGGGCTATCCTGGTGCTGGCCAATTTATAATTTATTAGAGAGTAGGCCTAATCTATTTGTATCGTGTATTTTATGTAGGCCTATACCTGTGATGCAATTAATGTTCTTTATGTGACAAATCATATGTATATTTTATTTCCTTTAATGTGACATTGTCTTGTATATTGTGAATAATTACCTCTTGTGTTCTTTTTAGTCATGTTACACTGTGATATTACTTTTGATTTTATTTCAATGTATGATATGATTTTATTTGTAACCTGGCTTGCACCAAATCAAATCAAATCGAAAGGAACATGCAAAATGATGCAAACTGGAGCAATCTTGTGCTAAAAACTAAGACTTTCAAAGCTTTCTGGGCCCTTTGCCTTCAGAAGTACCGTAGAATCGATTCTAGCGCATGTAAATTTAAAAGATTTCCTGGGGGAGGGCCCTCACACCCTCCGTCCCGTGAAAATGATATGGCTTCATGTGACATACCTTTTGGCACGTTTCCGTACCCTAAAATTTTTGCATGCATGTACGTGTGTCCTTGCAAATATTTAAAGGCAAGTCCGGGGGAGGGGAGTGTCCTTTCTGGCATGTGATCACGGAGCGGATTTGTCGAAGGCAAGAAGGTGTGGTGGACACAGCATTGCAAAATCTTGACTGCAAAACGAGCACTTGCTGGCGCCAAGGCCATCTAGCGACCTTCACCTCATTTGACCCCGTGTCACGGCAGCAAAATGGCGCCTCCATAGAAACGAACACACAAGCTGAATGAGAAGAGATAACAACTACTGCTGACGCTCTGATGCGGTGGATCATCTTTCTGCGTGATAAAGATTATGCAAACAGAACCAGCGAGCTTTGAAGAAGTTGCTGTCAACAAGTGAGTGCATTTTTATCATTTTGTCAGGAAACCGCTGTGGTCGTGTGGAAAGGGAACTCGCCACTGTGAGACTGCAGTCTGCAGTGCAATACACAATTCTGCAAGCGTAAGTTCAACTTTTCAAGCCCAAGACCAAACAATATTTGTCGCCTGTCTGGCTGAAACTCAGTCCGTAGTGTCGTACAGTGTATGACAGAAACTGAGAATTCGCGGTACCGAAGCCGGTGTTTTATAATTATATATATTATATATTGTAAATTTATGTTACGTCGCATGCACCTGTCACCGATGTTTTTGTTGTTGTATCTCACCAAAGTCCAAGGATTTGCAGAGTAATAAATCTGAGTATATGAAATTTCGAGAGCGGGAGACAGACGTGTAACAAACTGTAACCATAGCTGTCACCCATAAAAATTGATTAAAATGACACTATTTTTGTGGCACAATTTGCTATTTTCGTTGTTTTCGAGCACTTTTCAATTTCATTAAAAGTCACATGGTCACAGAGCTTTGGGGGTTGACACCTGTGCAATATGCCCAATATTCAGACAGACCGATTTGACAGCTTCTATTCCTGTTCTTAAATCACACAGGACAAATGTGCTTAATCACATTGCACAGATGGATAAAAAAGGCATTTGTAACAGATCTTTGCAACTAATAGTAATTTATAGGCAAAACCTTGATTTCACAGTTCGGTGAATTATTGAAATGTCAATTGACGAAATTGTCACGATTTACAAATTAGTGAATTTTCATGAGTACATGCATGTTAACAAAAAATAAGCCTTGACATGGATAAAAATGAGTGAAGGGGTTATTTCATTGTAAAAAAATCTGAGTTTACACTCTTTAGCCTTAGTTACATGTGAGAAGTGAAATGTCCTAAGGAAATTGTAAATAATACCCTATAGCTAGTAAAAAATTGCTTCATCATTTTTTCCAACTTTTGTGAGGGAGGGATCAAGGAAGGATTTAACTTATATTTTTAAAAATTATCAATTTTTTTTAATATGGGTCAGGAACATGTGCACATCACGTATAAGCCCTGTTCAGTAGTTCTATTGTTTGTTGAAATATTGGTATACATGTACTTTCCGTTCACACAATTCAACATTTGGCACTCATTTGTTGAAGGCATTGAAAGGTACAGGTGAACCCAATAGAAGCTGATATAAAAATGAATGTCCATCACTTTGTCTCAATGCCAAGTTGTCTGCAACCAAGTCATCAAGTAACCACGTCCGCACAGTAATCCTGGAATACCAACTCAATACAAGCGATGAGTGTAGGGGGATAGAGCCAGGGCCAGGGTCCCAACATAGCTGTGAGATAGTATGTGTGTGGTGGACCCTTTGCTTTGGCTCTGGTCCTGGAATACATGGCAGCGCAAGCTGATTAGGATAACCATGGTTTCCTCCACCTCATCAATTTTTCTTTTCTTTCCTTTCCTTTTTCCTAGGCCACCTGTGTCACACAGGACCGCGGCATAGAGGCGGAGAGCCACAGCAATATTATAAAATGGTTATGGCCGATTTGACATCTACTAGGAGCAAGGTGACTGGATAGCATTTTAATGACTTTGGATATTCTCAAATTTGATATTGGTTTTAAGTGTACACCAACAGTTAAATTTACTATTGTTGGCTGCAGTCTTATTGCAATATCCTGGAAACTTTATTGACAATTGTGATGTATTTAAAAGGGATTTTGGCCTTCTGGTAACATGCCCTGTAAAATTCATTTCCTGCATTATACTAATTGATGAGAATGTACCAAAGTGCTCAAATGTCTTGTGACAACAATTAAACATCCAAAATGCTCTTTAAAGTGTCCTGAGAGAACAATAATATTAAACACCCAAAGTGGTCAAGTTGTGCTTCTGGTAGCACACATGTAAGTGTTACATTCCACATGAGTGAGTCAAAATTTAACTTATTGATTGTTGTGGACCCATATATTTATAAGTAGATCCTGCATCCATAATGTCTTGAAAGCATCGTGAACTAATGCATGTAGTGACACTTTATTGTCACCACATTAAATTGGGAACCCAAGTCATTTCAAATGTGCATGCAATTATTGCATACTGGAAATAGATTAACATGTGTTAGCAGCACATTTCAGTCCTTTTAGAACTTGTGTTAAGCTGTTTTAGCATATTAAAAAAGTTTTTTTTTTTTTTCAGCACACCAGTCCTTCCCACACATGACCAAGTTATTTCAGCATATATATTTATTGTATTTGTGTCTTTTTGTCCAAAACCACTTCCTAGTAGTCATTACCCTATTCCGCAGTCCGAACTATTTACTCTCCATAAGCTAACCTATCCCTGTCTAACCTATATACATAGAAGTACTATTGTCCATATTGCACACGTTCCTGTGTAAAATTTTGAGATAGGCTATATTAGCCCGAATAAATTAAAGGGTCTTCAGCAGGTAACTACTCAACATGTTTCGGAGCCTTTTGCCGGTACATGTCTCTCAGAGTAGCGGCTCCTTGTCTAAGCTAAATATTCAGCAAAGACAACCCACATAATAATGAATAAATGTGAACGTGGCAATTGATAAATTAGCTAAATACGAGAAGTTATGCTTATAAATGCAGAGCTTCATTATGAAAGAAGAATACCTGTCAAACAAACAATAATTACCACATTTTTATAGTACAGGTTCAGATAAGAATAATTTGATTTACCTCTGAACCAATATGTACCCTTTCTAGCTGGACAGCTTATCTTTGTTAAACCATCCGCCAATGTTTAACTGAAGTGGAAACAAGCTGGGGCATTGTATTCAGTGCCAGTGATTGTAAAATAAACAGTTGCAGCTACACCACCTGTATAAACCAAGGGAGAACCTAACGAGGACTGCAACAATGTACATCCTATGTGACACAAAGAGTGGGATCTCAGTTGTCATCATGATTGCATATGCCATGGTGACCACTTTGTATCACGGCATTTATAAGTAGCTTTTGATATATGGTTGGAATTGTGACAATTTAATGTGCTCTGGCACCTTTGGATATATCCATTGTGAGCCACTTCCAACTATTAACAGGTTTTCTATGATTGCTCTACTTGCATAGAGACTCATTATAGGCATTCAGTGTCATGATTTCTCTGGAACTGAATTCTGGTTGCTTTTGACTGTGCAGTTTGTGTCTCTTTGCAGGTAGAGCATAGGGGATAACAGATACAATCTATATTTAGACTTAACTGCAGCAGAAACAAACATCCTGAAAGCCAGCAGCTTACATTGATGGCTTTTAGGATATTAACTTACAGTAGGTTGTAAACAGTCCAAATTGGCTTTGACAAATTCATTGTTCCCTATATCATCATTGATGTTGGATAAATTTCACTGTGGACATCAGTTGTTACATTTTATGCTATCAAAACATTGCCTTTGTTATCAATGGAAATTGTGTGATTTTCATGATGATGATGATGATGATGATGATGATGAATCAATCAATCGATAAATAGAGGCAGTAAGAAATGAAGGGATGAGAACTGATGATTAACAAGAAACTTTTCCAGAGATTTTTCCATTGAGCCTCATGTATAAAAGTGGAGAGATTCACTTATAAATAGCAAAGTATATATTTTTATGCAGATCAAGTGAAGTGAAAATATTGTGAAAACTGATGGGAATAAAAAAAGTTATAAAAATGACTACATGCTGCAGGTGGTCTTAAATTGCACAGGGGAAATTACAAAGAATTAAGACACTTGGGTCCTAGCTGTAATATAATGTGGTTGCAAAAGCCATGTTGTTTTCCACAACAGGGTCACATTCACAGGTAAGCCTACGTGTACGCCTGCTACTCCAGTGCCCATTTTTCAATACCAGTGGGATAATGCTGCAGGTATTTGTAGATTTGCTCATAGAGTGAAGCAAAAAATTAAACAAAAACAACAATTTGTTTCTAGCATTTTACTGAGCCACTCTTTGGACTTGATCGCATGATGTGACCTTCACTTTTCCTGGTCTTTATTTATTCTTGGATAGAATCTGGATGATCCACACACATCTGTCCATACCCATTCCCATCACTCATCAGATCTCTACAACAAAAAACTACCACCCCCCATTTTCTGGGGTCCTTTCACTCGATCTACATGTAGCAATGACTGTTCACAGTTTATGAGCTTCAAGGGGGGGGGGGGGGGGGGGGGAGAGGGTTATTCCTGAAAAAATGCCTATTGTTTACATGTATGAGCCATATATATATTTTGAAGTGGTAGTATTTCAAAAAGTATTTCAACCACATGTTTCAAATTTTTCAACACATGTACATGTAATGTTAAAACTTAGTTAGATACTATCAGAATTAATCCATAATTTGACCTCTAACATTTAATGATGTAGGAAGTAAGGGATTTTTGTTCGTTTTGGTAAGTGGCTGGCAGATTTAGTGGAAGAGTTCTAGTTAAAGTAATTTGCGAAGCAATGAAAAAATGTTACAAATTTTTGTTAGTTTTGGTAAGTGGCTGGCAGTTTAAGTGGAAGTGTTCAATAAAATAATTGTCAGGAAATACTGTTAGATTTTGGTATGTGTCACACAGTTGAAGTGAAGGAGAGTATGTAAAGGGATTGAGGAAAGTAAAGGTTAGGAAATATTGTTAAATTTGGTACATGTTTGGCTGTTGAAGTGATTAAAGTAAAAGCATGTGCAGATAATGTCAATTTTAGGAAACAATTTTAATTTAATTTTTTTTGCACATGAATCACACAGTTGAAGGGAGACAATTAATTGCCGCATTGAGGAGAATACCTGTTTGGAAATATTGTTAAATTTGGTACATGTTTGGCTGTTTAAGTGATTAAGTAAAAATACAACAAATGTAAATGTTAGGAAACAATGTTAACCCTTAAAGTGCTGATTTAAGATTGAGTCAACAGCTTTCCTCGGGACACTTTGCACGCAAAGTGTCCCGAGGAAAGCTGTTGACTAAGACTAATTTTTGCCTCAGACAAGGCTTGCTGGTATTTGAATGAAAGGTATCTTCATGAGGAATTTTACTCTTTTAACCATTATATGTTTAATGGTAATGAGAAAGCAACTGTAGCAGTGATTTGCACTTTAAGGGTTAATATGTTAAATAGTTTTGGTTCGTATCACACAGTTGAAGTGAAACAACTGCCACATTGAGGAAAGTAACTGTTACTGTTATGAAGTATTGTTGACTTTGGAACATGTCTGACAGTTTAAGTGATGAGGTAAAAACATCGAGAAGGTAAATATATGTTAGGAAACATGAGTAGTTTGTGTTCATGTCACACAGTTTATGTGAAACAGTTACAGCATTGAGGAAGGTAAAGACTAAGCTATAGACTTTCTTGGCCCTTCAAAGCAAGCATGCTTCACGCATCATAAAACCCTGGATGGGGCTCAGCGTGGACAAGAGCAAGGCTCTTCATCAAATATAGAATAAATCATGGACACAAAACAAAAATAAAAACCTCCCTCCTGCCCCATTAAAAAAAAAAAAGTGATGATAAACAAGGTATTTTTTATGGGGCCTGAAGGGGGAAACAGTCATAATTTTAAGGACCCACGTAGGTGCCTGATTATTTTTTTATTTGTACAGTTCCCAAAAACAATGAGTTGAGTATAACAAACAACACCTGAAGGCTGAGGCTGAAGTTACTACCTGGAAGTAAAAAACACCAAAGAATTCAAAATTGAAGATGATCCACTTTGTATATTTTGTAGAGAGGAGAATGAAACGCTGGTTCACTTTTCTCTTCATGACTGTGTAGTATAAAAAAAAACGTTGACATGATATTTTTGAGTGGATGAAAGATATTAGCAGTAATATTAATGTCAGTAAATGTAATAAAATGTCAGTCCTTCTAGAATAGAAATTTTGATGGGTCCAGAATTTATAAGTGATGTGATCTGGCCTTTAAAAATTTGTATGGTAGGAAAAAAAATGATTTGTATAGCTGCCACCAAAATACAATGTAAGGCCAAAAAAAATAAGTCTGTGTTTGGGGTTTCCCTACCGACCGTTGCCCAAACCCCCTACCCTAAAACTTTTTATTGATTTTCCAAAAAAAAAAAACCCCAAAAAACCCCCAAAAAATGTAGGCAGATTTTCTTCACGAAATGCACAATTTATCCATTTTAAGTCACTTTTCTTCTGTTTTCAGAGCAAAAATTAAAAAAAAAAAAAAAAAAAAGCTTACCTACCTACCCTATTTATTTTTGGCATGCAACCTCAAACACACTATTTATTTTGTTTGGCCTAATTGTAAACCTTCTACACATTATTTAAAACTTTGTTTCAAGCCTTTACAAGATATTGAATTTCAAACAGCTCTGAAGAACAACAAAATAGAAGTTCACAATAATAAATGGAAACATTTAAGACTTGAGAATGTATAATGACATTGGATCATCTGATTGATGTACGTGTATATCAACACTGAATTACAAATTGTGATGTACTAAAGTCTATCTTCATTGCAAGAGGATGTAAAGTTCTGTTATTTTATGCTATTTTGTTGTCAACAAAAAATTGTTAGTGAGACAAGTTCACAATGTTGTTCATATTTATGGGTCAGTTATAGCAGGGACCTGCTATAATATCCGTGGTTATTTGATGTCAAAGTTCAAAACAGCCAAGCGTTGCTCTGCTGATCTTTTCTCAGATCAAGATGTGTACCTGTAGGCAAAGCTGTTGCTCAGCTGTAGTTATGGACCTATTTTGGATTGAATATTTGAAGTCAGCTGAGCATGGGCTGTTCACAGAGCCCTGTCAATTAGCTTTAGGCTACAGTGGTAAACAAAACACAAAGCATCACATGCCTGTTATACCTGTATGTATTGTGTACATAAACTAATTTGTTTTTCTTATTTCAGGATGATGCACAAATTTCTACAGGCCAAGGCTCACTGGCTGCAAAAAATATGATAAAGGAATACAGTTTTCAAGCAATACACTTTTACAGATCTGTAATCTACATGCCCGTATTAAAGGTTTAGGTTATTTGAACTTATGAGTGAGACCAAAATGGCAGTTGATGTACGGTTACAGAATTCCCCATACAACTTACCGGCAAGCAGTACCTTGCCCCTGCCAGCAGAGGGCCTAACATACAGTCGACATTATGCCCAGAAATTGCATGACATGGCAAAAACAAGCAAGGAATCCTGGATTTCAAAGCTTTGGAACCATATTGTTTCAAACAAGAATAAAAAGGGTGACCGTCACTCAAGTTTGGTGGCAATTAAACAAGGTGTTGTATCACAAGAAACAAGTAAAACCAATACAGTTACCCAACTGAGTCCCATTTCTGGGGCAAGGAATAATCCAAAAAGTGCCAGCCAACCAGTGCAAACAATACCTGCAACGCGGCAAAATAGCCATAAGCCACACGAACCAAAGGTTACTGAAACAAAGCGGACCTCAGCAACTCCACCAAAGAATAGTATAGAAAGATCAAAAACTTTACCATTAGAATTAGTTGATAGTCCATACCTACCACCAAGAGAAAAGGAAAAATACAAATTTACCAGTGATAAGAGTGAGAAAGGCAAAGATGCTGCTAAATCAGTCTCCAAGAGCAAGAACGCCAGTCAGTCCCCGATAAAAAGAGACGGTTTTCATCCAATGAAAAAACAGAATCATCCTTACCTATCAACACATCAGGATCACTGGAGGCCTGTAGTAACAAGAAAACCACCAGTCATTGAACTGGAGAGGAAAGCCAAGCAGATTTCAGAAAAGGCACTAAAGGTGAGGGGTTCATTTGTTGATACAGTCCTTGAGGTTTATGGCAGAAGCCCCCCCCCCCCCCCAAAAAAAAAAAAAAGAAAAAAAATCTGGTTAGTGCAGGAATCACATTAATGGTGGGTCCTGGATCCACAACCCATAAAGACTGATAAAAAACATTTACCTTTAAAAGTTGATGTGAAAAATTCATATTTTATGAAATATGAATTTATGCAAATGGTGAATTTGGGGGGAGATTTGATTTACAGCTTGTGTTCACATGAAGTTTTGTGTATAGTTAGCCTCAACTGACTCCCATGAATGATGATAGGGTTTCAACAAAATATACTCCTGGTCAATAAAAAGACGCCAAGTGCTGCCACCTGTTCAACATTGAGGAGTGGCTTCTTTGTTTTTGCCAGCAGTATATCTGCCTATCTGTGAATTGAGGTACATTCAGCCAAGAAACAGTATGTCAGATACAGGTGTGAGTATTCCTAGCAAGACAATAATATTCTCATTCATAAAATGCAATTACAGTCAATGCTTTCAAACCGAAGTGAATATAACCAATTAGAAAACAGAGAATCTAACATGGCAGAGTAGCAGAATGAGTGTCTGTTTTTTTCTCACAAGGGATCATCATTGGGTAAAATGATAAGTAATGACATGGATCACAACTACAGTGGTCCCTGTCTTGAGAGACCACTCCAATGAGAGACCACCTGCCTCGGAAGACCACCTTTTCAACATACTTTAAGTACTTTTCTTGTTATTTGTACCTCCTATGAGAGGCCACCTGTCTTGAGAGACCACAGTTTGGTCATCCCGTCATATGGTCTTTCAAGACAGGTTTCACTGTACATGTAGTTAATATTCCCCACCAAGAATGATTATGAATGAAAGAAAAATAGTAACTCACTGTCCAGCCATGAAAGAGTTTGTTTATTTTATGTTTAGGAGCTCAGGTATTTACTGTGAGTTAATGTGTCTGTCAAGCAGGAATGGTGACATCATTTGGAAACAGGGTATTCATGAACTCTGGAATGAAGATGTTTGTTTTCATGCCCCATGAAGTGTAAACACATAACCCATCTCCACGCCAGTGGCTAACTGGGCCGTAAGTGTCATAGCAAGTTGAGACATAATGACTATAGCTGAAATGCTTTTGTCGATAAAGCTGCCAAAGTGTTCTCATAGCCCCATGGTTTCTGAAAATATTAATGAAAAAGTAAATACATTGTACTATAGGGAGCCGACAACCCCACCTACATGATGACTGCTTAGCGATTTGCTGAAGTGGAGTCATGCCTGCCAAAGAAGGCACCAATAGGAGAAATACCATAGTTATGAACTCGTGTGTCCGGTGGACGGACCCTCT
Organism: Hermodice carunculata; assembly: GCA_964020975.1. NCBI lineage: Eukaryota > Metazoa > Annelida > Polychaeta > Eunicida > Amphinomidae > Hermodice > Hermodice carunculata. The sequence continues at coordinate 74,346,951 of OZ026625.1, forward strand.
TACACCATATGCCCAGTAATAGGCAAGGACAAGAACAGATGGTTCTAGCCCAAGGCCAGAGTTTCGGCGAGAATCCATTCTCATAAAGATTCTCCTGAACTTGTTTTTCTTTAAAAAGAAAACTAATTGACAAAAATCCAAATGGATTCTCACAAAATTTTGCGAAATTCTGCGAAATTCTGGCCCTGTAGCCCTGCCTAAGAGAGGGCACTGCAGTCACTGGAGGGCTAGGGTTGTGTATTCCCATTACTTTACATTGTAATTTGCAACTTAATAATTTGAAAACAAAGTTCTGCACATAGAGACAAAAAAATTTGCACAGTAAATCTGGATGCATAACCTAATACCTGACAAAAATCATATAACAAGAGCTACTTAAGTGTGATATAGAGGTGCAGCAGGAAAACCCCTAAAAGTGTTCGTGTTCACCCCAAATTATGGTATGCAATTAAAACTCAGTCACTTCTCAATTTTTCTGAAGTGATTCAGGCAAAATTCAGAAAACTGAATGTTGCTGAAGTGATTCAGCCAAAATTCAGAAAGATCTGAATATTGCTGAAGTGATTCAGACAAGATTCAGAAAGATCTGAATATTGCTGAAGTGATTCAGACCAGATTCAGATACATCTGACTACTGCTGAAGTGATTCAGCCAAAATTCAGAAAGATCTGAATATTGCTGAAGTGATTCAGACTAGATTCAGCCGATCTGAATTTTGCTGAAGTAATTCATCTGGAATTCAGCCATATTCAGACAATATTCAGAGAGCCCCCATAAACCTTGAGACCAGATTCAGCCAACTTTTTATGCTTCAGCCAAATTCAGCCATAATTCAGCAAAATTCAGTCGGTTTTCAGCAAAGATTCAGATATCATGGATTGTAAGGGAATTGGGTGGAGGCTTGATGTTTTGAGTATCAGAACCACTACTCCAAATTGCAATATTCTTTGTAAAATGCTTCACTGAAGCATAATTGTGTAAACAGTCACTAAATGAGAGCACAGATATGGAGAGTTCCCGTACATTAGATGTTCAGCATCTATAGACACCGTCTTGGCCAGCAGCCACATTACTACGTACAGACCAACCAATTTTTGATTTGCTACATACAAGTGGCATGCTCCATTGGTACAAAAATGAGGTGTACCCTATAGTCACTTGTGCAATCCAATGGAAATACACATCTCATAGTCTAACAGGATATTGGTATGATAAAATGTGTGCTGGTGGGAATACCCATATCGTGTATGTTCATGTTTTGCAGGCCAACAAAGTGTTCACCTGTGAAGGACCATACCCCGTGGATGTCTTTGTTCGTGTTCACTTGCGCAAACGAGGATGGGTGGAGAAGTTTACATGCCGGGTGAACAGCACACCACTGAAAGGAAACAACAGCATCAAAATAAACTGCGAAGAAGATGAAGGTAAGAAACACTCCATCAAGTACCACCAAATGTGGGCCAAAGTCTGTCTCACAATATATTTCCTTTTTCTTTGTAATCACAGTTTACCCTGGATCTCATTACAGCTTGAGATTTGTTCTTTTTTCAGTTTGCTAATTTTTTCAATTCATTTTTTTTTTTTTTTTTTTATTAACCTTCTCAGCCTTATCAGCCGAGGGTTTATTGCCGTTGTCATGTATTTGTGTGCTTGCATCCGTCTGCCCAGTAACCCTTGTGCATGCATTAACTTTTGAACACAAGGAGCTACTGTCTTTTGTACAATCATGTACTTGTACTGCAGAAACACCTCATTAGAGTGTAGGCAGAGTCTGCCCAGGGGGTCTTAAGGTCATTCTGACCATTCTTTTTTTTTAATTTCGTTGGTAACATTGCAGGTTTATTTCTTTGAGGGTCTTACTTTATTCCACTAGAAAAGCTAAATGCAGTCTGACCACTGCCTTGGTGAAAAAGAATAAAAGTCTCAACTAGATTAAAACCATCTACTGACTTGAGAAACAACAGAGCAAACAGAACTCATTTTGTTACTTGTAATTAGTAAATTTTGGAGGCGAGCTGCGTACAGACTTGGCTGTGTTGGCAGCTGAAGCTGGACTCTCAAATGCCACTGCTTATATATTGGGAACAGTCAGTATCTAGTATGATCCCATTCAACACAATCAATATGAATGGTCTCCAGAATATTTATGATCCATATGTACCGTAAATTGCTTTAATTTCACTGTACACTTATTCACTGATGGCACAAAACCAAAATAAAAACACAGTGAAATAGTATTTGAATATTGTTTGTAAAGGAATTATGTCCAAAACAATGAAATCAAAACTACAGTGAAATGTCAAAAGTTCAAAAATCATGATTTTGTATACATATGAAAATAAAGCAATTACATGCAGTGATCCTTTTAAAGAAACAAGAAGAATTTAGTTGAACAGTGCTGGGAAGTAACATTTTTTTCTTAGGCAAAAGGGTCTACTAAGAAAAGACATTTGCCTGCCAACTTCAGTTTTAAATTAGTTTCAGGGCAGAAATGTAAAAATTAAGAAAATCCTGCCGGTCAAAGTGGCTCGTGGTAAGAAAAAAAAATCTGCACAAGTACATCAGCCACAATTTCAAGCAATATTTGGCTGGTGACTGGTGTTAATTTCAAGCCCATTGGAATAATAATACTTTGGCTATGATTATCTGCAGCCAAGAATTGCTTTGACATGTATGATGTCTAGCTTTTTTACTGTCATTATCAAAGTGAAGTTTTTAAGGGAGGCAGAGAAACACCAATATTACAATATGTGGCTTACTTGGCAGAAACTTAACTCATTCCATACCAGTCCCTGATTTTTCCGAATATTTACTTAGATTTCAGACGACAATTGCATATTTAAATTCTTCAGGAAAAGAGCTTTCATTCAAGTACCAGCATGACTATAGTCTTAAGTCAGTGGTTCTTCATGAGCAAGGGCAGCTGCAGTATGACTTGCCAGGCAGTCTCAGAACCACTGACCAACACCTGTGACCATAGTATGGAAAGATTTAAAAAAATAAAAAAAGAAGCTCCCCCCAAAAAAAAGAAAAAAAGAAAAAAAAAAGCGTGAGGAAGGAAAAGCTGCCCTGCCTCCTCTGAGTGCTTGATGGTATAGCAGGGAATCCATAATATTCTTTGCATGGGCACTAGGTCACTGACACAATCTGAAAGTTGGAAAAACCTCTTGCCAGTCAGTGACCACCAAAGTGACATGTAATGGATGACAGCCATATCAGGTGTTGCTCGAGGGCCCAAATACCAAATGTTGAAACTTAAAGCAAAGATTTATGGGCTGCTGACTCCTTAGGGCTTTTCCAGCTGAATTTACTCCTGGGGGGGGGGGGGGGGGGGGAGCAGAACGCCAATAAATTTTTAGGGTACCATGCACCTACATAAAAAGATTAAGTTTCACTCACAACCTAAAGCTGTGAAATATGCTCATGACCCCCCACCAAGGTAAAAAAAAATATAGGTGCGTTCTGCCCACCCACCCACCCCCCACCCCAATTTAAATTCAACTGGAAAAGCCCTTACTGGTTATAATTTCGTGACCAGGGTGTATGGTTGATGGGTAGGTGGTGGGGCCACAGGGGGCATTGACCATTCCGTGGGTAGGCAGAATGGAGCCCTCTGACAGCTAGCTTACCATACATCATGTACATGTAGTAGCAACAGGTAATGTTTATTGATCATGAAAGTTTTACAGTGTTTGGCAAGTCTTCAGTTTATCAGATAAACTGAAAAGTATCATTACAGAGTAATGATAATGTTCTCCATAATGTTATGTCATCGATGATAACAAATACACATGTATGACTGCACTTGACAGACAGTATATATGCTTGATTGAATGTACAACAGTTACTGCACAACTTGACAATGACAGTCCAGTTTGGAAATTTGGAATTTGGAAACAGGACACTGGAAAAAAAAATCAGAGGGGCAACTGTAGACATTCTAATCAGCCTGTGACATTATAGATGTATATATGTATGCAAATTATTTGTCACATGTAAATCCTGAAGTGATAATAATAACCCAAAAGCTGCGTGCATGTCCTCAACGTTTGACAAAAATTAGATATTCTTTCCCCCTAATAATAATACTCCTGTGGCTCTCCACTTTTCTTCTGAGTGTGGTTTTTGTGAGACACAGGTGGCCTAAAAAAAAAAAGAAGAAGAAGAAGAAGGCAGATGAGGCAGAGGAAACCATCAGCTTGTCCTGCCATGTTTTCCAGGACCAGAAAGAGCCGAGGCAAAGGGTCCAGCACACACTCTTCTCACAGCCCCTGGACCTTGCTATATGCACCCCTACACTTATCACTTGTACTGTCTTTCCCCTGGGAGAGAGAGAGAAGAAAAGAAACATACTTTCCCTCACACCCTATCCCCACCTATAAGGCTGTGGTGTTTTGCTTGAGAAACCCCATGGGAGCCCTTATGAAGACTACCACCATTCCCTTTCCTCCCTGTACTGTGGAATTCTAATTTACCATGTTGCTGTCCAACTCTTATCATTTCATAATTCATTTCTTTTCTCCCAGCAACCTACCAGGTAGTCCTGTATACTTTTAGTTCTTTTCCTGCCTCCCAGAAAGCTACCTTTCAAACCTAATACCCACGATACTACACATTCCTCTTCCGCTAAACACCCAACCTCTTCAAAACCCTTATAATTATAATCTTCCCTGTGCCATTTTGTGAAAAATATCTTCCCTCATCTCTGTACATACTTCACACCATAAGAGCCAATGATTCACTAGCACTGTCTCATCTGCCTCTTTTCTGCACACCTTACATTTTCCATTACTACCTTTTGTCCACTTTCTTTTTCTCTGTTCTAAATTGATTACTCCTGCCCTACTTTGAAAAAGGAGCCTGGATCCCTTCTCTACATCCCAACACGCACTTTTCCTTGGCTTTTCTAATACCTTGTACACTGTACACTCTTTTCCCTGACTCCTCTTTTCCAGTCGTCCTTCTAGCCCTGTGTAACAGTCTTACCTATATACACTTTCCAATCACCAACCTCATCATAACCTTTCAATTATCATATCTCCCTGCTAACTTATCTATGTCTTTGACCCACCTTGTTTGTTCCCTGACTACGTTATTGTAAACTTTCCTGCACCACCTGTCTTCACTTACTGCTCGTAGATACCCCCAGTACTTTAACTTTGCTCTGGCAATCACAAGCAGGATTGACTACATATACAAAGGGGATGGAGGAGGGTCCCTGTATGATGGTACATACAATAATTTTGCACCTGGACATGGTACAGTAAATCAGAAAATTCAGAAATTTATTGCTCGTACAAAGTATGCAAAAATATTTTGACTTCACATTTACATGAGATTCTATCAATCTACATCCTGGTATGTAGATTCTATTAATCTACCTCCTGGTATGTACAAAGCAGTATGTATACACAGTACAGTATGTGGTTTAAACTGCCTGGGCTGGTGAGAATCTTTCAGTTCAAAAACAGTGAGGCTCAACCAACAGACAACACTGTGTTGTCACTGGTCTGGTGAGCTTTTTGCATTCCGTGTAAAGTGGAATCAAACATATTTATCAATGCAATAAAACTACACGCTTGAATAGAAACTAATTGGATTTATCCCCACACATGTACAAGTTACAACCATTAGAGTCTCTGATGAGATGCGTGAGCATCGAAACCAGTCAGACTTAACGCCTTGGTAGATTGAATGGTTGTTCACATTGGGTCTTGCCCAGTCGTATTTGCACAACCATGAGAATACTTGAACATTTGGGAGACGTACAATGATGGATTGATTGGTGTGAGTGAGGAAAACAGAAAACATTGAAGTCAGGGACTATGTCTATATAAAGACTGGTTTTGAACAGTTAGTGAAGCAATCAATCACGTTCAGCAAAATTTCATAATACAGTGAAACCTCCCTATACTGAACACCCTTTGGACCCGAAAAAAGTGTTCGGTATAGAGAGGTGTTTGGTATAGGGAGGTGTGCTTACATTGGAAGCATATATTTGGGACTGAGAAATGGTGTTCAGTATAGAGAGGTGTTCGGTATACGGAGGAGTTTAGTAAGAGAAGTTTTACTGGACTGCTAGGTGTATATTGTACCCACTTAACAGTGCATACATCATGTACATACAGTAAACATTTGGCAGATTGAAGAATTGTCCATCCACAGCTCCTAGCCTGAATCAGACATGTATGGAATTGCCAAAATTATGGGACAATTAGAAACTAGGAAAGATGATTTGCTGCATAGGAAATCAGTGTGTGTCTTCAAAGCATAATGGTATGGCAGTGTACAACAATTCCATAACACAGGAGTAGAAGCAGGTGCGCAATGGTCAACAACCCCCTATTAGAAGTTGGAATGACATCTTTATCTTTTATAGTATTGAAGATATTCAAGATTGAAAATTTTGAACACTGGTAATTAGCATTATTTAAATTGCTACAACTTTTGTTTTAAATTCATTAGATGTGCACTGGTCAATACCCCCGTGGAAGTTGGAATGACATTTCTATCTATTATACTTTTGGAGATATTCAAGATTAAAAATTTCAAATGCCCCTAATTTGCATAATTTTAAACTTCTTCATTTTTCTGTATCAAATGGCCAAACTCCTTGTATGGAGGTACAATCATGCCAAGTGTGGAGTTTCTATGTATAATAATGTCCGAGAAAAGTGTTGTACAAATTTGGTGGTAAAGAAGAAAGAAAGAAGGAAGGAAGGAAGGAAGGAAGGGAGGGAGGGAGGGAGGGAGGGAGGGAGGGAGAGAGGGAGAGAGAGAGAGAGAGAGAGAGAGAGAATTTCAGGAAAAACAGAATAGTGTGTGTTGACACAAACACTTTAATTGCTGTGGCTGTTTGGATTGGTCTTTTGTTCCCAATCAAATTGAACTGGCCAGACATATGCCGTAATGCCTCCATGAAGAGGTTTTTCAGCATTTGGCTAATAACTATTCATGAAAGACCTGCTTTGTCAATTTGCCGCTGTCAATACATTTATACCTCAAAGCGTATTAAAGGCCTAAGCTGTGAATTCATGCCTGGATAACTTCAAAACTAATTCTTTGGGACTATTGACATATATAGTCTTCCACATCCATGTACGTATAAATATGTATATATATATATATATATATATATATATATATATATATATATATATATATATATATATATATATATATATATATATATATATATATATATATATATATATATATATATATATATATATATATATATGTATATATATATATATATATATACATATTACATGATCAAAACCTATATATAAGGTAGCATGTGTGAACTACCAAGAATATATATACATTACATTGCACATACATGTTGTTCCTTCTCAACAGTTATTTTTTTGTCCTTTAAAATCTGCTCTTGTATTATGGGCACCTATACGTGTACGTAGAGTTGGTATCTACTGTACAGTTTTTGCTGGTCCAAAGGGACACCACTAAGTTCACCTTTCATTGTAATGTAGGTTGTTGTTCCAGATGTATAAATTTTCATGCTTTACGTATGTGTTCCATGCACTATGTGTGTCCTTCATATGCTTTACATGTACATGTTTTAAATTTTATGTGCTATGTACAGGTTTCATGCATTATGTAGATTTCATGCTTTATGTATTTGATTCATGCATACATATGATTCATATTTGATGTATGCATGTTTCCCATGCAGTATGTGACTCTGTATTTTTATACTTTATGCACTTTAAGCTTACTTAGTGAAGATACCCAAGTCAAGTGATTACAGCACCAGTGCTCATCCTGTAGTCTCAAACATTCAGCTCAGCTTTTGCCAGCTAGCTCACTCTGTTTCTACATGTATAGTGACTTAAAATTTAGTGAAGATGCCCATATCTGCCGAGTACAGCATAGGATCACTCTTGATTCTGTCATACATTAACCCTTTGATCCTGTTTTATTAATGTATCTTCTATTAGAGAAGACACCGGACCAAGATACTTTAATTTTGGGAAAAATGCACCAGCATAATAGCACACCTACGTGTTGGTAATACATGTAAGTCTTTGTTTTTTTTATGCAATTTTCAAAATACAACAGACATATTTATTTATTTGTTTGTTTATTTATTTATTTATTTATTTATTTATTTATTTATTTATTTATTTATTTATTTATTTATTTATTTATTTATTTATTTATTTATTTATTTATTTATTTATTTATTTATTTATTTATTTATTTATTTATTTATACTCTCTCTCTCTCTCTCTCTCTCTCTCTCTCTCTTTCTCTCTCTCTTTCTCTCTCTCTCTCCCCTTGAAATCAGAACAAAATCTGGTCTGCTGGTCTGCCTGTCCTAATTTTTGGTATATAAGCCTAGACATATAATGTAACTTTACTTTGGACTTAGTTTCATCATGTAACAAATTTTGTGACCAAAAGAAAATGACAATAATGTTTCATAAACATGCAGGGACTGTCTGACCTTTAGACAGGTAGCCAAATGCAAATTTGTGGTAACTTTGGTTTGACAAATGTGCAAATGGCTACAAAGCACTGGAAGAGTTATTTTAGCCACAGCAAAATATTCATTCATTTGCACTCACTTCCCATTTTTGGCAGCAACTTTCTTCGTATATAGGTCAGACCCTTGGAATGTGTAAAATCATCCTGTTCCAGATCTAACCAGGGCCAGAATTTCGGCGAGAATCAGAGAATCTATTCTCGTAAAGATTCTCCTGAACTTGTCTTTCTTTAAAAAGAAAACTAATTGACAAAAATTTAAACAGATTCTCGCAAAATTTTGCAAAATTCTGGCCCTGCTAACCCAATCTGTGGCAACCACTAGTCTGTGTTTTCCTCCAATTTCATTATGTCAAATTTAATTGTACAGAAAGAAAATGAATAAACTTTTTGTTTTCAATTTTTCCTGCAGATCTGTGAATACTTGTTACATACATGTGCAAAGGATCACATTTTAAAAAGCACAGGGCCAGTTGTAGGGCCAATGATTTTCCGTTTCAAAAAAAAAAAAAAGGAATTCCGCTTCATCAGCAAAAATTTTCAAATTCCGCTTCACTGCTATATATTTATATATAATTCATATAGGAAAAAGTATCAAATTCTGTTTCAAGGATGAAAAAAATGCACAAGTCCGCTTCGGTTTCGGAAAATATGGAAAATCATTGGCCCTACAGTTGTAATCCCTGTAAACATTTTGTGAACATGTTGCACAATATGCAAACTAACAGCTGGATGTGACATAGTGACTTGTTTATTGTGTGAAAACAGTTACGTAGTTTAACGGTCATTAGCACCCTCAGGCAAAAATGTATAGAGTAACCAGATAGGCTGATAAACCTATATACAATGTACAGTATGTTTGAATTAAGTACTGTAAACAAAGCATGAATTCCAAAACACCTGCAGGTAGATTTTGGACAAAGGCACTCAGTAAGCTGGCTAAAGTGGTAGACATTAGGGACCTACACATTCTTACAAATATCAGAATCTTCCTGTAACATGTTTTAGATTATATAATTTGATTTGTTGCTGTGCTCAAGCCCTAAATTGTGGCATTTACTTACATGACTGTATCAATGTTTTATGTATAATTATGCGTTAACTCTTTCAGTGCCAATCATGACTAAAGTTGATCTACTGAAGTCAAACTAGTCTGAATTATCACAAGGTTCCCAGATTCATATTCCTCATAAGAACACATTCCAGTATGCCTATAGTTCCAGAGAGAATACCGCAGATCAACAGTTTTTCTCAGTGCTGAGAAAAGCTGTCCAAAATTTAGCACTGAAAGAGTTAATTGATGGGAGTAAAGTCAACTACTACTAGTAAAGGGATTTTCCATCCTGGCATACTGGGCATTTTTATTTACAATACTTCAACACTAAAAGCCCCTTTATTTTCCATAATTCATACCTATATGTACCACTGAACCTAAATTCCAAGTTTGAAGGCTTATTAAACTTGTCAGTCTATTCTGCCATACAGGTTACTTTACTTTTTGATCATCACATCTTCAGGGTTTATATTGTTAACATAGGAAACATGTTCTTCTTGCCAAAGTAATAACATGAATGGAATTAACTCTTTAAAAAAGTCACTGTTACTTCATCCAAACACACACAGAGCCTAACATAACAACCAGTCATCGTACTTTTTACATATTTATCCTTTCTTCCTATAAATGTTATAGTAACACTTTAGGTTTTCCATCAGCATACTCTGATCTGTAGATTGTCACTGTTGCTTAAGCAACAGAGTTCAAATTTTAGTGGGAACTTGATATGTGCGTCCCCTGTTGTCTTACTGAAACAATGGGAACAAGTCCGCAGGGAGCCTTTCAGATCCATGGGAGGGAAAGAAGTCCTGACTCCTATGTCACCATATATGCACAGACCACAAGACCGGCACTCCAGTGCATGATTACAGTTACATAGTCTAATAGTATCATTTCATATATATGTATGTATGTATGTATGTATGTATGTATGTATGTATGTATGTATGTGTGTGTGTATGTATGTATGTATGTATGTATGTATATATATGTATATATATGTATATATATATGTATATATATGTATATATATATGTGTGTATATATATATATATATATATATATATATATATATATATATATATATATATATATATATATATATATATATATATATTCAGGGCTAGAAATAGGGCTTATCCGCTTGTCCGTTCTAAGTGAAATTTGTGGCAGACAAGTAAAGTTGCCAATGCGCTTGTCCAAAATTTACATACAGTTCAATTAGAATAAGACTCCACTTGGTTGGTGGACAAGTGAAAATTTTTCCTTATTTCTAGCACTGATATATATATATATATATAAATATATATGCATGTACCCCCAACCATATAACTTCCCAAATTGAGCACAAAACTGCATTTCCTGGAGTTCTGTTGTAGCTAATTTGATCCCCAGCCCATATAAATTAACAGGAAACCAAACTTCTATTGTCCTATCTCACTTCTCTTCAAGATACAACCGTTCAACCAAATTATTACCACAGGCTTCATTGCACCACACTATTTTTCAAAAAGGATTTTATCCATCAGACTGTGTCATAGAAATCAGCAGACTTATCATTAAATATGCATTTGGGGCATAAAAGTACACAGTATGTAGGTTTATGTCATAAAAGCCAGCTGCAGAGGAATTAAAGGATCCTCTGGGAATAAAACCATGGAAATGCTGGCACATAGTACAGCCCACCAGGCATGCCCACCAGACCTGTATTAAGGCTTAAATGCCAGACCTGTGTCTAGCAAACCTGAACTAAGCCTTAAATGAATGTGCCGGATGTACACATCAGACTTGTACTGAGCCTTATGCACTTGGCAGGTGTACCATCAAGCCTATACTGAGCCTTAAGCACATTCCTTGGTTCCATCAAACCTGTACTGAGCCTTTTGCACATGCGTATGTACCCATCAAACATGCACTGGGCCATCTGCACATTTCTTTGCACCCATTTAACCTGTACTGAGCCTTATGCACATGTCTCTACCCATCAAACCTATAATGAGCCTTATGCGCATGCCTGTACCCGTCAAACCTGTACTGAGCCTTATGCACATGCCTGTGTACCCATCAAACCTGTACTGGGCCTTATGCAAGTGCATTTACAAGTGACTGGGTCATCATGCAAACATAGTGACTGGGTCATTATGCAGACATGGTGTATGGGAATATGACACTGTGAGGATACAACTACATGGTCACAACTACTGTATTTTAAGAAAAGTTGGGGATTGGCATGCCTGTGTACAATTATAAGGTGCCAGACTGTTCACCAGATACACAGAAATTCATGCTTTTGGAGAAAAATTCAATGGGGTTACATGCAATCTCCATAGGTAAGTGACTCAGATGTACATAGCAATTCTCAAGGTCTACCACATGGCACAAAATCAACATATTTTTCTCAATAGATTGGCTACAGTAACAAAAGACATGCTTTTCAAACTCATTTTCAGTTTCAATATAATGTCTTGACAAAACATTCATAAGGAAAGGAATTCTACATGCAAAGTGGTTGGCATTTTATTTTTTATCTTAATTTTATTTATTTATTTATTTATTTCCAGATTTTGAAGCGATCTGTGAGGAGCAGATTCCCTGTCCATGGGAGGAGGAACATGGTCTCTATGCCATTACAGTAAGCCAATAGTTCTCAATCTACAAAGAGAGTTTTGTTGGATTGAAGATTATGTTCACTGAAAGCTAGCTGTCAGTGACTTGGTCAGCTTTTCCAAGCACAATGTGAAAAGATTGTGGCTGTCTGTCTTTCACCTGGTACCAGTAAATTAACATATAAAATGGATGTTTGTGGCTTCACATGATCAAAAACATTTCTGATAATATTTGCCTTCAAAATTCTTCACATCTTAAGTATGGTTTGGCTTAATAATGAATAATTCCTTTTAATTTACTGATTTATGAATGAATGTTGATTGGAGTGATTCCTGAAAAAAAAATTCTGGAAAAGTTGAGCGAGATGTGTATCCATTAAGGGCTCAGTTATATCTTATTCAAGCACATGTATTTTAGACCCTTATTTACTTTTCCAGTTGACCATTAACTCATTCCATACTATGGTGACTTGCCAGGCAGTGCCAGAACCACTGACTTAAGACTATAGGCATATTGGTACTTGAATGAAAGCTCTTTTCATGAAGAATTTAAATATGCAGTTGTCCTCTTAAATCTAGGTAAATGTACGGAAAAATCAGGGACTAGTATGGAATGAGTTAAAAAAAAAAAAGAAGTTGTTATTGATTTTGGTATGATTTGTTTGACCACAGTCACGGCTGGTGAGACATTGTCCTGCCAGGTTCATCTGGGGAGGCCGAGCGGTCAACACCTTGACGCTGAAGAGTGAGGTCATTGTCAACCACTTCACAAAAGCTCGAAGTTTCTCTTCCAAGGTACAATAAGTATTTTTTATATCATGCTATAGTCTAGCACAATGTCCCACCCATATGTGCATTAATTGTGAATGTATTTATTTTTGATGTTGCCAGTTCAGATAACTGCTTTATTACATATCTGTATGTCTCTCAAAAGTGCTCATTTTGTAGATCACTTTAATAAGCATTCCCAAATGTTAGCTTTGTTGAGAACCCTTCTTGAGCAATTCCTCAGAAATGTTATATCAGCTTGCCAGAAGGCTTCATTTTGACAGTTTTAAGCTACTTGTACCGGCTACATGTACATGAAAAGTAAAATGCAGCAGAAGTAACCCTTTCTTACCGGAACTGACCAAAAATGGCTTGTAGTCAAAAGTAAGTTAACTCATTTCACCCTGATAGAAGACCAAGTCAACAGATTTCCTTGGTGCGCTGTGGGCGCATTGTGCCCACAGCATGCCAAGGAAAACTGTTGACCATGGCCAAATAATTTAATATGATCCTCCATGCAAGTTTCATCCAAAATTTTGAAAAATAATCCCTAAATTAGTAAAATATAATTAGCAGACGACATTTAGATATTGGCAGTAAAATGCCTCATTAGGGTAGAATGAGAATGTTTTTTTTATAATTTGAATGAGAATTGTAGAAGGGACATATGAAGTTAATATATCCAGGTCAACTGCCTGTCTTACTGCTGTGCAGGTTGGATACCAATCACCCAGTGCATGCCAAGGAAAGGTGTTGACTTGATCTTAAAACCAGGCTAGCCCTGAGTAATTGTTGGCTTGCAGTTACACCAACATGTAAATAATGTTTGGTGGGTAGGAATAAAGATCTTTTTTATCACCACAAATCCAATAATTACTGAAAAAAAAAAGTGCTGTAGAACAAAGATGATTTTACACCTGGGAAGAAAGTTCAGTTTCGTGTGGTTAAAGTTTCCTGAATCTGGTTTTGGTTCCAAGATAGTTTCAAATTGAGTACATGGGCTAGGTTTCTGCTTTGAAGTAACTGGTTCCTAGCATTGAGCAAGAGCAATGGCTTTATTTCATGACATTAGCTCAGCACCTGTGTTGCCATTGTTAGCATTGCTAACTGATCAATGCACACTTTGTTGTGGCTTGCTGTGTGTTGCCATTGACATACACATAGACAGATCAATGCTGCATTTCCATTAAATTCTTTACGTCATGGTGTGGGACTTCTTGTGTCTCAGTGTGGTATCCATGGAGCAGTGCCCAGGACACCTCAGACACAACACGCCTGCGATATTTAACATGTAAGCAGTGTAACCTGTTTGTATAGACCACTTGTAGGACTGTGTGTGTAATGACAGTCTTTTCATGTTGTAATCTCAGAGGTGCACCCAGGTAAACAATATAGTGCCACAGAAGTGTATACAACTGGTACATTTATTATGTTTATTATGATGCCTTTTTCGTAGTCAGTGGGTACACCATACACATGGTAGAGGCAGTGAAAAAAGCCTGTTCTTTATATTAACTTCATGCAGTCACAACATAAACATTAAAAGAGCACTATTGAAAAGAAACAAACACACACATATAAACATACAGTATATTTATATTATGTTTAAGGGTGAGTTATCATTTTTTAAAGTGAAACTCAAAAGTAGTAACTCATTGTAGATGACATGACCTAAACATTGTTACAAGTAAATTGTGAAGCACCTGTAACAGTGATGTAGTGCATTAATATCTACACAAAATCAAATGTGTATGAGGGATGTTTGATTATACGTCACACATGACTTGTAATAACGGCAAGGAACTCAAACAAACACGGTACACCAGGTGGGCATTGAAAGACAAAGTAGGCCTAAGGCATACTTTTGTGATAAATACCCAATTAAACATAGAATAAACAAAAATCTATCATGGGTGGAGAGTGAGGTACTTTTTTTCTGTCACTGGGGATCATTGTTGGTGGGGAAAATCACTTGTGACCTGCAATCACCTGTGATTTTCCCCACCAACAACAATCCCCAGTGAGAGAAAAATTATAGTAACTCATTCTCAGCCATGTAAGATTATTGTTTTCTCTCTCTGTATATAAACATTTTAGGATTTTCAAAGACCAAGCAAATTTAACTACAGAAGAACCATAAAAAGTTTATTACTGCTACCTTGTGTAAAATACAGATGGAAACCATGACAACTGTTCCCTGACAAATACATGTACAGGAGTCTGCCCCATCCCATCACTGCAAAGTTCTATATTATTGCTCAAAAATGGTTGTCTGCAGTGTAGATGTATGTATGAATTATGCCCTTTAATGTCTTAAATTGTAAAAAAATGTCTAAATCAATAGGATCAACAGTGCCACATCTTCCCTGTACATGTAGTCTGCCCCCCCCCCCCCCAAAAAAAAAGTAAATCACTTTATGCTCCATAGCTGATCCTGTCACTGTCCAAGTCTACAACTTGTGATCCTTTATAATGTTCATTATTCTTGCGAAATACTGGAGTATTTTGCATGTGACTGTAGGATTTTGTGATATGTAGACCTGTACGATTGTGCCTTCAGGGGACCATAATATAGGCTGGTGAGCCTGCCGGCCAATTGTGTTTTAATAAAATATATTTAAACCAAATGTGCTGTATGATTTGTCATAGTCAGCCCCGACTTCCAGGCCTCTTCACTTGAGACTGGAACTGCTTAACATTCATGCCCCTGCCAACCCAGTATGAACACAGTATACATTATATGACACAAGGCAGTCCATAACATTACAGTGCTTTACAGAGAACTCAGATAAATACTTTTTCCTGTGCATTAAATGTGATCTGAAGCGTACTTTATATGGGATAATTATGCATTCATTTAATTTACATTGTTTTATATCTTTATTTTATTCTAATTATGTCTCCCGGTGGAAGCCGGGGGACATATTGTTTTAGTGCCGGTTTCTTCCGCTTCTTGTTGTTGTTGTTGTTCAGGTTCTTCAACACTTGGTTTCCGTGCGATAAGTCTTGAAGGACTTGACAGAATTTGATGAAACTTGGTAGGATTATGTATCTAGGCAAAACCTAGGTTTGGATTGTATTTGGGTGACCTTGACCTAATTTTCAAGGTCACAGGGTCACTTATGTGAAATTGGTTTCCGTTCGATAAGTCATGAAGAACATGATGGAATTTGATGAAACTTGGTAGGATTATGTATCTAGGTAAGACCTAGGTTGGGATTGTATTTGGATGACCTTGAGCTAATTGTCAAGGTCACAGGGTCACTTATGTGAAATTGGTTTCTGTGCGATAAGTCTTGAAGAACTTGATGGAATTTGATGAAACTTGGTAGGATTATGTATGTAGGCAAGACCTAAGTTGGGATTGTCTTTGGGTGACCTTGAGCAAATTTTCAAGGCCACAGGGTCACTTATGTGAAATTGGTTTCCGTTCGATAAATCATGAAGAACTTGATGGAATTTGATGAAACTTGGTAGGATTATGTATCTAGGCAAGACCTAGGTTGGGATTGTATTTGGATGACCTTGAGCTAATTGTCAAGGTCACAGGGTCACTTATGTGAAATTGGTTTCCGTTCGATAAGTCATGAAGAACTTGATGGAATTTGATGAAACTTGGTAGGATTATGTATGTAGGCAAGACCTAGGTTGGGATTGTATTTGGATGACCTTGAGCTAATTGTCAAGGTCACAGGGTCACTTATGTGAAATTGGTTTCCGTGCGATAAGTCTTGAAGAACTTGATGGAATTTGATGAAACTTTGTAGGATTATGTATGTAGGCAAGACCTAAGTTGGGATTGTCTTTGGGTGACCTTGAGCAAATTTTCAAGGCCACAGGGTCACTTATGTGAAATTGGTTTCCGTTCAATAAATCATGAAGAACAGTATGGAATTTGATGAAACGTGGTAGGATTATGTATCTAGGCAAGACCTAGGTTGGGATTGTATTTGGATGACCTTGACCTAATTGTCAAGGTCACAGGGTCACATATGTGAAATTGGTTTCCGTTCGATAAGTCATGAAGAACTTGATGAAACTTGGTAGGATTATGTATCTAGGCAAGACCTAGGTTGGGATTGTATTTGGATGACCTTGAGCAAATTTTCAAGGTCACAGGGTCACTTATGTGAAATTGGTTTCCGTGCATTAAGTCTTGAAGGACTTGACAGAATTTGATGAAACTTTGTAGGATTATGTATGTAGGCAAGACCTAGGTTGGGATTGTCTTTGGGTGACCTTGAGCAAATTTTCAAGGTCACAGGGTCACTTATGTGAAATTGGTTTCCGTTCGATAAGTCATGAAGAACAGGATGGAATTTGATGAAACTTGGTAGGATTATGCATCAAGGTAAGACCAAGGTTGGGATTGTATTTGGGTGACCTTGACCTAATTTTCAAGGTCACAGGGTCATTTATGTGAAATTGGTTTCTCTGCAATAAGTCTTATAGAAGTTGATGAAAATTGCTAGAGTAATGTATCTAGGTGAGAGCTAAAATAGGATTGTAATTTTCAAGCAAACTTGGTCATTTGTAATTTGTTATCACCTGTAGCTTATTCAGAGATGTAAGTGTTCCACCGGGAGACATTTGATTTTCTGTTGGAAAATCAGTCTGTTCTAGTATATATATATATATATATATATATATATATATATATATATATATACATATACATATATGTATATATATATGTATATATATATGTATATATATATATATATATATATATATATATATATATATATATATATATATATATATATATATATATATATATATATATTTATATATATATGTGTGTATATATATATATATATATATATATATATATATATATATATATATATATATATATATTTTTTTTGATTTATTGTTCATTGGGGTGACTGAGTCTGGGATCTCAAATGAGTTTTATTTTCTGACCTGTTAAATGTTTGATTCACCCTTTGTGCATCTTTGATTTTTCAGTGATACTTGTATCTTTTCATTTAGTCAGACAATGCAACCATTCTTTCTTACCTTCCTTACTGCTCCCATAATATATTTTAGGAAAAATTCTATGAAAATAAATTCATTACCATTTTTAGCTCTGCTGACTTGTCAGTCAGCAGAGCTTATAGAATCTGTTTGCTTCCGTCGTCCGTTTGTCCGTCCGTCCATCTGTCCATCTGTCGTTAGACTTTTTATATTTTCGACTTCTTCTCAAAAACCGCTTCATAGAATGTTTTGATTTTGCACATGGATAATCCCCAGCTGGACTTCTACCAAGTTTGCGAAGGAGATGATGATGCAATAATTTTTCTATTTTTTATGAATTTTAAAATTTATTTTTTGAAAAAAATTAAAATTTCTTCATCTTAAGAACTACGAAGCCAATTGCTTTGATATTGCACATTGGGTCATCTGGGGTCAACTAGTTCTTATTTTGGCCACCAGGTGGCGCTGTGATTTTTTCCAATTTTTTTATGAATTATTGCCTGTTAAGGCTATTTGCGACTTCTTCTCCAGAACGGCTGAACAGAATTGCTTAAAATTTTATCAGAATATAGTTGGACATTAGGCAATGAAAGTTTGCAAAAATAATAGGGATATGTTAATTTTAGGCAAAGTTATGGGATATCAAACTTGTCAATTGTAAGGAAGTGCTGCAGCTGTACATACATACATATATATATATATATATATATATATATATATATATATATATATATATATATATATATATATATATATATATATATTGGCAATACAGTGCATATATTACACTATTGTATTTACCCTTTTGACTTCTTCTCAAAAACCGCTGTATGGAATGTTTTAATTTTGCACATGGATGTTGCCCAGGTGAACCTCTACCAAGTTAGCGAAGGAGATGATGATGCAATAATTTTTCTATTTTTAATAAATTTTTTAATTTATTTTTTGAAAAAAAATAAAATTTCTTCATCTCAAGAACTACCTGGCCAATTGCTTTGATATTGCACATAGGGTCACCTGGGGTCAACTAGTTCTCATTTTGGCCACCAGGTGGTGCTGCAATTATTTCCTATTTTTTTTATGAATTTTTGCGTGTTAAGGCTATTTTCGACTTCTTCTCCAGAACAGCATGATAGAATTGCTTAAAATTTTGTCAAAATATAGTTGGACATTAGACAATGAAAGTTTGCAAAAATAATGTGGATATGTTAATTTTTGACAAAGTTATGCGATATCAGACTTTGTGACTGTAAGTGAGTGTTGCCACTGTACATCGGCAGCCATTGAAACAGCAAGGTATGTCAATTGATAATACATGTACTACCATGGACAAGTCAGGTCGCCCTGTTCAATTTTGTTTCCTGAATAAAGTCAACTATGACCTTTTCTACACTGTCCATTTGTATCTTTGATAAATGCTGAATCAAATGTACATATCACATGAAGGGATTTGCTATCCGAAACAGACAATTAAGCAAGCAGCTACATATATCTAGTTTGCATTACAATGTTGTGTAACATATATATATATATATTTGTTCTTTGTTAAAATGTTTATATATCTGTGCTATTTTGTTTGCTATTTTCAAAGTATAAGGATAAATGTTCCCTTAACTGAAATATATGTGTGGAAGTTAAAAATTTTCTACAACATGAACATAAAAGCACAAGGTGTGCAAACCTCTCTCAGACATGTATATAGCTGTACAAATCTAGACTGCAGTCCATGTGTTCCAATACGGTAAAAGCAGATCCCAGTCAGCAGAGCACAAGATCGTCATGATCCTCTTGTTTTATTTGAAATTATTTATCATATGCTTTTTAAAATATGACAGTAATCTTAGAGTTTGATTCAGTAACATGCTTGTTTTGCACAGCAATTTGCTCAATACCGGTAGGAAATGTTCTCATTAAAGTCAGTGGATTTTCAAAAGCAGTGCATGTATTGATATAAAACAGCACCAAGTGACATTGGGACCAGTTCAGTTGTGAAGTCTGTTTTAACTGTTACACTACAGCAGCTGGTCAAATAGGTTCTCTGCTTCAATGTACTCGATTAATTTCAACAATTATGAAAAACAGTTTCAGTGAGAATTGTTGGTGAGCCTTATCAGGTTAACATGTACCCCAGGTCAACAGCTTTTCTTGGTATGGGTTGGTCAAGAAAAGCTGTTGTCTCAGACTTAAACTCAGTCTTGATTCGAGACGAAAAGGTTAATTCTTCACTGTAACCTTGGAATTGATTCCTTTGAAGTACATTTCCATCAACATGTACTTTGAATAACATTACAAAGAAAAAACATTAGGGGGAAATGGATGTTTCCATAATGAAGCATACAGTGAAGCATCCATGGTGATGCATCATGCTGTTTTGTGTGGTGCGTGGATGTGTTGACATCCTGGCAACCGAAGCACTCCTTCATGAATGTGTGCTACAATGTCACAATGCTATTTGCTTATGTAACAATCAATAATCACCACTGATTCTTGTAAGCTGTAGCAGTGAACACTTCCCTGTACTGAAGTGTCTCGTAGCTCCCACTGCAAGATAGATTAAATAAATAAATAAATAAATAAATAAATGAATGAATGAATGAATGAATGAATGAATGAATGAATGAATGAATGAATGAATGAATGAATGAATGAATGAATGAATGAATGAATGAATGAATAAATGAATAAATAAATAAATAAATAAAATGTATAGCGTAGTAAATATTAAAGTAAACATGAGGGCACAGCCTTCTGTTGTAATTGGTAATAAAATATGTGGATATTGAAATTGTTAATCTGGTAAGATAGTATTTATGAATATTTTTGGCCATAGAGCTACCGGGTCTTGAAGCAGCAACATTTGGTACATCAATATTGGTACCACCTGGAGGGAATATTTGTTCCCCTAATCAGGGTTTCCGCCAGAGGGTAAAAAAGGTAAAATAGCATACCCTAAAATATGTCAAGGGTACTTTTGCTTGCACTTAGATTTTAGCAGAAAGAAACAATTTTAGCATATATTACCCAGAAATGCCCCATAAAGTCTATTTTATAAGAATATTTGTTCCCCTTATGAATATTTCTTCCCCTACCACACACTTCGTATTATCAGTTATTAAGTTTATTTTATGTACATATGGTATTCAAACTTGGAAATATTTTATCCACATAACCATGATAAGTCTATTTGCAGCTGACCTATGTAAGCTTAATGGAAGGTGAGGTTGAACTTAAGATAAACAAAAACTAAGCTAACCTAGCTAGTAAAGCTGAGCAAAAAATTTGTAAGCTGAAAATGTTTAAAATAAACATAAATAAGATAAAAAAAATAGTAGCAAACACGATAAGTTCATGTTCATATACAAAATAATCATCAGTTTGTGGGTGAAAACAAATATTTGCAGAACACATTTTCCCTATAACGGGAGGTGGGGGTGGACAAATATTCATGGATGGTAAGGAATATTTGTTCCCCCAGGGGAACATGTATTTGCCAAATATTTGTTCGTGGGGGAACAAATATTCAATGGAACAAATGTTCCTTTACACTGGACTGATATGGAAAACACGCATACCCACACTATTATATCCATTTATTCACCCGTTTATGTGTACAGCCTTTTATATCTCAACTCTTTAACTCATTCCACACCAGTCCCTGATTTTTCCATGTATTTACCTAGATTTAAGACAAAAATTGCACATTTAAATTCTTCATGAAAAGACCTTTCATTCAAGTACCAACATGCCTATAGTCTTAAGTCAGTGTGGTTCTGTCACTGCCTGGCAAGTCACCATAGTATGGAATGAGTTAATAAGTACCATATGACCTATGAATATTCAAGAGAGTATGTGGTAACAGTTATTGTAGAGCACAAGGTCCCAATTCCAGAAGAGGTTCATCACTTCATGATTTATCATGTCCCTATTTTTGGAGGTACTTCCATCAAAACATGTAATTTTGGAATGGTAGGATCTCCAGATAACCAAAGAGAAAACTAACATTGTCTGCCAGTTTTACTTCAAACTTGGTGGGAACGTTCCTGGGGTAGATCTCTACCAAGTTTGTCCAAATGGTCATGCTCTGTTGATTTTTTTATTTTTATGCCCCCCTTCGAAGAAGGTGGGGCATATAGCGTTGCACATGTCGGTCGGTCTGTCGGTCGGTCGGTAGACTGTGGTTTCCACACAATAACTCAAGAAGTTTTTGTGCTAGGACTTTGATACTGTATAGGTGTATTATTCTAGTCAAAAGCTAGGCGAAGTTTGAAGATGGGTGACCTTGACCTAATTTCCAAGGTCACAGTGGTACCTGAGCTAATTTTGGTTTCTGCACAATAACTGAAGAGGTATTTAAGCTAGGACTTTTATATTGCACAGGATTATAGTCCATATTTGGGGCTAGGCGAAGTTCGAAGATGGATGACCTTGACCTCATTTTAAAGGTCACAGAGCCACTTTACTGAATATGGTTTCATGCTTTCTGCATGATAACTTATACCTTGGAGCTAGAACTTTTATATTGCACAGCTTTAAGGTTCTCTGTAAGGGCTAGATTGATTTTGAAGATGGGTGACCTTGACCCAGTTTTCAGGGTCACAGAGAGATTGTAGAATTCCTGTAGTTTCCGCACAATAACTCAAGAAGTTTTTGAGCTAGGACTTTGATACTGTACAGGTGTATCATTCTAATCAAAAGCTAGGTGAAGTTTGAAGATGGGTGACCTTGACCTAATTTTCAAGGTCACAGTGGTACCTGAGTTAACTTTGGTTTCTGCACAATAACTGAAGAGGTTTTTAAGCTAGGACTTTTATATTGCACAGGATTATAGTCCATATTTGGGGCTAGGTGAAGTTCGAAGATGGATGACCTTGACCTCATTTTAAAGGTCACAGAGCCACTTTACTGAATATGGTTTGATTCTTCCTGTGGTTTCTGCACAATTACGCAAGAAGTTTGTAAGTTAGGACTGGGATACTTTACAGGTCTATAGTTCTTGCTAAGGGCTAGAAGAAGCTTATAGTTTGGTGACCTTGATTTAATTTCCAAGGTCACGTTGGTACCTGAGTTAACTTTGGTTTCCACATGATAACTGAAGAGGTTTTTAAACTAGGACTTGTATTTTCCACTGGATAATTGTCCGTATTCAGGTCTAGGTCAAGTTTGAAGATGGGTGACCTTGACCTATTTTCAAAGGTCACAGAGCCATTTGGTTGAATACTGTTTCTGCATGATAACTTGCATTTTAGAGGTAGCACTTTTATATTGCACAGCTTTATGGTTGCCTATAAGGGGTAGTTTGAGTTTGTAGATGGGTGACCTTGACCCATTTTGAGGGTCACACACAGACAGTAGACTTCCTTTTTTGTTTTTCGCACAATAACTGAAGAAGGTCAAGTGAAAATGAGTGACCGTGCCATAATTTCCAAGGTCATAAAGCCACTTTGCTGAATATGGTTTCTTAATGATGACTTATTTTTCAGCTATAACTTTTATATTGCCCAGGTTTTTAGTCGTTTTTTAAGGGCTAGGTTAAAGTATAAAGATATGTGACATTGATGTATGATCAACCTTCACTAATTTTTTAAGGTCACGAGTACCCCTTCTACCACTATCAATAGGGTAGCGAGGGCAAGGGTAATGAGGGAGGGGGGCATCTATGTTTTACAAACATATCTTGTTAATTAATTTTTTTCTTGAGATTATGACAAAATTTTCAAAAATCTTCTCGGAAGCCACACAGCAAATTGCAAGCTTAGAAATTGGATAGGGATATGCCTGTGGGGCCCCCAAGACCTTAACTTGTTTAACAGTTTGCACTGCAATTGTTTTCTATTCTAGTCAGAATTTTTGTGTTTTGAGGCTTAATTTTTTACTTACTCTCCAAAACCGTCTCTCAGATTGTTCTGAAGCTAAGGGAAATATAGCTTGTTGGAGGGTTAAACAAATTGTTCACCATGTGGTGATACTCTGTATCCCTGATTTTAAATTTTTTCATAGTTTGGGTACTTGTCAGTTAACATAAGCATTCCTATTAATTACTATGCAAGTCAATGGATATTGCAATAGAAATTTGCATTTTCAACTCCTCTGAAATATCTTCAATGTGCAGGTCTGCAATGATGGTAAGTTACATTGTAGGTACGTGTAACTCTTTCAAAATACAATTTGTCCCATTCAAAGTGAGTGCCTTCTTTGTTGTCTCATTGGATGTAACTCTCAGAATATACCATCTATATTCTCTACAGGTGGGTCTAACACAAAGCCTTCGAGAGTTACCATGGCTGAATAACTGTGATGCTGTTTCATTTTTCCCACGCTCATATTTGCTCAATGAGGAAGAACGAGATGATTTTGTGGGTGAGTATAATGGCATAGTGACAACCCAGGCATATTTTATCCCTCAGCCAAACTTTGGCCAAGGGTATTGTTGTCATTTCAGTCCATCTTCGTTGTTTGTCTGACCATCCATTCATAAAACCACTACTAAAATAATAGTAAGATGTAGGAAGAAAATGTATACAAAAGAAGAATGTCTGTCCCCATTTGTTATCGCCATATCATGAACTAAGAATGCATAGAGTTAGTTATCTCAACCGAATTTGGTGTGTTATTCAAAATTCAAGATTCATTTATTCGACAAAGAAATAACATTTTGTATGTTCATAGTTAGCCAGTTCAGATAAGATATGAAAAGGATCTAATAGTATTTAATTACAGTGCAAGAAAGAAAACCACGTCGCATTACAATGATTTGTCAGGATGACCCCAATGAAGGAATATACTCTGCTATCATTGGGAACACCTATAAAATAATAATATCTGATTCATAGAGTATATCATATCAATTCGGTTTAAGAAAATGTTACTAAAAATGATGAGCAAAGATATGTACACAACAATAGATATCAGACTATCGCAGGGGTCAACCTTGTGAATTTCAGCAGTGTCAACCTGATAACATCAGAATGGAAGGAGCTTCTCAATCAAAATTTGGTACATGTGTTCCTCATATGGAGAGGTGTGGATAATATTACACCAGTTTTGGTAATGGTAATACATGTTAGGCCCATGCTTACTATTAATAACCTATAATTTAAATAAACATTTATATAAGAAAGTAGCTGGGGTTCCATCCAGTTGTTACTTGTACATGTAATGTTAACCTGCATTGAACTTGAAAGGTGAAACTGAGGTTACAGGTCACTTTTACTTTATATACACATGAACTCTACTGTGGGGCATGTGTAATGCTTTTCAGTGGAGTAAAAAGATTCCATATAGTTTCAGGATCACACAGGTCAACTTTGTCATGGCATGTTAGGGTTATTGCAGGTGGACAATGCTATCTCAGTCAAATCTAGTCTTTACAGTTGCTTATAATTATTTGGATTGCCCCTGCCAGTGTAATGGTCTAGGGGTACCTGGGGCATGGCATTCTTATTTTTTTCCATAAAGTTTTCTTGGAATGTCAAGTTGTGGCATTGTTTCTTGTACTGCAGCAGAACACGGAACCACATGATCTATATGTACATGTATGTGCCCTCAAATACAAAAAACACAAAACAACAACAACAAAAAAACAAAAACAAAACAAAAACAAAAACAAACAAACAAAAAACAAAAACTAAAACTAAAAAAAAAACACACGCAAAAAAAAAAAAAAAAAAAAAGAAAAAAAAGCTGCAACTTTTTTACCATATAGCTTCAGCATCTGATTTTAATTATTCCAGTGTTTATTAAATTCTTGGTATACTGGTGATATTCTGGGGAACAAAGCTGTTAGGTTGCTGATAAGATCTTCTCATGTTGATAAAAGTTGACCAATCACTGTCTTAATTACCCATGACCACTGTGGGGGTCATGCGACAGCAGGAGGATGTATTCCTATTGGTTTTTCTATCCATACATAACCAATGAAAGGATAGATACAAAACTCTTGTGTAAATTAGGTCAAGTACACAACATGATGTTCTTTGTAGACCTGTGAAATATAATGACTACGATACTTTTTCCATGTCATGATATGTATTTTACAACACTACTGAAAGTGTGATACATATACTACAATACACATACATCCTATTTTAGCCATACAGTAACATGGAAAATCTGTGGCACTGTCCCCATGGTCATAGGGTAATGGAACTTGATCTAATCAGCATACCAAATAATGTTTATATCTTAAGAATGTAAATGTAAATAGTACAATGTGTTGTCATGGCTGCATGTTGACATTGTTTATAAAGTAGTGACTAAAATTGCACATTTATAGCAATATATGCCTTAAAGTTTAAATTGTGTCATATAGTATTTCTTGACTGAATGTATGTTGATTCCAATATATTTTGTTGTGATTCTACCTGTAATCAGTAATATAAAGCACATGACTCCTGTATAAGTTATGATGCGTGTAATTGAAGAATTTCAATTTGGACTATACCTGAGTCCTAATTACAACACAGGAGGCTTGCTTTTTTTACTTGCTTATATGTGGCATTGATTCAAATTTTGTGTAAAAGAGCTAAATTGGTCTCAGGAATTATAGTTCTGGCATGTTTCAGAGATCTTTTATTTTCATCTCAATATAGGGATCATTGATGCTTGCCTTAAGTCTTTTTTAGCAGAGCATATTGAATCATTTAGTTTTGCATTGTTTACATGGCTTGACATGGATTCTTTTTTTTGTTGATCTTTTCTCTGTTGATAATCACCAATTTAAATTTCTATTATAATTGTAATATGGTTTCTCTTATGAAACCCACAAGTGTCTTGCCAATAATTTGAATATCTGTGACCATTTTATTTTTATATATTATTTACTCACCTAGACCTTTTTGAGCCTTGAATATTTGTGACAAAAATATTTTCTGTGGTTGTCATGGCAACCAGTTGACTTGACTGTATATAGATGGAAAAGGATATTTGTATGAGTTTTCACACTATATGGAGACCCTAATGTGAAAGTGTTAGAATTATGTATGATAAATGTGGCTTCATTCTACTTTCAGAGGACTTCAGGTTAACTGCCTGCATGAGTTTACTCAAACTGGTTTTGAAGATTTATACAGAAAAGAAAGAAAAAACACCAGAATTGAAGAGGGAGAATACAAAATATGAAGAAGTAATTGGCTCTGATTCCAAGAAATCTAAATCCTCCCTGTTTAATTCGGATGCTTCAGAACATAATGGTGCTTCATTTGGTAATGTGGAAAAGGAAGGTGCAGATCAACAAACAATTAACAACAATACTGACCAATTAGGACAAGGACATTTGTCCATTGACCAATCAAACGTGAGCTCCATTGAAACTGATGAATCAAATTCAAGTGTTGTTGAAACTGGCCAAGCAAATCCAAGTTCAGCTGAAACTGGCCAATTAAATACAAACTCCTTGGAAACTGACCAAGAAAATTCAGGTGCTTCAGCAACAGACCAGTTTTATCCTACAGAGATTAGAAACAGCAACCTGAACCTGGGGGACGATGACGAGCCAACTGTAATTGTGTCAGGGGAGGATGAGGAGGATGCCGATGACAAAGAACCAATGATCAATATTCCATACCCCACATTTGACATTCCAGCGGATGCAGATGTTAGTCAGGATAGTAACTGTGACCAAGGTGACGCAGAACTGGAGCCTGAACCAGATCCTGAACCAGAGCCTGAACCTGACACCATCAAAATTGGCAAGGGAAAAAATATAGTAAAGAAAGGTAAGGTGTTGATTACTGGGTGTCAGGTCACCTGCTGTTGGTCTATTATGAATTGCACAAGGAGGCCTCTCCTCAGTACATGTAGTTTGCACAGATACCAGGGCTTGAAATGGGCTCCAACCACCAGCCAAATGCTGGTAAAAAATCTTTCTAGCTTGTGGAAATTTCATTTTGGCCAGTGTGTTTTTGGCTCAAAATATATATGTATTTTAATTGTTAAACTGACTTTAACAGACCAAATATTTGGGTCTGTACAAGCACTTTGGCTGTTGACCAAAAATGTTAATTTCAAACTCTGTGACACCTGTGTTGGTTTTCGTGTTGAGTCCAGTTGAGTTTTGTAATGCATCTGCACAGCACAACAGCATGTAACTACAGACAGTAGAAGTAGAAGTTAAACCTTGACATGCAGTGGTTCGTCTTTAACTCTTTGTAAACCCAAGCTATGGCTGAGACAACAGCTTTCCTTAGTGCTCTACCCAAATGGTGTCAAGGAAAGCTGTTGACCTGGACTATGTCACTAAACTCAACAAATATAGGCATGCTGGTATTTGAATGAAACATCAGATAACAAGAAATGTGAATCTAATATGGTGGTATTAATGCAAAGTACATCCACTGTACAAGGAGTTAAGGAGGCCATTCCTGCCATGTACATGTATATGTATATGTGTTCTATAGAATCTGCCATGTCTTGGGGATGGTCTTTCTTGATAGGGACAATAACAATGGAAATGGAGCACGTTCTGCATGACAAGGTGACCTCTGTGTAGGAATGGCTTTAATGTTGAGGGACCACTTGGACAAGGAACAGTACCAGGTACCACACAGCATGAAATTTGATAGTGCATGGGTTGGGCCCTTACTGCTGGTCCGACCCATGGTGGGTCAAGGTTGTCTCTCGCTACATTAAGTGCAGGCGCTTGATTGTGTAGTTATGCCTTCTCCCCATAGGAGGAGGAGGCATATATAGCAATCACTTTGTCGATCCGTCTGTCCTTCGATCTGTCCTTTGGTCCATCTGTCTACAACTTTTGTGCACTATAATTTCAGCACTTTTTGACCTAGGCTTTCATATTGCACAGGATTAAATATATAGTCCTCTGTAAAGGCTAGGTCAAGTATAAAGATGGGTGACCCTGACCCAATTTCCAAGGTCAGCAAGCAACATTAGTGAATTTGGTTTCCACGTGATAACTTGATAATTTTTGAAGCTAAAGCTTTCATATTGCATAGGATTATAGTTCTCTGTCAGGGCTAGGTCAAGTTTAAAGATGGGTGTCCTCCATTGGTCTGCCCTGAACTTTTCTGCACAGAACTTTTTGACCTCATGCTCTCCTTATATTGCACAAGATTATGGTCCTCCTATGTAAGGACTAGGTCAAGTTCAAAGTTGGGTGACTTTGACCCAATTCTCAAGGTCATAGAGCCACATTAGTGAATTTGGTTTCCACATCATACATGTAACTAGAGAAGTTTTTGAGCTTGGGCTTTCACATTGCACAGCATTATCCTATAAGGTCTAGCTTAAGTTCAAAGATTTCGTATTGCATGGGTTCTGTCTGTCTGTCCATCCATCACTCTGTCCGTCCGTCTAGCCACATTGTGGGTGACAACTAGATTTAGGACTTCCAGCTTGCACATGCTTATGCAGCAATATGAGGCCTAAGTTAAATTCAAAGTCCAGTGACCTTGACCTCTTTTTTTCAAGGTCACAGGGTGTTACAATACAAAACATTGCATAATTATCCATTCAGATTTTTAGCTCTGCTGGCCATATGTCACAGAGCTTATATGACAACTCATGTCCATCTGTCCATCATTCTGTCGATCTGTAACCATTGGCCTGTCAACATTATAGTGCCCGCAATTTTTAAGTTAGCTCCTTGAAATCTTTTGGAGACATTGTGAGGATAAAAATCTAGGTGCTAAAATTGTTATTGGTTGGCGGGGCACCTGGTGGATTATGTTGTACAAGGCTATGAAAGTGAAAAAAAATGAAAAAGCTCTGGTGTGTTTAATTTTCAATGGATCCTTATGAAATTTGGTGGAAATATTCTGGAAGTGATTATATATAATCTGAGTAGCACCTGTAGGTGAAGCAGAAATGTGATTTTATTTGGTAAAGTTTACGAAACTCATTGTCTTAACCCTTAAAGTGCTAATGATGGCTATGGCTGCTTTCTCATTACTGTTAAACATATAATTGGTTAAAAGATTCACATTCCTCATGAAGATAGGTCCGTCATTCAAAGACCAGCAAGCCTAGTCTAAAGCCAAAAGTAGTCTTAGTCAACAGCTTTCCTTGGGACAGTTTGCGCGCAATGTATGCAAAGTGTCCCGAGGAAAGCTGTTGACTCAATCTTAAATCAGTGCTTTAAGGGTTAAGAAATTGTAAAGTGAATTTCCCCAAATGTACACCAAATGTGGAAGTGAAATATTTAAGAAATGAGGGTTGGCTTTGTGTGTGTGATGAAAACTTGCCCAAAGGTACTTGCTTCTCCTACACTGCAGGCGAGTTTATCTGCCCAATGTAGCACATGCCAAAGACCAACTTTCAGTGCGTGTAATGCTCGAGATACGGCAAAACAGTGCGTTCTCGTGGAGATGTACAACATATATTAATTGGTCCCAACTATAACTATTGAGTAATAGCACCAAAATATCTGAATATTGTGGTGTCTCTGTGAAAAAACAACACACAGAGATTTTATTCAGTACAGACCATCTTGGAGATTGATGGACAATGCATACCTGTGGATGAGTTGCCCATTTTAACATTGATTGCATGCATTTCCACTCGGTATTTCTTTCAGTGGTTCACCAGGGACATTCTGAATGTTTTCAAAATATCTACCTTCGATATGTCACCTAATTTCGGTACTTGTGTGACATGAAAACATAAAAATACTGTTGGCTTGAATGACCAGCTCCACCATGCTGGTTTGCTGAAAGTGCACACTGGGCATGCTTGACCACGTGCAGCTTATTTGCATGATCTTCTGAGCAAATCAGCACCCGAGCAGGACAAGATCGAGTCTCGCTGAAGCAGGGCGAGATTGTCGCTGCCTTCTATTCTTAGGTTTTTACCTCGAAGATAGTAAATTTATACAAGATGACAACGTTTTGTATACAGGAATAAAGAATTAAGCCAATAGGAAAGTAGTATGATAATATTGACGAGGTCCTGATGTTTCCATTGATACCAAACATGCCTAGAACCCACAAGAGAATCGTACAAAGTTTGAGAGGCTGCAAAATACAGTATTTTACCGCTGTTTTGCAGATTTTTGTGGGCAAATGTGCGGAAAACAATTGATTAGATGTTTATTTAAAGGTCTGTTTGAATAAAATTGTCACATTTATGCAACAAAATTGTCTCTGCTGCAAAAACTATGCAGTTTGATTGACCGGAAACGAGCATAGATTGTCTTTGTTTACGTAAACAAACGTCGATGTGGATGCCCTGAAGATTGTGTTTGTGGGGCCATCCCAAGATAAAATTCAGCGTGATAGACAATTAACCACAAAAAATGAATAGCAGAGGAAGGGTGAAGTATAGCTACATTTTCAGGGGGAGGAATGAAACCCTGTGGGACTTACATCTATGTTCCTCCTAGCTGAGAGAGCACTGATTACATAAATATACAATAATTACTGGAATGGGAAATGTACACATAATCTTCCTGAAGCAGATTAGAATATTTATCAATTATTGTTGATCCCAAATGTGCAATCTAAGCAGCTTTTTAACAGATGTATTGAGATTGCAATTTCTGATATGATTTGGCACTGATTTCCATGTATGTGGTCCATGAGATAACATTGAAAACTTTCCCAAGTTAGGTCTGTTCATACTGAGACTTACTTGATAGATTGCTGATAAACCAGTTCAGGTATACCATGTATTTTATAAAATGAAATTTTTTGACATAAGATATTATGAGTGACCTTATCAAAGGCCTCAGAGATGTCAAGAAAGACACCGGTGGTATGTTCTTTTCTCTCCAAGGCCAGTTTTTACATGAGAGGCAGCTTACAGTGTATTTTTTACTATGCTTACTGCGAAATCCAAACTGGTGGTCATATAAGATACCAAATCTGCCAAGGTAATCAATTGATTCTTTACGAGCATTTTCAAGAATCTTTGACTAAGCAGGAAAGACAGAAATGGTATAAATATAATTGAATATCTCCTCAGCACCATTTTATATGGGAATTACATGTTCACAGAGAAGCTACATTTTGAGTTCGTGCAAAAAGCAGATTGCATTTTGATCTAATAAGTGTCTTTTATGTGTGTGTATGTGTGTGTGTGTGCATTTTGATCTAATAAATGTCTTTTATGTATGTGTGTGTGTGTGTGTGTGTGTGTGTGTGTGTGTGTGTTGTGCCTTTTGCCTTGGATTTGAAAAATGGAGGGATGGGTTACAAGCTTTTGATGCACAATACTCATGATAAAAAAAATCCTTAAGTAATACAGAATAATTATTTCAACTGCGTGCGGTGAAAACTGAATGACAAAAAGGTGCATTGGCCACAGCAGAATGATGATGGTCCCTTCAGATGTTGCCACTTATACAGTACCTGGACTCATTGAAAACCTAGAGATTTGATTTTTGTTTTGGCTTTTCTCATTGGTAAGAAGGCATTGTTAACAGGAACCAGTGGTAGCAGCATGTGGATAATACATGTAGCTCTGAAATGCTGTATTGCTTTACTACATAGAAAAAAGGCAGAACCCGACAGTGCGGTTTCAACAGCAGAGTCAGCTGGCAAGGCTAAGGCAAAGACGAGGTTCTCTTTCACATCATTCTATTCTGCTTATTCTTATACATTTAATTGTGCCTGGGTCTTGGTGCTTAGCAGCTGTCAGCACTGGACAGCCTTTTGACAATAACAAAAGCTTCCATCTTTTCTGCTCCACTATATATCGTAAATGTAAGCAATTTGCCTGCAAATGTTGTACTTCATTTATCCCACATAATAGAGTTGACCTGTTTTGGCTGTACTTATGAATTTCTCTGTTTTATGTTTCCTTTTCATTGGACTCAGTGGTATAGGAAGAGGGTGTCAAAGAAGTATTTTGAACAAGTTCATGCATTTTTCTGTCCAATACTGTGTATTTAATTTTAATATATGTATTACATGCATATATATGTATATATGTATATATATATATATATATATATATATATATATATATATATATATATATATATATATATATATATATATATATATATATATATATACATATATTGTCAATAAAATGCTTCTTCAGAATGCCATCAGGGCCTGTAAATGTGTTATTGTCATGTACATGTACACAAAGTTTAATTTTACTATTTTTAGACATATAGGTCTCGTTACACTTATACTAAGTTAAATACTGTTTCATTTTGTTTTGATTTTCATAGTTTTGTTGTGTTATTAAAGATAGAAATACAGCTGAATTAAGTGAACTTGTAGTGTTAAAAGCTATCCAATGGACAAGTTTGTTCACACTGTATGTTTCGAAATTTGTTTTATTGATGAGTCAGGGTTAACAAACAAACTTTTCCTGGATTATATTCTAAGACTAGCACAGGGATGACTGTTTCAAAAGGACTGGATACAAACCATACTTGTAGGGCCTAATATCTGGTGTGTTTTTAGGTTGTCCAATTAAATCTGGTTTGATTGCTGGATTCCCCTTTGGTTTGAGTAATATGTCAAGCTCTGCTGACAGTGTCTGACACAAAAATATTGATCGGGATGTGTCAAGTATGGCTAGAGAAAAGCAAATATTTGGCCTCTTTTTCTGTTTAAAATCCTGAATGAAGTTATGCAAGGTCTAAATAAAACAGATTCTGTATTGGTTTAAACAATATTAATTGGCAAAGTGAATGTATGAAAAGAAAGTAATAATGAGGGAAACAAGAGCTTCAATAAAGTCATCAAAATTTTCTATATGAAAATGAAAGACTAAATATAGAAGACATATTTGCCAAAGTGCCATTTGGCCTGGTAACTGTGGTCCAGTCAGGCTGCAATTTAAGGCACTATATTTTTGTTTCAGTATGTTATGCCTATTGTACTCAAATTTGTAACTTGAAATGATGGTTTACACTTTCCTTGTGTGTGCAGTTTTAAGTTTGTTATCACATATTGTATCATAGCATATCATATAATATCATAGCATACCATATATCATTTCATATCATATCATATTGTATCAAATCATATGTCATCATATCATATCATGTCATATATACCATGCCATGATGGAATCTCACTAGGAATTGCCAATTTGCCAATTTGGCTAAATGGTAGCACATATTTCAGCCTAATCCCACCTGTATGAAGGTATGGCTAACTGGCTAATGGGTAGTGCCAGCTGAGTCAAATAATATTGTGCAACCAACATCATATATCTTATATGATGATGTCTTTTGTTCAGCTTTATGGAGAGAGCTCTTCAGCACAGTTGTGAGGTCTGTGTGTGCAGTCCTGTAAGCGCAACCTTTCTCATACATATAATACACACCTCTTATTTCATTCACGATGTATGTCCTCTGTGTGTCTGTGTGTGTGTGTTTGCAGTGACACTGAGTGTAACCATGGTAACTGGCCCATGAATTATTTAATGCCCTATTTTTTTAAGATGCATGACTGCATGGTTCTGTTTCTTTCCTTTTTGTCTGGCAGATGGTGACCCCTTTGTCTGTTTTGTTTACAAATCACAAACCAGTAGTTTTTATGTTTTGAGTTGAACTTACTGAACATTCCAGGAAAGCAACGTCAACATCAGGTGGAATGGGAAACTGTTATCCTTATGGTTTTGTTACAACAGACGGTGTAAATGGTTACTTTGTAAAACAAAATTGATGGTACATGTAACTCAATAGGACAAAACTAATAACCCTGTGAAACTAAACTGATGGTCACTCCAATTTGCTGCTGGTATCCAGAAATGTGCAGGCTGTTGAATTGTTATTTGATATCCAAAAAAGTACAACTGTCACATCATTCAAGCATTACCTGTGGACGAATCATAAAATATGTAAACAATATTTTGACAATTCTGTGGGAATTCACTCTTAATACCAGGCATGTAATTTACTCCCTTATAAGTGAATGTTCACTTAACATTTTATGAAAATGTGTGAAAATTTAAATTCCTGATCTAAACTCGGGGAGACGGACTTTGCTGTTACCGAGACACCGTTTAGTTGCAGGGGTCAGACATATGATTATAATTCAATTATTTTGAAGTTTCTCTACATGGTGCCTGC
Organism: Hermodice carunculata; assembly: GCA_964020975.1. Taxonomy (NCBI): domain Eukaryota; kingdom Metazoa; phylum Annelida; class Polychaeta; order Eunicida; family Amphinomidae; genus Hermodice; species Hermodice carunculata. The sequence continues at coordinate 74,381,857 of OZ026625.1, forward strand.
AATAAGAATAATAATTTAATTGTGCTCTGTGCACTCTGTGCTTACACAGTGATGCCACAGACCCGCCCCACAAAGAAGCCCTCCAGCAGTGAGGTACCAGCCAAGGCGGTGGACTGGGCTCTATCAGCACTCAATCTCTTTCTCAAGTCCAAATCCCATGATGACATAGATGGCAAGGTAAGCAAAGTTATGAGTCATTTGTGAGAGAAATGGCACATCCCTGGTAACAGGAAGTCTACTGGCCAGGCTAGACTCTACTAGGCCATACAATGGATAAGACAAGAACACTTGAATCACCAGATGGCACCACAGGAGGTACACATATCTGATGTATCCTGACCACTCAGATATGACAAGAAGTTTCAGATGACCTATTTGGACCGGTGGTGCCCTCTACTGATGCAAATAAGACAGTGCTGTAGACTTCTCCCACTGTATCTGTATTTAATCAAAAATGTCAACTTGTATGTACCATGATATGCTATATGCCAATAGACCATGTCAGAAATGAGTTTCACCACCAGATGGCTCTGGGGTACTATCCACCCTAGCCTGACAGAGTGCCAACTAGCTAAGCATGGCAGAGTATGGGAGGTGGACAGTCTTTGAGTAGAAACAGGAACTAATCAAGAGAGGGGCACCAATTAAAGGCAAAAAGTGTGATTTAGTAGAAAGGTAAGTACTTGCTGATCAGTTTCATATATTATCTTACAGGAATTTATCCCAAGATTATAAGTTTAGTCACTTTACTCCAATGGGTTGAACCAGCAGTTTACATCACTGGTCATATATTGCTGTGTGTGTGTATAAATACCTCTCTTGGCCACACACAATTCTGTGACAAGTCAAATTATGAGACTGTGATTAAAAGTATAATGAATGTTCCATAAAGAGAGACTTTCATAGCCATACATATATTATTTTGAATGTGGAATAACCTGGTCAAAGTGCACATAAGCCACCAGTAGCCTGACCTGAGCCAAGCCTCTGGGGCCCAGCCAGTAGCTTGTATATTGGGTCACTCCAGGGGATAAGCAAGGTGTTAATGCTGCTGTTGTCTAGTTCCTCTGGGGAGAGTGCTTTATTGGTGTGCTGTGTATACAAGACACTTGTTGGTAATGTGTTTGTCCAGAATAACAATGAGGTAAAAACACTGCATACTCAAAGGCAAAGATGAAAAACTGAACAAGAAAAGGAAAAGTAACTTTGGGATGGGACATGCGCATTGGCGGTATGTTCTGTGTGCTTTCAGTTATGGTTTTGAATCCTTGGTCGGGCCATTGAGGAAGGGGTGTTTCTTTTTTCAGACTGAGTATAGGTTCAGAATGAAAATTGTTTTTTCTGTCATATGCGTCAAGTTTGAAAAAAAGTGCTAGACTAAATATGTGTCCTGTCAACTTAACTGTATGAGGTAATGAAGGGCAGCCAAGCTGTTCAAATGTAAGGAAAAAGGTAAACTTTCAAACTGGAGGGGACATAAAGTTACTTTTCCTTTTCTTGTTTAGTTTTTCATCTTTGCCTTTGAGTATGCAGTGTTTTTACCTCATTGTTATTCTGGACAAACACATTACCAACAAGTGTCTTGTATACACAGCACACCAATAAAGCACACTCCCCAGAGGAACTAGACAACAGCAGCATTAACACCTTGCTTATCCCCTGGAGTGACCCAATATACAAGCTACTGGCTGGGCCCCAGAGGCTTGGCTCAGGTCAGGCTACTGGTGGCCTATGTGCACTTTGACCAGGTTATTCCACATTCAAAATAATGTATGTATGGCTATGAAAGTCTCTCTTTATGGAACATTAATTATACTTTTAATCACAGTCTCATAATTTGACTTGTCACAGAATTGTGTGTGGCCAAGAGAGGTATTTATACACACACACAGTAATATATGACCAGTGATGTAAACTGCTGGTTCAACCCATTGGAGTAAAGTGACTAAACTTATAATCTTGGGATAAATTCCTGTAAGATAATATATGAAATTGATCAGCAAGTACTTACCTTTCTACTAAATCACACTTTTTGCCTTTAATTGGTGCTCCTCTCTTGATTAGTTCCTGTTTCTACTCAAAGACTGTCCACCTCCCATACTCTGCCATGCCTAGCTAGTGGGCACTCTGTCAGGCTAGGGTGGATAGTACCCCAGAGCCATCTGGTGGTGAAATTTCTAACATGGTCTATTCCACACAGTCTTGGGTAGCCATAGTCTATATACATGTACATGACTTATGTCTAAGAGTGGATATAACAATATTAATTGAACTTAAGTGGAAATTTAAATACCACAATATTGTGGGTCAATATTTTGGCATGGCTGTAGTCACGTAGTCATAAAATGTAATTTGGTACACACAGAGGTACTCCAGGTCTAAATTATTTTATGACGTGTAAAGTATAGACAACATGGCAATAAGTATAATTTCTTTTATGTGTATTGATATTTATGATATCTAATGGTATCCTATTCCTGTGTGCCTGACATTTGTAGATCACTGTCTCTGCTGATGCTTGAAATTGGGCACAGTCTTCATATAAACAAACAAGTTTATCATTTGCGACATGACAGATGATTTATTTATGACATAATGTGGAAAAGTAGTTGTTAACAGTGACTGAGTGTCGTCAGTGTACTGGTATATGCTTGACTTTTAGCTTGGTATCTGTCAACCAAGTTTGGACCAGGTTGGTTGTCTTTTTACAACCCTGCTTAACAAATACTGAATGAATACCTCCTGTATTGGCCCTTTGTTAGCCAAATTCAGGGCTTGAAATTGAAACTTATCCTGTGGCCAATCACTACTTTGTCATAGTTCACTGGTAATTTCACATAATGATAAATTAGAACTACCCAAAAATTGGAAGAAAATTTTGTGCTTAGATAATTTATGACCACGCCTCTTCAGAAAAAAAAGATCACTTGCCAATCAGAATACATCTTATTTGTAAATTCATCATTGGCTGGTTGCAGTTTCGAGCCCTGGACTTATACCTGTAACCTATTATGATTTGACACTTAAAGACCAATGGTCAACTTGAAATAGATAAATATATACTTATTTTGCATGTTACGATTTATACCTGTAACCTGCTCTGATTTGATGCTTGAAGATCAATGGTCAAGGTACACATATATGTTATGTACTTTTTTTTGGCATTTCTACATTATATGATCATTAAATCAGAGATTTCCATTTTTGTTTTTCACACTGTATTGTAAAAAGACATAAAGGCATATATGACTGTGTGTCACTGTTGCCAGAGTTCACCAATGGCTTCAATTAGCTGTTTTCTGCAAGTAGAAACACAGAACAAAGGCCACGACAGCAAAAGAACCTTTCGTGATGCTATCTGTCCTCTCAGACATCAGAAAATATGATCTTTTGGTGCATTAAACCTTACCAGGTTTGTTACTCAGTGGGATCTTCAAAGACTGACTGGTTCAAAGGTTGAGCATTGCATTTATTTTTACCAAGGTGTGTGGACGGACCCTGGAAATTTGCTGTTGCATTATGGGCATGATGTTAAAACAAGCTGCTTTTGGCGTTATTTAAACCAACTGTGAGACTGACATGTTGGCAGAGTTCTGTGGTTCTTCTGCAAGTAGCTTATTCCTGTGATATCTTGGCAGTTGATCTTTAAGTTGTAATCTTAAATTTTGGACATTTATGGTTTGCATCCTACGATGATCTTAATTGCTACCTGTATATTCCAGTTATCCCCTGTGGATGATTTTGTTTGATGAATTGAGGACTTGACTAAGCTGTATCATTACAAACTCCTCCATTTAACCCTGTGATCAATGCCAGCTTGCTTAATCAGCTTACAGCTTCCTCTTGTCCATATATGGCCAGGCTGTTACCCAATGCTGTGAAAACCTCACAATACATGTATATGCAGGCTTGAAAAAAATAGCAACAATATCAAAAATTGTAATTTTTATGTTGTATTATTATAACACTGATATATTTTTCCTTGCTTACCAAGTTTAATGTGTAAGCTAGGTTTTGAATAAATTATGCCATTATTTTTTTATTTCAAACCCAACGTCATGACCAATACATGCGCAAGTTTTAACTAAATTGCCTAATGGCTTCACAGTAATATGCTTGAAGTTACTAATATATTCGCCCATTGACTGAACCATGGATAATGGAAGTCTCCTTCAAAGATCCATGACTGAAAGGTTGAAGTTGATATTTTCATTATTGTAACCATACCCTCCACTTCATATTTCTCCACTCACTTCATTAGCATCAACAGTATTGCCTTTTACTGGAAAGATTTTTACCCTCGGCACATAAAGTGCCAGAGGGTATGTTGTCTCCTGCGTAATCCGTCCATTTCAAAGGTTCAGAGGACCGGTTTAAATATAAAAACCACCAGTTGCCTTTTATGGGTGACTGCCTGTAAAAGTCAGGAGTGAAATTTGTTTCTTCACATTGGTATTGGAAGTTGAATGTTGATGTTTTGGTAACTCTGAAATCTCTTTGCTGTCATTGTTGGGTTTGAAATTTATGAATATGGGTCATGTTTTTCTACATAAGTGTATCATACTACAGATGTCTGTCCATTCATCTGTCCGTCCGTTTTGTCAACGTTACTGCGATATCTAAAAAATATTCACTGTAACTGTACGAATCTTTTGTCACAGAAGCAGCTTATGATGGACCAGGTTCCTTTTGAAAACCAGCTTCCTCTGATTGTTTTAAAACTTTTTTTTTGGGGGGGGGGGCCAAACTTTTAATGTATGGCGTCAATCCTAACGACCTTACTGCGATATCAAAAAAAATATGGACCACAGCTTTCCCAAATTTTTGCCAGAAATGCATCTTATAATGGATCAGGTTCCTATGTGAAACTAGCTTCCTCTTTGTATTTATAAACTTTTTGTGAAACTTTAAAGTATATATCTTTTAGGCCGTCTAAATGGTACACAAGGCGACAACATTGCCATAATATCTCAAGAAGGATCTGACGCAGTTTCACCATTTTTTTTCAGAGACGCACATCATAGTGGACCACATTCATATTGAAAACGTGCTTCTAATTATTTGTAAACTTGTTATGAAACTTTTGAAGTGTTTATTTGATGGCCGACTGAGTGACGCACAGTACAGTGGTCTCCGTCACCAGAACTTGCCCCAAGAACACATCCAAAAGTGCTGCTTCATTTCCTAGACAACATATAGAAGTTGTATGTAAAGTATTCGACTGTGAAGTCTCAAAAAAAAAATGCATAATTCAGGAAAAAGGATTGTGGGTGCCGAGGGTAATCCGTTCTCTGAACCCCATTTTCTGTAATTGTCACAACACTGTCATGTGCAGTCTTTTGCACAAAGTTAACAGCAATGATTTGATAACTTCTGCACCAAAACCAGAAATGATTTCACAAATCTACTGTATGCAACAGAACAGGTGTTAGAGCTTTCAAGTTTAAATATGGTTGTTTATAGTTGTACATAATTTGGGTATCTTATGTCTAGATTATGATTTCTTTCTGATTTATCCCTTTTTTTTTCTTTTTTAGCTGAGTCAGTGACATAATTATATACAAGGCATTAATTTCAATTCATGGAACCTTAAAATACCTCACAAATTGTAATTTATGTCGGTATGACTGACATTAAATAGTCATCAATTAACATCAGATCCAGTTGAAATTGCAGTGATTTGCTCATCATAGACTGCCTGAGACAGGTGCATGTATTCATGATTAAGTGATCTGTGGACATAATGGGCACCAGAATGGACAAGTGTCAGAATGAATGCTTGAAGTGTAGGGACTTTTAACCCCATACCTCCCCAGATATACTTGATATAATATATGTTACTCCACTCCCTCCCCCAGATAGACTTGGTATGACTTGTTACCCCACCCCTCTGCCAGATACACTTGATATGACTTGCACCACCTACCCACCCCCACCCCCAACACATAGACTTGGTATGACTCATTACCCCACTCCTCCCCCAAACTGACTTGATATAATTACAATACATGTACATGTAACTCCTCTCCCTCCCCCAGATAGACTTGATATAATATATGGAACTGTGCTCCCTCCCCCAGATAGATTTGATATAATCTGTGGAACTGTGCTCCCTCCCCCAGATAGACTTGATATAATATATGGAACTACGCTCCCTCCCCCAGATAGACTTGATATCATATATGGAACTGGGCTCCCTCCTCCAGATAGACTTGATATAATATATGGAACTGCGCTCCCTCCCCCAGATAGACTTGATATAATATATGGAACTGTGCTCCCTCCCCCAGATAGACTTGATATAATATATGGAACTACGCTCCCTCCCCCAGATAGACTTGATATCATATATGGAACTGGGCTCCCTCCCCCAGATAGACTTGATATAATATATGGAACTGCGCTCCCTCCCCCAGATAGATTTGATATAATCTGTGGAACTGTGCTCCCTCCCCCAGATAGACTTGATATAATATATGTAACTCCTCTCCCTCCCCCAGATAGACTTGATATAATATATGGAACTGCGCTCCCTCCCCCAGATAGACTTGATGTAATATATGGAACTCCACTCCCTCCCCCAGATAGACTTGATATAATATACGAAGCTCCACTTCCTCCCCCATATAGACTTGATATTTATAGGTTATCGCATGGTCGTAGCTGTATCACCCCTTGTATCAGCCCCCGAGCACCCGTATCGTCACAAGACCTTCGGTTTTGTGACGATACAGATGCGAGGGACTGATACAGTGGTGATACAGCTACAACCATGTGATAATCTTTATATTTCCATTCGGTGTAAATAGGCCTAGGCTATGGAATGCAGATCCTCAGTCTCAGGGTGGCCAGCCTGACCCAGATATCGTCCAACACTTTTAAATTTGGACAAAAGAGAGCCAGGCTCATAATCCTATCACCCCTGATTAGCAGGCATTCAGTTCCTGTGCGGCCAATCAGAGAACAGCATTCTCACAGAACCCCGAATTATAAATTCATAAATGTCAACCTTGTGGCAATCTTCAGGTTGATATTTATGAATTTATAATTAGGGTGTGTGTGAGAATCCAGTTCTCTGATTGGCTGTACAGGAACTGAATGCCCAGTAACCATTTTGAGGGTGATATTAACAAATTTATAATTAGGAACTTGGAGCTGTTAACATCTTATTGGTTATACAAGGAAAAAGGCCCCATGCGCTGATTTTAGCCTCATTTTGAGCCACCTTGCTCTGAAATACCAAAGCTCATGCTCCCATACCAACCCAATAAACAATAATGATAACCAGGGCTGTATTTACACCGGATGGTAATATCATATATGGAACTCCTTTCTCTCCCCCTGATACCCTTGGTATGACTTGTTACCCCACCCCTTCCTCCCAGATAGGCTTGATGACTTGTACCCCCCCCCCAACACATAGAATTGGTATGACTCACTACCCCACTTCTCCCCAGACAGACTTGATATAGCAGTTAAGCGTATCCATACCCCAGATAAACCTGACATGACATGGAACCCCACCCCTTCCAGAGATGGTAACTTGTTACAACATGTGAGCCTACTGCTCTCTGACAAAGACTTGATGCCTGGGCATCGGTGAAATTATGCCTGACTACCACTGACGAATGCTGTAATTGATGATATTCATATCCCACATTAATTTTTTTAATCAACCTCAAGTAGCTAGTGACTAGCTGTAAGTTGACTGGCTTTGTGGTTTTTGGTAGAGATACAAAGGCATTGTGTGTGCATTCTATAAGAATGAAACGTATAAAATTTTATACATAAAATTTAAGTTTGTAATTCTAATTTAATTGGAGCTGGTTGTGTGGGAAAATTCTTGCATACTACAAGTATGGAATGAGTTAATGAATTTGGTATTACTTTGTAGTTTAATGCTCAAACTCTGAAAGCACTGCTTTTACAGGAGCGGGGACTGACCAGTGGGCAGTGGGACAACTTGCTGAAGTGGTTCAACCAGATTTCAGAGTAAGTTATCAGCAGAGAAAATGTTTGAGACCACTGTGTTTTGAACATTTCCGTGTGTTATAACAAGAGTTTGTGCATGTTTTGCTATCCTGAATTTGGCAAAGGATTCTGGAAGGAAATGAGGCCATGGTATGCATGTCTGACCTCTAGTGGCAAAAAGTATAACTAAAATTTCTCTTTGCACTCAATGAATTGGGTATCGACAGACCACTCTTGCACATAAAACAGTAGTCTCTTTTCATGCATTTGCCACTCATTATAATATCAGGAGTTCATATAGTCATTTCAATTTTACTCATACCTTTTTACACAATTTCGTGTGAGATTACCACTAAAATTCATGAAGCAAGGAAATAGCATGCTGAAGCTGTAGAATACATGATTAATGCTTGGGGTCTAAGGACAGAGTTAATCTCTTTGGTCAACAATTTCTATTTCAAGTATCTGACATGATGTTTTCCATGACTTTTCCATCATCTGTATATGGTCATGGGTGAGTAATGGGTTAAGGTTTTGTACAACTTAGATTTTCACTGATTAAAGTTAATCGAGAATTGGTCTTATCAATGATGCTGTCTTCTGACGCAAAATCCTGGTGTCATTTTTTGAATTTCTGACTAAACTTAGATTACAGTGCGGAGACTAGTTTGTACAGGAAAGAGTTGAAAGTGAGCTCCTGTCATAATCCTGAAAATGAGGATCTGAATGTGTTGCAGGCTTGGTGCTGTGGTGCCCATTACAGAGGGAAAGTTACGGGAGTGTGACGAAACTTTGCATCAGATGAAGAAAAAGTGGCCACAGTATGACATAGACGGTGAACGCAACATCTGGATAGTTAAGCCTGGGGACAAGTCTAAGGGTATAGGTGAGGGCAGGACCGGCCTCTTGGTTCCCTTGCCCCTTTTATGTAAATTACATAAAACGTGACCACCATGGCTTCACTCAGTCTTAGGGTTGACAGTTACAGTATTAAGGGTTTCGCTTCCTACCCTCGGTTGAATCCCCTAATCTACCTTTTTCATTGGTCCTGGCAAAAAAAAAATGTCTTATTTACTTCCTGTGTACATACTGCCTTGCCAACTTTCTGTATACACATAAAGTCTTGCCTACTTCCTGTGTGCACATAAAATCTTGCCTACTTCCTGTGTACACATAAAATCCTGCCTACTTCCTGTATACATAAAATCTTCCTTACTTCCTGTGTCCACAAAAAAACGTCCTTCCTGTGTGCACATAAAATCTTGCCTACTTCCTGTGTACACATAAAGTCTTGTCTACTTCCTGTGACAAATAAAATCTTGCCTACTTCCTGTGTACACATAAAAGCTTGCTTACTTCCTGTGTACACATAAAATCTTGTCTACTTGCTGTGTACACATAAAATCTTGCCTACTTTCTGTATACACATAAAATCTTCCTTACTTCCTGTGTACACAAAAAAACGTCCTTCCTGTGTACACATAAAATCTTGCCTACTTCCTGTATACATAAAATCTTGCCTACTTCTTGTGTACACATACAATGTTGCCTACTTCCTGTGTTTACATTATGTTTTAACCCTTTTAGATTCATTTGTATTTGCTGCCTGCAGAGAAGACAGGACCCAGGTGTTTTCATTTAAGAGAGAAAATCTACCTAAGTTAGCCTTTGGCAGTCATGTTTATCATATTATTAATGTCTTTCCATATGTAGCAGACATATTTTACTTTTCTGCAGGAAACTTTCGCCAAACTTTGAAAGAAAGTCAGAAACATTCTGATCTAAATAAAATATATAAATTAATTACAGGAACAATGGAATTAACAATGGTATTAAAATGTAAATTCTGGTCATACTGATGGACACTTAAATCCTTCTTGTAGCATTTTGGAGTAGGGATAGGCCAATATGTAATTTTTCATCTGGTACCAATATCTGGTGTTCAGGTGTCAAAGAATATTTTCCCTCCCTCGCCTGAAGCCCATTTGGTTCGCTGACCCACATGACCAATTTTGCTTTTTTGCACTATTAAGATCATCAATGTCACAACTGTTGTTAAGATGCCTTCTGAAGCGTAACAAAAATCAAATATGAAACAGGGCCCAAATATTCCAGAATGTGTGGGCCTCGATGGATTGAAAAATATTGGGCTGGGGGGCCATCTGTTTGGTAAATATTTGGACCCAGGGGCCCATTCTTTTGGGGGCCCAAATATTCGGTAACATCAGATTCATCTGACCTGATACCAATATCATGTTTAAAACGTAATGTAAAATACTGAAAGCAATGAGAATCACATTCTTTGTATGAACTTCAAATGATCGTACAGTATATATAGTGGCCAGAGCCAAACAGGCATACATTATATCAAATATGAGAAAAGTTAACTAGACATAAACCGTCATTTATCACATTGTTTGATGAGTTGACAGTTCTATATGAAGCCATAGAGAGTAGGGTATCTTTTGCATCTTAAGAGGGCTTGTAATATTTCCAAATTATCCACAAGTATGCCCACATAATCAAGAATTATATCACTATCAGGCAACCTTTTGATCAATTATATCAGAAATTTAAGCAAAGATTTGATATCTGATATCTAACAGTCATGTTGGCCTGGCTCTATTTTTGATGAAATCCAAGACTGAATTAAAATCCTTAATGACAGCATTTTTCTGCTGAGACATGTGGGCTTAGAAATTGAAACACTTTGATGTTGTGTCTTGTTTTATACATGTGCGTTATGGAGTATGTGTGTGGTTGATGGTGTAATTCCAGGTATTGAGTTCTGCTCAAAGGCTGATGACATCACCAAGTACATTACCAATGCCACCACCCAGGGCTGCTACGTGGCACAGAAATATCTGGGTAAGTTGGCTGGCAAATCCTGGATACCTGACAGGCTACACATACTTGTAAGTTATCAGTGGGTCATGTAGGCTGCTGGCCAGGATTCATGATTGTTACAGTCCCTTATTAATAGCAGTGACTCTCCACCCAGGGTTTCAAGGTAAACCCAGGGTAGAGTTGCAGACTATGATGTGCTGCCTGTTGCGAAATGCTAAATGTAAATCTGCTGCTTTTAGGTACGTAAGAGATTTTTAATATAATACAAGAATTCTGGGTATCTTTACCTTATCCTCATGAAATCCTACAGCCTGCATACCAAAGATGTTTCCTTGTTATTCAACATAATGTCTTGGTACTCATTCATGTTTCTGCTATGTGTTTCTGATCCCTGTATTGATAATAGGAACACTCATTTTACTGGCTGAAGATTAAGTTTGAGGTTTAGGTAAAACACAGATAGCCAGAATTTGATCAAGAATGAACTATTAATATGTATTCTGGTTCCAAACTTTTTTTAAAATACATACTGTAAATGAAAAAAGTAAATGACCCAGTAGTTTGTCTTATTTTAAGAAGACATTGTGATGAGTTTATGACCATGCTGATCCTGGCATGTCAGGACCTGATTCCTAGTGTATTCCAGCACTCTTATGCATGTATTTTCACTGAAAATATAAATTGTCCATTTCAACAACTTCCCTTGACACTCTCTGGGAGACTGCTTCCAAAGAACACCGAGGAAAGTTGTTGACTTTATGTCTCCACCTTAGGACTCAAAGGGTTAAAATTCCAGGAATCTACATGTATGTGACACTTGGGACAGAAGTACTGCCTCATGGAAACATAAAATGATTACATTTGTTAGACCTGACAAAAGCTCAGGATACAGTCAACGTACATATAGTGAAACCTGTGACACCACCATTTCCCTGCGAAATGTGTGTAATATTCCAATATATATATATATATATATATATATATATATATATATATATATATATATATATATATATATATATATATATATCTGATTATGAGTCAACTAGCAAAGGAAGGTCCTCAAAGTTTGTGTTTCTTTCCTGAATCTGTCACATGTCATGTGATGATGAGGCTTCACTTTATATAGGCATCAACACTTACTTACTTACCCTATATATATATGTATGTATGTATGTATGTATGTATCTCTCTCTCTCTCTCTCTCTCTCTCTCTCTCTCTCTCTCTCTCTCTCTCTCTCTCTCTCTCTCTCTCTCCTCTCTCTCTCTCTTCCTCTCTCTCTCTCTCTCTCTCTCTCTCTCTCTCTCTCTCTCTCTCTCTCTCTCTCTCCTCTCTCTCCTCTCCTCTCCTCTCTCTCTCTCTCTCTCTCTATATATCTATATATATATACAGGTATATATGGGGGGGGGGGCAGAAAGGAGTTGTAGGGCTAAAGGTGATTATTACATTTGACAAAGGGTACTTTGAATTAAACTTATAACCTTTTTATATCATATTTCCATCAGAGAGACCGTTGTTGGTACACAAGTGCAAGTTTGATATCCGCCAGTGGTTCCTGGTAACAGACTGGAACCCCCTGACCGTGTGGTTTTACAAAGACTCCTATCTGCGTATCTGCTCTCAGGAATACAGCTATGACACCATGCATGAGTAAGGCACCATCTCAACGCTTAAATTTGACCTGTATGGATATATACTGTAAATTTCTTTATTCTATGTTTGACTGTGAATTATCATTTTTTAGAGTAAAATTCAAGAATAATAACTCACTGTACATCATGACCTAAACATTGTAACAGGTAAATTGTGATGCACCTGCATCAGTGACTTGATGCATTGGCATTTAGAGAAAATCAACTGTACCTGAGCGATGTTTGATTATACATCACACCTGATGTGGAATAAATATGATGAACATAAACAAACCGGGCACACCAGAGGTTGGTGTTGAAAGTATGTCTAGGGCATATTTTTTGCGATGAATACCCAATTAAACATAGAATAAACGAAACCTTGTATAGCTGGAGAGAGAGTTACTATTTTTCTTGCACAAGGGGTAGTTGTTGGTATGGAAAATCACTCGTGACTCGCTCTCAGCCATTCTCTATTTAATTTTGCTGTTGTAACTTTATTTTTATTTATTTCGCTGATGGCACAAAACCACGAAAATATAAGAACACAGTGAAATTGTATTTTAACACTGTTTGAATAGGAATTATGTCCAAAACAGTGAAATTAAAACTACAGTAAAATGTGAAAAACTGTGAAAATATATACACGTGAAAATAAAACAATTTACAGTAATTTGAAAATATTGATGGGATTGTCTAGCACCACACCATATAAATGGAAGTAGGTGGCAGCACTGTGCTTTCTCGGGTGGTGGAGGAAAAGGTTGTTTTTTCTGAATTGTGGGAATTGATATGTACTATGAATTCACAAATGGTATAGTTTCAAATTAGACAGATAATGTTAGGGTTCTCCTTAATTTCCATTTCTGAATATTAGAATCAATGAGTATTGGAACATAAGTGTGCTGCTTTTCTTTACAACTATGGAATTGATAAATAAATACAAGAGTGTTGTTTGATGCTTTTGGATATTGAGAAACTTCGTGTTCTCCAAACACAGAGAGTTGAAGGGTGTGTGTTGTGAGCTAATATGTGTGTATGATATTGCAGAGCAGTGCACCTGTCTAATGTGGCAATACAGCAATACTACCATAATGGCATTCGGTCAGACAAGCTTCCAGCCAATAACTTCTGGACCAGTGAGGAGTACAAGGCATACCTGAGGTATGGAAATAGCAATAGTTCTACATCTGTTTTGATCACATTGAAGTTGTGGAAGGTTCTGATTGCTTTAGGGAGGGGTCAACATTTTCACCATGTTTGAAAATGGACCAGGAGTATGCAGGCAGGGAGAGAGTGAAAAGGCCTGTTTGCTTGGAATGATGGTAGAAAATCGTGGCTGACATTTTTACCTCAATTTTGTTCTTGTTGTGTTTTATTATAATCTTCGCAATATCACCATCATGATCATTTTCCAATTGCTAAGTTGGGGTGAGGAAGGGAGATTGCAAAAAATAATGCTCAAAGTACTAATTTAAAATGATGATAAGGCTGAACAATCCTGTAGCGAAAGGTCACGGTATTTGAACTCTTGGAAATTTTCATTGGTTTTGGGGACATTGTCCCACAAGCTACACCCTGAATACACCACATTTCTACAAACTTATACAAAAGTATGTTGACAAAGTACATATACAATTGATAGACCCGTGGGTAAATTTATGCTCTCTTTTCCCTGGCAAAATTTGAGGTTTTACTATTTAGTGTTTTAACCCTGGAGCAGTGAGCAGCTTGAGCAGGTGGTGCCCCCTATTGCTATTTTTGAAACTAATCATGACAAATTTTATATGCTTGAAACATTGACTGGGCTCCACTGCGGATTTGAGGGAAAATCCAGGGTTGGGTATGAGCTTAGATGTCTGTTTATGCTAATTTATCTGAAAAGGTGATCTGCATGAGTAATTAGCCCTGGATGTGCTTGCTGGTATTTAGATTAAATCTTGAAGAGAAAGTAGTTTATAATCAATCAGTGTTTGCAATAACTATTAATATGAGATAACAGGTTCACAAAAGGAACCATCACTTTGTGGAGAGTGTTTCAGGGTAGCTGTTTTCAGCACGATTATTTTGTACCAATAGTTACATGCAAATGCAAATTCCCATACCTTTCAACATTCCACACCTCAAAATAGGGAGATTTTTGTAAATATGAAAAATCCATGGGGGAGATTTGTATTTTAACAAAGAATATAATTGAAAATACTAAATTTTCAAGGGGAAGATTCTGCCAAATTTGCAAAATTTTGCGTGTAAAACAAATAAAATTTGGGTGAGAAAGTGGGAGACTCCCCCCTCATGGGGGAGACTTGACAGGTACGAATTCCCCTTCAACCTCAGCAAGGTCCTCTTCTGAAAAGGAACAGCTAAAGCTGAGATCCAGCTCATTCTCTGTTGCTACTGCTCATGCTTTCTCTATCGCTATCCCCCATAATATCACATTGACTCCCTTCCATGATGTCATAACCCGTAGCCCACTTGATGCCCAAAAAGGTGCATACTTGTCAACTTCAGGCCCGTGATGGCCAACAAAATTCTTTTGCAGATAAAATTATTTTTGTGCATGCGCACACACACACATCCCACAACAGAAGACAGTGTTTTCAGTTTTGCGAATTGGTCACCCCTAGTGTGACATGATCTTTATACTTTAACAAATATCTTTACTTAAACCAGTGTCTTTACCTACAACAAACTGATGTTCGTGCCACACGGGTGGCCAATCCGCCATGCATGCACATGCACTAAGCCTGACACGCACTTCGCACATGATTTGTGTTTCCTGTGCAAATACGGCAAATTTTCTTCACAAAAGTGCATTAACACTCCAAGTCCTTCACTTTGAAAAAAGATAAATCTTTTGGCTTTTTGGACCTTTAAGTGCATTTCAAATTATAAGGTTTAATTTGCAAAAAAAAAATCCCACAAGAATAAAGCAATATACAGTAGTTATTATCTTAGGATGTGAAAGTTCTGTCACTCATTTTATGTTACTTGAGTTGGTTTAATGTAATAGATGATGTTGTATTGCACAGAGATCAATACATTTAACCAACAAAGTAAAAAAATCCTGCCGCTTGTCCAGTGGATTGATGCAGGAAATCCACTGATCAAATTCTGTATGATTCATAGCTGTTCCTGTCTGGTAGATTAACACAGTCACTTTTACTATAAATTGACCAGGGCTCACCAATTCGTTTTCTTTCTGTTCCCCTCCAGGCAAGTAGACTGGATATTTCACTTGCACCCCCACCACCCCCGCACCAAAGTTAGTTGTGCAATCATTGAAATCCTAGTTTTAAATGCAAAACTTTTGTTTTGCCAGCAGGGCAAGTTGTTAAGAATTTTGACTTGTCCCAGATTAAGTAGGACATTTGACTTGGGAGCCCTGTTGACTTTATTTTGTTGTAGTTTTATTTTCATGCCGTTGCTGATAATGAAAATGGAAATAGTGGGAACAATTATTCTGAGTTACATTAAACACGAGCAGTACCCAAAATTACAAATTCCAAACTTTACTGAGACACCGGAGATGGTATTCACAAAAAAAATAGAAAGAAAAAATGGGTCAGTTTTACACTAAGGTCAATTTTACATCGCTTCTGTAAATGAAATATCCAGGCTTGCTGATAAATGGCTTATGTTAAAAGGTGCTTTTGATACTTTGTAGTGAAATTGGAGAGGGAGAAAAGTGGGAGGATACTGTCTACCCTGCCATGAAGAATTGTGTGGTCAACACACTCATATCTACCATCGATATCACTGAGAATAGAAAGGTAGGTACACAATAGTGAGTTGGCAATGATGGTTTCGATTTGCTTTAAACATATTTTATTACTGATTACAAAAAAATGCCTTGTCCTACAAGGAATCTTATCCCCAGCGGGCACTAACAGAACATGTTTTAGAGCTGACGAGACATGTACATGTATCTCCGATGTTCCATCGTCCTCTCTGCAGAGAGAACCCATCTGTTTGGCTTAAACCCGTGGGTTTAGGTATTTAGTGTATGCATCATGTTTCAGCTGCTATTACAGCATGTGGAGCAGGACTTTCCACAAAATGTATAACTTAATTCGGACCTGGCCCTTTGGTAATACTGAACAAAAGCTCCTTTCAAGAAGAATTTGGACCTGTAATTTTTTAATAGTTCCAGTTCTACAGACAAATTAATGGAAAAAACCTGCATAATCATACAGGAGCCAGCAGCCACTGTCTGCACCAGCACACTGAGCTCTCTTCTTTTGAGCCTTGAGGCAGACAGTTTCATACCTGTCAACATTCAACACCTCAAAATAGGGAGATTTTTGTAAACTTGAAAAATCCATGGGGGAGATTTGTAAAGAATATAATAGAAAATACTAAATTTTCATGGGGGAGATTCTGCCACATTTTCAAAATTTTGCACGTAAATCAATAAAATTTGGGTGAGAAAGTGGGAGACTCCTACCTTATGGGGGAGACTTGACAGATATGCATTTTGCCAGAGCAGACGACAATGGTTTGAGCCTAAAGACTCAGATCTTGGAACATATCCAAACACACCCCAAACTCAAAAAGACAGAAACACTGAGATTAAAGAGAGAATTTTTCTGGATTCATCAACTTTGTACCATGGAACCATTTGGCCTCAACGTGATGGGAAAATAAGCATACTTGCTTCATCACTATTAGGGATGCCTCCTCCCATAAATACATTTAGGAGACAAAAGCACCCAAAAACTATGTGCAGTTTGCACATATGTTGTCACACCATGTCACTGGACAAGTGACGTGTGACTATAAATAGTCGGAGCAAACAACAAAGCTCACCCAAGACATTAAGCCTAACTATTTGTTAGCAACGTCTATTGTCCACGTTTGGTATTATCATGTAACAAACATACGTTACAGGTTTAACAGTACCACGCTGCAGCCATTGAAACATTCAGTGCCCAAAGAGCCACTCACCTGGCAAAACCAGTCAAACTAATGTGGCCCAAAAGACGGAGCCAGACCCTTCCTTCATTTTACTTTTTTTTCTCTTCTTTTGAAGAATGAATTTGACTGTGTATGCAATTATACAGCCTGCTTTCCACCCACAAAGTGGGCAGTATACTGTTTTTAGCTTATTCGACTGTCGGTACATCCCTAGCAGAATCCTTCCAGCAAAATATTTCATGATTCACAGGCCACATCCAACTCAAGTGTATGTCAATTGTAACAACATTGTTTCTTGACCTGGTTTACATCTTAGAGACCTTGACCTCATTTTCAAGGTCACAGAGCCCATGCGCGTGCAAAGCTGGGTGTGTCCAGTCACTTGGCAACAGTTATTCTGGTTTCCTTTTTAAATCAGTTACCTGAACATTTATTGCTTTCATCGACAGAATGCATTTGAGCTGTACGGGGCAGACTTCATACTGTCAGAGGACTACAACCCCTACCTGCTAGAGATCAACTCAAGCCCAGGCATGGCCCCCTCATCCATGGAAAAAGCCAGACTATGTGCTCAAGTCATTGATGATGTTATGAAAGGTTAGTGGTCTTATTTATGACAACAGAACACTTAATGGACATCACAATTATGGAAAATAATAGTGTGTGCATTACGTGTGCAATTAGAGGATGACAAAGATTCTTGTCCCTTAGACTTGGATAAGCTTAATTAGCAGTGTCAATTATAGTATGGTCCACCATTTGTCGTCCATCATCTGTCTGTCCACAATTCACATTTTGTACTTGTTTTGCATAAGTGTCCATCAGATTCACTTGAAACTTGGCTGGGATGTACCTTGGGTGGGTCTCCATCAAGTTTGTGCAAATAGTCACAGTTCCATGATTTGGGATTTTTTTAATGAATTTTTTATGATCAATTTTTGGCAAAATCTTTTTAAAAAATCTCCAAAACCACTTAGCCAATTGCTTTGAAGTTGTATAGGGACACTTCTGGGAATCCCTAGACCTTAATTCATTCAAGAGGGGACACTGTTATAATTATGTGGTTTTTTACAAATGTTTATGTGGTAGGGCTATTTTCACAACCAGCACTGAGATTGTGGTGGTTATGTAGCTTGTGGAAGGGTAATACAAAGTTAACCTAACTGTGGATCACTCGTTTTTAACGTAATTTTCAATTCAGGTACTTGTCGGTTTTTGCATGCATGATTCCTGTTGATTACTATGTAAGTCAATGGGATTTGCAATGGAAATTTTCATCTTCAACTTCTCCATAGCTGTGAACCAGATTCACTTCAAACTTATTGAGAATGGACCTTGGGTGTGTAATGTGCCTCATTGTATAGTGGGTGGTTCAGTAGATGACAAGGCAGCAAGCTGTTTAGTTGACTTCGGTATTCAAGTCAGAACCCCAACTCTGACATGTTTCGTTTGGGCTACCATTTATCCCCACTGAGTCGTGCAAGTTCAATTAATATCTTTATGTAAGTTCAGGTACAGAGTCGTGAAAGTTCAATTAATATCTGTATGGATGTCAGATGAATCAAAGTTCCACTGTCATGGAATTTCTATGACATCCTCCAACCTCTATAATCTGCCAGCTTTGTGTGATCATGGAATCTTAATGGATGCCTGAATGTTTGTGATTTAGCTGCAGTATGTGACAATATCCTTACACATGTCCGTGGTCCAAGTTATGTGGTGTTGCAAAGAATTAATTTATATATTTATGTAAGGTACACAATTTTAACCCTGAGACCATGTCAGAGAATTACAGACTATACCTTATTATATGACCTGATCGAGTGAGAAATCTCAGCCAGTACTCTCAAATCCTGTCCATGTGCAAACATTTATGCCAGACATTTGGAATTTTACAACTTATCAAACTTGGGACTATCTTGATAACATAAACTTGGGTAATTTATTTCTACCTAATGAAGAAGACGTATCTCTAAGCAGAATTAAAGATATGATTGAACAGACAAGACAGGCCATCTGTCCAGCCGTCTGTCTGTCCATCTAGGAAAAACCTTGTCAGGGCCATAACTCCTTTATTATGTCATAGATCTTCCTCCAACTGTACATTACTGTTGTTTATCACTTGAGGTTGTGTCATTAAACAACATCGACCTTGAGGTTTATAGGTCAAGGTCACAGCTGGCATATGTAGTTAATGAACATGTGTATCCTTAACATGTTGAAAGTTACTTGCAGATATATTCCTGACCAAACAAGCATATATTCTAATTTGTATTACATAATATTTTCAAAGTGAATCACTGGATTCTAAAAGTCACTTTGCTGTGAGAATTTCCCAAGGAGTGATTGTCTGTGAGTAGATACACTTTGCATTGACAAATGCCATAAAGTAATAAGTACTTTGGTTTTAGTGGTGCTGGACAGACGAGACGACCGAAACTGTGACACAGGGAAGTTTGAGATGATTTATCGGCATATGCAGGTGTCTAACCCAGAGTACGCTGATCCCAAATTGAGGTTGGACGGTACAAAGATCAAGAAACTGGACCTGCAGAAGTACTCTGTTTTGGACCAAAGAAATCTGAAAGCTGAAAAAAAGAAAACTCCGAAGGAGGACAGTGACAAGGGAAAGGAGAAATGTGAAGAAGAGGCAGTGAAGGGAGGTGACAGTGAGCCTGACAGGGAAATGAAATCTCCCAAGGCAGAGGGTCGTGAGAAACTGAAGGCTAGCAGCTCAACTGATGTGCACAAGGGAAGCGAAGGAAAGGAAAAGCATAGAAAGACAGACAGTGGAACTCCAAAGGGTTTCAATCAAAAGAAACCTCCATCAGGTCCAAAGAAAAATACATCAAAAAGTCCGTACTTAAAGTAGAGGTCATTAAAAACGAGTTTTTACATTCTTCATGTAGAATGTGAAATCAACATGATTTATAAGTGTTGCAGGCATATAGCTGATAGCATAAAAAACTTGCATCATAGTTGGCAAAGCCAAGTATATAGCTTGATATTGTGTTTAAAACACTTTAAAGCTACATGTAAGTAAGTGAAATTAGAAGACAAAATGACAGAACTTATAATGTTTTGTGCACTGATTATGCTCAATGTTCAGGGCTGGTATATTGTGCAATGGGCTTGGAATACAAGGCAACTTCAGCACAAGCTGGCATGCCAAAGTTTAGTGCATCTTCCTGTTTTATGCAGACCACATTAAATGCTAAAAGGTAATAGTCTTATGATCTCTGGGGCCAAGGTCAAATGACATTTCTACTGTGATCACCAACATGAGTACCCCCCGCCATACACACACCTACTGTGATCACCACCGTGAGTGCCCACTCCCTCCCCCCCCCCTCCCGGGCTCGACAATTCACGTGTCCGATTGCCCGGGACAAGTCAGATTTAATCTCGGGCAAGTTAAAATGAATAGGTACTTGCCCGGTTGGGCAACCAACTTTTTTTGCTAGGAACTCTATTCCTCAAGTTTTCTTGAAATACAGTTACAAGTTGTAGTTGCTTGCAAGGCTGGCAAGGGGGCAGCAGAAGGTGACGATAATCTGTTGTAATAACAGTGTTTGAAGTCAGAGTGCTGCGTGCATGCTGAAGAACTATGGGGGGGTCTAATCACTGAAAAAATCAGAGCTTTCGCAGCACGTGCGTGGGGTACCAATGGGTGATAATAATCGCTAATTGGTAAACATTCAAGGTTTAAATAATTACATGGTCAGCAGTTGTATTCATCAGAACTTTATTTCTGTCAACACAAGAAGATAATTTTACTGTCCGTGTAGCATACATACGGTTACGATAGCATAGGTACCAGCAGTTATTGGCTTGCTGCAGGTTAACACTACTCACCATCAGTGTGATATGTCCCAACAATGTCAAAGCAGCATCAAAAAATATTAAAATTTGCATGCCAAATTAATCTGCAAATTAACATCAAATGCCATTTATCGGTGGGTTCTAGCAATGTTGGAAAAATAAAGATCATGTATAGGTGCCGTGAAATGACTTCCCGGGCAAAAACAGCACACAACTGTCAGTCACACGCAAGTGACAGCGTGGAGTGGATCTGCGGTGAACTGACCCAGTCTCAGGGATCAATTTGGGATACATTTGGCAGTTCCCTCTATCCCCTACCTTTGGGTATTTGCCCGTGACTCCAAATGATTGTTGCAATAAACACTGGAATCTTGACTTTTGCATGCTGCAATATAAACAAAGCTTCCCGTTTGTGGGTTCCCTCCGTAAATTACAGCAGATTCGCAGATGTCCACTGGGCGGAAGCCATGATGAAAACACTGTAACACAAGCCGTGATTGGCTCATTTTTGCATGTGACTCAATTGACCAATTGGGTGGTGTGTTGTGCATCAGACCACATGGACAAAGCAGCTGTTTGTGTACAGTTGCAGGAAAGATGGTGACGGTGCGCACACTCTATTTCTGATTTGAAATATTAAAATTTTCGTTTGAATTTAAATAAGGAACACGGTTTATTGCAAGAAACATGCCAATACTGTATACAAAATTTACTATGATGTGCCGATAGCATTCGTGGTAGGTACACAAACGATGTGCATCCCATCACGGCATCACAGGCATGGAAAAAGAGGATCCGGAAACCAATGCAACTATTTAATCTTTATTTAAGTTTACCCGGGATACGGACTCCTATAGTCCAAGAAATTACACTGTGTTTTTCATCTTTAGTCACCCCATGCAAATAGCTTACTCTTCAATTTGTATTTTCAATATTTTGCCAGTTTCACTGTTATAACAGCTGTAGCTAGAATTGTGGTAACATTTGATATTTTTTGCAAATTTGCAAGCGACAATAAGCGGCAAATATATTTTAGGGTAACTGGCTTGTCTAGGCTTTAGCATTGATGCAAAAAAATGTTTGTAGAAGTTATACAAGGACAAGTGGATTTTCCATACGGGCAAGTGAATTTTGAAATCTACTTGCCCTGTGGACAAGTGGTTTTTAAAAAAATTGTGCTTCCCATCACGGCATCACAGGCATGGAAAAAGAGGATTTGGAAACCAATGCAACTATTTAATCTTTATTTAAGTTTACCCGGGATACGGACTCCTATAGTCCGAGAAATTACACTGTGTTTTTCATCTTTAGTCACCCCATGGAAATAGCTTACTCTTCAATTTGTATTTTCAATATTTTGCCAGTTTCACTGTTATAACAGTTGTAGCTAAAATTGTGGTAACATTTGACATTTTTTGCAAATTTGCAAGCGACAATAAGCGGCAAATATATTTTAGGGTAACTGGCTTGTCTAGGCTTTAGCATTGATGAAAAAAAATGTTTGTAGAAGTTATACAAGGACAAGTGGATTTTCCATATGGGCAAGTGAATTTTGAAATCTACTTGCCCTGTGGACAAGTGGTTTTTAAAAAAATTGTGCTTCCCATCACGGCATCACAGGCATGGAAAAAGAGGATTTGGAAACCAATGCAACTATTTAATCTTTATTTAAGTTTACCCGGGATACGGACTCCTATAGTCCGAGAAATTACACTGTGTTTTTCATCTTTAGTCACCCCATGGAAATAGCTTACTCTTCAATTTGTATTTTCAATATTTTGCCAGTTTCACTGTTATAACAGTTGTAGCTAAAATTGTGGTAACATTTGACATTTTTTGCAAATTTGCAAGCGACAATAAGCGGCAAATATATTTTAGGGTAACTGGCTTGTCTAGGCTTTAGCATTGATGAAAAAAAATGTTTGTAGAAGTTATACAAGGACAAGTGGATTTTCCATATGGGCAAGTGAATTTTGAAATCTACTTGCCCTGTGGACAAGTGGTTTTTAAAAAAATTGTCGAGCCCCCCCCCCACACACACACACACACTTAGTTCAGGCAAAGGATTTTCCACTGCATCTCTCTCTGGGATCATGTTCAGGGAAAGAGAAAAATGCAATGTATAAAATTTGTATAAAAATCTCAGAAATAAATGTGCAATAAGATTGTCATATTTGTAAATACTTGCGCTGATACCAAGTGATTTTCAGATTGCCACCTCAGTATGATAAAGATGTATTTAGAGTTAAAAGGGAAACATATATGGCCATGAGGTGTCAACAGGTTTTCGTTGATAACAAGAACTTGGTGTTTGAAATTTTAGATATCTATACATAAATATAGTTACTGTGTTTATTTTCATTTTTATCCAGATTATTTTATTTTACCTCCTTTTTTGTCAGTGGCTTAGTGCGCACATCACTCCTCAGTATGATATTTGTGTATAATGAAAATAGTGCAACTTTGCTGATCTCGGCGATAGTGCCCGCCATAATTATTGGTGGTTAGTATTTGTAACCAGTCGACATTTTCCATCTGGAATCCAAGTTTGAACATACAAGCATAGAAGTCGTAACAGTCCTGGGTAAAAGAGGACAATATAAGTGTTTGAGTATTGGTGTCGTCTGGGGACCCTCCCTCGTTTTACCTCATCATCAGCTAACATAATGGTTACAGCATGCTTAACTCATTCCATACCAGTCCCTGATTATTCCCTATATTTACCTAGATTTAAGACAACTATTGCATATTTGAATTCTTCATGAAAAGAGCTTTCATTCAAGTACCAAAATGACTATAGTCTTAAGTCAGTGGTTCTGGCACTGCCTGGCACGACATGCTGCAGCTGCAGCATAACTTGCCAGGCAGTGCAAGATCCACTGCCCAAGGCCTGTTACCATAGTATGGAATGAGTGAAAGACAGGACATGTCTTCTACCCTCCCCCCCCCCCCCCCCCCCAGTGCTTCAAAGAGCATGCAGGATATACATAACACATTTGTTCCATTCCCTTGTATTTACATGTACTTATGGTATGGTAACTAATTTGATAAGGCAGGTCATTTATTGTTGGGAGTCAAGCACATGGTTACTGTGACACATTCAGTGAATAAATTTTGATCATTATGTGCTTAAATAGCTTTACTGTTTATAAATGATATAAGGGTCCCACAGGGACTTCAAGATGACATATACAACTATGCTTGTTGTAAGTTTTAACGGAATGTCACCAGCATGAAAAAAAATGGTTAATTAATTTATTTGCCACAACTGCAAAGATGTACCCAACAGCTGAATCTAGACATAAAAGATATCAAAGAAAGCATCATACACAGTTATCACAGGCACTGTCATACACATCATTGGTGGCACTAACGCTGGACACTGGAGCTAACCTTCACTTAGGGAGCTTTTGGTCTGGAACAAGTTGTAATTTTGAAATACTCTGATATATACTACATCAACAAATTAAGTTATTTTGGATTATATTTCCAAAAAACCCCGAACTTAATGTTTATTTTTTATAGATATGAATCTTTATTTTTGTAATAGATATAACTTAAATTTCTCACTAAGACAGTTAACAAGAGGATTTCACTGAAAGATTACACTTTCAAGCTGATATACAGCTTTCTCATGATGATCTCAATTTTTTATATGCACACAGATCTCAGAAATAAAATGATGAAAACCCCACTGTAGTTATAAATTAATGTCAGTTACTTTTGACAGTGTTTTATGTACTGTATTTATAGAGTCTGTGTCCTTTGATTTTTGAGTTTGAAGGCTGCTTAGAATTTTGCTACATGTTTAATTACAGTCACCAGACACCGTAGTTCATCCGCATAATGTATTCATAGTGTATGCACCTGAATGATACAATTCTGGTACAGTAATGGTACTGGCATAATTTATTTGTAATGTTCCGAGCTAAATGAGACGATCCTGGAACAAATATGACAGTTGTCATAATTTCTTTGTAATGCATCCAGCTGAATAATAGAATGCTTCCAGCTGAATGATGCAATTCTGATACAGTTTTGATAGTGGCATAATTTATTCATTATGTATCCAGCTCATGCACATTGTGGTACAGTTACAGTACTTGCATAACTTTCCTTGTGTCTTGTGTTATGTATGGCACATTGGTACCTGCTCTAAAGACCATACACCTCGTGAGAGAGACTATGTGTTCTTAAAACTGCCCTTTTATGAAAGTAGAGGTTATTTCACTGCTAAGTAATTTTTACCTGTATAATATGTGACCACCTTTCCTAGCAGTGGGGGGGGGGGGATGTTAAGTAGCAGACATTGCTGTACATGTGTGATAGAGCTATATTTGCCACAGCATTGAAAAACAATCTCGCTGAAAAATGTCAAATTAGACAGAAACATTTGTAGATCATGTACATGTGAACACATGATCTAGTACCTGTGTAGAAAGTGATTCGTGTAAATGAAAAGACAGTTTCATGTAGCACAGCTGTTGTAACTTTGGAGCATTTAGTGAGTAAACGTACAGGCATAATGTATGAAGCCCCTAGAGCTCAATTTATACGTAGTTAAGTATTTATCCGATTAGACAGTCTCACAGGGTGCCTACCCAGATGTATCCGAGCTAGTTAGGGCAACAGCAACCAAAGATGGAGATGTGCCGAGATTCAGGATTCAGGATTCTTTTTATTAAGAGCATATGAACAAAAATGCTCCAGTACATGCAGTATGTGACAAATAGACAGAGGTAAGTAATTAAAACATGAACATAAAAATCCAGCATAATTTGGTCAGGAAGACACACATGAAGGTCTTTGTTAGATCGCTATCATGTGTGCCATGCATACATGCAAGTACAGAACATGAAGTAAGTGATCTTGTTCGACATCCAAGATATAGAAATTGTATATCATTTTTACCAATTAATTCATCTCCATTACAAATATAGCAATTTTGGACAGTTTTGCAAGCAATTTCATAATATGCTACAAAATATTTCTTTATATATGGAGAAAAACAGGAAAAACTATGTGTATGTACTTTATCCTATATAATATCAGGAGTTGAATTTAAGACCGTGGCAGCATCTGCAGCATATAATTTAAATTGTAAGCACATTGTCACTGCCTCTTCTACACTGCTACAATGAAACCTGTCTTCAAGTACCACCCACAGGGATCACCAACTTATGGTCTCTCAATAGAGGTGTTGCCTCATTGGTATGATGTACATGCAGGTTCAACTGTATATCCATGCATTCTTATTGTACCATGATATATTAATGCTGTCAATTCCTGACAGTGAAAGATTCGACCTTAATGGGTGCAGAGTCTTTGTGTCTACTTGATGTTTACTGGTACAGTACAGCCCATGACTTTGGGATGGTATCGCTAGTAATGTTTTTCCCATTTGTGCGAGTGAAACCAATGTTAGTTTTGCGAGCATGACACTTCTCATGCTTGCATGGAGCTAATCGGGTCATTAGAACAATGGCACAGCTGAGTGCGTAAATTCACTTGCAGCTTTGAATGGCACAATGCTATGTGATGCTATCGGATGTCGATTGACTAAACACACATGGCAATTGCCTACTTTGAGCATGGATCAGCATGCATGTGGGCTTGTATAAAGCTAACCATCCCCCAGCGTCATGCTTGCAAATGCTTATTTGCGATGGCTATCACTTCCTGTTATGATTGGAAATGATCAGTTGGCTTGTAATGGATGGCAAAGTATGCGGAACATGCAAATTGAAGGGAAAATGTTGCAAATGAAAGGCAGGGCGTGAACAATAAGAGAAGGGGGCAGCACCCTTCTATTTTGTGCAGGGTCTACTTAATTGAAAACAAGATTTCATCTAGTGTATTGGTTGTCAATCACCATATGATTGACATTTGATGCAGGGAATGCACACAAGGGCTGCCTTCCGTGCCAGAGAAAATAAATGGCAATTTGCATCGTGGGATTGCCTAATAGTGTTTGTTAGCCCACCAAAAGCATGGCGCAAATTTGGCTAGCATGCAAAAATTTTACTTCCACGCAAATACCACATACCCGCCAATGGCATGCCAACCTTGCCAATCACAAGATAAGTCTATGCTATAAATGCAAGCAAGGAACTTTATGGCTAGCCTGGTCAGACCACAAGTCATGGGCTGCACTGTATATACCTATTCCAATACAGAACAAAACTTAACCTTTAATGTACATGTATATTATAAGTGGAATATACTTTACTATGGAGATTTTTAAAGGACAAGTGGCATAGTGTTCTTTGAAACGGGAGAGGAAGTTAGAAGCAGTTGAAGATGAATCTTGATAATTGTGTGATGTCTAGGATTCTCTTACTTAACCAATGCTTATAGCATTTGACATGCTTTTGCAGAGGTGCATACATAATTACTGTAGAGCATAATGTCTGATAGGTACATAGTGGTAAATGCCATAGTCGGGTAGCCTCAGAGAGAGTGGGGTGTCATACCAAGTATTGTAAAACCTGTTAAGGATCCTAACAGTTTGTTCCTGGAGCTTTACAGTAAATGTTGCAAGATTCTGCTACATTGAGCATAATATATATGTACAGTATTGAAGTGACATAATGTACTTCTGTTAAGATGTGACATTGATACATTGTACCATATGAACTGTAATCTCTTGTAACTGTAACATTAATTATGTTACTCTGTATCACTGTTTAGCAGTCTACATCTGAGTGTCAATTGAGCTATTGTACTTGACTGAATACCTGTTATCACTGTACTGTTGTCAGTCTTATACTTTGCCTGTCAGTGCAATTCTACTGTTTGCTGTGATGTTGTTTGTATTGTTTATGTAAGTGGTGCATTATCAGTGTCTTCATCTACACACAAACACTCTTTCATACTGACCTGTAATGGCCCAATGTTTTATCATACATCTACATGTATGTATTGTGCATGTGTATGTAGAGTCAAGATATGTTGATCTGGAGTCCTGTCATTTCATTATTGCTATTCACAAGAACCTTGACTTGGCTCCTGATTTTTCACATGCATGTTTAAACTTGGACACTGTGTAGATACCATGGCTACAACATGTATATGAATATAAATATGTGGCTTGCAGATACGTGAACCTGATCTACAAAGACACATATACACGCATATATACATGTGTATGTGTGTGTGTATACATGTATGTAAAACTCTGTGTGACAGGAAATGTAATTTTTCATACAAGATGCAGGACTTCATAATTGTGAGTACTCTGTTGTGTATATAACCTGCACATTGTAAGTAAAACTTGAAAAGTCAGTTGACTTTTTTTGTGTACCCTTAAAAAGCACAAAGTATTTGAGAGCTGTGATAGTATATCATGAATCATAACTTATTGAGAGAAATATGTGTCAAAGTATACAGACGTTGTTTCTGTGAGATAAATTGATACTAATGCATATTTAAAGAAGAAAAAACATTCAACTTAACATGTTCAAACGGCAGGATTGATGAGTGATGAAGTAGATTATGCAACTGTGCATGAGCACTTTGTAAACTTGCAGAGGGTACCAGTATTGTGAAAGGTGCACATTCACATCAAAACTAGTATGTGCTTCGTGTTGCAGGATCCCAAGGATTTGTATGTGAAATGACTATATAGCAAGAAAATTATTTACGTGTATAGATGTGATTTTTATTGTCATAGTTGCTATGTATATTATATAAATTATATGTAATTGTATATATATATTATATATATGTATGTATATACAGTAGGATTCCCAATTAAGACCACCTCCATAAAGAGACCATTTCTATACTAAGACCACCAATTTATAGACCTGTTTTTGTCTTTCCTTAAAATTTCCCCATTAAGACCACTCCCTATTAAGACCACATTTTTCAGTCTCGGAGGTGGTTGTTTTTGGGAGATTCCACTGCATATATATATAAAAGTTTCTACAGATTCTGCATTTTCAACATATAACTGAATCCTACCTTTTTAACTTTGGGAGTCATTTTGCCATACATGTTACAGTAAACTGATAGCCCTTTTTATGTCATCATTTCAAATTATGAAAATGTAACTGGGCTAAAATTAACTTGAACGCTGAAACATGAATGCAGTAACAAGAGTATTGAGTATGTTCATTCCGTCTGAACAAAGTAATTTTGGTACCCTTTTTCATCAATGGCAAGATAATTTGACCCACTAATTGGACTGTTAAATTAAATAAGTCCATATGCAGTGTTTGCATCCATTAAATTTTGAGTAAATGTGCCTGTACTGTGAAATTTGTTCAGGTTTTATTGACGCAGTACCTTTACAGCAGCATAAGAGATGTATTTTATAAGATTTCTGCAGATGACTTGCCTTCGTAGACAGATCAATACTGCTGCACTATTCATATTGTGGATTTCTATTGACAGGGGATTCATCCTTCCGGCAGGGTTATTATTTTTTTTTTTTTTTTGCCTTCAGTCGAACCATGGTGAGAAAGGTCTGTCTATGCAGGCAAGCAGATGACTCTCATAGCAAGCATCCTATGCTAAGCTAGGTACTGGTACAGCGTTCTCATCTGATATATAGGCTGGAAGTTGCAATCAGAAACTTGACAAGAAGGGACAAAGCAGCTTGCAAAATTATATTAATTAAATTGTGTGCAGCTCAAACCTAGTATACACATCTAAAAGCATGTAGGACCAGATCATGAAATGCTATTTTGTTCGTTTGCTATGACATTTGATGTGATGTGTCCTCTGGCTTCAAAAATTAGCAACATAGGAGTTCACTAAATCACAAAAGCCTCGGTCTGTATTGTTGCTCAAGGTAAGTTTCTTCAAGGAGGTGCTGTGTGTAAGCCTTGCCCTGCAGGAAATCATGCATCAGTAAGTTTAAAAAAGGCTTTTAGATGTGATATAAATGAAAAATACTGGTGAAAATTTTCCTGTGTGCACAGATGTGGGTGGCTGGACTGTTGTGAATGCTCCATAAGCTTAATTCTGCTGGGTGTGCAGTAGAAACATTTGCTGCATCAGGGATGTTGGCAGACATCCTTGCATATAACTGCATCCACTAGAATAATTAATGACAAAAGGGTGCCTCTTAGAAGATTTGTCACTTTCCAGTGTATCAAGCTTCACAGGCTCTATATTCCATGGATTTATTGAAAATGTACAATGTAGAAAATGATTCTTGAAGTATCAAGTGTATTTTGAAATTGTTCTCAATTTTTCCCAGCATTAATGAAATAGTACAAATATATGGGACAGACACATAATAATGAGAGAGAAGAGAGAGGCTACCCCAGTGTCCTGGCAACCGCAGACTGGGTAAGACCAGCCTCCAATATGCCAATGATTCTGCCCCTGTCAAATTTAGAGAGCTGCAAGTGAACCCAACACCGTGGTATTGTGGGTTCACATTGATCCCTCTGTTGCCAGCGGCCCACTTCCATAGCATATAGGCTCTCCAATACTAGACACGCTTGTATCTTGCTGTTCATTATCTCACTTCCAAGACATTTCTTGTGTGACTGCTCAGGCATATGATTGGCTAACCTGCCCATGGCACATTACAGTCTGTGACACCCATATTTTCCACACAAATATTTAGAGGAATTATGTTAAACCAATGGGGATGGGCTCTATTTTTCCCCTGAGTATATAAAATCCATTATATGGAAATCCAACACAATTAAGCTACATCCTTTAAAGTGTGCTGGGAGGGATAACATTTAAACCTGGACTAAAAACCTGCAAAAATGGATTTCAGGAAATGAACAAGGGGAAAAGATGGATGTATTGTAAGAACGTTCTACCTGGTGTGCTTAGACAAATAGTACATGTATGAATGAAACTTCAATGTCAACCAGTATTTAAACTGTAAATACCATGGTGTTTCTATTAAGACTACTCATGGGACTGTCAAACGTACATTGTAGGTCCAGATAGTGGAGTGGGCCTGATATGGATTTCAAGCAAAGTGAAATGAAATGGGCTTGAAAGGTGGTTGTATTAGCAGAGTGGTATCATTACAGAGAGGTCTTAATAGGCAGATTCTACTGTAAAATACAAAAAAGATTGTAAATATATACAACATGAAAAGAGGACGGTAAATAGGTGTTGTTGGAACTTTGTTTCAATGTCGTCTGAGAAAAAAATCGGGAGGGATTTTTAAGGAGACAGGGCTGTAACTTGAGGTTAATAAAAATTTGATGAAGTAGATACATGTAAAGGTGGTATAATGGACACAGTCTTCTTCTGATCACCCACCAGCCATTCATGGGTGACACTGGTATCACTTGCGAATCACGAAATTGTGTGCTCTTCATATTTACAGCATTTTAATGACAGTTTGTGACAAGTTTGCATATTAACTCTTTCCTGTTCAAATCACCCCCCAAGAGCGCCACAATGTAACCATATAAATCTTCAGCTGCTTTAGTGCTTTTACTCTAATTTCATTTCAAATCATTTCACACCATTTTGCACAGATATGTACTTGTAGATGAGACCTATCTTGATGGTACAGTAGGACATCAGATTTGGTTGGCTTAATGGCCTAAACCAGGCCAAAGGAAAGATATTGACTGAGTCTCATTCTGGCCTGGAAGGGGTTAATATGCATCTGCTTCAATGTGGCTAATACAGATGAGTGCAATAAACCAGGTTTCACCGTAAACTATCTTGTGTTTTTTTCAATGTTGTGGATAGAACATAGAGATGGTAAACTGTATCAGCCTTGACAGCGTACCAGTGATGCCAACTGTCCCATATCATCAGGGCCAGTCCCTGAAATTTACATAAATTTTGATCAATTTATGCTGTCTGTCCAGCATTGAGGCTGAGTATTTTCTTATTTGTTTAATATTTGCTTTGTCCCTGATGTTCTCACTTAAAAGTCCCTGAAATGACAGTTTGAATATTGGCATCTCTGCCTACTAAAGTACTGATGTGGCGTAATGTATTTGTGAAAATGACCATGATTGTGGGCCCCTAAAATACAGAATCTGTTCATTAGACTAACTTTTGCTCATTTCCATTACACGTATATTTACTAGTGTGCTGGTAAGAAGTTAGTACGTAACTGGTCCTGCGTCAGACAGCTGGAACACTGGCTACAACCTTAACTCACTGAGTTCAAAGTTTTGACGGAGTTAGTCAACACTTTTCCTCCGCACACTTTGCGTGCAATGCTCCCAAAGTGTGCTGAAGAAAGCTGATGACTTGGACTATATGATGGTTTCTGCTTCACCACAGCCACTGTAGGCATAGTGGTACTTGTGTGCAAGGTCCGTTTACAAAGTATATGAATCTGGTATCATTCTTTAATGGCACACCAACCTCTGTCAAAATAGGCCATGAAAGAGTTAAAGGTCCACTTGCGCTGCCCTAGCCAAGTTTTGCAAGGACGAGGTTTCCGCCATTGCTCTGGTAATGTGTGCTATTCATGGAGAAACTCTGCCTTTGTGCACCTTTACAACAAGCAGTTGTAGCAAAAGATGCAACCCCATCAGTGATCAATTGTTAATCTATTCAAATTTGTGGAGAGAGGCTCATGCTCAAATTTTTGTTGACACCTGAACGCATTGACCAAATTGCTGCAACTCTTATATGGAGAGCAAACAAGACTCACAATAGTGATGGACACAGGTATGGATGTGGGGAAAATTTTAATTGTACTGAAGAATGAATGTAGCCACTTTGCAGCATTGCAATACTTTTGCACAAGTCTGTTGTCCCCAAAGGTATTCTTTGCTACAGGTGATTTTTATGCAATGGTACTTAATGGTCCTGATGAATACAACCTGTTTTATTTACATATATAGGAAATGAATATGTTGTGCTGTTCTTATCCATTATTTGCTTACACTTGCCATGTCAAAATTGTATAATTAGGATATATTACAACACCATAGGTCACTTAATCTGGTCTCCACGCACTTGAGGACTGCTTTACCAGAGCTCCTCCCTCCCAAATTTCCATGGGTCCAGTGCTGAACCATACTGCTGCACTCACTGACATTGAGGCTCTTTGGCGTGACACAGCACTCCTGGTGGTAGTAATGCAATATAGTGAGCATTCACAATTCACTGTCCTACTCTGGCATATATGTCTGGTGGAGGAATATTGGTGGAAGCTCACGCTATTAGGTTCCCTGGGAAACTGGTCCTTTATCCAGCCCAGTTAATTCACGTTGTTTGAAGTCCATGAAATCTCTGGATATGGATGTTGAGTTGGACATCCATTGGTACACCAACCACCGCAGGATGGCATACTGGGATGACCATCCTGCATGCTGCTCCTGTAGGAGCGGCATGTAGTACACTGAGGAGAGTTCATGTGATATCTGTTGATGATGGACTGCCTATCAGTGGCAGAAAATCGGTTGAGCAGATGTTCCATGTGATTGACAAAGGTTCCAATGTGTAGAGCTTCTTTGTGAGTGAGAGGGCAGTGTCCCTTGACAGGGCCCTTTTGAGAATTGTATCACGGAACATCATTTTGAAGCTAACATCTGAGCACCTTCCAGTTTGGCTGTGCCTCAAGGTCAGGTGCAAACTGGTCCTTGAACTGAGGCCCCTATGAGAGGGGCTACCAGTTTGACAAAGCCTTGTGGTCAGGTTCAAGCGGGCCCTCAAATCAAGTCTAAGCCTCGAATCAAGGATCGGCCATGAATTGAGGCTCCTGTGCAGAAGGATAAGCCATCCACAGACCATAAGTGGACTTAGTTGAGAGATCCTATCCAAGGGTTCCACCACTTCGGCTCAAGTGAGCAAGTCTATAGACAAGGCCCCTCCCATTAGTTCAATGCCAGGATGGGACCTTAGTGATCACTAAGGTAGTGAACACTTAAGTTGTCAAGAAAGTTGGTGGTGCCAACAGGTGGAGCACAGGTGTCCTCATGGCTCCCCATGGTACCTCCTCCAGGCTTTCCTTCCTGTGTCCGATTGGGTCAAGCTTCGGCTGTGCAGGCACAGGTGACCAGCCAAGTGATTATGGACAAAGTGGAGGCACTGATCACCACAGTTGGCGAACAGCTGGATAGGCTGGAGCGCATCTTTTCTTCCTGGGAACCTGTGGTCACTCCTCCTTACCCCGCCCATTCTGAGATGCCTGGCTCCTCTTGTGAGAGTGGGGCTGAGTCAGCTTCAGAGTCAGCCACACTGAAGCCCCAGGTGGCTAGAGTGGTTAGGGTGGTGGCCCCCATTAAGCCATGGTGGCTGCCTCCAATCCCGGGCCTCTTCAGAGCCAGGGTTCAGATTGCACTATAGTTCTCCATGGTGAGGACATCACAGTCACTTTTGGCAGGGATGAGGGATCAGCCTTGCAGCCAGTCTCTCCTCAGCATCCTTCCCCCTGTCATGAGCTTTCTGATATGGGAGGAAGAAGTAGAGGAGGAGGCGATGCCAACACCTCTCCTCTTCTCCTTTTCTGGACAAGAAGGTGCGATACCAGAGCCGTGGTTTGGGCATTTTGACTGCTGGGGTGAGGACTCCCTTAGTGGCTCCCTTGCCAGAGGGTGGTACAGTGGAGTGTGGGGAAGTTCTCCGAGCACCTATTCCCACCATGGGAGTCGATCAGGTGGAATAGCAAGTTCTGTGATCTTCTCCGACCTCAATGGAGATTGATCAGGTGGTTGATAATTCTACTGTTGGGCAGGGTGCCTCTGCGGTGACCTTTGCTAATGTTGTGACAAACTGGGGCACTTCGGTGCTTGAGCCTACCCCTCTGGAGGGTAGGGGTCTCATATGTTCTGTGACCAAAGAGCTGGTGCAAGAGGTTGCAGCAGTTGTCACTCCCCCAGCCTCCAGGCCTATTTGCCTAGTGCGTGCTGGTAGGCTCGTGTCCCCTCTCCCACAGGTAAGCTTCTGTTGGGTGTTTTGCTTGCTGAAGCTATCCATACCTGGGAGGAACTGCAGTCTCAGTATGGTGCTTAGCCTGCAATACTGGCTGCAAATGCTAGTGTGGTGACAGAGCGCCAACAGGACACTAAGGTGAAGACTGAAGAGGAGCAACTTAAGGATTTGCTTCTCAGACCAGGGGGTGATCTAGAAGATTGTCCCATGGCCAAGGACATCCCTGACCTAGTGAGGACTTCCAAGGTGGAAGAGGGTGCTCTCTGAGCTGGGAAAGGGGGATGCTCTTGTTTCTCCCACCTGGTGGCAGAGTGGTAGGAGGCCAAGTCCCTGCCACTTCTTGCTGAATGGGTGAAAGTCCTTAAGTTGTCGGCTTCAGGTTGGTTGATTGGGTTGACTGGTCTCTCTCTAAGGTGGAGAAGCTGGGTTCCGAGTCCCGGGCAAATGTTGCATACATGTGGGAAACCCTTCCTCAAGAGGCAGTTCTGCAGCCCACAGAAGAGTAGCCTAGGGCTGTGCCTATGTTGGTGGATGGGGTGGAGACAGCCCCCAAGTTGGAGATGCTGTTCTCTACCTTCACAACCAGGATGTTCACCGAACTATCAGAGGAGCTGACTGGGTTAAGCAACACACCAGAAGCCGTAGCTTTCGGGAATGGCCTAGTCCCAGGACAGTTGCTGGCCAAGCAAAAGGCAAGGTTGGAGCTGTACCAGAGAAGTTGGTGCATATACAACTTCTCTCCAATGATGGATGACCCTCCTTTAGATGACCATGCAGTCAAGGAGACAGGGTTTGTCGCCCCGCCTCTTTCATTGGTTTGGGGATTTGAGCAGGATGCGTGGGTCATGACAATCATGGGCTCCTTTCTTGACTGTTTGTGGTGTTCCACCATATGCCTTCTAGAGGAAGTGCGTGATGACCCTGCGACCCCAGCATCCACCAAAAGTTTGACACCTTTGTGTCCCCATTTCCTGACAAGTGGACCACAGATGTCATGTCAATGTCATGACAGATGATATATGCCTTTGCTCCAACCCAGCTCTTGCTGAGACTTTTATGCAACATGTAGGAGGAGTAGTTTAAAGTCCTTCTTGTGGGCGCATAGTGTGCTAAGATGAAATGGTCTTTGGAGCTCTTGGAGTTGAGGATGTAGCCTCTATGGGATCTGCCTCTTTTTCCTCAACTGCTTCGACAACCAGGCTCAAACAAGTTCCACCACTACATGCAGTTGCTCAGACTTCACATCTGGCAACTATCACCAAGGGGGTTGCATCATCCAGCTTCTCAAAGGGAGTGGCTGAGCAGGTTACCTGCACAAAGCTTCATAAGATTTCTTTAAAGATTTATGATTCATGATGGAACAAGTTTGCAGCCAGCTATTCTGCTTAATAACTGTCCCCCTGGGAGGCTTCAGTCCAGCAGTTCACAAACTTTCATTTGTGTCTGTTTGAGGAGGTGCACTTGAAGGTTTCCACCATCGAGGGTTACAGGTCAGCCATTGCAGCTACCCTTCAGACCAGGAGGGCAGAGTTCAGGGACAGATCCCCTCCTGTGCAGGCTTGTCAACAGGTTTTACACTGATTGACAGAAAGAAATGCAATGTCATGCCTCGCTGAGATCTCTCCATGGTGCTAGGGGCACTGACTAAGTCCCCGTTCAAGCCAAAGGAGATGGGTTTGAGCGATCTCAAAATCTTAACCTTCAAAATGGTCTTCCTGTTAGCTCTGGCCACAGGTGCTCGGTGCGGGGAGATACAAGCCACACCTAGGTCCTCATTAGGTGGTCTACTGATGGGAAGGATGTTTTTCTAAGGCCCTGGGTGGGATTTGTGTTCAAGACACAAGTGGCCTGTGATCCGTCAACTGCATTGACAGGTTTTGGGTGACAATGTGGAGGTCCAAGACAGATTGGGCCCTTCGTTCCGTGAGAGCACTCTGGTTCTATTTGAGTAGGACTGAACCTCATCCAGTTGGATGGAAACTTCTGTTTTTCCTTCTTAGGCAGACAGAGTCTGGGACTCTTGCCATCTAACAATATTGGGGTGGATAAGGAAGCCTATTTCCTTAGCCTACTGTGTGGCCGGAAGGGATGAAGAGCTTAGATGTCTTCATTCTCCCCAGGCTCATGAGACTAGAAGGTTCTCTGCCTCCAGGGATGCATTGAAAAACATGTCAGTAGTTGATATTATGGCTGCTTTAAGGGGTGTTCACATAATACCTTTACATCCGTCTACCTATGGGACTTTGTAGGAGTGGAGGAACAGCTGTTGGCACTCGTCTTTTCTGACAGCCGCATCCAGCCAGCCTTAGTGGGTGCCTCCCCCACCCCCTTCAGCTCAACATAGCTGGTGTGGGAGCATCCGGGTCCAGGATGGTTGTCTGGTCCATGGCTCTCAAGTGTTGAGCTTTGGGTTAGATATTTTTGGAGGTACCTCCCACCTCCAGTTGGAGGCTACATCAGCTTAAGTCACCTATGGTGTTGTAATGAGTCCTGAATATGACGTTTTTCAACAGTAAAACTATTATAAAAAAAACCACTACTTGCCATAGGTCACTAGAATTCCGAACCAGTCACCCCTACTTTTCGTTTCCTGCTATGTAGTGTAGGAAACTGAACTGTGCATGCTTGCTATAGTCTTTTCGGAGTTCACTGTTGACACACCTTTTGAAGCGTAATTCAAGAGCTAAAGCAGTAGCTATCACAATGATCCACCTTGTTAAGCTTAAGCCATCCGGGCACCTACCTACAATGTAATCAACGATCTTCTTGCTATAACTTCTTAATAAATACCGAAAAACCCATTCCAATCGGCAAATTTACCCTTCCCGCGCCACCATTTTATTGATAAATTGAGCAAAGACAGCGGTTAATTGTAAAATACGCATTCCAGAACTGAGAAAGGTTTGTTTACATTCCGCATGCATCCTGCACTCTACCAGTTCACCATCTTGTGCCAACATGTAGTTGGTGTGACGTTTGCATCAACTCCATGTTAGAATATGCAGTGTTATGTTAATTATCCGGGGGGCGGGGGGAGTTGCTCATGTAGGTTGCGGGTCCCTTATGACGTAATCTTACCATCATCCTATTGGAGGCAAGTTTTAGCGCGGCAAATGAGACCCCAACCCAGCAATCTTATGGGTTGCAAGTTGGCAGGTGTCAAAAAAGGCATCATGTGAAAATTCACCCAGTTGGAACTTTAAAGCAGTTGGCGTTGTTAGAACTGAGACTCATGCCTTGTGAACTTGGTGTTACACTCGCCTCATCTTATGGACTAGGGCTGGTAAGTAGTCTTATGCTGGGACTATCATGGAGTAACAAAACCTTTACACAAATTAAATTACATAATTAAATGTGGAGTATAAGAAAGTCCATTTCGAAATTCCATTTTCTTGAACTTGACACACCCCTGGTTTATTCCTCCACGGAGCCAACAGTAATAATGTTGTACGGTACCTCTGGGTCTGTGTAACGAACGGGACCCAGTCCTGTGGTAAATTATCACACTTCCTATTGGTGATCAGATGTTGTGCCTCAACTTCCAATGCTGCTATATCTCAATATGAGGCAGACACGACATGCGATTAACAAGTTGGGGCAACCCATCTTGAGATGATTCATGACGTAAAATCGTTAAATCAAGTAAATTTTTGTTTGCTTAAACCTTTATGTCTTTAATACAGAAATGTAAAAGGTTATTAGCTTATCATTTATGATGTGGTTTAAAGCCAAGGTTTGGATTTTTTTATAATGTCGTGGGAATGGTGGTGGTGGGGGGGTGGGGGGTTGCATGCACACCTCATACTGTCAGTCGTTAGTCTCACTTGCGATTGCCACCCAAACCCCATGATCAGACAAATATTACAAACTGAAATATGACGTCGGATGACTTGTACAAAATTTATGCAATTCCCAATCATGCCACACAGCCTTCAATCACAAACCACAAAATTTTAATATTACAAAAGCCCGATCAAAACTTTGTCACATAAATAACCCTGTCCTCATAAAGCCCCATCCATGGATAATTATATTTCTTGTTAATTGTTATTAAAGAATTTTTTTGGAGGGGGGGGGGGGTCAAAAATCTATTAAATAACAATATCCAGGGTTATTTCTTTCGGATTATTATGTCAAATGGACCAAATTTACGAGTTAGAGTTTGACCACGGCCTTTAATAATAATAAAAAAATAAAAATAATAATTTTGAAGGAACGTTACTTTCATATGGGGTGGGATGGGGGTTCCGGATATATATATATATATATATATATATATATATATATATATATATATATATATATATATATATATATATATATATATATATATATATATATATATATATATCCGGAACCCCCATCCCAACCCATATGAAAGTAACGTTCCTTCAAAATTATTATTTTAATTTTTTTATTATATATATATATATATATATATATGCAGACATATATGAAACTTTTTTTCCTTTGCCCTTTTCCTTTTTGTTTAGACACACCGCCCCTTTTGTTCTGTGGTCTGGAAATGAGAAACATAAAAATT
Source organism: Hermodice carunculata (assembly GCA_964020975.1). Lineage (NCBI taxonomy): Eukaryota > Metazoa > Annelida > Polychaeta > Eunicida > Amphinomidae > Hermodice > Hermodice carunculata. Next base: position 74,421,419 of record OZ026625.1, read on the forward strand.
GATAACGATGCCTTTGACTAATGACAATCCAGCCGGACAGCTGGATGGCAAGTCTTAAATTACTATTATTCAATTGCAGTTTTGTATTGTGTATAGATCTATAATAAAATTTGTGTTCAATTTATTGAGTGTTTTGAAATATATTTTGTTTAAATTTTTTCCCGGCCAACGGGATAGTTTACCAATGGCAATGATATTCATGTTGAACATTCAAGTACTACTGGATTAGTCACCTTCCATATGCCAGGAGATTGCACGGAGACTATAGTATTCATAGACGACAAATACCTTTTAATTTTTGTCATACGGAGTGACACCTCCATGTTGTTACATCTGAGGTACATGCAAGACTGTGTGTGTTCGAAACATTTTCCTGAATAACGGCCGTTCGAAGACCCCAAGGTCTACATAGGCAAAAGTAACAAATTACTGTCAACAGAAAGACCAACATACACACAAAAGTGATATCAGTCGACTGAGGAGGAAATACATGCTTATAGATGCTTGAATCAGAATAAAAAAGTCCACTGTTGAATGGTGTAGCTTGCATGGATAGCAGGCTTGGCATGCCCTAGTGATATAAGAAAACACAGTGGCATAAAATCTAAATCCCATATTTTTAACAATTGATCCATAGTTACAAAAATGTTGTTTTAAATAAATACTTTAGGTTAATATGAGCTATGTTACAAGGTCATTATGCATTTTGGTAAGGACAACTGTTTCATTATGTTCAGAAAGGATAAGGCTAATGATATCATTTTAAGTGTGCTGACCAATGGTCACAGAGCTTATCTGCTTGTTCATATTTCAGTTTTTCCAAATGTCAACAGAGCATTAGGCCCATGGGCCATTTGTTTCCACTACCCCAATAATCAATGGGTACCAATATTCTGACACACCTGTATGTTGAGTTCTTCAGGTATTTTTGATTATATAGATAACACACCTTCTTGAAACGATGTCAGGTCGCCCCTAAATATACTTGTCCTTCAGTCTTTTCTTGTATCAGGTATTTCCAAAACGTTGAAACAGAGATATTGAAGCCATGTTGTTCACTCGTTAATATCTCATGCAGTGACTCCAAAGTCACTAGTCTTTTGTTCTTGAACTCCCTCAATGCCACACAACGAATTGTGGCCATGCTCATGTCTTCCAGCTTTGGAGCTGGGCAACTCTTTTTAGGGGGTCGTTTTGGATTTTTCATGTTCTTCATTGCATTTGATGTGATACGTTTTCTTGTATCACACTGACGATAGAATTAATTTTAATTGGAAAAAACACAATCTTTTATTCTTTTATTGTTTTTGTTCAAACTGCATTGCGAAGTCTGCACTAAAAAATATAAACCTGCCAATTGTTGTAGACACAGAATTTGTACTACACTTATGTGAAAGTTAATGAATGTATAATCGTCATGTATCTGTGTGCATATCAATGATTGCAAAATGATTTTTGAAAAAGATGTATATGTGAGAGAGTTTTTCCATTTAGCTGCTGCTCTTCATTGCAATGTTTGTTATTGCTCAAAATAAAGATGTTTTGACAAATGCAGTGAGGTTTTATTTGTATTTCATTGATTTTTTACCCTGCACATGTCTGTTATGATTTTGTAGATTTTAAAATAATTATTATTGAATCAAAATATAGAGAAAGAGTCCAAGTGGTGACTCAATATATAAATTAGCATAAAACACAGGCGCAAGGTACACCGCCACCACCACCCTCCCCCCCACACCCCCTCTGCCTCCGTGTCATTCATTTTTAGGACATGTAGATCACTGAGAATAAGTGCAAAATTAATGTTTGGAGGCCAAGGTGCCCAACCCGAACGATACTAATGGCCCCATCTGTTGGTAAGCCGATTTGTGTTTAGACCCAAAAGGTTTTGAAAATCAATGGTGCTAATGAATCTGTAATATAACAGTCCCAAATCTGTGAAAAATTGCAGAGCTTTGATTTTCAATTAATGGATCAACTTTAGCTACCGTACTTTCACAGGGTCTTGAAAGGAAGGAATTTTAGAAAATTGGATCATTGCATTTCACCATCGCTATGGCCGAAATATGAAAATGTTGAGAAAGCATATACTTTTTTTAAACAACACAAAACAAGGTAGAAATGTCTATCGGGACAAAAACACGAAAACAATGCCAAAGTACTACTGTCTACCAAGGTATTACAGAAAAAATGGCCCGATATGTGTTAGAAGCACATTCAGGGTAGTATTATTAAGGGAGAAGTCTGATGCACGATACAAAATATTCTGCAGTGTAAATATGGATATAGCAACTAACAAGCTACATTCTTTCGGAACTTAAAAATGTTGCCGACTGGCTTCCAGAATCGGGGACAATTAAAGTAAATAGAGGCTTAAGTTCTTGGCACTCATTGCGTTTATCTCAAATTTCAACAGTTTACCTCCAATTAATTTTTCATTTTCTTTCTTTTTTTTTTTTTGCCAAAGCAAAATAATAATAATAATAATAATAATAATAATAATAATAATAATAATAATAATAATAATGATGATGATGATTGATGATGATGATGATGATGATGATAATAATAATAATAACAATAATAATAATAATAATAATAATAATAATAATAATAAAATTTACACCCAGTTATATGTATTGAATAGTTAAAAATGTATTAAACATTAAATTTTAAAATGTTTTTACTTTTAATTATCATGAAGACTCACTGAAAAAATCAAATGAAAGTGAACAGTTAGGTTGCATTTCTATTTATTGTCAAATGTGAAATATTTTTTCTTGTGAATTGTCAAAATACACTTTCATCATAAACTGTTTGTTATTCAGCCCTTCCGCCCCATTACGGGTAATGGTTGAGATTCAAACACACGTAATGAATATAACATTTTAACACTAAAATATATACATGTATACGGTCTGTCATTTGTTGCTTTCTTGACCTGCGAATTTCGTTTGTAAAGTTTGTGATAAATAAGAAGGTTAATTTGAGAACGGGCACTCATTTACAATTCTGAAATGGGATATTCACTTAAATGAACCATCGTAATATTGGTCTATGAGTTAAGATTTACCTCGTTCAGTTAAAAGTCACATTGAATAACATTCCTATAAGCAAAATTTTTCTCCTGCCCTGTCTGTCTGTCTGTCTGTCTGTCTGTCTGTCTGTCTGTCTCTCTCTCTCTCTCTCTCTCTCTCTCTCTCTCTCTCTCTTTCTCTCTCTCTTGGGGTTGAGGTGGGGGGGGGGTACCCTGAGCACCCCAATGTATCCATGCCTGTGTCTACAGAGATAAGCCTGTAATAATGATTTGTTGTGATGATCTCACAACATTATTAACTAAATACAATATAAAATAAGACACAACAATTGTGGTGTCAAACTGCAGCGCCCACAAGTTAGGCCTAAAATATCGAAACCGCTGTAGGTCTGTGATTATGTATATAAAACACTTTACATATTTTCAAGACCTGCATGTGTCAGCTATTTATGCTTATACATATCTAACATTATATAGGGAGTTATATGACTTTAGTAAGCATATACCCATAGTGCGTCACAGGTAGCAATTACGGAAACAATGCGTGAGGAGAATGTTGGCTTCATTAAAATGTAACGTATCAGTTGGACGGCGAGGCTTACCAGTTTACGGCTCAACGTACAACATCAAGAGATTGAGTGTAACCGTGCTGTATTTTTGTACTTCTTGTTGTGTTATATTAACACTTTCCAGTCTGAGTCAACAGCTTTCCTCGGGGCACTTTCCGCGCAATGCGCGGAAAGTGCCCCGAGGAAAGCTGTTGACTACCCGCTAGTGGTAGATATGACATGTTGGTATTCGTAAGAAACGTCTTTCCATGAGGAATTAAAATATGAAATCGTTATATAAATATTTTATAACCTGTGTGAGTCCGCATATATGCGGACTCAGACTGGAAAGTGTTAATATCATCTTCGAGGTATATGACATACACTTCAATTCCATCCAATTTTGCTTAATGAAAATTTATATTCTGCTTGAAGATAGTTACAGTACCATGCAAGTCTGAGCTCTGGTAATCTCTAGAGGTGTGGCAGCTTTTATACTACTATGCAAATTAAATGTTTATAACCAGTTCTTATGTATATTAAGAGTCCAAGCTGAGAGACTGGTTTGTAAAAATAGATATAGAACTTGTTGCAACTGGTTCTTGTTGGTGCCCTGTGTAAAATTGTAAGTTGAGGCACGAGGTAATTTATTTTCATTGGGAAACTTCAAAGTAAGATAGGTATTTGCCGGCCACATTAGAGATACAATGAAACAGAAGGTTGCTGTTGAATTAAAAGTTGTGGAACAGGATGCAGGTGGGGTTGCCATTAAATGTACAGTTTGAGATTGCCAGTTACAAACAGCTTTCATGAAGGGTATTTAGTTGGGCAGGAAGAGGGGGTCCCCATACACCCTATTGATACATTTTTCAACTTATATATTCCTCATCCTGAAGATGTCTATTTAACGATTTTTTATGTTTCCAAGTCGAAATTTTGTCCCATGGGTCTCTTTGGCGGCCATTTTGGTGGCCATATTGAATTTTCGACAAAAGTCGATCATAAATATAACTTTTGAATGAGACATTGTATAGAGACAAATGACCCAATATGGCCACCGAAATGGCCGCCAAAGAGACCCATAGGACAAAATTTCGACTTGGGAACATCAAAAATCGTTAACTAAACAATAATTTTTATTAATTTATTCATCTTTTTTATTTATCGATGAAAAAATGTTCTCCTGCAGTACCATAATGCTACATGTATGACAACAAAGGAATCATTGAAGAAATTCAAATTAATTACTCTTTTGACTCGGTTCGAGGGTCAAAATTGCTAATAATGAAAGTTTAGTAAAATTACCATTGCATTACCCTTAGGAGAAAAGGCGGAAGTATATCAAGACAGACTTGATTATGTTGAGAAGCCCACAAGAGCAATATAGGCCTATATTGAAACTATAGGCTTATATTTACTTTTTCAACCATTCTGTAGCAGCACCTGAAACAGTTTCCGTCCATAAGAAAGTCCATATATGTTTAAGTTTACATTATGAATGAGACTTACTTTAATCTCACAGGTGGGTCTAGTGACTTAGTATACTAAAAAAAGAAAGTCTCATAATTAATATAAGATGCAAAGGAATGACATTATCTGCGTGTGTGTGTTTGCATGCTTTAAAATATACTAAACTGTTAAAACTTGTTTCTTAAATTATAACTTAAATGTCGGTTTTTTTATTAAAGAAATCTTGAATGGAAAGTATCAACTCATTCACGATGACATAACAAATTATTTACAATTAAGACCTATAGGTCTAACTCCTTTGCTTGTACAAAGTGCTCCTGTTGCTTTTCAGCATGGTTGTAACGCGCTCCACCACTCAATTCAGGCTTATCAAAAGCCCGCTACGCTAGGTCTCTTCTCTGCAGAACCTATGCACATTCAGAATCTATTCTTCTTTGGTGCTCATGGCTCTCGACTTTTCCCCCCGCTTGAATTACTGCAAATTGGATGGCCACCAACCAAAATGCCCCACTGCAAAGGCTGAGAACCAACTGAAGGAAACGCAGCAAAAATACGTGATATATCGGCGAGTGCATGTGATTACAAGTTCGTAATTACTATGTTATGAAAAAATGGAATTGGATTAAACCAAACACACACACACACACACACACACACACACACACGGATCCAGACTCATCACATTGTGCTAACAATGACGTTGACGCTTTGACATTTAGATATTGTAAATTTGTTTTTTGATACAAAGAAAGTTAATAATAATAATAATAATAATAATAATAATAATAATAATAATAATAATAATAATAATAATAATAATAATGATAATAATAATAATAATAATTCTGTGGTCATCCGCTTATGTGCCGCGGTCCTGTTGGCACAGGAGACCTGAAAAAGATAAAAAGATCTGTTAGGCTCATAAATACTACTTTCCGTCATTACCCACCCCGTTTTTTCATGTGAGTGACATCACATATGCAGTAAAATCAGGTATAGGCCTACAATGAAAGGCAGCGATGGTTAATGGGTTGATTTTTCGGTTGATAGATATAATTGGGAATACAACGATTTCATAAAAAAAATACAGAAACAATAAACCTTGAACACAATATAGGCTGATGCGTCGATGGGTATCACTGGTAGTGCAGAATGCGTGCGTTATGCAGACAAAACCTTTTCCCAATTCTGAAATGCGTATCTTACAATTTACCGCTTGCCGTGCTCAATTTGTCAATAAATTTGGCGGCCCGGGAAGGTTAAATTTGCCGATTGGAATGGGTATTTCCCTATTTGTTCAGAAATTATAGCAAGGAGATCGTTGATTACATTGTAGATAGATGCCCGGATGGATTAAACTTAAGGAGGATGATCATTGTGACAGCTACTGCGGTAGTACGTGAAATACGCGTGAAAAGGCGTGTCTACGGTGAACTCCGAAAAGACTAGATAGGCTATAGCCTATAGTATAGGTCACATTACTGCTGCCAGGAGCGCTGCAGACGAGTACTTCACTGCATCCGTTGCATACAGCTTACCTGCTTTTTGATACAGGAACAGTCACATGTAGTATCTGATTCATTATATATATATATATATATATATATATATATATATATATATATATATATATATATATATATATATATATATATATATATATATATATATATATATATATATATATATATAGTGACGGGCTCAGTACTTGCACGAAACTTGGCTAGTACAGAAACTTCTAAGCTAGAAGGTACTGATCCCGACACTTGTCTGTGTGAACTGAACTGAGCTCTGGCCAAGCTCCTTAATTGCGTGGAGACCAGCTTAACTAAAGTGAGTGATGTTTCTTAACAATAGTTTTACTGTTAAAAGACTTTATTTTCATTTGCCTTTAAAGTTGCTACTTTGATATGTGAATATTGAGAGTTGTTGTTTCTTCCCGGCACCTGGAGTGGCTGGAGTGCTAATAATGATAATAATCCTATGGCACTGCACTTGTTTGTCATGGTCCTGTACCATATCTGATACCGGGGTCTAAAAAAACCCTTTCCCACTGACCCTATCCCCACCTTAAGTCTCAGGCATTTCCTATGTCCTATACACACAGTCATGGGAGCCCTGATAAGAGTTAACACCTTTCCCTTTTCTTCCCCAAACCTGCTATTCCAATTAATATTGTTCTCATAGTACAGAAAAACATGATCCATATTCATTAATTCCAAACCCAACGATGACAGCAAAGAGATTCCAGACTTGCCAAAGCATCAACATTTCTTTTCTAATACCAATGTGAAGAAACGAATTTCACTCCTGACTTGAGACAGGCAGTCACCCATAAAAGGCAACTGGTGGTTTTAAACCGGTCCTCTCAACCTTAGAAATATTCATCATTAACTGCAGACACTAGTTCATTTCCAAAATGTATAGGCCTAACCACCAAAAACACAAATTGCATTACTTCTGCCAAAAATAAAAAGAGACCTGTTAGGCCTATCACCTTTTAGTTCTTCCGACTTGTCAGTCACTTCAGTTTACAGCAAAAGAGTAAAGTAGGCCTACATCGTTTTTGTGATATTTATGAATCTGGAACAATACAAACACACTCTACCTCCACAATAACTATGAGTCGGAGAACAAAGCCAGGGTTGTAGCTAGCATTTGAAAGTTGGTCAGGCCAAATTCAGGCCGGGGGTGTGGGGGCCGCCTAGGGCCCCACCGGGGTCCAGGGGCATCGCCCCCGGAAGCTCCAGCATTTTTGAGTGTTTGGAGACCCTAGGAAGGGCCATACAAGCAGCAATTCTGGTTTTTTTTAGTTCTTTTTTTCTGTGTGAAAAAATGAAGTCTCTGCCACAGAATGGATACCTCTGAGGATTAAGGCATATCAAGCTTCATATAAAGGAAAGAAGAACTACAACAAATCATGGTGTGACAATCAAAATGAATTTTTTTGTAAAAAAAACAAACAAACAAACAAATACCTCTTAATATTCAGTCACATGACACTAGCTAAAATCAGGTGATGGTACATCAAAGGGGAAATCACCATCATTGAAATACAGATTTAGATAAAGTGAGACCTTCATGTTTTTTTCACAATATAAACAGCACCAGCTACAAAATACAATACTTTTAACATAGTAAACTATGAAAAGTGGTCTTATAAAGCACAATGATTATGTTAAGGACTAGTGACCACTTTACTAAAGCCGTGTCAGCTTAAAGGCCTTGAGCAGTAGGAAAAAAAAAACACAAGTACATCCATATTCACAATCTATTTAAAATAAAAATAATGAAATGAAGAAATTTCCTTCACTTTGTTCTCACAGGATTAACAGCACCTGAAAACATATATTTATAGAGTAAGACTAGTAGGCCTATGCTCTACAGCTACCAGCTTAAAGTAATAGAAATTTGGACCCACAAAAAATGCAAAAGTACAAGGGAAAAACTCTATCTATTCAAGATGAAAACAAAAATCATGAAGAAATTTCTTTCAGTGTTGAGGTCTGCATATATATTTGCACTAGGTATTGGTGATTTCAAGACAAAAGACATTAAAAGCACCAGCTTATGAATATATGTACGAGTTTGCATCTTCAAGTCACAGTCTGGATGAGATTCATTCTTCAAATAACATGTGTAATGCTAGATTTGTGAAATCAGCAGCACCAGGTTAATGAATATATATAATCAGTAACCTGGTGCTGCTGATAAAATTATATACAATGTGTGCTGAACAGTTAAAGATGCAGTACATGATATATCATGTACTGCTTCTTTAACTCTTCAGCACACATTATGTATTTATCACATTTTTTATACGATTCTTGTAAATTATTATGCATGATAATTTTTACTTCAATAGTGAACAGCACCATGTTATATTTAGCAAATAAATGTGTATAACAGATCAGGAGACACTGACAATATTCCATCTGCAAGAGGTATGCACTTAAGACAAGATTCCATTGTTATATTTATGTATGAGAATTTATGACATCAGCAGCACCAAGTTAACTCATACACCATATATTAAGACACCTTCTTCATGTTATTCATTCCTAAACTACTAATATGTTATATTGCATATCAAAGACACATTCAGCAATCTAAAACTATTAAAGTAAAATGGCAACATTTGGTGAGATGCATTGCATCTGAACAGCACAATGTTCATGTACAAGACACTGCATTGATTTTCAAGACACATTTCTGTCAAGAAACTTAACTATCACATGTTAAAGAATTAGCTACATAAACAGAACCATGTTTATGTACTTGTAAATGACCTGTCATTTAAAGAAACATTCTGCAAGGCATATACACAACTGTCAACACTAATGTCATGACAAGATTCCAGTTTTACATGTATTAAATGAAAACTTTTGACAACGACAGCACCAAGATAATATGAGATTTCACTTTCATGACAAGAAACATTCTTCATTATTGACAAGATTCAACTATTATGAAAATTATAATTAAATATTACAAAATATTTATGTACTTGTTATACTTGTGAATGAGCCAGCATTTTAAAGACACATTGTGCATTCATGACAAGATTCAAGTACTAAAATATGTAGCTCAAATGAGTTTTGATTGCAATCGCACCGGGGTAATGTGAGATTTCTCTTACATGACAAGACACATGATTGAAAAGATTCAACTATTGAGAGAATTAATGACACAAATAACACCAACACGCAATCCAAAGTTTGAGGCTGGTGTCGGAGAAGAATGTTTCCCAGAATCACTTTATCTAAAACTGCATTTCAATGATGGTGATTTTCCCTTTGATGTACCATCACCTGATCTTAGCTGGTGTCATGTGACTGAATATTAAGAAGTATTTGTTGATGTTTTTTTTTTTTTTACAAAACAAAAAAATATTCTGTATTCATGACAAAATTTAAGTGTTCTATGCACTGGAAAACCTTGTTCCTTTGGTTACTTATATGTGCATATATAGTTTTGAGTCAGAGTGGTAACATTACCAGCACCACTGTGACTAGGTTGATTTATATATTGCACGTTTTCAAAATTTTCCAAAATAATCCAGTCTTGCTTGCCTAGAACTTTTTCTGATGACAGATTGATGCGTCGCCGTCAAGTATGCCGGCAAAATGCCATCATGTGCCCGTAAACCAAAGTTAGTATCCCATTCAAACAAACATACGCGATCTTTTGGTCGCACCAATAGCTTACGATTTAAGATTTATTTAGATGTAAAAAAGATTTTTTTTTTTTTTTTTCAAAGCGAAAAGTTGGTCCGACCGATCGAGGCAGTCGGACCCGGTAGCTACGGCCCTGAAAGCCCACAGCACAACATAGCCAATGAAGTAATTTTCAAATAGTACAGAGAAACATGATCCATATTCATTAATTCCAAACCCAACAATGACAGCAAAGAGATTCCAGACTTGCCAAAGCATCAACATTTCTTTTCTAATACCAATGTAAAGAAACGAATTTCACTCCTGACTTGAGACAGGCAGTCACCCATAAAAGGCAACTGGTGGTTTCATCTAATTCTAATATTCCATTTCTTTTCTCCCACCACGCTACCATGATGTCCTGTACAGTTCTGACCCTTTTTTCCTCCTGGTGAACCCCCTGTCAAACCTAAAACCCATGCCATATGCTCTTCTTCTCCTAAGCACAACACTTGGAACCTCTAAGCCTTTAAAGTTATGATCCTCATTCTGCCATTCCCTAAACATATTTTCCATCATCGCTCTATATGCATCACACCATAACAACCACTGCTCTGCCGTCTCGTCTGCCTCCTGCAAACAAACTCTACACTTACCATTGCAACCTCCAGTCCTACTCTGGAACAAAAGTTTGGATCCCTTCCCTCCATCCCAGCATGCACTTTTCTTTGGCTTCTCTAGAACCTTCTTTGGATTTAGCATACGTTTTCCCAGGCTTTGTTCCATCCTCCTGTGACTACCTTCCCTACCTATGTTTACCAATCCTCGACCTCATATTGACCTTTCAATTCATACCTTTCTGCTTACTTATCTACGTCTTTGGCCTGTCTTGTCTGTTCTGTAACATCTGCATTATATATTTTCCTGCACCACCTGCCCTCGCTCACTGATTGTAAATATCCCTAGTAGTTCAATTTGGGTTTGGTAAATCTGCCAGTTATGCTATTCCATTCTAACTCCCCTAAGATTGCTTCTGTTGATGTACAGGGCGCTGCTCCCAGAATCCATTTTCCCATTTCATTCTGTGCTGTCTCCATACCCTGGATATCCCCCTCATTTACCGCGATAACATTTAAACCATATACCATTCCTGGTATTGCTACTCGATCCCACAGCACTCGAGCTATGAATGCCCTATAGACCAGTTCATAGGACTTGGGTTTATTCGGTTCACTTCAGCCGAGTTCGGGACGCGCGCCCTGCTTTGTTTACAATGTTACATTTTGTGCTAGACCACGCTGGTCGGATTTAACGTGGAAGGATCAGAAAGTAAAACACAGGATGTGCTTGGGTTTAATGAAAAATCAAACCGTCAGCAAACTAAGCAAGCATATTTCACCACTGATGTGACAATTTAGGTAAAAAAATGTCTGTTCAGCACAATCCATGCTGTAATCACGAGCGTTAGCTGTGGGATCCGTTGTGAACATATGAAAGCGTCGGCCCGACTCGGCCACTTGCTGATTGGATAATCAGGCCAACAATGGAATGCATAATTAATTAGGGTCCGGGAAAAGTTCGGTACAAGTCGGTATGAACAAGTCTATTGACACTATTTATTGCTGTAGATTTTACCATTCCCTTGGCAGGGCTCACCTTCTGCTTTATCTTTTCAATGTGGTACCTGAACATACCTTTGCCTGTTGCTTTTATCCTTATTCCAAGACACTCATATTCATCTGCTCCTATCCTATGGAATTTGGAATTTCCCAAGTCTGCATTTTCTAGTGCCATCTGGTTTCTTTTCTAGTGCCATACCTTGGTTTTTGTCTTCGCACAACTCTAACCTCCATTTATTTTATTTCCATATTCCCAATAAGCATAGTGAGCATACGGAGTACTAGCTGCAGGAGTCTCTCTCTCTCTCTCTCTCTCTCTCTCTCTCTCTCTCTCTCTCTCTCTCTCTCTCTCTCTCTCTCTCTCTCTCTCTCTCTCTCTCTCTCTCTCTCTCTCTCTCTCTCTCTCTCTCTCTCTCTCTCTCTCTCTCTCTCTCTCTCTCTCTCTCTCTCTCTCTCAGGAGTAGAAATGGGCACAGAAATGCATATGCAATTGAATTTTAGTATCTGCGGAGGATGGGTTGCTGTATTGCTGCCGGGTGCAGCAACACCAAAAGTTCCCCGGTGAGCCTGTTTCTATTTCCAAAGCACTCGCATCTTCGCTGCATGGACTCGTGCCGCGCATATTCACCGACCTGCTTTACTTTGATGGTATTCTTAAGCTGACGAACCCACGGCTCTACATAATACAGAATAAAAAAAGCCCATAAATTCATTATCATTGTTCATACTGTGCACTGCCAGACAATATCGCATTATTGCCATTGCGGTATGTGTACCAGCGGTAAATGACTTCACACCTGGCTGGCGCGGCATGTCTTTTGATCTCATTCACATTGGTTGCCGGTGTAACACCAGGAGCTTTCAACCTCACAGACCCCTGCTGGATGTCCGATATGGGTCAGTGGCAGAAGACAAACTGTCACAGTAACAAATATTCGACTGGAGTTTACACTCAGCAAAATGGAAAACTTTTCAGGATTCTGTGAGATGTGGGATTTTGCGAAATTAAACGTCAAATTCAAAGATTTTACACCATCGGACCGAACATCTACCAGCCCGTTTCACTGGCGCTAAGAGTGAAACCAAACCCAAATAAAGTAAAGGATGGGTCATTTTAAAATACAATGCATGTAGCTATTTGATATTATTAACAGAAAGTTCATTTTACCAATCTAAGGAAAGGAATCGGGGTGATTTTGGTGGTCCGATTCCTCGATCTGAACTGTGTTGGCACTGTTGCCGGCATCGCGTTGGCCTTGCAGCAGTTTCGGGACATGAACGGCGACTGGTTCGCGTCAACTGGTATGGCTTGGTTGTCCGCTCTTCTGCCGCAATTGCCCTCTCTGTTGACTCTCTTTCATGTTCTTCAGAAAATGTGAAGGAGAAACTCGTCAGAAAATGTGGAGAAACTCAGATTGTCATCATCATTATCACGCTCACTATTACTGCTGAAGTTCTCCGTCTTGTCATGTCTACCACTAAATGCGGTTCTGTGGGCGGTCGCACGCTGGCTGGGAAAAAGGTTGCGTTAGTGACGTCAGAAACAGTTTCGCGCCAGTGACCACGATCTGGTACAAAGCCCGCACTTTTGGCTTGCTGAGGAGGTTCATTTTACATGCATCAAAATAATCATTTGAAATTAAGATTTTGTGAAAAATCACCGGATATTATTTCTAAGACATCTAAATCCAAACTTTATGGGAAGTTAAAGCCCATCATTTAGTAGAACATTTAAATCAGAACTTCCGCAGTTTTATGGTACACCTTACTTCAAACTAACCGAAGAACAATGCAAAGGTCTGAGAGCAAACGTATGCCGATCAGTATTAAGACCGACCTGAACAATACCGCCCACGCGTCTCTGTGAACAAGCGGGCAGATTTTACAATCGAGTTGCTATAATATATTTAGATTCAGATTCAAATCCATTTATTGGACATAACATTATAACAAACAGAGTACGCAATGATTCAAGAAAAGGTAAGAAGAAGAAGGATGATTACCATTCATTCATAATAGTCAGGAGAACCCAGCTAAGGATGAAAAACACCCGCTGTCGCTGGGGCCACTAAGTTAAGAAATGAACTGCGGGGTAAAGCCTGATTTCATCAGAGATATCTATTCGAGAAAAATGCAAATAACATTTAACAAGAAATTCAGTATCAGTTTAACCACAACATTAAGTACCAGTGGGCAGTAATTGGATGGAGTTAAGAGTTGTTACGAACTCGGCAATCTACAAAAGAGCAAATTTCAGCACAATGGTTTATATAAAATGATTTTACGTATTTTGAGAATCCCGAATAAGAGTGTGTTATGTTGTGAGACGTCGGCAAGTAATTTTGGAATATGGTGTTGTATGCACTTTTGAGATGAGGTATGTTGAGGGGTTGCATGGCGGGGTATGTCACGGTGTCTGGTGGTATATGGCTGAATAATGGGTAAAGCTGCTAACATGGTATTAAAGTCGGCTGATAATTTATTTTGAGAATACATGTTTGTAAAATTTTAAGGCTTTGAGTTATAACAAATGGGGGACTTTGAGGACCTTGAGCTCTTTGAAAATGTGCAGAAGAAATCACGGGTATAGTAAATTTTTGCAGTTTAAAAATCCGATCAGAGGGACGAACCCACAGCAAATATCGACAAATTTATTTAATTGATATGTTGCAACACAACGGATTTGTAAATTATTAGTAGGGTATTTTTTGGAAGTAAATGGTATGTTTCTTAAGTGTTCTAATAGTGCACTAACACTTTTTATATATTGGTCGCTTTGGCCTTTTATGTCTAACAGGACATATACCTGTATGAAAAGATTGGTATCGGAAAGCTATCGGAATTGCTATAAAAGACTTGATATTTTTAATAATCTCAGTGAAAGTTTATCATGTACAGAACTTGACTTAGATTTGAAATTTTACTGGTGCATTGACGTAGGGGAAAAAGTCGGGTCCCGGCGCCCGCAAATAAATTATGTTTAATACCTGGGACCCGTAAGGGTACCCGGGTGCCCACGGCAAAAACCCTTACCTAAATGATACACAGAAATATATTTTAACTTGCTTTTATTCAGGTACAGTATAATAATTCCACCATTCAACAAGTTGCTTATTACTGAGAGAAAAAAAAATAAAGAACATTACAGTGAAAAAGGCAGAAATATACATAGATCTATAATTTGTTTATTTATATCGAAAGTATTCGGGTATTAAAAATTGGATTCGAGACCCGAATTTTTTGGCATTTTGATGGGGTGGGGGTGGGGGGCGGGTTCTCGGGTGCCGAGTGAATGCACTAATTATCACTGATTCTATCGCAGCAGGTGAAGTGTCATTGAAAGTGAAAGTAATTCCCCATTAATGGTTTAGATTGGTGCTGGAGAAAGGTCAACTCTTTGCGCAGTTTTGACAGCCAATTCAGTGCCAATATTTGTAGGGGAAAAAGGGAGTCTTTCTGCTATTTCACTTCTATTTGATTGGGTTTTTTTTCAATAAAGAAAAAGGATGGAAAATCTTTTAAAATTTTTATTTAAATCAAGAACATTCCTTATCACATCCCATGTCTTTTTGGTGTAATTTTGTACTGTTAAAATTTGAAATGGTAGTTATTTTGTACCAATTGTTGGATAGATCTGTCCATTATTTTGTGCGTCTCTAGATTTTAAGAGTCAGGTACTGTTGAGAATCGGGATGTGTACTTTTCAGTTGTTTGTATACGTTGTCGCGAAATTGTATTTAGTGTAGGGCTCCATATGTCATCCAGTGAGAGGTTTTGTGTTTGTCTTTACAATGTAATATTATGTCTTCGAGTTTATCATTGTGGTGATTGGGATCTTGGTTTACGTCATTGTTGAGGATTTGCATGAAGTGAATGGTATTGAGTTCATGCACAGAATTTTGAAGAGGCACATGGTCTTTTGTTTCAATTTGGATATATTTAGGTGGACTTTTATATTAAATATTTGGTCTAAGTGTGTAAAATAATGCGGGTGATCAGATAAATTTGTGAAAATAATACCCGACTGAGAAACCGTGTTACTTTGTGGCAAATCAAAATACTAGTATCCATCGTCAATCAGAGTTGTATTTCTTTCAGAAAAACGAGTGGGTAATGTAAGTTTTGGTAAAAAATATAATTCATCATTTCATTTAAGAAATCTGAATACTTCTCCCTTGTATTTGCTTTTAAGGGAAATCATCCTTAAATGCTTTGTCAAGTCGTTCCTGAGGTAAAGTTGATAATATAGGTGACAAGTAATTGATAAAAGATTCAATATCGTCGTTCCTGTCGCGAGGTGGTCTATGAATATTACAGATTGTAATTTTTGCCTTCAACTGTTTCCAAATTTGTAGATAAGTTGACCTTCCCATAGCGTATTAGGATCATAGAAATCTCGTACTACACATTGGTAGTTTTAATGTAAATGGGTTAATAGTCCACCATGTGAACTACAGGTGGCGCCAAGAGGAATGCAAACATAATTGTTTACTTCGTACAGACAAATGTCGTTGATCAGTACCTTTTTAGCTAAGTTTCTGAACTACCCAACAAACTAACGTCTGGGGTTCTGCAGAAGTGTCTCTATGCAATTTCAAAGCGATTGGCTTGGCGGTCAATGGAGCGTGAGTATTTGAAAAATCTTATCTAAGGTACATCTCCACCAAACTTGAAGTGAATCTAGTTTACCGTTTTGGAGAAATCGAAAATGTAAATTACCATTGCAATTCCAATTGACGTGCATAGCAATCAATAGGAATGTATGCATTGATCTATAACTACCTAAACTGGAAAAAAATGGAAAAATGAATTAAAAAGGGGGATCCATAACAATGCCACCCGGGGAACACTTTTGTGTGACTCTTCTACAAGAAATATTTTTACCAGGTTTCAGCCGAATCCTAGTGACGGTTTTGGTGAAACAAAAAATAGCCACAATACACAAAAATTCAAAGGGAATCTGGTTGTCAGTTTTAGAAATAAAGTTGAAAATGCATATTTCCATTGCAAGCCCAAATGGCTTGCCCAGTAATAAATGAGAATGCATGTATCAACCGACAGATACCCGAATTGAAAAACTCGTTAAAAATCTGGGATCCAGCGTGTCATCACCTTGTGAACCAGTTTCTTTACTCCTCCCTCAATGTACATTCCACCATTTTTCAGAATAATTTCAGTGACAGTTCTGGAGAAATCGAAAATAACTTTCACACACAACAATCCGTACTAAAACAAAAAATAGAAAAAATAATTGCAGGGCCACCTGTTGACAAATTAAGGTCCTGAGATCTCATAACGTATCCCAATGCAATTTCGAAATAATTGGCCTGGCGGTTTTGGAGATTTTTGAAAAAAAAAATGTACAAAAAAATGAATAAACAAAATTCATAGGTAAGCCAAAAATCAATGGAGCGTGACCATGTAAACAATTTTTTTAGAAACCTACCTGAGGTATTTACTTACAAGTTTGAAGTGAATCTGGCGAGAGGTTTCGGAGAAATCGAAATGTGAATTGTGGACAATGGACCAGGGATGCCTGGTCATAACATAAGCTCAACTGATTGACAAGTCAGTTGAGCTAAATAAGAAAACAATGAAACCTCAGCAAAGGCGAATAATGGTCATATTACGAACGAAGATATGTTGTTTTGGTTTGGCACGTGGTATGCATTTGGATGATTAGGCAGATGAGGGACTGCAGTCTTAAAAAAAAGCGGGGGGGGGGGGGCGAACAAGGATATGTTCGGTTTTGGATCTTTACAAGAGATAAAGCACGTTCAGAAGGCAATGTAAATCCACACATATTTGCGCAGTAGTGTAAGCAAGTCTTTCTTTTTTCATAAGGTAGCTTTACATAGGCTTTCGAATTGTAAACTGGATCAACGCACGCTTTTGGACAAGGTTACGTCGACAGTCCCAGTGAACTACAATAAAAAAATCAATATGCTGTGAGAAACACTATTAGGAAGGTGAAACATAATGTGACTACACGCCAGGCACAGCAGGCCGGTGACGTATGCCACAACAGATTCCTTTAAACAATACACCTGCGTTAGAGGAGTGCTTCGTATTGCTTCTTAATGAGCCAAAGGGTCCGAGGAACTATATATGGCTTTGGTTAAGGGAATGCATCATGCTTGTCTACCCGTGCTAAGAAGAATGAATCACACATTTTGACTGAAGGTACGACCAAAAAAAAAAAAAAAACCAAACCCCCAAAGCCAAAAACACCCTCCCCTCCAAAAAACAAAAACAAAAACAAGAACAAAATAAAAACAAAAACAAAAACAAAAACAAAAACAAAAAGCAAAAAAAAAAAAAAATCTGGTACGATACAGAGTAACGAAGTTAAGGTACACCTTCAGATTTATGGCTTCATTTTATTCAAAGACACGTATGTGTGCTATATTTCATTCAAATTACTATTGCCTTGCAGTAATTGTACGCAATTCGGACGTAAGACAAGGTCTTTGCAGTGTTATAGGCTAAATATTCTGGCCAACATTACAGCCTAAATCCGCAAAGTGGAAAACAAATGTTGGAAACTCAAGAATATGGCTTCTTAACGACCCATGACAGGCTTTATACAGTGAAGCTGTGAAAGGACTATTGCCAAAGGGGTCAATGTATGACTAGTCTTGACCTATCTTCGGCACATTTGGGCTAACAACTTTAGACCTTTGGCTGTTTTCAGCATTTGCAAATGAATGCAAATGTAGGATTTGAATGGGCTCTGGGATTTCTAGCAAGACTACAAAATAATTATGCCTGCTTAGTATATACACTGTAGTATTATTCTGTCAGAATACATATAACTGATATTTGCTTTACGACGAAAGTGACTCTGGCCGGTTAGACATCATCTTGAAATAGCTTGTTCTTGCCTCGCTCGAGTTTCTTTTCTTTTTTTTAATGTGAAGATGTACGACGATACCACCCATGAAACAGATCAAGCCAACAGCTTGTATAGGTTTTGCTGCAGAACAGTAATCCATTGTCCGAATACAAGTCTATACATGTTGTGGTACACTCTGACCCAGTTACCTTTACTAGTCTTGTACGGAGAGGCACGTATCTTGTACGAGATATAACCATTTGGCGTTAAATATTAATCATGTTGATTATCTATCCATTTATTCCCTGGCATTATGCTGTAATACTTCTACGCAAGAATTAAAATAATTGTTATATATGATACATAATCAAACATAAGACGAAAAGGGTGCATCTGATGTGAAATTTGCTTAATTTATTTTTGAAGAGTTTTCCTCGACTCCTGCATCTTCGCAACAACACGTACTCTCTGCTTGCATCCGGTACATTGTGCGGCGTGCACAGCTCATCGGTGGGAATCAGTGCCCAGGACGGAAAACGTGAATGATGCCCTCAGCAGCTCTCACATGCAAAGATATTCTTCCGATCTGATGATATGTCTGAAATTTAAACGGCTTCTCCCCACCAAAACGTGCGCGGGTTTGTTGGTTCTTTTCTTACAGTGAAGTTTCGCGACAGTTTTCTTCTAGAATCAGGCCTCATTTATTTTTCTAAGTACTGATCAGAAAATGACGCAAATAAAATGATTTATACCACAAGTCGCAGGCTGTTCACAACGAAATAAACGGAAGAAAATATTCGATGCTTTTCTTCTATCTTAGCTCTTTTGAATTAATTACACTGTGATCATTCCTCCTTCGCAGAAGTCTGATGAAATATGCATTTTTCAAACGTGTATCGATGTATTGTGCAATGGACTAAAATGTAAGCACTTTGTCTATTCCACAATTGAGCAGATTTATGATCAAGTTACATCTAAACATTGTTACGAGTATCCAGCATCTCAGAGATCTCCGTCAGTTGAGATATCATATCGGCGTCACTAGTATATATGAGACCCATTGCACATTGTTAAAAGGATATGAAAATAATTATAATAATTATGTGACTGTCCGCTTATCTGCCGCGATCATGCACCTGACAGATGGCCATTATAAAAAGGGTCTTACAGCAAAAGTGGCGCAAAAAACAAAAAAAAAAAAAACCCGACCCTTGCTCCTTTAGGGTCATGTCCTCCGGATGCCTTTGGCACGCCTCCTTCCAAACTGCTCCATCGTACGTTGAGGTGGAGGTTCCGGACCAGCGAGATGCTGAGAAAGTCCTCTTTGAGACACACGACAGAGCGCTATGCCACTTTTATAAATCTGGTACCCACATCCAATGTCACAAATTTTCACCAGACCACATTTCAGCATGGTATGGTTATTGATAGAACTCATTCGTGGCAAGAAAAGTCCATAAAAAGTGCCGGATGATTGTAAGGGTCAAATCAAAATGTGTGCCGCTCTTGAAGTAAAGTGGCTTGCTTTCTCCATGGGCATATTTACTCTACACAGCACTGAAACATCAAGATATTAATGGTATTTTGCCAAAACTTTGAATTATTGAATATTCGAAGAGCTGTTTATTGAAAACATTATTTAAGCATAGCTCGTAATCCTCATGACATTAATGTAGTAAATTTAGCTTATTTGCGTCAAAATGGTACACATTGTATAACACGATTTTTTTTTTCGCAGAAGTGGATCACATTTACTTTTGTATTTTTTTTATCGACTCCATACAGCCGAACTGCTAGGCTAACTTGGATGAAAGCACACAATCATATTCAGTATAAACGTTCCAGTTATAGTAAAAGTGAGTTTTTCAGCATACGTTAGACCATTTTTGTGAACATGCAAATTGCTGTGCAGATTTCTTGCCAAGATTAGCGAAATCAAGCACTCAATTTTGTCGAATCAAATTCATCCAAGGACATGCAATGAAAGTTACCGTTCATCTAAACCGCCACATCTGCGTCCATGTTTACCTCCTTGCTCGCCTTTAATGTTGAGACATTGATTGTAGGGCCCAGAATGTTTTGCTTGTACCGATACAAGTGACATGTCTCGAGAGCCTCAAAGCGAGAAACGTAATGCATCCCACGGTCCTCTGTTTCTAAGGCTATCGCAAGGAAAAAGCAGATGCCTCATGCAAATAGCTCTCGGCACAGAGTAAAACTGGGAGCTTTTAGAGGTAAAGTTCTCGTGGCACAGGTTTTATATGCAGCAGAGGTCGTGCGGAAACAGTGGAGTCAGATTTAAAACTATTATCGTGAAATTTGAACGTAGTCAGAAATTGGCTTTATAAACGTAATAATACCGCCACTCAAACTTGCACTTTCATGCAGGCCTTTCAAACAAACTTTCAACAGTAAAACTTCAGACTTTGTTGCTTGAATTTCATCAATTTTGATCGACATGTGTGCACTTTCGATAGCTTTTTTTCCGTAATCATATAAATGATGTTCTTGTTTCCCAAGTAGCCTAAGCATCGTGTTCCTGTCTGCACTCCACTGGGAGCAGAGAATGCGTAAAACGTGCCGTGGTCATCACACAGCTGATGGTGATGCTGTGTATCCATGTCAGTAATGTTTTAGGCATACTAAAGTATAAGGCAGCCAGTTAGAGAACAGGCAGGGACCGCTCGTGATGTCACATGAAAAAAGAGAAAATATGTTTATCAAAAGTGATTTGGTTATAATTGTGACTGTTCTTCTTGTTATTATTTGACTGTCACCTCTGCTGTATTTGTAAGTGAAAAATGGGGTATGACCGGGCCCAACAGGGATAGTTTGTTGCTTACAAGTCTGCGCATTTTAAATGAATTTCTACGTGTTTGAAGTTTATGCGGGTGTAGAAAATGCATGCGATATTTTCTCCATTGAGTTTGAAAAAGAAACGCTTACAATTATTTTGGTGCACGTTATTGCATCGGTTTTGTTCCTAATGTGTGAGGAAAGTTACTTTTCGGAGTCCACTTAAGCATATAATACTGTTTTAGTCTGTGCATAAATGTCCACCTTCGTTGTGTAATCTAATTGTTTTTGGAAAACAATTTTTATTCAAATTATCTCGAATGGAGGTACAATAAAGTGGAAAACATTGTGTCTAGAAGTAGACGGATGGATGGCAGCCAACAGCGATCACGTGACAACCGAAGATATCTGGTTGTATCTGAAATTCCTGCTGTTTTGCACATATACGCATGATGCCTACATGCAGTGGCTGTCTTGAATTCGACAGAAATTCGTGCAAACATTGTGGGAGTTTCGCACCCAAAGATTTGTGCACATACAGATGGTCACAAGGCAGCCAAAAAATCACCTTGCCATAAAAGATAGTCACTCGCGTTTAGAATGTGTACCTTTACGCATATCACTGTATCATGTAACTGTATCAAGAAATCCATGGAATAATGTGGGGAAACTTGCGCACACAAGATTGTGTCGACAGACCAACGAGTGATAAAATGTCGAGCCATAAGATCACTTTGCAATTGAAGATATCCAGTTTGTGCGAAGTTCCTGCCTCCATGCAAATCTACACATCGTTTCGTGCAAAGTTGAAAAAAGTCCGTGCAAAAGTGTAGGTTGAGCTGCGCACACAAGATTGTGGCTACAGACGGGCGCTGCAACCGACAAAGATTGCCTTGCAATCAAAGATAATCTGGTCGTACCTAAGCTTCCTCACATCATCCACCTCCATACATTATGTGTAATTATTGTGCCAAGTGTGAACGAAATCGATGCAAACGTGTAGAAGGAGATGTGCACACATGATTGTGTCTACGGACAGACAAACAAGCTGATTCCAGTATACCTCCCCCAGCTTCGTTTGCTAAGGATATGAATTGGCCCACTTTTCACGTTTCACAAATATGGCACTCATATTTCAATTCAAGTTTAGCGTTTTAGTCTCTTTCATTTATAAATACATTGCGAAAATGAGCATACCCGAACAGTATATTTGCATACAAAGCATCCGGATTTCACTTAACCTCTATATTCCACACGGAACTATTTTTCTGCTCATTTTGCAAGTCATTCAGCCTCAGCTGTTTACACGCTAGTTTTGAAGTTACCTCAGCTGCAGCAATGTTCCGTCCCATAATTATAGGGCCAGCCGCAACTATTTTCTTGCTACCTTGAAATAAAAACTAACATACAACCTTTTAAAATCTGACATTTTCCAAGGTTTGACAAGACAGCAAAATTTTGATCTGCAACACATCTGAATGATCAATATTTAAGAGTTTTCCGAAGTGAAATTCAAATTGATTGCAACAGCAATGTTTGCTGCTTTAAGATAACTTACGAGGCCTTACCTTCGTCATGATTTTACGGTCTATAGTTACATGTGCATGTGGTCACGCCACAGGCGATATCTGGTGACGGAAGCTGTAGTAAGCAACCTGGAAAAGTATCAGAATCAGGAACCACCAAACTTGCCATAGTGACTGACCTATCAATAAAATTGTGCCATTTGGCTTGGGGATAGTCATGATGATTAAAATTATGCAAATGAGCGGCGATTACAATTGTAAAAGCTCCATATCTACAAAAATATCATAGATAGACACAAAGTTCTAACTTACACATATAGGTTTGAGACAACTGGCAAGTCCAATAGCATGTAAACAGAAGTTGGGAAATTTTAATGTATGCTAAATTCACCAAATTTCTCTACAATCCACACATGCAGGGCTTCAACTGCTTGTTGACCTATTGCTTGACCTCCATGATGCTAGGCAACCATTTTGCCTTCATAATTAATTAGCTTGAACATGCCCGTCCATACATGCATGCTGGGTATATGTTGTGCAAGGTTTGGGTCTTGGAGCAAATAAGGGGAAGGGCTCCCAAAAACTGTGTAACGAGGCTCTCAATAAAATACAGGGAATCTCTTTGTTATCATGCAAGAACAAATCTGCTCCATGCTGCCAAATGTACCAGACAGGCTATAGTTCCCACTAGTGCTGCACAGAGCTGTCAGTGCACCATTACTGAGACTGGTATCCTACCTGGTCTGGTTTTGCCTGAGGCTATGTCAGTCTGCTGAGCGTATCAGTCCCAAGGGAACATAGCCTCTGGACTTCTGGGCCGAACAAGCCCGAGAGCACACTCTGTTGAAAATAGATTACTTGGCCACACCCAACAAAGTATGGTCCTCCAGTCCTCAATGATTGTTTTCACAACTTTGTGAATTTTAAAACTGTATGTGGGTTTGTGTCATATCAGTGGACACTTTCATGTCTTTGTTTTCTTGTAACCAGTGAGATGAAGCCTGTTCTTCATACTGATACTGAAACAGTATAGTGCTTGTCTTGTTTCACAGATACATGTACATGTAGTTTCTTGACAGCTTCTGTTAAAATTTGTTTATGCAATAAGGGAGGAAAGACAGTTTTATATTGCATGTATACACCTCCCCTTGAATTGTTTTATGTGTACACTGTATACGTGCATGAATGAATAAATTACACGTACATGCACACATACTCATCCATACTGCCCAGAAAGGCTGACCCTCTCAGGGGTGGACACTTTTCTATGGTCCCAAGGGTGACTTTTCTTTGGTCCCAAGGGTGCCCACTGTAGAGAGGTTTCACTGTATAAGTAAATACTGGAATTGTGAATTTCTCTCTCTCTCTCTTTCTTTCTTTCTTTCTTGTTCATTCTTTTCTTCCTTCTTTACGACCAAGTTGGTCTGGAGATTTTCTCAAGCACTATTTTTTTTTCGAAAACTACCAAACTTGCTATGGTGACTACCCTAGCCAGTGAAATTGTGCATCTCATTTGGAATAGTCATGGTGTTGAAAAGTATGCAAAT
Source organism: Hermodice carunculata (assembly GCA_964020975.1). Classification (NCBI taxonomy): domain Eukaryota; kingdom Metazoa; phylum Annelida; class Polychaeta; order Eunicida; family Amphinomidae; genus Hermodice; species Hermodice carunculata. The sequence goes on from OZ026625.1 coordinate 74,445,953, forward strand.
TAGGAGCAATAAAAAATTTAAAAGCTCCGTATCCTCCAAACTATTACAGATACTCAATATTTCAATGAACGTATATATAGTTTTGTGACACCTGCCAATAAAATGATTAGTACAAATTGTTGAATTTCAAATTATGCTAATAAGGGACTTTGAAAAATGTGAAAGTTGAATATCTGCAAAAACATTATACATAGACATACCATTCCAACTTCAATTTATAGGTTTGTGGCAAAGCCGCATCCAATGAGCCATGAACTAAAGTTGCAGTCCTGACTTTAATTTATGCAAATTAGGTGAATATGCGAAATGTAAAACTTGAATAGCTTCAAAGCTATTATAAATAGAGGTACCATTCCATTCCAATTTATGGGTTTGTAGCAATGCCCCATCCAATGAACCATAAACCAACGTTGTAGGTTTTCAATTTCTGCAAACTAGGTAACTACACAAAGTTAAAATGTTGAATAGCTTCAAAGCTATCAAGGATAGTAGTTTTATTTTATAAGTTTGCGACACGGCCACATCCAATGAACCAAGAACCAAAATTGTAGCTTCATAGAAATGAGGTTGATACACGAAATTTAGATTACGTTGAAGAATGGCGAAGTGTAGCATTTCAAACTGTTTTCATTTTAAGCCCACCAGACAGATTTGCGGTGTAGCAAATCTTCTTTTCTAGTTTTTTCTTTCTTTCTTTCTTTCTTTCTTTCTTTCTTTCTTTCTTTCTTTCTTTCTTTCTTTCTTTCTTTCTTTCTTTCTTTCTTTCAACAGTGAATTTGTCCGACAGTTTTCTCTGACACCATTATACATAGAAACTCCAAACTTGGCATGATTGCACCTTCATACAAGTAGTTTGGCCTTTTTATGCAGAGGAATGCAGATGTTTAAAATTATGCATATAAAGGTCATTCGAAATTTTAAATCTTGAATATCTTCAAAAGTATAATAGATAGAGACGTCATTCCAACCTCTAATAGAGGGCTATTGAGCGTTGTGCATCTAATGAATTTAAAACAAAAGTTGTACGTAGCAATTTAAATTATGCTTATTAGCAGCATTTGAAACTTTAAAAACTTGCATATCTTCAAAACTATTATAGATAGAGATGTCATTTCAACTTGTAATAGGGGCTTATTGACCATGGCGTATGTAATGAATCGGAAACAAAAGTTGCAGTTTTCTAAATTATGCTAATTAGTAGTATTTGAAATTTTCAATATTGAATATCTTCAACACTTGTTTTCATAGAAATTTCATTCCAGCTTCTACTAGCGGGTTGGTGACCATTGCGCATCTAATGAATTAAAACACAAAAGTTGTAGCAATTTAAATTATGCTAGATAGCACCATTAGAAATTTTAAATCTTGAATAACTTCAAAGCTATAATAGAGAGAGATGCCATTCCAACTTCTACTCCTGTGTTATGGACTAGTAGTACATTGCTAACCAATATGCTTCAAAGACACACACACTGACTTGCAATGCAGCAAATCATATTTTCAGTTCGTATATTGTAAATTTGAACTTTCCGTCAATAAGTTATGGCTCTGCATGTTTACTCTATATTAGAAAAAGAAGGCAATCAACCTGCATTTTGGTGTGTTTGGTTTCCCACTGTCTATGAAGTGGGACATGAACTCGTCAAGAGTAGGCCTACATCTTGACTAACGCACGCTGCATGCTCAACAAATAATCATATATTGTGAATGGACTACTTCATGATACCTGTATGTGTCAAAACCTAATTTAGCCGTCTTTATTCTTAATATAGGCCCACTACACAATACACGATTTTAGTGATAACTTACACTATTTTCCGTCATCATGAGACTGCGTGTATCGTGCAGGAATAATTATAGAACAGCGTGTTTAATGGAACCTCACAACTGTATGTATATAGGTACTGTGTATGTGTGGTTGTCTGCAGGTACACCAACTTCAAGCTACCATCTACACCACAGCAGGTATATGCATGACAAGGCAATAGTAGGTATAACCTTACAGCGTTACCATCTGAGGAAAGCTTTGATGCTCTTCTAGCAATTTTGACATGTTGAGACTTAAATTTAAGCTGTACGTAAGTGCTATATATATTATTCACGCCACTCACGTACATGTATGATTAACACGATGACACGAACTGTATTTAATTTCAGCACGAAGCGTCACGTACAAATGAATAGTTGTCTCTCTTTAAATTATCATGATTACGGAATTTCTATTGGTTTCACCCAAAAAATGATCGACACTGCAATTGAATGCCGTAATCCACTTTAATCTTCCGGTTAGGGTAAATATCAAATTTTTAACATACTCTGAAACTGGGATGTGTTCTGAATCGGCTCAAAAGACAACAAAAGACAATATATATTCGATCGGAAAGTGATCAGGAAGAGGCGGTCTCCCCCACCAGGAATCCCAAGCGCAATGATTATGCCAGTTTGCCCAAACGAAAAGTGTTTCGTGAAAATTAATAGTTTTAGTTAGAAAAGATGTCTGTAGGCATGAACTATATGCAGAACTCTAAACTGATGTAATTTGAATGAAAAAGTATTACCACCATGATGCATGTGATGAAAGTCTCACAATTTCCCAATTTATTACCCATTCTGACAAAAGGTGATCTTTCGGAACCAAGCTGTCAACAAAATTGTGCATGTACACATCTGAACACTTATCAGAAACTGAAAGAAGAAAAGAATTTTTCTCGCTTGATGGTGAACACACGTTCCAGCCCCCCCCCCCCCCCAACACACACACTGGAAAAATATGTTTTGCTTTCAGGGCAATCAATTGTGAAAAGAAATATTCCAGCTCGTATCGGACATCTCCAACCTCGAAGCCACCAGGCAACGGAAGCCTATAATGCCTGGAATGCCATGACAAATAAAATGGGAGGGCACAATTAGTCTAAACTAAGAAAAAAATATAGGATTGATGTAATTTAGAGTATAATTAGTGAGGTTATGAACCGAAAAGTTTCAAATTATCGGTTCATGGATGGAGTGAAAAGATGGTCAATGTCATTTATAAAATGGTGTGTCAAAAGCCTCAGTAGTTGTATGACAAAGAATATTGTGAAGGTACAGTGTACGTTGTTCTTTCTTTTCTCTTTCCTGTTTATGCTGCAAGATGAAAGAAATAAAGTGCATATGATTATATAATTAGACCAGATGACTGTGGCATATATTTGGTTACTAGGACCTATTTACTATTAATTTCAGTTTGCAACACAGTAACTTTAAAACCCTTAGTTGGATTGTTCTCATATTTGGTACAGAAATGTATCATAAGACAAAGACTGCGACCTATTTACAGTTAATTTTACTTTTTTCTCGCAACATCTTCAAAGTAATTCTCATGGACTTTCTCAAATTTGGTACAGAGATGCCTTATAAGCTAAAAATGGCTGCTTAGCTTTGGTGAGTCATAGCTACTGTGACGTAGTTGTACTTAATTATATCTGAGTGCGATGCCAACCCAGACATATTGTTTTTCCTCACGTTTCATGGCACCCAAATTTGTCCGGAGTTTTTCTCAGACACTATTATTTCCCAAACCACCAAACTTGCCATGGTGACTGACCTACCAATGAAATTTTGCTATTTGGTTTGGGATAGTTATGATCTTACAAATTATGCAAATGAGGGGCAATTAAAGTTTTAAAGACTCCATATATTTCAAACTATTGCAGATAGACACAAAGTTTTAACTTACACATGTATGTTTGAGAAGTCCAATAGCATGCAAACAAAAGTTGGTGAATTTTAATGTATGGTAAATTTACTGAATTTCCCAACAATACACAAGTATCCAGGGCGTATACTGCTGCATAGACCTTCATGGTGCTAGGCAACCATTTTGCATTCATACTAGATGAGCTTGAACCTGTTTCATAGGCAGCCTTCTAACCATGCATGCCAGGTGTATGATTTGGAAGGTTTGGGTCTTGTAGCAAATTGGGGGAGGGAGGGGGGGAACTCCCAACAACTGTGTAATGAGGTTCTCAATAAAATACATAATATTTCTTTCTATTCATGCAGGAACAGATTTGCTCCATGCTGCCATATGTACCAGGCAGGCTATAGTTCCCACTAGTGCTGCAAAGAGCAGTCACTACACCATGACTGACACTGGTGTCCTAGCTGATCTGTGTTTGCCTGAGACTATGAGCCTGGTGGGCTTATCAGTCCCAAAAGGCACAGGCTGCTGGACTTCTAGACAGAATAAACTTGAGCGTACCCTCTGTTAAAATCTACAGTGCGGGGGTTGGTTGGACCCATCAAAGTATGGTCTTCCAGCCCTCACTGACTGTTTTCACAAGTTTGTAAATTTTGACACAATGTGGATTTGTGTCATTTCAGTGGACACTTCCATATCTTTATTTTCTTGTTACCAATGAAGCCTGTTCTTCAAAGACAAGATAAGGAATACTGAGACAGTATAGTGCTTGTCTCAGTTCACAAGTACATGTATTCATGTAGTTTCCTGTAAGGGTTGTCTGTTAAAATTTGTTTATGTAATAAAGGAACTATTAAGACAGTTGTGTATTGCATGTATACACATCCCCTTGATTTCCAATATGTATAGACTGTACATGTGTATGTGCATGTATGATGATGTACATATACATACACATATACTCAATTGTGCCCACTTCCGAGAGGGTCATCCCAGAAGGGCCGACCCTCTCGCAAGTGGGCACTTTTCTCTGGTCCAAAGCGTGCCCACTGTAGAGAGGTTTCACTGAATAAGTAAACACTGGTATTGTGTGTCTGAGAAATTGTGTCTGGTTGCCAACCCAGACATTTCTTTCTTTCTTTCTTTCTTTCTTTCTTTCTTTCTTTTTTACGACCAAGTTGGGCCGCAGTTTTTCTCAAACACTATTATTTTGAAAACCACCAAACTTGCCATGGTAACTGACCTAACAAGTGAACTTGTGCATCTCATTTGGAATAGTCATGATGTTTAAAATTATATAAATTATGCAAATGAGGGGCAATAGGAAACATTCATATTTAACTGCGATCCTGCTCACTTTCTGTGTTGTAGACGGATGCATCCAACATGATCAGGGCAGATTTGTATTATACACTACTTAAATTGATTGGAAATGAGCTCTCTTTTGGGTGAAAAAGTGTTATTCATGGATGTTTATGTAGTATATAATACAAATCTGCCCTGATCATGTTGGATGTATCAGTCTGTTACCCCTGCAACACAAGAAGTGAGCAGGATCGCAGTTAAATATGAATGTCTCCTACTTGACTTCATTACTGCAATATCTTCCAAGTGCCAGGCTGGAAGGAAGATTTTTTTTTTTTTTAGCATCTCATTGAACAGTGTCATTAGAAACAGACGAAACCGTTATTATTTCATTTCAGTGCAACATATATATGGGTCATTATGCGGCAAACATGGATTTGTAAAATTTGGTTGGTATTGTGGCCTATCAATTTATAAGTAAAGCGGGTCAGGAGAACCAGCCCAGTGATTGCTTGCAGTCCTAGTGTATGCTGTTGAACTGATTATGATGAAATTTGACTGTATGTTTGGTCACAATTTGTAAAAAAAAAAAGCCCGAAAGAATATGATTTGCTTTTGGGATGGCAATATGGAACAAAATAATTTATCAAAATGCATGATTGAAAATTTCTAAATATAATGCTTTTTCAGTTAGCATTTGAAAGTTTCCCATTTGCCCTGATGTATCAGCCATGTATATTACACTCGAATGTTACATGATTACAATCAGTTTGCATAAGTTGCAAGATCGGTTAGGTTTCACCAGACATTGTGTCCCTATTTTTGGCTGGAGCTGTGAGATAAATTCTTTTTTTCCCTTTGCTAGTGCATTACCCTCAAAATCCCCGAAATACAGTCCACATGATCATGTTTTTCGTATTGCCAGGTTTCCTGATTGGTTGCTAAAAATACATACTGCCTGTGTAGTGGCACTACTTTTAAATAAGCAGCGAGTTATATGCAACATGTGGCAAGGAGTCATTGCAAAAAGAAAAATGCTTCCTGTGCCGGTTTCTGCCTAGCACGCACCCTCATAGTTCTATCACAGAGACATGTCCCTTCCCTTTTTTTAATAAGTGCGTGTCACAGAGAGCTCCAGCTCCAGCGAATATAAAGAGTAAAAAGGGTACACAGTCACCTGCATTCGACCAGTGAATCAAACACTATTCGTATCTTAATTTTCCACATTCTTGGGGTGTGATAAAATCACCATGATCATCGTCGTCATCTTCACCACCATCATCATCATTGGGATGCTAAAATATTGCAACATCCCAGATATTATAAGCAGTAGTTAAGTTAGAGTGTAAGTTCTAGGAAATGGACACGTCCCACTATTATCTCCCAAACATGCAGCCGTCTCGTGGAGGTGTATTACTTGTAAGCACCCGATAGTGCTAGTTTTTCCGAAAGAACTTGTTGTCCGGGTTAATCATTTTTTTAATCATTTCATCGATATATTAAGACTTCTCTACATTCCTGAAAAGGACAGTAACTACTTTCTCTTTAGAACATACACAAGGTCTGTAGTCGGCCATCCGCAGATAATAGCTAGTCTTACGTAATAAATTAACCTAGGCGCACAACGGCTAAGATATAAAAGTTGCATCTCTTCAAATTTGCCTGGAAACCCTGGTAAAGACTCACTACCATTTGTTACGTATAGAAAAAACCATCACATTGAGTGTGGCTTTTATTAGTGAATCCACAGGATCTCTTCATTTGAAAGGAAAATCAGCCTCTTTGTGCCCCCCCCCCCCCATAGATAACGCTTGTAACAATTACAAGCCAGTTTACAAGAATCATCACATTGATGTTTTTATAGAGGAACTGGGCATTAAAAACAAAGCGGAGATAAATGTTACGAAATTTATGGGTTGTGCTATATAAGGACAAAGGTAAATTTATTTGTTATATACAGTCATTATGCATAAGAATGGCAACATTAATATATCTGATCAAAGACCCCTTTATTGCAAGTCTATTTTAGATTCCTAAATTACGGAAAAGCACTTATTAACTACTTTCCTTAGATGTTATATTGTGTTTAACTGAGTTTAGAGAGACACTTTTCGACATTACAATACTGTACAATTATAACACATCAGAATTAATTAAATTGGAAATATTGAAAATTGAATGAAATTCGTATCTAACCTGGAAACCAAACTATACACAGTTTTCACTATTTCGATTGTTTTAGTTTAAATGCATACACGCAGATCTTTTTGGCAGGAAAAAAGGACTTGAAAAATAAACCGAAGCCTGGTACAATTTGAACTTATAGCGCCCCTAAATTTCTTCCAAATGATACTTACATATAGGGTTGGACACCATTTGTTTCAAAGGTTAGGGGACGTAAGAGCTCACTTGCTGAACTTTTTCTGTCATGGATATTTTTTAAGTTCACTTAAAAATGACAATGCAGGGCTTATCTTTCGCTATGAGAATTCTCATTTCGTGTTAGATATATCGATGGATTTATCTGCCTCTATGTAATGAATGTAATCCACATTGCACAGCAAATTTATGCGAAAGATCCTTTAGAAGACGATGATTCTGATAAAAAAAGAACCATTTCTCGATTTAGATACTGATACATTTAATAGTCAGATTACAACAAACGACACTAAGATACATTAAGCCATGTGATTTAATATTTAATGCGGTCATTAGAGTTTTTCTGTCATAACATTAAATTTAGTGATAAGAGTGGTGTTTTAGCTAAGTGGACTTGTCAGCTGACCTTATATGATGGATTGTCGTACGGCGTCCGTCAGTTCGTTGTCTATCATCCATCCACAATTTACATTTTCAATATCTTCTACAAAACCGTTAGTCCAGCAGCTAAGCTACTAAATCGTTACTTTTGTGATAAAAGCACCGAATTTTGCAGGATAGGAGCCACCAAAAATTCTCAATGTCTTTCATTTTATTCACTCTTTTTTAAATTTTGTACTTTGTGATATTTTGCTTTTTTTTCACCAAATTTGTTGTGCTTTGATCTACTTCAAACTTAGTCAAACTATTTCTTAATTCATTTGGAGTTTGTATTATAATTAGTCACTAAATATACGTTAGCTGTTTTCTCATTTTTAACATTATTCGATACAATCAGTAAGAAGCCATTCCATGGTACTATTGCAGTGGCCAATTAGCATGTTATCGGAATAGTTCTGAATGTGATAAAAGCACCAACTGCACCAGATGCATTATCAAAACAATATATTGGTTGTAAATGAATGTTAAATTCTACAATATGAAAAAGTGTAAATGGACGAATCAAAACCCCTTTAAAAACTGACCATGAATTTGCATAGACTTTATTTTATTGTCTGCTTGTATTCAGATGATTAAAAACACATCATTTTACCTGTTTGACCCTTTCAAACAATATTTTGTCCATGATCTAACCTAATATATCTTGTTTGTATTTAAGTAGACAGTTTCATCATTTTGATAGTGCACAGCTTATAGAAACTGAAAAACATATCACACACAACTGGTTTTTACAATCAAACTGGCAGAAGATTTTGCTTTATTTACCAAGTTGACCAGCAACTCCCTACATATGCAGCTTCAGTGGCACCACCATCACCACTAACAACGACGAAAAGGTTATTATAAGTCTGTCTATGTGTATAGATTTGGTTCACTCAGCCAAATCCATGTTTTTAGGAATTACCTTATAAACATGTTCTGGCAAAAGATAACATATACATGCAAAAATGAATAAGGTTGTGTCATGCATCAAATAAGGTTAGTATGTAACTGGGTTAATTCATGGCATGCAATGGTAAAGATGTATCTTGAAAATTTGACATTGCTACCATAGTACCAATATTTCTAAATGTATTGGACATTATCACCTTCATGTCTGTCGGCTACCATAAAACGTGAGTGACCTTGTACTATTTTGCAAGGTAAAAGACTCCCTCTAGCATGTCCAATATGGCAACTAAATTCTGCAGTGATAGCCAGTGGTTCTTCTTTTATATCATGTGCAGACAGTCCATTAGTTTGCTCAGTCATTGTCTGCATGAGTACTAAGTGATGGCAAACAAGCAAGGAAATTCTGGATCAAAATAGAGAATAACACAGCAAAAACCTTATATCTGACAGATTATTTGTCAAATGACAGATATTTTATACTGGCGAATATGAAATTAAAACTCTCACATCTCCAGTCTGCTGCATGGCCTATCACAGGCACAAACAGATGTGCACTTCAGGTTTGGATGGAAGCATTTGCACCTTCTCCGACATGCTGCCTTACATCTGCAATACACCGTATTCAAAAGTGTTTTCAATGATACATATGAGCTAGCAAAGTAAGCACATTTAACATGCAAGTGAACGGGGACTTGAATTGATGTCCAGCACAGCCTCATTCCGGTTTCTGCTACTAGAGGTCAGTAGTGCTCTAAATATGACAGGTACTTTTGAATACGGTGTATGGATAAGCCCATAACAAACTTTGCTGGACTCATTAAAGTCTGTCCATTGGGATTCTCATCCTTGCTCTCTCGCCCTCTGATCCCAGTCACCACGGAAAGGAAGTTGTGGCATCGGAACTAATGCCTGACCCCACACTAACCCTACCTGGAAAGTGATCCTTCATACACGGTGTATTACAGCTCCTTGTGTTGGTGGTAGGTTTTCTATGGCTCTTGCACCTTTCTCAAACAATTCTAGCCGAGCCTGGTTGACCTGATTTCCAGCAAATATTTTGGAATACATCAAAGCTACAAAGCGTTCCAAAGTTTGAAGGGTGCTGTCGGAGACCTCACCGGGATGTTTAGCATGAGGGAAAGAAAAGCCTTTGCAACCTGTGGAAAGTATCTGTGGGTTTTTGTTTGGTGTTGTTAATTTTGACCTTGAGTAACATTGACAGTGGAACTGACATAGTTGGTAATAATTCAGCAATGGTGGATCATGAGGTCATGGTTACTATTAAGCAGTGAAACTTGAAGGGTTTTATTTGATGTTAATTTTGACCTCGAGAGAAGCCATGGTTACTAATAAGCAGTGAAAGGAAAGTACTTATTGGGGTTTTATTTGCTTTTAATTTTGACCTCGAGTGACATTTAGAAGTGAAACTGATATATTGGCATATAGTTTGGTAATATTGGATTCTGTACCATTCATTTAAATTGATTTGTGAACAACACGAGTGAAGACTGATATGACAGTGATGATGATTTTAAACAAAGGTGATCTCGATATTTTGAACTTCACAGGACTCTTTCAGTCTGTACTTGCAAGGTAAACTCAGCAGAGGATTGTAACAGACCCCTTGTTTTTATCAGAATGAGTGAATAGCGGCCATCAGTGTATTGAATATTATGCATGTATGTAACAATGCGCACCTTTTGAAGGCTGCGACTATAGTATCATTAATATATGCATTGTGGTTTGTGACGACCACTGTGGGATTGATGTATTATATGTTTGTCCTTTCTGACGGCATTGATATATTTATTGTCTGTTCTGACGAAAAAAGTAGCATTGGCATATGTACTGTCATTTCTGACAACTACAGTGGCATTGACGTTTGTATGGTCATTCTTGAAGGCTGCAATGGCATTGATATATGCATTGTCGTTTCTACCTACCACGATGGCACTGGCATGTGCATTGCCTTTTCTGACAAATTTTGTGGTATTGATATATGAAGTGTCGTTTTTTGACGGTAGACATATTTACTGTCGTTTCATTCGATTTAAACAAGAAGTTGAGAAGACTTGATTGTCATGCGTTAGCTGTATTCTCTATGAAGGTTGATCTCGATTTACTTTTGTTGCGTTCATAAGGTCTCATAGTTCACTACTTTTATGCAAGTGTAAAGTATATATATATATATATGTATATATATATATATATATATATATATATATATATATATATATATATATATATATATATATATATATATATATATATATATATATATAATATCCAGACGATTAAGTCACTCTTAATTTCTTATATTCGAATAAAAATAGGTTTGAATCAACAAATTGGCACCGCTGCTATTTTCCCAGAAAAGAAAGTGTTCCTAATATCAAGTATTTATTTCCTACCTCCTTCAAACTAATTTTTTTAGTAATATAGGAAATAATATAAGATTAAGTTCTTTATAGGTCTACGTTACAACAACACATGGTGAACGGTAGATTGTGATCTACGTGAATCAACATGGGGCGGAGAATTGTTCTGAAAATGTCTTTGCCAATGGGATGGCTTATGTGTGACAAATATGTTTAATTCTCGGGGTGTGTGGCAATGATCCAGAATACCCCCTCATGATAATTGGTGTAAATGTAGACAGAGCCTTTAGCACGACATACCACCCACAAGCACACTCATTAGCAGAAATATGGCCATAAAAGACAAGCAGTGCCGCCCATCACGCTGCCTGTGATCTTGCAGATGATGATAGGAATAAACTATTGTGACTGCGATAGGAATTCCCCAATTATGATTGTGACGTTTTCTTTTAATTGGCTACAATGTAGCGAGTGGAGAGTAGGACAGCTAAACAACGGATACCCAGTGGAGTGCAGGCTAGGGCAAGCATTTTGTGCTTATTGTCACCACACGTGTAATTAAGCACCAAAGGCTCACCACGAGGTACACAGTGTATGGGTAACCCTCTACACCGTATTCGAGAGCCCCAGGAGCTTCCAGGTTGCTCAGTGAGTAGGCTATTTGCTGGTGTACATACACAAGGAATCACGTCCTCCTATCCTACATATGTAATATTTATAACCTTATTGCTATCATCAGCATAACACATTGGCGGTAATAGCTCAGGTAAAAAGATAGCATTTAAAACAATCCATGTTTCAGGTGTGATGCATTTACCCGTAAGCAGCATGCTATACATGAATTCTTGGGCATCTGGGATTTGTCAAAGCAAAGCACCAGTTGAATTTTTGTTTCTTGGTTTGTTTTTGCTGTGTGTGTGTGTGTGTGTATGGCTCGTTTTTGTTTTTCACGTTTTTTTATACACCATTTTTTTTTGCATGACAGTCTATTGTCCCCACACGCAATCAAGACAGAATGTACCGTCTGGCGGTAAGATCCCTTGCCTTTCAATTTAAAATTTTACATGGACAAAGTCAAGGTTTTGTTCATTTTTTCCACAAATTTAAGAATTATCAGTTTACTTTGGGCGTTTTCTAGGGATAGAATAAGCATACAAATTAAATTGTCTTAACCAACAAAACCTCGACGTTGTTGCCCAAGTCCAACTTGTGCTATCGAATCCAATAAAAGGCAGTACATGAGGCCCATAATCAATATCAATCGCAAAACCGGAAGCCTAACAATTTCAGATTAACTTACATGTTTAATTTTTAAATATTTATAACTAAGCAACATTTGAATAATATATACTGATAAGTAGAGGTGAACATAAAGCAGATATTTTAGTCTCCTACGGGCTTCAGGATGAAGACAGTCTACCTGCAGGTAACATACCTCAGGTTTAGGGCATGCATCAATTGGCTTTATTGGCCTTAAGTAAGCTGAAGTGACTCGTACAAACGCGACCATTTCATGCTGCATTAGGTACCAAATGTTTAAGCTAAGATGTGATGTCTCGCACACATGGAAGTGAGCCACAACATTCTGCGTTAGGCATTCAGTGGCTTTAAGGAGACTGTGAGGTCTCATACAATGGGACCATTGCATGCTGAATTAGGTATTAATTTGGATTTAAGTGAGCTGCAATACCGCATGCACTTGGGACCATAACAAGCTACATTATATATTAAGGGGACTTAGGTGAGCTGCGATGCCTCCTACACACGGGACGATCATATTGTATACTGGTTACTATGTGGATTTAGGTGAGCTGCGAAGTCTCGTACACAGGAAACCATTACATGATGCATTGGGTAGCATGTGGATTTCAGTAAATTGTAATGTTGCGTACACAGGGGATCCTTATATGCTGCATTAGGTAATAGGCAATTATAGTAAAATGTAATGTTGCGTACACAGGAGATCATTATATGCTGCATTAAGTAATCGGGGATTTAAGAAAACAATAATATCTGTAAACTGTAACTATGTACATAGGGGACCCGACCATTATATGCTGTATGAACTATTGCTGGGATTTAAGAAGTTGTAAGGTTTTGCACAGAGAGAACCATCACACGAAGCATTACGTGTCACGTATTATATTACATTTAAGTAATCATATTACATTTAAGTAAAATGTGCTATCACATACACAGGGGGCAATTTTATATGCTACCTCAGGTATTAAGTAGATTCCTATAAGCTATAGGGCCTTTCGCACAGGGACCATTACATGCTGTCTCAGGCGTTAAGTTGCTTTCAAGGCTACGAGGTCTACTATACTGGGTACAACCATATATAAACAATATTTAGCATTGGGTTTGGCACGCGAGCTATCTTGGTTGATTTTCAGAAGTTCACTCAGGTATAATAAGCTTTTCCGGCAAAACCCTTGATCAACTCAATGTTATTGCCTGCCACCTCATGAAAACGTTATTTTCTCCATATGTATCTCGGTTGACAGGCCTGAATTGAACATTCACTGGCTCGATCACCAGTGACAATTGTACCCGGAGAGAGTGATGTTACATTCATACAACACCATTATCTCATTTTGTGTTACTAAGAGCAAATTAGCAAAGATGCCTTAGAAGGAAACTTGTATCATACCTCTTTTTTCTTCTTTGTGCACTAGTTACATGAACAGATTTTTTGCGAAATATTTATAAATAACAGAGGCTGATAAAACCGTAGAAAGTTGGCCAATAAAAGCAAGCAACAACACAACGCTAGGCAAGCCGGGCTATCACCCAAAGTCGCAACGTTCCGTGTTTTGTAAGTCTGCTTGGTATGCATTTCTATGTTTGATGAGGGAAATGTTACATCGTGACATGTGACCTGAATACAGAGTAAAATTTGTTAAGCCTGCCAAGCTCATCGCCTGATTTACATTAATTTTGGGATGATAAAGCGAAATATATCAATGGAATTGCAACACCTAGCCAGGATTGATTCCATGGTCTAAATTAACGTTGCACACGCACGGAGAAATCAGATGTCAGATTTCGGGCACAGGTGTGGTGTTATGCGTCACCAGCATCCTCTTTAATTCAACATGAACATGGCCAGTCCCGATAAACATACCTGTCTCTAAATGGTCTGACTTTCGATTAAAGAGCAAAACTGAGATTTGAAGAAAGACGATACTGAAGTTGCTGAGTACTGACTCATTCAAGTCTGTATATTTTACGCATATAAGTTGAGGAGCTTTGGAGTATGCCTTTTCTCAACGCCCATATCAAAGCGTTTTTCAACATAAGGGCCGTAGTCAAATATTCCTCAATTTTGAACGCTTCGGGGAGGGTTGAGGGACGATAAGCATCACTCGCTGCCCCAATGTGAACGTTCCAGCCGCTTGTCCAAAAGTTTCATTTTTCCTCACTCCTGCTCTTTACTTCGAAAGCTCCCTCCCAGGATTAATACTTCCCTACTTGGCAAAGGCACCTTTCTAATTGTTCTATCTTACTTGTTTCTTCAACTTTTGCTTTAAAAGCCACGTGACACCGAGTCACTTGGAATAAGATACATTTCAATACTATACTAAAGAAATAAAAGGGCCACAAAATACTTAAATAATAAGGGAATTAACTTAACTCTGCCAATCCAAAGTCTTTGCACTGTTTCCAATGTGTGGCTCCAAAACATATAGAAAAGAATGATATGCTATGTGACAAACAATATAAACATGGCAAAAATTAAACTTTGCATCGACAATCTCCATTAATTGAGTTCTATTATCAGGATGAGGAAGATACAAATAGGGTAAAGACTACTAGGAAGTGGTTCTGGGCAAAAAGACACAAATACAAAACGATAGATACGTATGTGAGCTGGGTAGACTTTATAGTAGCATTTCAACATTGGATGGTATAAATCGCAGTCCTCTGAGACGTCCAGTACAAGCAACAGTTAATTTAAACAAAAATATTTATCATGGAACCTAGTCTTTGTAGTGCAACATGACGGCAGACATAGATTTTGCAGAGATCCTAAAGTGTGGTTCACATTGCATTTGCGTTTTATAGGAGACAAGGTGATGTGCTTGCACCCGCTATGTTCAGAATGTGCCTTAATCATATGACCAGCGAAATTAAACCAATTACTGTAGGGGTACCAAATATTAAGATATTTCTGTTTTACTTTATATGGACGACACTGCACTTATTCGCAAATCAGACAAGAGGACCTACATCCAAATACGATAAAGAAATGGTGCAAGAGCCGAAAAATTAAAGGAAACGCTGGAAAATCCAAATAGTGAATTCAGAGTGGCTGAAAGAAGCCTAGATAAGTGCAGCTGTCCTTATTCATGTTGCGCTGTGTCACGTGCACAGCCCCTCTAATTGTTTAGGTATTGAGCTTTGCTTTGACGTACAACAAGGACATGGACACATTGTACCTTTTATTAGCATTTCATAACATATCAATTAACGCCGTGAATTATCGTTCATGTAAGGAATATTCCACACAAATCTTACAGCCTCGGACCTTGCTTTACAAAGCGTTTCTGCTTCTTTACTAAAGAGGTCTAATAGTTGGCAGCCAAACAGTGACGTACAGAAGGTTTTGAATAATCTATGTCTGATAGAAGGGAATGCTTTTGAAAATTGAGCCATGGAAATATAATTGATTACTGTCAGAAAGACTCATTTGATAACCGAAATGGAAGGTGGCTAAAAAACATTGGACATTTAGCGCGCGGGGGGGGGGGGCGATTGGCGGGAAAGCTCGTGGCCTTCTACGGCGTTTTGCGGCGCTTGCCCTCGAATGGGGTGGAACGGCGCCCACACTTTCATCTATGATGCCGCCTTTGCAAGATTGGGCGGCAGAACCGCCCACCGCCGCAGGTGGCCGCCTACTGCCACTGAAAAAATTGAAGCCGCCCAGAAAGCATTTGTTTGTTTTAGATGTAAGTCATGTGAACTAATGTATGTAGTTGTGGGCATGAAAGGAGCATAAATACAAATATATCTTGGCAGTGAGTTTTCTTATCAATATTATGACTCACTCGACAGTATATGTCCTTGAGAATACTTCTTATTTTTTTTCGTTTTCTGTATTGGTGATATGGTTTTCTTCTGACGTTTCCTGCTTGTGAACAAAGCAGTTATGAAGAATAGCAGCTTCATATGGCTCTCCATTTGATATTGTCTATTTATGCACATTTCTCCTCTTGTTCCTTGTAACATAGACAACGTTTAATTTGACATTGGACACCTTGTCTAAAACAACATTAAGTGCTTTATTGTTATATATATATATATATATATATATATATATATATATATATATATATATACATATATATATATATATATATATATATATGTATATATATATGAGGTTTCAGAAATGTACAAATTAGCAAGTCTGCCCAGATATTATGGGAAGCTATAAATGCCCAGAACATATATATATATATATATATATATATATATATATATATATATATATATATATATATGTATATATATATATATATATATATATATATATATAAATATATATATATAGTTATGCCTTGGGTGGTTTATGGGCAGAATTGTTATCCTCGGACCGTATGGTGGGCAGTTGTTCTGTTTATGGGCAGTTGAACAATGCCCATAAACCATGTTTGCCTTAAATTCATTGCGCTACCTAGGAGGTTTCAGAAATGTACAAATTAGCAAATCTGCCCAGATATTATGGGAAGCTATAAATGCCCAGAAACTGTGGTAATCTATACTTGGTACACACTGCCCATAGTCTGGTTTGAGGAGCACAATTGACCCGCAGACAATGGGCATGACCAACACACCGGTCGTAGGACCTATTCCTTTGTATATATATATATATATATAAATATATATTTATATATATATATATATATATATATATATATATATATATATATATATATATATATATATATATATATATATATATATATATTTATATATATATATATATATATATATATATATATATATATTGTGGGCAATGTATCAATGTATAATTGCCCATAACCCACCCAAGACGGATATATATATATATATATACCAGTGAGCAGAATAAACCATACGGGAGTCTTTAAGTAGTTTATGATAATGAAGGGAAAAGCATTTAAACTTGAGCATACTCCTATATCACAGCCCTAAGATCATGACCACTTGCACCTCAAATAAAAGTTGAATGCTTAGATGATCCTTGGAACTGTTAGATAATTCATTTATAATTCTATAATCATGTATTTTCTGATAAATTTGCGTCTCCCCCCCCCCCCCCATGCATCACAGTGTAACGTAAGGGCAAGTTCCTTGTAGAATCCCACAAAAGCCAACCAGACTCAAGAATCTTTGCATTAGTACAGTGAAAGTCTCTCTTGAGAGACCCCTCCAATGACAGACCTCCCTCACTTGAAGGGCCATTTACTCATACCCCAAGTCCTATTCTGCCAATGTAGTTGTACCTCTAATGAGACACCACCTGTCAAGCAAGACCAATTTTATGAGGGCCCAAGGGGTGTATCAACATATGTATATATATATATATATATATATATATATATATATATATATATATATATATATATATATATATATATGTATGTGTGTGTGTGTGTGTGTGTGTGTGTGTGTGTGTGTGTGTGTGTATGTGCTTGTATGTGCATCATCGACTGGAATTATCACTCCCCTATTGCCCAATAGTGCTTACATTTGTTTATGCCTATCGCTGCCAGATTGTCCAAACGCCGCCGAATGGTGTTCGTAGGGCTGACTAGTCTTGCACGGTAAACCAGGCGTTGATGAGCATAATCATCCCCATCCTGACTTGACTTGCTTGCCCCAGAGCACTAGGGGAGTCCAATAATTTTCATAACTATATCTACTTATTTTGTTTAAACATAATATGCGCACGTATATTTCAGCGTCAACATGGGTCATACGTCAAGTAGTGGGTACTAAAAGTGACTTTGTAACCAGCAACTAAGGACATTGGAATTGGCAGGGGCTGAAATACGCAATGTATAACCGCCGGCGTAGCCGCGGGATGGGGGTCCAAACTACCCTTTCAAATGAACCGTCCCCAAACAACCCTCTTTTGATTTATGCTCGCTTAATTCTGTAAATAATGATGTCAGTAGAGCGAATCATAAGAGCCGGTTGATGCAATTATATGTAAGATTCTTTTTAAGTTCAATGACGCATTGTCATCAGCTATATAGATTGCCTCGAGGGTTTGGGGATGACTTTTAGTTATCTGCGTTCGCTACAATATTAAAGGGCAATATAGGACAAAGGCTGTGGCGCAAGTCACCAAATACACGTAACTGTTTTCTGTTTAGAAGTGATAATGGTTTGCTATACCAATCAATCATCATAAAGAGTTGACCACTATTGCAATAATCGTTGTTTTCCTGAACAGTCGGTATAAAAAGTGAGAGACCAGTATTTTATATAATCATGTCGGTACAAAGAATGAATAGAAATAACATAGTCCACTGTAATTAAACTCTACAAAGGGGCAACGCCTAGAATGTATCTAAATGTATACATGTATAGGAAACTAACTACCACAATTTAGAAAAGACAAAAAAAAGGTACATTTCTCTTCTCCATATCACAGTTACATTTCTAGGCAAATATAGACATTACTCGCCTACATAGTCTTCTTTCCAAGTTATACAGTTTCACACTGTTAAAACTCAAGTGGGATAAAATCCTTCATGATTATCAATACCAGTATTCCCATTCATGTCTGTTGCAAAACACATATCGTGCCTTGTGGGATCTGTTCATAGCTTGACCTGTAGATCCTACCAAGATGAAATCTTAAAATTCTAGGACTTGGTGATCATTTACGCAAACATACATGTATTGACGATTCAGAAATCCGTCTTTCATTTATTCACATACTTATTCTATCTCCTGTCATGTGTCAATTCATTGGCACTACTTTGTTACATATTAGCTGGGTATGGTAATGCGTGATACAAAAATGTCATATCCCACTTAAACAATTGGAGTTGGGCCAACATTGGCCCAATGCTGGGTCATCCATGCCAACGTTGTGCCAATGTTGGGCCAACCTTTAATGCCAGCTGGGATCTGTGATGACATGGAATTTGCATTCTGTCAGTACATGTTCTTCACAGAATAGACCAGTAATGACAGATCCTTGTCTTGCTCAGCAGCTGTTTTGTAATTTCTATGCAAGCGCGCGCGTCAACTGTACTACAAGAACCTAAGCCAATGCATTATTTAGGCAACATACCATAGCACTGAACAGCTTATACAAATTGTGGGCAGGTATCAGCAAATAAGGGAGGTATACATTCCAAGCGAAATTACATACTTCCACCTGTGACCCATTTGGCAGTTCAGTATCTACATTCAGAATAAAGGATTTTTTTTTCAGTGGAGCTGCAAGATTCTTTGGAGAAATCAAGTCTCTAGATAAGATGCATGGACACGCCCTTGCTATTGTAAGCTCTTTCCGAAGTTTTGATCCTACTGATTTAGGTATTGATCAACCTATAATTGCAACGTGAATACAATAGAGAAAATGCTCATATACTTTGCCCTTTTATGTGCATGCGTTATGCAGTCTGAATGACCCCTAGCTGGAATTTGTTGTTTAAACTGATAATTAGCTGACCTTGCTTTACTAGTTATGATTTCATGGGATTTTGATGTTCAGAATAGACCCCTCGGAGTATCATTCTCTCTACCTTCACATTCAACGAGTCAGTTTTGCATGAGTGACCATTGAAGGCCATAAATTCAAGTCATCCCTTCAAATAATTCCTGCAAAAGTAATGTTGAAATATGAAGAATGCGTGCCCTGTGAGTCTGATGTCTTGACAGGGGACCTGTCAAATGTATTGTCAAACATACTGTCTGCGGCATACATCGATCAGGCGATGCATTTAATATCACTGTAACAAAAAATTAAAATAATCAATCACAACATATGTCAGTTACAGTTTAAAACAGGAGTGAAGCGTAATCATGCAAGAACATCTTGCTGGTCAAGTGAGAACTGAACTGTAAATGTGAACGGTGTGGTAAATGACTCGAATAACTCTACTCCAAACTTTGATATCTGAAAGTCGGATTAGATAAAATATATCGCAGGGTAATTCAGGTATGTGGGGATATAAACGATTCATCACAACATAATTCAACATATCAGCTTTGTATGCAAACTATTTCGGGAACAAATACTCGGCAGTGTTTCAGCCAATAAGTGAGGAAATAAAGACATAAAAAGTAAGTAGCGAAATATGAATGAACATAATGAATAAAAATATAATATATGAATAATGAAAATTCAAATGCGAATACCTAAAATACATAACTGAGTCACAAATCAATATTTAGATATATCTATATAGAATGATTAAATAAACAAAGCAGTTGATTTGCAAAGGAAATTAAAGAAGAAAAATAGTCGAAATAAATGTACTCTGTAGTGTGTAAGCTAACACTCAAACATCTTTCTGTCAGTTCAATTACATTGATTTTATATTCTAATGAAAGTGATCATCATAAATTTAGAAAACATAAAGACGCAGACGTTAATACCGACATTAAATAAATAAAAAACGGAGGAGAGATAGTAGAGCAGGTAAAATTTCAAAAAGGCTAATTTTCAGTTTTCGTTCAACCGGGAAAATACCCGGCTCGATTTGGTATCAATCAAAAGATAGAAACCTGAAGTTAAACGGTAGGTTGGGTGTATTATCAATTTTATGGTCAATTTTTATTTATATCGGTTACCATGGCAACGGAATTAAGTTTTCTAAAAGTAAAGCGAAGAACACCTTATAAACCATAACGTTATGCACATACAAGGTACCACCTCACAACTTTAAATCAGCATGCCTACTATACAGGCGTTTCATGAGAAACCATTTTGAAATAGTAAGTGTCAACAGTTGGTTGCCATGGCAACGGAATGTTTATAAAGATCACCTAAAATTGTAATCAAACATTATAAACTTGTCTATAGCTTTAAACATTAGGAATAAATTTCATCAAATGTGGCGTTAAAATGTAGACTCGCCACTAAAATTGAGGTAAAGTGAGTGAAATATGAGTGTTTTATGGTCACTTAGCAATGTTCTGTTAGATGTTAAGATTACTCAAAATGAGCAGATTTTTGTTGATATTGGTCATGCATTATCAATGTGTTGCACGCGGCTGAGAAAAGATACATGTGATAATAGTTACAGTAGATCTTTTTTTGACTTAGAAATGTCCAGCTAAATTTGTTATCAATCAAAATATAATAACTTGAAGTTTAAAATAAGGTAGGGTGTACCATCAATTTCATTGAAAAAATGTGTTTATATCGGTTACCATGGCAACGGATTAAAATTTTTGTGTCATCAGGGCAATCCCACTGTTGTAGCTTCGCAAGTATCAAAGTTATCACTTAACGTTTTTAAATAAAATATGCCTGATATGAAGACATTTCACAAACTATCAATTTGTGGATTTGCAATCAGATTTTTTAACAATCGGTTACCATGGCAACAGACAGAATACCAATTTTGCAAAGCAAAATCATACACTGCACTATAAGTTTGTTTCCAGTATAAAAGATATGATTTAATGTCAATCATCAGACTTAACATTTAAACATAAATGGTGGTTTTCTAGCACTGAAAGTTGGATCAAATAATTTAATTCAGTAATTCTGTATTTGATAAATGTATTAATTTGAAAACAAAAGTTGCCTAACAACCCTGGAAGGCATCTTTCATACTGCTGTAATTCCATCTTTGTCCCTGTGTACTAGACAAAAGTAAGGTCTGTACCATGTTTTTCTGTAGATACACTTTTCAATCAATTGTCCCAATGTAAAAATCAATTTGTATCCACTTTAAATCTAAGTCACAGCTCGTTGCCACGACAACCAATTATTAATAAGGAAAACATACATTTTATTGCAATGAACAGCAAAAGTAGAATTATAGATGTATATAAGTGATTCTTATTAAAGCATATACATAACAGTATTCCTATTCTTCAGCATCACTCGTTTCTTATTAAAATACGAACCACTGAGTTATGATGTTACCAGGGCATAGATGCCTAAATGTGAATTATTCTGGTTGTTTGCATGGCGACACAGGCCATGTAACGCAATATTTGTCCATGCAGTAGTTAATATGTAAGAATCATCTGTTTGTATGCATGTGAACAGATATATCAGGTATTTCAAATTGTTTGGGAAAAATATAGTCGTATGGTACACAGTAGAAGTCTTTATGGGTTGGTCAAAATGTATAATTTTTGTTGCCATTTGGTTACCATGATAAGGCTACTGCGGAATGTTTGTCATGGAATATTTATTTATCAGTCTATACAACCAAATAAAGTGATCTTTAATGGCACCAAACTGATGTATGCAAATGTACAGATATCATAAAACATTATGTTGATAGAGAGTTCAAACCATTTGCCACAGAAACTGCTATCCTCACATAAAGCTTTTGGGAAGACAGAATTACAAAAAGAATGTATCCCACACATTTTTTCGTCAAAACAAAAATTATGTAAGCCCCATGCTATATTCTAAGAGTTATGAAGTGGGTCGAGAAGAGTGGGTCAAAATTGAGGTACATTGTCGCCCTGAAGTGTATCTTCCAGGAAAAGCATGCATGAAATACTAAGAATTGTTCCTTCAAATCACCAGTGACATTGCGAAGGGCCACTCAGAACAGCAAGTGTTTACAGGAGCAGTGAAGGCATTTGCTTTCTTACCATTCCTAGCCCATGCACGACAGTTTACAAACAGTGCTTTCTAGAAGAACGTTTCGTGCAAATGATTCACAAGCAGGGTCAACTTAGCAACTGCCTCATGGCCTGAAAGAAAGCTAACAAATGGACTGTACTATACAAACGATCATGAACAGCAATTAGAATACAGGGAATGGTTTGTGAAACGCAGTCAATTTTTAAACTATCTAAATAATGGTTGGAATGGATGGTACAATTTACATTCTTTGAACTAAGGCAAATTCACAGTGCCACACACAAATCTGATGGGTTCTGTGAAGCGAGTGAAAGAGCTTGTGAATTTCACTGTTATATGTATCATGGATGCACAGTGTATTACATAGAAAAGGAGAGTCAACGAAACACCCCCTTACCAGTCAGTCTATAGAAGAACAGTACACCTTGACCATAACAAGGTGAGCTTATTTAGAGTCTGCCGAGTGCAACTATGTGTGTGCCTGGAAGAACAATAATATAATAAGGAAAAGGTGATCCATATTCATGTATTACAAACCCAATAATGACAGCAAAGAGATTCCAGATTTGCCACAGCATCAATATTTATCTCCCAATACCAATGTGAAGAAACAAATTTCACTCCTGACTTGAGACAGGCAGTCACCCATAAAAGGCAACTGGTGGTTTTAAACCTGTCCTCGTAACCTTTGAAATATTCTTCATTTACTACAGACTAGAGTATTTTCAAAATGTATAGGCCTAACTACCCAAAACATAAATTTCATTACTTCTGCCAAAAATAAAAAGAGACTTAGTGGGCCAATGACTTTTTAGTTCTCCTGACTTGTCAGTCAGCTAAGTTTACAGCAAAAGAGTAAAGCAGGCCTACATAGTTTTTGTGATACTTATGAATCTGGAACACTATAAAACATTTGTGGACACAATTGATTTACAGAGTAGACTGAATCCTATAGACGGCCTTACTGGGTTGCACAAACGCAACGAAAAAAAAAATAAAATAAAAAAGTCAAACAAGATGCAATTTTCCATAAAGCTGATATGTGCAGTTTTTGTGCGCCTGTTGTTTGAAGGTGAGGCCATCCAGAAAAAATCTCAAGCAACTTTTTCCTACACTATAGGGCTATCTTGGTATTGCAAAAGTGATGATACTGGCTCCATGCTATTTGTACCATCCCGACGTATTCTACAAACTGGGAGGTAAAATAAAATTTCGCATTACAGAACATGTGCTGACAACGATTTGGGACACCCATGCATGTGCTCCTATGAGCAGAGAGCCATGTCGGGAATATAGTCCAGTGCACAACAAAGAACAGCAATATTAGCTTTCCAAAATCTATAAAGTCTATTATTTTCAAGAAAGGGTGCAGTACAATCCCACCACTACAGAAGGTGATTTATTCACACGATAGGCCATATTTTTCTGAAATTGAAACAATAAGCTCTTGGATACCCAGACTGGTATCAATCGAAAGAAGACAAGTTACTGGATATTAACAATTACTAAGCCAAGGGAAGCGCAATTAAATCCAGATCAAAAAGAGAAACATCGGGGACTGTAAAGCCTTAGTCAGCCGTCTCTTAACAGCTGCTGTGGTAAATATGCACAGGTCACAGGAAATGCCCAGACGCTATTCATTCACGGCTCCAGCATGATGACTTCTGCAGGCTTTCGACAGACATGAAATAAATCCGATGGTACATCAAGCACATTTTGTCTCAGAAATCATGCTTAGCAACATATCTTGGTAACATTTACCATCTGTTGGACAATATTGCCAATATACTCTTCTCTGGAAAAGCTGAATACAAATGTACTTCATTTTGACACAGACTCCGTCATTCATATCAGTCGACCTGAGGAATATACGTCCCTGTTACGAGATTTCTTACGGGACTTGTCTAATGAGCTAAATCTGGGTGAATTTGTTGTAAAACTTTTCTGGTTCTTAAAATTATGCTTACCTTGCGACAAAGACATATTAATGTGCATGGGCTTACATCGCACTATATGAACAACTTTAAAGCCATTACAGATTTAGTGTGAGGACAGAGATGTGAACCTATCATTATTACAAATCTTAGCAAAATATGCCGTGGCACTCTCAAATGTAAATTGTACAATAGAATCGAGGATAGAAAATACCTGATATTATATACCAAACGTTGCATGTGAACAATAATGACACAGTCGTATGGGTATTAATTCCAGCACACACACAGACTTTTAACGGGCATGTATTTCACATCTCAATGTTGGGTTATGATGTGTTGTAAGCAAGTAATGCATACAGTTTAAGTGTAAAACTTACATGGATTTCGATTGACTTTATTTAGTTGTGCGTTGTGAAAGATTAAATGCATAGTTTTTATACTTGTACATAGATAAAAGTAATTAAGTATTATTTTTAAAATTATAGACATAAAATGATGAATAATACCAAGATGGGGAATGCTTTTCTGTATCAAAATGTAAAAGGAAATAAATTTTAGTATATTACTTGTGTTGCAGTTTTCTAATGTGTGTAGTATGGAAGTCATGTAGAATGCGCATTTAGAATATGCAACAGGAATAAATAAGTTGTTAATATATATATATATATATATATATGTCCCGCCACAACCCTTTCTTTGGGAGCCGTCTGTGATATCTGGCATTAATAGGACACTTTCAAGCAGCCACATGGCAAACTGGGAGCAACCAGGAACTTTGCTGGCTGCCATAGGGCAAATTTAAGACCCCTCGGCATTTCCTGACTACCATTGGGCGTATTTGGCAGCCATCTACCATTTTCTGAGTATAGTATTTATACTGTAAAAATATATTCAAATCATGACAGGAAGCATTAAAGACTGTCACATTTGTCAGGCAAAGAGTTGACCAAACTACCAAAGGTAGGACAAGTTAAACTACAAACATGCATTACTATATTTAACAAAGGAAGAACAGCAGATGTATTTCATCCCAGGGCGTGGTACGTGAGGTTCTTATTTATCCGATCATCTGCTACAAACGCATAAGTTAAATCGGCAGAGGGAAAAATGTGGATTTCTGATATGAATATAAAGAAGTGCACCTGCAGACCCTGTCACATGGATCTGACACAATATCCAAGGTGGAAAATACAAAGTGTGTCACATTACTGATCCCGCAGCACTATCATCGTTTGTAGTTGTACATGCAGTGGAAAGACTTATAAACTACTGCAGAACATGTCTGGTACCATTAATCTCTAACCCCCACTCATAATTTTGTACATCCCCCCCCCACACACACACTTCTGGATTGTTATGGTACTTGGCGACCTTTGTTCGAAGAACGTGAAAACAAGTTACATCATGTAACAATGCATCGTCAAGAGGACCTAAATGCTTTCACGGTAAACATAATGATCATATTGGATGGTTTAATGACGCAGGTGGTACGCAATCTGGAGATGGCACTACTTTTTACTCGAGGTTGTCACCATTACCATCTAAACTTCACCTTGATTACCCAAAATCTGTTCCTGTAAGGCAAAGGGCCTTGCTCTATTTGTTTTAATACTCTGTGCAATCTGCTAATACAAAACATGAGAGATGCAACCCATGTATTTCTACATTGGTAAACAGAGTGTTTCCAGGCAAGGCCTTCATGTTGGTTGAAGTCTACAAAGATTGTATGAATGAGGATTATGGGTATCTCATTTTGTATGTTTCTGCAATCTCTAAACACAAATATTGAGTGAGAACACACTGTTTCTTAAGGACGATCCTGTCATGTACATATGAAACTCGTAAGCAGAGGACAAAACTTCAAACTAAAAAAAACCACAAACATTGAAGAGGAGCGAATTAATAAAAAGAATTCCGACCTTGTAAGATTGGTGTCAAGGACAACATCAAACCCACAGAGACCAGCTTTACTTAAAACAATTACTTAATACCAGCTAAAAGCCTTCGAAAATGTAGCCTTTTTTGCAAGAGCAATTCTTCATTTCACCCCACTTTATAAGAGAAAGTTGAAAAGACATCAAGTTACCATTCTGACCATTGCTAACAAGAAATCCAGTGTAAAGGAGGAGAAAGCAAGCCTTGGCAGCAAAGGTTGTTGCCTTATTTTTAAAAGCTGGGGCTCCCATTTTTCACCTAGTGCTAAAGTCAATCAAGCTGGATATTGATATTTGAAACAGCAGACACCACAAAATAAAGATCCAACATCCAAGGTGATGCTAATCATTGCGAAAGAACCAGAAAATGATGATGTTGTAAATGTAGATAAAGTGGTTAGAGCTATATCCCAAAATGTACAGAGAAGAATACGTACACTGTTGTCTCATATTACCCTTGGCGACAGACTGACACAGAGCACATTGATACGGAGGGATTTGGAATGAAGGACAGACCATAAATGGTTCTCATATTACAAACATGGTGAAAGACTCCACGTACAAATGCAAATATTTCAATCCCGCACGATAGCATATAGTTTATGCTGCTTTAAAAGACATACCTGAAAAAAGTGATTTGGCATACGGAGGGAATGGATATTTCCCTGGCTTAAAAGACACCCCTGGGAGAAGGGAACTGCATGCTGAAAAGAGGAATGTTTCAGCCAAGTGGTTCGACATTTGATATATTGAAATGAATCAATGGTTTTATTTACAACAAAGATGAGGCCACGATAGGCTGTGCCAGATAAAAAAAAAAGTTTTGTTGCTTTGCTAGAACACACACACACAATATATATATACATATATATATATATATATATATAATATATATATATATATATATATATATATATATATATATATATATATATATATATATATATATATATATATATTGTATTTGTGTCTTTTTGCCCAGAACCACTTTCTAGTAGTCAATATCCTATTCCGCAGTTCGAACTCTTTACTCTCCATAAGCTAACCTGTCCCTGTCTAACCTGTATATATACTGAATTACTATTGTCTATATTGCACACGTTCCTCTGTAAAATTTTGACATAGGCTGTATCAGCCCAAATAAATTAAAGGGTCTTCAGCGGGTAACTACTCGACATGTTTCGGAGCCTTTTACCCGTACATGTCTCTCTGAGTAGCGGCTCCTTGCTTAAGCTAAATATTCAGCAAAGACAACCCACATAATAATGAATAAATGTGAACATGGCAATTGATGAATTAGCTAAATATGTGAAGTTTTGCTTGTAAATGCAGAGCTTATTATGAAAGTAGAATACCTGTCAAACAAACCATAATTACCAAATTTTCATAGTACATGTTCAGATAAGAACAATTTGACTTACCCCTGAACCAAAATGTACCCTTTCTAGCTGGACAGCTTTTCCTAGTTAAACCATCCGCCAATGTTTAACTGAAGTGGAAACAAGCCGGGGCATTATATTCAGTCCCAGTGATTGTAAAATAAACAGTTGCAGCTAGACCACCTGTACAAACCAAGGAAAATCCTAACAAGGACTGCAACAATGTACATCCTGTACCAGAGATATAAAACAAACTCCATGATGACACCTACTCCTAAAACAATTAAGCTCTATTTAACTGCCAACCCTGAGTCAATGTGTCAACTTAATGTGTCAGGTTTGTGACACTTGAGAAAATACTGTCAATTTTGAGTAATTTTTTAATAGTTAGTAAATGTGCATTTAGGCATGTCAGAAAAGAATGGAAGTCATTAGCATTTATGCCAAAAACATGCTATCAAAACATTTTTTCTTAACAGGATTTTAAGTACAATTAGGCAAACATGCAACTGTCGTAGGCCGCTTCTTGCTACCTGTAGCCCCTGGGGGTTTACCTAACAGAAAACATGTAAGCCTAAAATGTCTGATAGTGAATATTAAAACAGGAAGATGCCAAAAGATAAAGTTAAGTAGCAAAACAGACAAGTCTAAAAACTGTAGATTATTGCGGCCAAACTTTCTAATAATCTTTGGATGTTAACAGTAGAATTATAGGGTAAGTCAGAAAAGAATGAAAGTCTTTTGTATTTATGTCAAAAGAATGTAATGAAAATATTAACCAGATATCAAGTACAATTAGGCAAGCTTGTAATTGTCGTAGGCCTCTTCTTGCTACCTGTAGCCCCTGGGGGTTTACCTAACAGAAAACAAGCAAGCCTAAAATGTCCGAAAGGTGAACGTTTAAACATAATGGTGTCAAAAGATGAAATTAAGTAGCAAAACAGGCAAGTCTAAAATCTCTAAAATTATTGAAGCCAAACTTTCTAACCATCTCGGGATATTTACAGCAAAATTTGTAGAAATATTTGATCAAAAGTATACCTTTGAATCCTCTTGACTCAAGTTTATTGTAAATAAATTTGGTTCTTGATGCAAAGTCCTGAAATTTAGAACAAATACGACCAAATCTCAAAATTTGTGACAAAAATGTATTATATCCAATAGTATCGGAAATATTACTGTCCGGGAAAGGATAATTAACTACTTCAAAGTTAAACTCATCTATTTTGTGATAGACTTAAATACAAAACCTGTCCTTAGTGACCTGAATATCCAAGTCCAAAAACACATCTCTGAAACCATCTGAATTGTTACCCTCCAAAGGGATATCTTTTGGGTAAATTTCTTTAGCAATTTCACTGAAATTTTGTACATTTACACAAGCAATGTCATCAATATATCTTGCGTTGTGTGAGAATTTTGTAGCCATTTGAAAGTCCTTTTTAATCAATTTATTCATATACTTAAATTCAAGCCAGGTTAAATATAAATCTGCCAGTAAAGGGGAGCAGTTGCTACCCATTGGAATGCCTTTTATTTGTTGAAAAACCAGTGGTTCGCATTGAACAAAAGTATTATCCAAGAGAAATTTTATAGCATCTATCAAAGTTTCAACAGTGCAAGATTTAACGTTACTTTTTTATTTTTTTTGTGTGACCAGTATGCTTTCTTTGTATATGAATTCATATTTATGTATGGTTTACCATTATGTTTAAATATTTTGCTGATTAATTCTGAAAGTGAACTTTTGACTTCATCTTTGGGTAGATTTGTGTACAGTGTAGAAAAATCAAAACATTTGATATTTTTTTGCCTTTACATCTTTGATTTGAGATACAAACTCGGAAGAATTGTCAATACTCCAAAAACAATTTATTTCACAGTTTCTAGAAATTGCATTACAGTATTTACGAAAATGATTTCTAATTGCAGTCAAACACAATGTAACTTCTTTTGATAATTGCTTTGTAGTACATTTTGAAGCACCAGCTAAGAATCTAGATTTAAAAGGGTTTTTATGTAATTTGGGTATCCAGAACAAAAGTGGAATAGAGGAGTCCTCTTCAGAAATTTTGATATTAAAATTTCTTTTCATCTCATCTTTATGTGCATCAATCAGATAATTAATGGATTGTTTGTGTAATTTATAAACGTCATTTCCTCTTATGTCTGAAATATTGTTTATACCAAGTTCCTTTTTCAAAACATCCAGATAATATTTTTTGCAGATGATCCCAAAATTGTTACCTGCCTTATCTATGTTAGTGACTACAAATCTATCTTGTAATTCTTTGACTGCTTTAGAAACTTTAGGCTGTTTTAGATTAACCGTATTGAAATTCTTAATGTGGGATTTGTAACGATAAATTCTTTTTCTAAAGACTCTTTTCAAGTTTGATAACCATCCTTCAAATTTCTGAAATTCCATTTTTTCTTTCTTTGCCCATTTCCTACAGTAGGAGTCGAGTGCATCACATGTATCCTGAAAAATACTGTCAATATTCAACTTGGGACATATCCGAAATTTTGTACCTTTTTTCATTATTTCTTTTAAACCTGAATTTTGTATTATATCCAAGTTACCTGTAAATACATGTTTGTGGTGTGCATCAACAAAATTAGAATATTTACTATTAGACATACAGTCACAATTTTGATTTGCTGCGATATCCTCAAGAGTAATATATATATATATATATATATATATATATATATATATATATATATATATATATATATATATATATATAAACAGCAATCCTTTGATGTTTCCAATCTTTTTATTTCCCCATCCTTCCTGGGAAATTATCAGGGTCAGAGAGCATCCCTGTTGTTTCTTACAATCATTTCAAGTAAACCTCAAACACACTATCTGCATATAGCATTTACTTGAGTGTGTGACAATATCATCGGCTGTTACATGTTTGTTATAAAAAAACTTGTGTCTATTCATCCTCACATCAATTTTTTTTTTTTTTTTTTTTTTGTGAATGCAGTCTCCTCATTTATGCAATGTTTATTTGATTGCAAAGTTTTAAGGTTAAACAGTTGCACTTTTTTTTTCATAGTACCGCCTTGGCATTGGAATGAAAAGTAAAAGATGCAATAACAACTGCACATCTGGGATCCAAAACCTTAAGAACGGTTGGTTTATAAATGAAGTCTGGTCCATTCATCTGTAGACACTCATGAAACCTTTGCAGTCCTGGTGGTTTTCCTGCAGAGGCAAAATTCTTACATGGATCATCTGGTGGAAAGTATAAAAACACCTGCATTTTCCTTGGTTGCCATTGGTTCCATGTTCACAATTTATACTCTTTGTCGGTAGGCATCAGTTCAGGTATGCAGTCAGCAGGAAAACGCCTTGTAGTTAGTCTCATATTGACTTGTATTAGTAAGAATGCCTGCAAGTGCTGTGTAGCTATTGCATTGTGAGGAGTTGTGACTTGTTAATCTGTTCAGTGGATGGAAATTTGGTATACACAATATCTGTCACTGATTCAGGTGAAGCATCAGAAAAAGTCCCAGGTGGGAGCTACCCCTCTTGGTCCCAGCTAGGTAATTTTGATGATGCTGATAATGGAGTTCAAATAAGTGCTAAGAATATCCATCTGCACTGTTACACCGATCTATATTGTTGGATGTTTTAGACTGGTAAGTTGCAGGGCCACGTATTAATGACATGTATGCATCCCTGTGACTGTTGGCTTGAAAATCAAGCTGTGAAGGTCTCACAGGAAGACTTTGTCAATCCACAACAAAAGCAGCAAAGTCACATTTATAGTGCTTAAAATTGAAAGGATTAGCAGCATAGCTTCTACTGCAAGCAGATCAGGCTAATCCCACCAATGCTTGTGCTCAACTGCCCTTGAACTTATCTTCTACCGTCAATCGATGTTGACCATGGTAGACACATAGGGGACAATGAACGTGTTGATGTTAGATTAGTTGATGGTGTAATTATCAGGAGATGATCTCTGATGATACCTGAAGAGACTGCCAACAAGCAGACTTTCAGTGCATTGTCGGTCATTTCTGATACATAAGTAGGCAATGGATTGGCAGTGATCAAAACATGGTTCTGGCTTGGAATATAGATTAACCCTTAAAGTGCTAATCACTGCTGTTGTAGTTCTCACATTGCCGTTAAACATATTATGGTGAAATAATTCAATTTCCTCATGAAGATACCTTTCATTCAAATACCAGCAAGCCTAGTGTTAGGCAAAAGGTAGTCTTAGTCAGCAGCATTCCTGGGGATACTTTGCGCATAATGCGTGCACATGTCCCAAGGAAAGATGTTGATTCAATCATAAATCAGCACTTTAAGGGTTCATTTCTACTGGAACACCATCCAAAATGAGATTATCATCGTTGCATAAGGATTTCTCCTTCCATGTCAATAATTTTACACTCTGTGTTAGGCCAAAGTTGGTGCCCATAAAGGAGTAATTAGCATCACCAAGTAACAAACCTGTATCTTTATAAAACAATTAAGTTTGTTGGTGATTGTTTTCTGCCTCATAGCCATTGTTGAGAAGTGTATCCAAGTAGGCTTTGCAGGGATAGTGTGTCCTAACAGAGGCGTTAAGGACTAACTATTAAAGGCTGACCTCTACTTGAGGACATATCTGACCCAGCAAATTATTGATGAGGCCAACTTTGGCTTCAGCAGGTGGGTTGACCTCTGAAGCAGATGGAAGGCTTGATCCATCAAGTTACATTGTTTCTCCATATTGATATTGGTAGATGCATTTTGCATCTCTATAATTTGCCATGTTAAACTTGGCTCTCATTGTTGGGTTGATATTTGTAAAATGGATGCCGTGCTTTTCTGAACTTTTCATAGCAGAGTCACAGACTAGACACTCAGACAAAACTCGTCCCCTGCTGATCATAAATGTGTTCAAACATTGATTAAATGATGTAAAGTGGTGTTGTAATCGTGACCTTTTTGAGTGATAATGCATGTGCATGTTTCTCTCTGTTTAATTACAATCCTGCTTTCAATTGCGTCCCCCAAGGCAAGTAAGCAGCCCACGTCTCCATACCTAGGTTTATTAAATATAACAAATGGTAAAAAAGAAAATTCTTGATTTAGAAGTGTATTCACATGTCTGATACTCTCAATGGCTAAGACGCATCACATTTTCTTCAACTAGAGGAAACCAGGCATGCAAACGTCACAATTTGAAACAATTGAAACCAGTTTTTTTGAGAAATTTTATCAATATCATTACAGAATGATTCATAACACTAAATTCGAGAACCCTGAAGAAACATCAATCAGCCAAAGCACTGGATATTACTACGCTAACGCGGCAAAGATGTTGCTTTTAAGTTTTCGTGTCTCGTTGACTGCTAAAAGGATTAGCACTTCATCATTTGTCCAGTCTGAATAGAATGTCCCCGCTACAAGAAACATACCATATCCATAAAATTTGAATTTGAGAAGGAAATGTTGGGCTTTAATACCCTTTATGAAAAAGTGAATTCGTTCTTAGTTCGCAGTCTTTGCTTCCAAAGTAATATATATATAGATGCCTGATAAAATATATTTAAATAAATTCTGTTACAGTATCCCCATGTTGTCTCTCAGTTTGGATTTAGTTTCAAAGATTTCAAAGTGGCCTGTTTCCTTCAAAATTTTGATGTACATACCACATTACTTTAGTTATCACTATGTGTGCTAACAAAATCTGAGATAAGATTTTTCAGTCAAAGGACCTGGCAATAACCTCAGACGAGATGCCACTTTGGTGTTTACTTAGCCTGACCAATTGTCTCAGTTCAGTCCTATACTCTATGCCCTGGATGTGAATCTGTAACAGTGAGTGTACTTAATTTTCTAAAATTAATACACGTCCTGTATGTCAAATTTGGCAGAAGTGCAAGTATCGCGGGGCTACGCCATGGTGCTTGCTCTCTTTAATCAGATCATTGTCCAAAAAGGTGCTGTATTTCCATCTTTAAAACTGCTACTCTTAAAGGTTTAACCTGTAAGTTTGCTGCTTCACTGACACTGTGCTCTCGTTGAATATTATCTAATGTTCTAATAGTGTAGTTTTACCAGGAGTATCAAAAACTAATACTGATTGAATGACAGTTTTCATAAATATGATTACACAACATTCCTTGTCCCAAAAAGAAGTTTACACATATGATAATATAACAACAGCTTATGTAAATATCAGAAAATATTGATATCCACATAAATATATGTATATGTACATATATATATATATATATATATATATATATATATATATATATATATATATATATATATATATATATATACATATATGTATTTATTCTCATAGAGTAATTAAAGTTGTCTTAGCTACTTAGGTTAAGGCAGACACCTACAATTGAATGCCAGACATAGAACTGGGGCAATTACTCAAAGTTCAGGTGTAGAATTAGTGGTTCTATTAGACGACCACAAGTAGCGTATCCTTTTGGGTGTATCATCACTGTCCACTTTCCAATTTAAGTTCCATGAAAGATGTCTGTAGACTAGAGTGGTAACAAGTGTGCCCTGCCATATCAGTTGTGATTGCCTCTCTTAAGATTCATATTTCAAATTGGGCAGTGTGCTGAAGGACCGCTTGTTGATCCGCCAATTCATTGAAGCTGTATCATCTTCTATTGTCAACCCTTTTTTTGGTGACAATTTTAGTGTACCTTGTACGGCATTTTAAAAACAACAAGGAAGCAACTTTGAACAAAATGTAAAGAGAATACCCACCTTTTGTCCTGAATGAAGAAATGATGACCCCTGTTGGGGGAATATCTGACCTTTAGATCCAATGCTAAGGTGTTCACTCTATGGCATAGAATTGCAACCCTTAACAGTGTCAGACCTTGGTCAGGTATTGCAGCTGAAACTGTGTTTCCTTCTTTCTGAAGTCTCGTTTTCCCATTCTTTAGTTGACACTCAAACTCTTAGATAGTGATTAAGATTCGACTTTTCTTTCTATCATATAGGAAACATGTGTATCTGTCTCTCTCAGCTGTCAAAAGCAATATAGCGGCTTGGATCGAATATATTCCACTGTTTTGTTGAATGCTAAGGCCTTATTTTCCAGATATCATCTTCAGTGGACATAATAGAAAATTAAGCAGGAAAATTTGTTTTGCATTACATCTGTCTCTCTTAACAACAGGCGACTTTCTGTGGCATTGCTTTTGTTAAAAATATGGAACATTTACTTTTATAGACATGACACTCATACAACACTTTAAAAATATCCTTTACAGTCCTAGCCTCTTTCTGATTGTTATATAAATGGTTTAGTATTCTCAAAAAATTATTTCACGAGTATTTGAGACATTTGAATTATGTGATCTGTTAAAATATGGGACAAAATGATCGCACACAGATATGGACACGTTACTGGTACCAGGCATTTTGCAATTCCTGTCAAATGCATGTGTGTGAAAAACCAAATGTACCATTGGCTGGCAGTTGAAGATAACATTTGTAACACTTGTTAAGTTACGGTTCCTTCTTAGCAAGCGTTACCAAATCGAAAAAAATCCAAATAACCGTGCAAGAAACATAGTTTCCAGCTGTACTGATAACTATATTCTCGTTATTTTTACATTTACACAGACAATATGCATGAAAATTTAGGTAAGTTGCATAAAAGCTGGCTACATGCATGTAGTCCTCTTGGTCAGAGCAAAGAAAGACCCTAGAAATGATTGCACATATATTTCATATAAAGGAAAAAGAAAAAACTAAGCAGACCCAAATCTGTAAGCTCAAGTACTTTGAAATCAGTATTTAGTCCTAAAATCAAACATCAAAGTCGTAATTCATACCACTCACTGAAAAACTAAGCAGGTCTTAATCCTTACACGGATTGACAATTCATTTTGTATAAGGAACAAATCTTCTTCATAAAATTAGAAAATTTAAAAGACAGTTTTAGGGTTTATTAGCCCTGATATAAAATCGGGTCATCAGCAGGGAACCAGCACAGGACTTGTTTCAGTCCCGTTAATCCCCGGATAGGTCATTTTGCTCACTGGCAGCCCCATGTTTGTATATGTAATATAAACATCCCAAGATGATGTATTAAGGAATTAAGCCAATATGATGTTCTGTTATTGAAAGGCCTACTTATAAATGTAGCCCACATTATATGAGCCCCATAAATCACAAAAACTTTAACGAAACATAAGTCAACGCCTAATTTGCATGACCAGGCCTATTAAAAATGAATCGTTGAGTTAATCGAGCATAATTATAAGAAATCCCCACACTTACCTAGATAACTTTGAACAGACCCAACTTCATAACAATATGCAGCATATCCAGATTGTTATTTTAGTGGCTCCTTTGCTGACATATGCACGAGCATTCCTTGTTACAATGACTTCCTCATGATTAACACCCTACAGAGTTCTCTTGCTCTTTATCAGTTATTGCATTGACTGGTTTTAGAACAGAAAAAAAACACTGCATATTCCTTCAAGCCACACCCTCAGTGACTACAGGCTTGCACTCTGCATGCTGCTTTTACATGCACAAATTTCAGTAATATTGTTCTAAAGAGGTCGGGCTTGACCCTAGGCATAAAGAACAGTCAGGCACTGCTGAAACATGATATACCACGAGACCAATTATTAGCAACTAGACAGACTTGTTAAGGGCAAAAAGAGGTGATCACTGTATATTATAGTACAAAGGTCCCACTTGGCACAAGTCTTCCTAGGGACCAAATAAAAAACATTATCCAAAGACACACTCTGTTTCTTTGCTCAAAGTCATCTAATTAGCATTAATTAAAAAAATTAGTGCCTAACTCAGCAACCGATCACCACAAATACATGTGTGAACAGTTGCAACTAACCAATTTAACAGTAAGGAATGTATTTCTATGGTCATTTGGATACTTAGCTGCCATTTTGACCTTCAAAATTCGAGATGGTCGCTGGTTACCATCTTTTCTTCACGGATTTTGCGTAACTTTAGAACCGTTTGAGCCAGAGCTATGTGTAATACACCAATTTATACTATTTGGGCGAGGGAGGACATTTTCAGCACTGCATTTGGGATTGGCAAGGATTCAAAATGAAAGGTGAAGCAACATCTGCATTGCTTTGAAGTTATGGAAATTGGTGGTTTGTAACCCACCCTGATGTGTGCTCTTCGTGTTAACTGATGTCAGAGCTAAGACCTGTTATGTCCCATTATCACACATCATTTATAATTCTCATATCTGAATGAATACCGTTAAATTGCCTCAATTAGCATAAGTTATCCTAATTAGTGTCAAAAAGAAACACATTCTGACATTGAGCATGAAACGTATGATTCATTTGGAGTGGCTAGTTTGAGGGTGTAAAATGCATTGGACATTTATATCCACAAACAAGGTGGTAGCTGACACCCTATGAATTTAGATATGTTAGTGTTCCTTAACATGTGCCCTTAGCGGCAACCTCCGATTTAGTTGGGATGGAAACAAGGCGCCCTTGATACTGCCCCAGTACCAGTTAATATCACACTCCCAAACCATCTCCACGGATTTACCCCAACTGGCAATCTGTAGTTGATTCTTCAAATGTAAACCCCCATGTAGATGTTGCACAAATAGGCAACCATATATAACACTGAATAGTATAGAAAAACAAGACCCACATTCATAAATTTAAAACCCAACAATGACAGCAAAGAGATTCTAGAATTACCAAAGCATCAACATTCATCTTCCTATACCAATGTGAAGAAGCAAATTTCACTCCTGACTGGAGACAGGCAGTCACCCACGAAAGACAACTGGTGGTTCAAACCTGTTCTCTCAACCCTTGAAATATTCTTCACTTATACAGACTACAGTGTTTCGAAAATATATAAGTATAACCACTGAAAACCCAAATTATATCAATTCTGCCAAAAATAAAGAGACCTGGTAGGCCTGTTACTTTTTGGTTCTCCTGATTAGTCAGTCAGCCGAAGTACAACAAAAGAAGAAAGTAGGCCTACATCGTTTTTGTGATATTTATGAATCTGCAACATAATAAAGACAGTCTACCTACATTATAACTACGAGTCGGAGATCACAGCCCACATCACAACATAGCCAATGAAGTATTTATTAAATAGTATAGAAAAAGATGACCCATATTCATAAATTTCAAACCCAACAATGAGAGCAAAGAGATTCCAGAGTTACCAAAGCATCAACATTCATCTTCCAATACCAATCTGTTCACACCAAGTAAATAAATATACAAGATTTGATCATGGTCAGAACAGTCAAAGAGCCACACCAGAACCTGGGCAAGTTTCATCTAGTGTTTGCATAACACTGTAAAACACAGTTAGCTTTTGTTTTTGTTTTAACTAAATATATCTGCATTTGTCTCAAACGATGATATCTTACCTTAAATCAGACAACGACTACATGTTGGAAGTATTTGTTAATACTATTTAAAGGCATTTTGATAAAGTAGCCATTTGTGATGATTCTTTTTTCCCGGTGAAGTGCCCTAACAGGCATGGGACGTGAAATGCTGTAACATGACTGTGATGTTATACAAACAGAATATAACTGACCTCAAAATTAAAATGAACTACATTCCCGAATATAAATCAGCACACAATGCCAGTGAAAATTTAGATTTTATTATTTTCCAGTGTATTCACGGGAAAAATACACCTTGTTACTGATTTGTGTTTAATATGATGTTGTGTCACCTGTTCCATGTCCATTTATGATGTTAAGGTAATAGTGTAACATGTGATCATGAATTTATTTCATCTAGCTTTTCTGTGACTTTTAACCCACAAATCACCCCCAATTGCAAATGCAATACCAGAAATAAGTTTTATTAAAATCATACATCCCAGGAGTTCCATGCAGGTTCTATATGAGTAAACTGCAGATTGCCACTATGAACAATTTTTATCACCAATGCAATGCCAGAACTGGGTCTCCCGCTCCCAAATTAGTACAAGCGGCTGCATAATTGTATTTTTGATACATGTTTCTAGCTTATACATGTCTAAAGTAGTGCACTCTGGGCAGCAAAAGTAAAAATAGACTCTGGTTACTCTTTCAACTGACGTTAAGGAAACAAAGTATATTGTTATTATTAGTGGGGCGCAATACCTGACAAGAAGAAAATGTTGCTATCTTGGTTTTTAAGGGTAAAAATGGCTGCCAATTGTCAACATAGTCCCCCAAATGGATTCCTGACCCTGAATTTAGCCAGTTGCGACTTTTCACGCATTCCCATCTGCGCCAAAGCTAATGATCTAGATACTATTTTCTTTCTGGTGCTAATTAGCATAATCAATGCTAATAAGAGGACTGTGAGCACTATTAAGGACGGGTAAGGCATCAAAAATAAATCCCACTATAGTCAATCCTCGCTCAAATTGTAGAATTTGCGTTAGGATAACATAGCATATATGTGTGTAATCGTCATACTCGAAAGAATTTATATGTCCCTTATTTTGGTGTCTGTGGAGTTAATTGTTGAATGAATAATTGAATGTTGACCGCAAAGCATCCACTCCATTAATATCGATATAAGTCACTAAATGTTTGTGATAAAATCATAATTACACTTGCATCTTAATCCTGACATATTGGCAACAAAAAACAATCCTGTGATTTTTTATATTTGGTTTCGTTTTTCCGTTATCCATCCTCAAAGTTTGACGTTTCAATTTTCCCTTTGATTTTCAAGATGTTCATTTTTTTTTCAATTCATGGAAAAAGAACGAAGCAAAATTTATAAAATCGCTGAATCGTTTAAGGAGTTCAGACATTACAAAATCAGGAGCCGTTAACCGCATTAAATTTCGCCGAGCCGTTTTCTTAGAATAACCATTCTTAGGTGGGTATTCTCTTCCTATTATCCTTTCTGAGAAAGCAAGCTACGAAGGCCTTTGATGTTGATCATTTGCCTCTGAAACAATACCATTTGCTCAAGTTGAGCTGATATTTGTACAGAACGTAGTAAACATCGTCCCTTAACATTTGGGGAGGTTGTCAATCAATTCTTGGCCAATCACATGAATAAAAGCCTTTGAAGTGCGGAAAACATTATTCCGCGATCTTTCAAACGGCGACAGAGACAATCTGGTTTCAAAGTGTGACATCATGGAGGCGGCCCTTCGGGCGCGGTGACCTCAAGCCTGGCAACGAAAGTTGTGTTGCCTTGCTTCTGCGGGGCGGCCTGCACGCATGGCTGGTTTGGTACATCCGCCCCCTACCTCTTCATCCCGTTTTTAGGGAGAGTTTTTTTTATCGTATTTACTCCTATCTGTATACTTTATGTAGTTAGCTTGTTAGCCTTGTCTGTACAGTTTACTTAGTTAGCTTGTCATTATTTTGCAGTCATTTTCTCAATGAATTTCATTTCTCTTTCCAACCTGAGTTTTGTAACGCTATTTTGTGTGTTTTCTCCACTGTTCACGTTTATGCTTATTTCGATATGTTTATTTGTATTTTTTATTTTTTCACCCCTTGGTTTCGATAAAATATTATTATGTACGTGATTATTGTTGATTAAAGTGCCAATTTTTTTCCCCGTCTGTCTTTGGTGTGCAGGTGTACTGGGATAATCCATCGTGGCACGGCCTTTGAAGGGACATCGTCTGACGATTCCCGCTCCTCTTGAACATTTAAAGTTTCCCTGTGTTAAAAAAGTTAAAGTGTTAAAACCGTTGATGTATATGCTGTACTTCTTAAGAACTTAAAAGAGAGGTACCTCAGGGATCCATGTTGGACTCAATACTTTTCCAATATATTTATGATTGATGCTTATTTCTCAATTAACCTTAAATTTTGCTGCTCTGCAAATGATACTGTCAAAAGTCACACTGACAATAGTACAGAGGTGTTGTGTTAAAAGACATTGATATTTAGAAAACGTTGTCGTAAACATAGAGGAATAATGAAGAACGAAGGAAGGAAAGAAAGAGAGGAAGGAAGAAATGAGGGTTTCGAAAAACGAAATGTTTGCTGGTGCACGGACATAATTGTACCTGTTCAAACTCCCTGGTCTTTTTTTGGTGTGTACCCACTCCCGCCTTACTTCTTAGGCGTGAACTTCAGTGGATGCACGCACAAAACAACACTTCTGTTTCACGTTTAAACATTGGGCAGTTTATTCAGTGTTTCATCTCAGAGACTTTTTTCAAAAATTTCAATAGGAAGGTATAAGTCGCTCGTCAGTTGGAGATTGCATTTTTTTTATTCCATTTTCGGGTTGGGAGTACAAAGTGTCAAAGTCGTTGCCTCGTTTCAGATTTTTTCTTGTATAAGGGCAGGATTTTTGTTACTCAATATTCTTATGTATCATTTTAACACTCGCGTATGATTCTCGGTTTTTTAAGTAAGATAACATTTTGAGCACCGTAGTACAACACTCATATAAAAGACAATGTATGTAAATGTATATATGTTGTCCTCCATGCCAGAGTGGCACAGTACTACTGTTCCTGCGACATATCATGTGCTGTAAATTCTTAAGTAGATTTATGATAAACAGAGTGAC
Organism: Hermodice carunculata; assembly: GCA_964020975.1. Classification (NCBI taxonomy): domain Eukaryota; kingdom Metazoa; phylum Annelida; class Polychaeta; order Eunicida; family Amphinomidae; genus Hermodice; species Hermodice carunculata. The sequence goes on from OZ026625.1 coordinate 74,487,594, forward strand.
AGACAGACAGACAGAGAGGTATAGATAGATAGATAGATAGATAGATAGATAGATAGATAGATAGATAGATAGATAGATAGATAGATAGATAGATAGATAGATAGATAGATAGATAGGTATACAGATGGATGGATAAATGGATAGATAGATCGATGGATGGATCGATCTATCGATAGACAGACAGACAGGTAGCTAGCTAGCTACATACATAAACAGACAGATACACAGATAGATAGATAGATAGATAGATAGATAGATAGATAGATAGATAGATGGATGGATGGATGGATGGATGGATGGATGGATGGATAGATGGATAGATAGATAGATAGATAGATAGATAGATAGATAGATAGATAGATAGATAGATAGATAGATAGATAGATAGATAGATAGATAGATAGATAGATGTTACTGTGCAAAATTACTACCTGTACCCGGGTGCTGGAATACCGACCCTCCTTTTACGTACCCTTCCTTTTCGCTCTATTAGTGCCGTTGTTTTTTAATGAGTCAACAGGTTTTCGTCGCTGCCCGAAAAAGCTGTTGACCTGGAACTTTAGGCATGCAAGTGTTTCACTCAAAGGTCTTTCACAAGGAACATGAATCTAGTATCATTATTATTATTGAGACCACTTCGTCTTAAGTAGTTTGACGTAGGTCGCAGTAGTCATTGGGATAGTTATATCATCTTGATGGGTCTAGGGAGTTGTTCCGCGTTGAAGCAGTTGGTCGTGTATTTAGGTAGATTCGTGTGAATTCAACCTATATAGAGTTGATTTTGTGCATAATTTTAGGTTGGCTCGATATATCGAACTGGAGAAACTTCATGACATCAACTTCCAGATCGACGCTTCCTCGTGGCCTGTGCCCCCTCCCTCCAAACATCCAGAGAAAAGTGGACCTTTTCTCTATCCTCATAAAGAGCTTAAACTCTTTCACTTCAAATTTTTGACAAAACGTGATGTGCTCTGAATTAACGTAAGTATATAGTACTCATATGCTCTGTAAACCGACCTTTTATTGAAGTACTAGCATAACTACAGTTGAAGGGACCTTACCAATGGGTCCGGTTAACGGGTATTCTAGGCGCATTGACACCGCAGCGCGCAAAGGAAAGCGGTTGACGCTGTTTAAACCCAGACTTAATGTATGACATTTTTTGACTTGGTTCAAAATCCGTCAGCTACTTATCCAGGTATGCATAGCAATTTTACCCAGGATTGGATACTGCTTTGGCAGAATTGTTTGCTGGCAACCATTCAACGAATAAAGTCGAGAAGCTGCTGCATATGGTTCAATGCAGGCCTTGATAACAGATTCACGGACTTTAAAAAATAAACCTCTAAATTAAAAATTTCCGCAATTTGATGTATGTTTGCAATAAACGTCTGATGTGCAATGTAAGTATTATAATTTGTGATGCACAAATTAAGGAGAAATACCTGAAAAATGGTTATTATGTGAAGAGTGGGAGAACATGCAGTTCCTGCTTGCTAAGAAACTAACGAATCACAAACACATCATCAAAGTGACGACTTGCAATGATCCCTGTTGCAACCGTTAATTGTAGAAATCTCAGCACCAGTTTCTCTGAGGAATAAAGGTCAGGAGTCTGTTACATGTTAGAACTTAAACGCGAAATGTAAAATTAGAGAACAACACCATTAGATGCATACCAAGCGACCTTGCTTTCAAACCCACCAACGCACGCAACAGTCGTACGCCAAAGAAAGGAGCTAGATAAGCCAATTGGTATCAAAAGTTGCTTTTATTGAAATAAAATTGAGTGTAACTGTGGGGAAGGTGACATGACTCAGATAGAGGAGTGTAGGTAGATAATTACCCGGTGTCACCATGGATATGACAGGTGTGTCCATATATAAGCATAGCGCTGCCACGGAGCATCATAACACTGTCCACGGGCCACACGTACACCATGCGTACCTGCACTTTGCTTTGCGTCGCGGCCTGTATTCTGCTGCTCGACTCGGCCGTCTTTTCTTTTGGTAAGTGGTCACTTACTAATATATTTGTATTAGGCTATTTTGTTATCGACCACAAAATGTTTTCCGTTTAATGTTGCAATCAACGCTGGTAAGGTGACTTACGTCCAGCTATAAAGCCATTACTTGATAAAGCGACAAAAATAACGGTGAGTTTTTGCAACTGCAACAAAACACAATCGGATGACCCTACCCAAATCAAAATAGGTTACAAATAACTATGCCTCGCAATATTTTTAAACTCTTATTTTCTCGAATGAAGGCCTACTTAAACAAGAGTGTGTGAAGCCCGTAACATTATTCTACTTTTTATTCATATGGCTTCTGCAACATACAATATATGTGCATGCATAGGTATAAGAATGTACAAAAGGATAAATATACGAATGCAAACTGAAAAGTAATCCTAAAGTTACAAACCAGCAACGAACAAAGTACTGCAAACAGATAGATAGATAGATAGATAGATAGATAGATAGATAGATAGATAGATAGATAGATAGATAGATCCGCAGACAGGCAGACATTCGGACAGACGGAGGGACAGACAGACAGACCTACAGATGAATAGATGGATAGACAGATGGGCCGATCGACTGCCATACAGATAGATAGATAGATAGATAGATAGATAGATAGATAGATAGATAGATAGATAGATAGATAGATAGATCCGCAGACAGGCAGACATTCGGACAGACGGAGGGACAGACAGACATATAGATAAATAGATGGACAGACAGATGGGCCGATCGACTGCCAGACAGACAGATAGATAGATAGATAGATAGATAGATAGATAGATAGATAGATAGATAGATAGATAGATAGATAGATAGATAGATAGATGTTACTGTGCAAAATTATTACCTGTACCAGGGTGCTGGAATACCGACCCTCCTTTTCCGTACCCTTCCTTTTCGCTGTTTTAGGCAGACAGGCAGACATTAGGACAGACGGAAGGACAGACAGACATATATATATATATATATATATATATATGGATACACAGATGGGCCGATCGACTTACAGACAGACAGACAGACATATAGACAGACAGATAGATAGACAGACATAGATAGATAGATAGATGATAGATAGATAGATAGATAGATAGATAGATAGATAGATAGATAGATAGATAGATAGATAGATAGATAGATAGATAGATAGATAGATAGATAGATAGATAGATAGATAGATAGATAGATAGATAGATAGATAGATAGATAGATAGATAGATAGATAGATAGATAGATAGATAGATAGATAGATAGATAGATAGATAGATAGATAGAAGCACAGAAGCGCCTCAAGCAACAGGAGAGGCCGCCTATTCTTTCTCTACGCAAGATCATTCAGCGCACCTTCCAACTTTATTACAAAAACCCAACGCAACTGTAAATGCAGTAAACAGATGAACTCGTTCCCGTTCCTTTCTGTTTCTTATGACGCTCCTAAGAAATCAATCCTCAAAACCTATTCTTGGCTGCAACAGCGGTCAAACCAGACACCTCTCAATTGAAATTTAAAAGGTATTTTTCAGCAACAAGGGGCGATGTGAATCTTTCAATACGTAGTTTACTAGTCAATAGAAACTTCCGCCGGATGACAACCACTTCCCCTACCTGACTTTGCTTACAGGACCCCTGCCTATTGTGACACCTTTCGGCCCAAAGTAAATGACATGCAAAATGTCCCGCGATCACTCAAAAAAGTTCAAGCACTGGGCCTGGCAGCAGAGGCAATATTCTCCTTATCAGTAAAGACTCTCCTGACATAAGATATTTCCTTGCCAAAATTGTTCCATAAATGTCAGGTTTTCCTTCACTTTGAAAGGAGTCTAATGTATGTATGTATGTATAATGTATATATATATATATATATATATATATATATACAAATAAGTCAGGACAAACCGTCGATTTTCCTTCTCTCCCGTGTTTCCAAAATCAAGGGACGTTTAATTTACGTCTTTTGTGAATACCTTGTAAGAGTATATATCTCACCCTTTCATTATCTCGGCTCAAAACAAAAACGATTATATAAGCTCCCTAGTTACTTCTATTTTCCGCGATATTTACAATGATCTCAACTTGAGCAAAGAAGCTCGGATAATGTTTTACAAAGCTTTCTGCGACGCCTTAAATAGCATAACCCTGCGTCCTCGGCCCCCTTCCCCGTGCCACCTCTCGTAGAGAGGGCTTGCCAACAGACTCCTTAGTTAATAACGCTTAGAGAAAGGCTGCCTTGCCATTCTCTGCAAACGCACATTTTTGGGAATAACGCTTACAGGAAGTCCACCGTGACACCTTTACATTTTCAAGAATGCTTGTCAACCTTGCAGCGTAGAGTTAAAGTAAACACAGAGTCTCTCCTTAAACTGTTATCAGACTGTACCCTGCTATGCTATGACATAAAACAACTGGGCAAAACAGACAGTTTAGCAGGTCAGAGTAAGCTGAACGAGCCTGTCACACGACAAAGGCCATGACTCATACTGTTAGGCACTTTTTGAAAATTGGCCGATGTGCACCACAGTACACTTTGGTAGGTTAAACGGGTAATACCTGAAGGACATCTTGGTTTTCCAGTACTACAAAAAGTGGTGCCTGTGTACACAGTGTGCAAAGCGACAATGCAATGAAACAGGTTTAGTATCCATTCGCAAATTTCGCTAAGTTAACGGAATATAACAAGAGGCTAAGCGCCTGCCAACTGCACTCATTTACTTTGTGTAGAAAGGGACTATTTTTTCTAGTGGACAGGAGCGCAAATAAACTCCTCAAACCAGACTGTGGGTAGCAGCGGTGCTAAAATTCTTAATGGAAGTCTATTTGCTGTCATAAAACAGAAGTGCCAACTGTGTTAAATTAAGGACAATTGGCAACATTCGTTAATTGCAAAGATGTTTATAATTTCCAACGTGGGTAAACGCCTGCCTCTGTACACATAAACTAGCACAGACACGTGTCAAGTATGAGACAATGACAAAACGGACGTCACTTCACTGAACAGGATGTCGGGCCCCGGCTTATTTATTCTTGCAAATAGATTGCTTCCTAAAATGTTAGCTAATTTCTACTTAATGAAAGAAACTCATCTTTCATATCTGCGCCCAGTAAGCTGTTTGAGCAACATTTAAAACAAGGCATTTTGAATTACATTTTAAACTTGAAAGATCTAGTTTCAATACAAAATTGTGTATTTTTCCATTGCAGCATAATTTATCACTGTTTTCGGGCAAACAATCATTGTAGCACTAATGTTTACCTGTGGCAGAAGTGGCTTCGATTTGGGTGCTGTTATTGTCACACCTACTATTGTCGAACATATACGTTTCTAAGAAATACACTTACAAAAAATATTTTCAGTTTACATTGGCTTTGTACTCGTTGATTTCGAGTTAAGAACTAGCGTCAAAAATATTGAGGTTGCTTTTTCACACAGATATGCCAAAACAGCTGGCCAGCACTTAAGAAGCCGGCACTAAAAGTTCTTCATGCATTGTTCTGACAAGGTAAAAATCCATGTTGATGTTTACCACTGAGACATTTTTGTCTCTGGTTTCAGTGAAATTTCATCTTGCTTGCATTTCGAAATACTGAAGCGAAAATAAAATTTCGTTGCTCATTTTTCCCTTTGATATGTGAAAATATCCAGGGTAGTTGTGGAGCGTACCTGTTAATCTATGTATCTGCGTGACGTCAAAAAAACCCCCAGGGTTTTGTGTTATAGCAGCTGTAAATAACACGTTGAACAATTGGCAGCAATATTTCCTCGTGTCCAGCGTTGAAAAGGAGACACTGTACTATACTGAGGATACGCCTGTCGACTTTTGTATGTGATAAATTTAAGGTGCTCTGTATTTGAAACTGACACAATGGCTGTGGGTCCATGGTGGACAAATGTCAAAAGCAAGTCTGGCTTATCATCGTTAGTTGAGCAATAATGATGAATAGAAAAAGAAGCAGGTCTCAAAAGAAGATATGCGCTGATGTATAGGGCGAATGAGGGTTTAGATACAGAACAGGTTGATAACATGATTCATGACTGTTCAGTTGATGGTATTACTGGATCAATGCAGAAAGCACTGGTTCTCCTGATTTCAAACCATAAGCATATATTGTTAAGAGAGGGGTGGATCTTCTTGCCCACATTGTAAAAACGCACTTGGAACCCCCTGATATGCTTTGCTCTATCGCTCTCCTTAAGGAAAACGAAGTAAGACAACACCTTGCATTTTTGATGACCACAGACATATGTCATTGAAATACTCGGTATCATTGTTGGGTGCACAGTGGAATCAAGTAGTTGATTATACTTTTCATACAGAATTTTTTGATACCAGCTGTGCAATTGCTCGCTTTAAGTTCCGCAAAAACTACAACGTCATTCCACAAACAATGAATTTCCATGATCCGTTACAATTAATCTTCACTGTATGTTTCCGCAGTTAATATATGAACAACATCACATGATGTTGCCATAACTCAACCCTCGTTGAATGACTTCCGACGGCAATAAATCACAGCAATGTTACGTATGTAAAATTACATTCCAAGAGAATCCAGTCAGCTGTTTTGGATTGAAAAAGACCAATATTAGAAAAAAAGTTGAAAAGAAACAGGAATTACGATGTCTTGGAAAATACAAAGGCAAGAATATAAAATGAGCAACAATCCCTATAAGGAAGGGCATGGTAAAAATAATACAACCTCATCAAATTTGAAGACGATGCAGTGAACGGCTCCTGAGAAGTCGACATAGTAGTCCTTGACTATATCAAATTTGTCTCCTCTAAACAAGAATGGAGGCGTTAAACAAAATAAATCTTCTTGACCTTTGCTGGAACTACTTGATCACGTATATATATTTATTTGCTTTATTTTTTATTTATTATTTTGTTAGTTTGTTCATTTGTTCATATGTCTGCTTGTTTAACTTCAAGTTTTATCTATCTATCTATCTATCTATCTATCTATCTATCTATCTATCTATCCATCCATCCATCCATCCATCCATCCATCCATCCATCCATCCATCCACCCACCCACCCACCCATCCATCCATCCATCCATCCATCCACCCATCTATCTATCTATCTATCTATCTATCATAACGAAGGGGTACCATTCGTGGTTCACACGTTATATGTCAAATGGAAAGCAACGTGTATGTTTTCAAAATGTCGAAGAAAACATCCAATGGAAATAGTCTGTAGTGTACTTCAGGGACCAATAGTGGTCCCCTTTTCTGCTTGATTTGTGCAAATTATCTTTGTACCTTGTCCAAAAATATGTTTTCATCACTTTTTGCTGATGACGTATATGAAAGGTTTTGATTCATGATCAAAATGTGTTAGAAAGTGGTATCAAATTTACAGTGTCTAAGAGACTTGCATTTGAAAAAATCATTTTAAAAACATTTCAAACAAGTAAGATTGCAGGCATCTGACAGAAAATCAGATGGGTATTTGATAAAAATGTATTGATCCAGCTATACTAATTATAGGCATAACCTTGTGTTATCTGTTGTAATTTACCATGGGTAGACAATCATATTACCAACTTGTGTAAAATTATAACAACTCAGACGAAACTTGACTCATTCAATTTTCAATACTCACAGAGAACCACTCTCAATTAGTCCTCAATTGTTGAATTTTAAAGATATTAATCTATCTACAGCAGGAGTATTTGTGTACAAAACTCTAAACAGTTTCTTTTTCTCTTTAGTCTTACCTTCCATATGTTCCACGTACATTCTTATCCTAAATACTGAAAACCTTCAAATTTGCATGCTTTCAAGTACCGTATACCGCTTTGCAAATTTTCTTTCAAGTTCTGCGCCTACCGTTTGGAATAAGATCTCCTGCACAGTTGAAAATGCATCATCACTGTACTACTTTAAAAGGAAACTGAACACACGTGATAGAATAGTACGGTGAAAACATTATATTGTATTTTATTAGGGGGGAGGGGGTATTTTTTTCGATTGTTTGCTTGTTTGTTTGTTTTTAACTTTCTTATTGCACACGTGATATTGTTATCATTGAGGTCATCGTAAGCAGGTGTATACCAAATAATTGATTAATTAATAATAATGAATAATTTATTAGCTGAAAAACTACCCCGTCCAGCGGGGACACCAACGGTCGGGGATTGCCCGTAGTGTGTAAGAATAGATCATGGAATGAACATAAAATTGATACAAGTATACAATGAACTCAAACAAAGCACAATACCAAAGTAAAAGTAAGTTTACACCGGTCTGCCGGGGAGAGTTTCCAAGGAACTCACGCCTAAATGCCCTCGCCTCTGTTAGGAAAGTTTTGAAAACTTGGTCGAGTAGGGTCCGTGCAAAATCGCTATGGTCATATACACCTACACCCAAAAACATGCATAGTTTGGTTATAACGAAGGGGCTGCAATATTTGTGCCATGCATCTGTCTCGTCATTAGCGGTTAGCTCGTTTTCCAATTTTTAACGAATTTCATTGTGATCGCATTTTAGTTGGGCATAATAACATAAAATGCGATATGTCTTCAACAGAACCATTACATAGTTTTCAATCTGAACCTGAAATAATTTCAAATTTTCGCTAATTGCCAAATAACTTTATACTTAAGTCACTAACTACTAAAGTCATTTAAATTCAATAAATGCTTTTCACCAAAGTTAGATGTTTTCAAACTCCGGAACCATTGTAGTGACACCTTGTCGTCAATATCCTGAAAAAAAGGAGAAAGCATAACTTTGCAAACTGAGCTTCATGAAAGGCTGGAGGCACTCCCCATTTTATCTTTTAAACACCCTGTCCATACCAACATTTTTAGGATGGTGTGAATAGTGTCAAAATATAGCGACTAAGACTGCATACTCGAATGAATTGTGGGCTAGAACCGAAAAGACTTGTTCACACAAGAGTGTTTCTTCTACCCCATATACCATTCTGTAAGAAAAAAAAACTTAATACAAAAGCATCAGCTGTGTTCAACAATTTTTCCAGACACACTTCACTGTAAGCTAATAACCACACAGCGTCTGCATAAGGAAGACATGGGACTTTTCCAGAGCCAAAACCGATACCCAGATCATGGCTATACAACATGTCCGCCAGGTCTGACATGGCCAGGAGAGAAGAGGGTGGGATATAAGATATAACCTTGTTCCACTCCTTGCATTTCATTAAACCAAGAAGTCTCGCATGGTCCTAAAATGACCTTATTGTAACGCTCTTTAACTAGGCGTCAAGCCTTACCTTCTACTCCCTTTCTCTACAGTTGAATAAATAATCTTTTTTTCTATTGACAGTGTCGAATGCTTTTGAAATGTCCAAGAAAGCCAGCCTTGAATTAAATTGTTTCCTTTCCACAGAGAACAAAGGCCCTTTAGTGTAAATAAAATGATCCTCTAAGCGGCGAAAATTTACGATAATCTCTATAAAGTTCTCCCAAGACATTATTTTTCCAGATATGACATAAATTGTCTTTCCGTGACAGACTTTATAGATATTAGATGTAATAGTTGTACCTCGATATTTCCCCGAACATTCGTGGCTTTCTGCTTCATGCAGTGGTTTAATTATACCTTAGTACCACTGGTCGAGAAAAGTTTCCATGAACTTACAAAAATTGAACATATCGACTAACAATATTACTAATGAGCGGCCGCTATGCTTTAATAATTCATTAGGTACATTAAGCACGCCGCAGGCTTTGCCATTTGTACGTCCGTTAATGGCGAATTTAACATTGCTGAAATTAACAGTGGCATGGGTAAGGCCCTGAAACTCACCCATAAATGCTTGCAGTCGTGCGCTCTTTTAGATAAATGGTCATCGGTAACAACATCCGTCGCGTCTCTCATATTACTAGTGCAAGCACTCGACAAATTACCTTTGGATCTTCGATGGACCGTGTTTGGCAACGTGGATCTAAAATTCTAATTGAATAACCATTTTTACAATTAGTTGTTTCAAAATAAGCCAGTGTGTACGACTGTTTGGGGATCCCTTTCTTAATTTCTGCCAGCCAGCCCTCTTATTATCTATAGGTTTGAACAGTTTAAGGAGTTTGTGTTTGTTATATCTGCAAGACGTTTTACCAAATTTCCATTAGGACAGTTTTTCTGTGATGTCTGAAATACGGCAGACTGCCTTTGAAGTTTTTAACAAAATACATTGAAACCCCTGGGCTTTTAAGAAACATAAATTAGAAACAGTCTTATTCGTGTGCCACTCACTCTTCTGTTTTTCTACACCATCATTTCGGAAACGTGCAACACACGGCATTACATTGTATCTTTTCACTGTCAGTCAATTTTACATTGATCCATAATCTTTCAAAATCATGTGATTTTGAGTTTAGAACATTATCATTGACAATCGGGGGGGGGGGACTTCTTGATTAATAAAAATACCCAGACCGCCGCCATATTTTTTTCTGTTCTTGGCTAACCAACCAATAAATACTCTGGGTGTAATGAATCCAAAGCTCCACTTTCTTGTAAAAATGTTTAAACAATAGCATATATAGAAAACTTTTCTCTGGTAAGTACATGCCGCAACTCACATTGTTTGCTCATACACAAATTTTGCATAAAACCGATCCGATTGTTCTTTTTGCCTGCGCCACTTTTCCCCCTGACGACGATTACCTGCGGCAGAACCGACTTGGGGGCTACCCCCTCGTTGCCCCCGCGTTAATCATGTGAACTGTACTTGGTTTCACATTTGGTTTTCCACATTAATAACACAGGATCATAGAGCCGTCTTTATACCTGCATTCATTTTTTTGTGTCCTGGACACACAAAGCAAGCGATCCTTTTATCTTTATCAACAAAGTATATATGTACCCAGAGCCTAGACCCATCATTGCAAAAGGTACTTGTTCTGGTTGCCTTTTATAGTGTTTGTCTGGGGTCTTTCCGGTTATGCAAATATTTCCTCACGGTTTGACTTGTAAGCTTGTGGATGTGCTGCGTTTTTGTTGTGTGGACGGAAACAGTGGCCTTTGTTTTGCTTACAGGGCAAGGTGGCGCTGTTTTTCATAACAGCTTTACCGTTAAATACACCACCATACACTCTTTCAACCACCATGCTCTTGACGCCAGGTTTGGTTTCGATACCCATGTTTGAGCGAGTGTGTGCGTGCCCTGGGCATTTACGTGAACCCATCTGTGTGGAATAGACCCACATTTACTTCCCCATTTAGAGGTTTAAAGTAATTGTCTTGGTTAATAAAGTTGCAATTTTAGGCTCTCAAGAAGATTTTTGCCTTATTGACATTGTCACCATTCTGAGCTCAGTCTCAGTGAGGCCATCTCCAGAATCGTCGCCGCCACCACCGGGAGGTGCATCTCTCCTCCCCGTACATTTCATTAGCCGTTATCTTAGCGGATTGTATTCACGCTGTAGCTCCTGACACTCTGCTACTTTAGTAGCCACCTTAGCGAACAAGTCAGCATTATATTGCTGTTCAAATTCAACTGCGTCTGTTTAATTTCAGCAAGCACACGGGTGACCTCGCTGAAACTTTCTCGCATTTCCTGTAGGATCAATCGTATTATATTCGAAACTGACCTGCAGGCTGGACAATTCCAAAGAACGCCCATTTCTTCGTCTTTCTCTTCACACAATGGTAGTGCAACCAAAGCATACATGTGGAGCATTGTATCATTGCGGCTTTGTGCATTCTGTCATATTTACACTCTTCAAGGGACACAGTTTACGAATGTCACTGGTCTGCATGTCACTTAGAAGGCTGCAAACACCCGTGGATGCTATTTTTTTAGAAATGCGCATATGTGGCACTGATGCGACCCGCACGTCCCCTGTCATCGCTGGGCGTCAACCCCATGCTTTGTGGCGGGAAATTAATAGGCATAATGCGTATTATGCCTTTTGAAGCTCGGTGTTATAGTTTTATTGTACTTGAAACTTTAGTCAGCCTTTCCCAGCAACGCTGGCAACCGCTGGAAAACGCTGGCTACCGCCGGCTACCGCTAAGAAACGCACTGCAGTCCTCTTAACTAGCAACTCATTGACATTCATGTCAAATTTTAATTCAGTTGAACTGGGATGAAAAGGATCCATGAAAATTTGTGTTTCGTACTTGTAATAACAATGGATATACCTTTTTTATACTCATGGGCAAGATAACATACCTATTTTTTAATATCACGATGGTGATTTATCCATTGAGCTATATGTGTTGTGAGTGACCTTGCTCTTGATCACTGATATTTTGGTCACCTTAATCCTGGCTACAAAGTAAAGACAAACAAACAATCCTGTTTTCAAATCATGATTTATTTAAACACAGCACAAGTCAGCAATGTACAGGTTTAGGCTAGCATATACGTCAATCCTGGTGAATATAATATATGAAATTTATTATTAATTGCACATTTCTTCATTGTAGCATGCTCCATTGGTATGCTTATGTTGTGTACATCAAAGCTGAAACAGGTGCATTGTATTTTTTCTTATGAAAATGAAGACAATTTCAGCGACCAGAGATGGCATCGAGAAATAATAGAGCAGTACGTATACATGTATGTGTACATGTCCATGATATACATGTATACCAAGTCTTTATGCATAGCACGATATGACAAGATAGTTGAATAATATGCACACAAGAGTGGAGTCCTTTTATCCACTGTATAAAACCAGTGCATTTTGATTTATAGACCTAAATGGAGGTTATCTTGATCAAGAAGTGAGTTCTCCTACACATGGTAATTTAAAAACCAAAGCTTCCCATTTTCTTGTGCTGTTATCAAAGCATGAGAAGCAAATTTTATTGGAATGATCAGATCCTTAGTCAAGATATCATCCGTCTTCCAGAATTGTCTGTCCTGCTCAGCACGTGGAGAAAGTTGCAAGCCAGCTTGTTCCTGGAATATCCTGGAGAATGTTTTGCACTAAACCAAAAGATACGCCACATCTATCCCTGTCCTGCATTTCTCTAATTATCTATCTTTAAACATACATGCATACATACATACATACATACATACATACATACATACATCCATACATGCATGCATGCATGCATACATACATACATACATACATACATACATACATACATACATACATACATAACTCTCTTGACCTGCACATAGTTGCGTACCCAGATACATTAGTTTCTTGAAATTTATGATGATTGGATCAATGTCTGCTTTTTCTAGGTCATAGCATAGTTTCTTATACCCATCCAAGGCTTGCATGCTGCCATTATCGGTAAGAAATGTTTCAGATGTTTTTTCTCGTGACTTATAACTGTCCTTCTACATGTCCAAAAATTGTCTCACGGTGCGTCCAGAGGTCGGTGTATGGCTCGCGGCACCAGATTTCTGTAGTTTACCGGATATGGCTATGAATGCAATCCACTCATTAATCTACAACATTAAGATGGTACCAAAATATCGCTTGATTGTATAGGGTTACAGGTACAATTTTACTGTTAACCCCTCATGTCCCACCCGCCCCCTATATTACTATACTCGCTCAAATAATAAAAAAACATGTTTAGCAAAATCAGGGGTCGAATTTAGCACGTCTTGTGACAAGAGACATTTTAAAATCATACCAAGGTTTCATGTCGGGAATATTAAAATTTTAGCCTAAAGTTGTAGGAATAATAGTGCGGGCATGAAAGAGAAAAGTTAGTTTTAAGGACCCTTCTATAGAGTAAAAACACGCATTTTAACCTTCCTGAAAATTGTCCTGATTTCATGGAATCTTTGTAGGAAATTAAAACGGAGCACTCTGGTTTTACCTTTTATGCAAAACCCAAATATAAAGTAGAAGTCCAGCATTTCTACTATTTGTAATATTGATTTACAACTATGCCCAAATTTTAACTGATGCACTGTCAAAGCTATTACAAAAAAATCTGTAAAACTTGGAAAGTCATAATTGATTATTCCTGGGGTTTGCAAGAAAAGTAAAATCACAAGTGGAAAGACAAGTGACTCATAGGGCAACAATTCAACTGACTCTCAAGCTATAACATGCTGGTGAATATGCCAGTGAAGGTATGTGTTTATGTAAAACAGAGGTTGCATGCACGTGCGTTTATGTGTTTCAACACCCGAAACTTAGGTGGGGGAAGGGATTCTTGCGGACAACAAGTTTCCGGTTGGCAGTCAAAGTTATAGAATAAATACGAAGAAATGGACACAAATGATAACTGAACCAAAAAACTTTCGAATATATCTTTTCGCGTCCGAGTTGCGTAACCTGGCTTGATTGCTTTCCTCCTGCGACCCGTGCCCTCAACGGAGTTGATCATTCCTGCATTGATATCATTTTCCAAAATCGGCACTAAAATATCGGATTTGTCACCGTAGTTAAGTGTTTTCTTTCTTTTGCCGTAATATCGAACAACTAATGGATGAAATTCATGGACACCAGTTTACTATGCTAAGCATGACATTGGCAGCACTGTATGAAAAGATCTGTTTTTAGGCTTCAAAAGAATTTGACAATACCAGATAGGCACAGTTTCAAAAGAAATAATCTTTACCAATTCTCAAGTGCTGCAGTTGGTCTCTTATATTGAACATTTTGTACACTACTCGGTTTTACTTTGCAATTGGTTTGGCACTCTCAAAGTACATACGGATAGCACTGTTGTATAAAGATGTCATTATCTGTCTAAAATATACAGAGTTTAGATGAGAGCATTGCCACTCTGACGGAAGTAGGTAATGAGTGTACAAGTTATATTGTCACAGAATGTTTCAGCTACACACTTGGATTTATATTTTACTATTTTAGATGACTGCTGTGTCATTTGTGACAGCACAGGGAAATATTATGTTCAGAGTACACCGTGTGCAGCTTTTCAATGTGTAAAAATACAAAGTAAGGCACCATACACAGGAAAATTTGCAAGCATTGCACTCTAAGGGAACAATTTAGCATATAAGATAATTGCACCTCGACAACAGTGTATTTTCCACAAAGTCAGTGACTGTTTTAGGGGGCTCTACGTGACGTATTGAAGTTTACTACGTTTGTTCTGATGTTTTTTAAAAGAAATAAAAGGAAATGCATGCATAATAAACATATGTATTTTAAAGAAGAAGATGACACAAATACATATATATGTATATATATATTGATACAAAAACCACACACCACTATTTGACGTCATACCAGGCGTGCGAAAATACCTATGACGGTGGGAATGCTGCAGATGTGTTTGCATAAACACAGATTCTCTATTTGCGTCAACAGTGGCAGCTGTATCCCTGCTCGATTTTGTTGTTTTTACAACAACATTGTAACGTTCCATCTGAATATGCATATCTGAAAATGTATAATATGTTTATCAAATACAAGTTGTTGTTCTCGAGCTTTAATTATAGATGGTGAATCATTTGATAATTGTCTCTGGGGAGTGGCTGGAGTCACTGGCGTCATTTAGAACCAATCATTAAATTAGTTGAGGCTGTTATTAAACATACAGAACAGGAGCTAACAACCACAGTACAATATACTGACATGACTGACCAGACTTGCCTAAGCCGAACAGTGATCAGAGTAATCAGGCAAGCAAAACTGACACCATCTATCAGAAAAAAAAACTAAGTTTGAAGTAATGAGCAAAAGAGATTGGTTTGGACTGCTGAATTGACAAGTTGAGTAAGATTATCAGTGTAGAGACATTGTAACGACTCAAAACAGATCACGTGGAACATCTGACCACTGTCACTGCTAAAATGTCACTTAGGAGGGAATGCAGATCAGATTAGCATGATTATACTAGTCCATAAAAAACATTACAAACATCAATAAATTGCAACCCAACAAAGGGAGGAGAGTTAAGTACAGCAAACGATATTAAAGAATTACCAATAGATCGACATTCATCTTCCAATACCAATGTAAAGAAATACATTTAAATCCTGATTTGAAACACGAGTCACCCATATAAGGCAACTGGTGGTTTAAACGGGTCGTTTCAACCTTTGAAATGTTTTACCTTAATTACAGACTTTATTATTTCCAGAACATATGGGTCTACACGCTTAACTCATTCCATGCCAGTCCCTGATTTTTCCGTATATTTACCTAGATTTAAGACGATAATTACACATTTAAACTCTTTATGAAAGGAGCTTTCATTCAGGCACCAACATACCTATAGTCTTAAGTCAGTGGTTCTGGCACTGACCAAGGCCTGTGACCATAGTTTGGAATGAGGGAAAACCCTCAAATTAATCTTTTGTTTCAAATATAAGAAAACAATCATGGCAGGCCTGCCACTTCTTGGTTCTCTTGACTTGGTGGCCAGCTGAGTTGACAACAAAAGAGGAAAATAGGTGCACACAGTCTCAATTATATTTCTGAATTTGGAATATTATAAAAAAACCCGCTCTATTTCCATCATAACTGTGAGTCAGAAAACAGCCCACAGCACAACATAGTCAGCGAAGCATTTATTAGTGTTTCATGCCTTTGGCCAGATATATTATTGTTGGCAAAAGTATTAGTGCATTGTATCAATAAAACCAACAGCTAAATAAACAAAAACTAGCACATGATCTGCCGTCTTGTTGCCGAGTATTGTTGTTTCATACGGAGTTTTATTTTTCATGATTAATACAAAATGGAACCATGAACTGGCTGAGTGATGGAATTCGGTGATCTATAAGTTAGCCCAAAACAGAGCAGTGTACATATTTTACCCACTCAGCGTTACGAAGTTTTCGTTGCATCCACTACGAAGTTTAGTCTTCAGCTGCAGCTCCAGACAGCTGGCACAAAGCCTTCTTTAGATCAACCTGCCCATATTAACATTACCCCGTCCAGGTAGCATGGGTTGTACAAAATAAATGGAATATCTTGACAAAGAATTGAGTATGATCAATTTACAAAGTAGTTTGCCCATGGCACATGACTGTTTCAGTCTGTTCCAAGAGCGATGGCAAACTGTTCACCTGTAAGAGTATTATTTCTCTGACGCATAGTATATCTTTATAAAATTGCTCAATTTATCATCAACTCATGACAACATTTCCAGTCCAAATGTCAATAATATAACCACACTATTTTCTCAAATGATGAGCGTCGATATGTAACAAGCGTGGACTTTGTTACCAATAAATAGGAAAATGTATCTATGTTTTCGTTGACCGGTAAGCCCAGTTCCAACGTTTTTATTTTTCATGTATTTTTTCAGCAATGCCTTTGAGCTTTGGTCAACCTCCTGAACCTATGTCCGGGTATCCTGCTGACCTGCGGGGGCTGTCGGGACCACAGAGGGATGTCGTATTACGCAGCTTCTGTCGACAGTGCCGGATGCATCATACATTCTTTTGTGGTGAACTGCTAGAGCTGTGCTTTCAAAAGTACAGGCTCTGATCTTGTGCAGGTGAGAAGGTCTTCTCATTGATAGTTATTCGAAGAAATCGGGTTCCAGAATGGCAACCACCATCTCTATTTTGTGAGAGCGAATCTTCAAATCTTGGCCCCCGGTATCTTAGTTAAAATGATTCTTTGAAGACCAGGTTCAAGTGGCTAAATACTCTCAAGTGTAGGATAACAGTCGTCAAAGTTTGCAAATATTAGCTATTATCTTGTAGATCAACATTTATACTACAACTGCGATAGAAAGTAAGAGGAATCACTTTCTAAAGAATGATTATATCAATGAATTGGCCATTAATCTGAAAATACACTGACCCTGTACAGGCACTTAACTTCTGTTTTCGGAAAGCTGATACGCGATATTTGCAATCTTTGAACGAAGATTTTATCCCTCTCTGGGGCAATGTGCTGTTCTGCCTGTGTGCAATCACGAATCAATTAATTAATCTCCATTTTCTATATTGCTACAAAATACCGCAATGTGTGAAAAGAAAAATCAAATTACCCATTCATATAACATCAGACACAAAATCAATACTGCTGACAAAACATGAGTAGAAACATATACGCACAGACAACTACGGTACAAAAAATGTACACATTTTTTGGCGTCTTGACGTATTTTTAGCTGTGAGTAAATAAATCAAATGGTTTACCTCTTAATGATATGGGTTATCCTATGAAGTGTTTGAAAAAAAGTGTTTTAATTTGGTATCCTGCAGGGTGATAATGAACAGAAACATTAAGTGATTATAGTATGACGCCGACTCAACAAAAATACTTCTTTTGTTTTGTCTTCTGCACACATTAAGCAAACGTACTAGAAACCCCCCAAAAGACAAGCTGTCAAATCTGACTATAAATCTCTGCGTCATTCGTCTGAAATCAATGCCAAATCCTTTGGCACTCCGGTACACCATTGTTGCCTAAAGTGCAACTGGAAAATACACAGCCTTTTATCACAAGTAGAGTTGACTTTAATGGTGCCTTGCACTAGAAAGACAAGACTTAAATTGTTAAAAAAGTATATGTAAACCTGTTCCCGTGTGCAGTGGCAAGAGTGATCCTAGTAGAACTGCTCATGGATATGGCAAGAGCTATCCACTCAGAACTAGTCACGGGTTTGACATGTGCTATACACTCAGAGCTAGTAACGGATATGACATGAGCTATCCACCTAGAACTTGTAAAGGATATGACATCTGAATTTTTTTCAATGATAGGACTTTAATTAATTCGCTGTTGAACGTCCCTTGCCATTTCAAATGCTATCTGTCAAGGCGAGAAAAAAAAAACACCATTGCGGCAGCTGAAGCCATTCGGAGCCTATGTAAACAATGTCCACCAGTGAATATCTACCAAACAACAACGTCCAAAGGACATCAAGAGTCTTTACTAGGAAAGATGTAGCCACCACTTCAAATGCCACCAAGCCTGGTCTAAAGCCAAAAGGTAGCCTTAGTCAACAGCTTTCCTTGGGACTCTTTGCGCGCAATATTGTCCCAAGGAAAGCTGTTGACTCATCTTAAATCAGCACTTTAAGGGTTAACACCATGATACATTGGGCTGGACTTTGCAGAAAAGTGTTATCCTTTGTAAGTTGTCAGAAAAACAAAGTCAAATAACAAAAAAATTGCCGTATAATGACATGGTAATGACTGACTCTTTTCCAATTTGAGCAACAAAATATCCCCTCCCCCAATCGGGCAATTGTATTTCCGTATTGTTTGTCTTGTCTGACGTCGAACCCTCCGTAAATGGTTGTCCAATAACCCAGTAAACTTAGAATTACATCAGCCTGGAGCTATGGACGCCGTCGCATGTACTTGTGGTAGAGGAATCACCACACTGCCACTAAATGCCAACGGTCTGAACGATCTAAGAATTTCAGATTTCGGTGTTACCAGTACCAACCTGCAAACAATGTGCCAAACGGTTGAATACAATCTTACACCAGTTTCGGCGGCGGTGGAAAATTGTGTATTTGCCTGCCGTAGGCAAGTCACCTGTACTGTGAAAAATAAACAAGTGACATTTACCGGATGAGTGTTGTTTAAGTCCAGTCCGACACTGACAAAAGCTTTACCTGGCTGGTTGTTGGCCATTTTGATTGAACTCCAAAAGAAACAGAAGAATCACTTGTTCTTTTTACTTCAATCAGAACGAAATACGTCCCAGTGACAGGCCTATCATCACCAAACGATGCCCCCATAAATATGTGCAGCAGATGATTTTAATCGGCACCCCAGTTAATTCTCACACATCCAACTCCAGATCTTTCTTGCAACCTTCTGACTTACAGTATAAAAATCCAGCTGAATTTTTATACTGTAAGTCAGAAGGTTGCAAAAGGTTAAAAGTCTATGGCCATATAAATTGAACTTTCGTGGACTCTTGTGCTTTAGGGTGTCAAGAATTGGTTGTTGGAATACAAGCGGCCACTGTACTAATTTATGATTATGGTCAGGGTGGAATACAAGCGGCCACTGTACTAATTTATGATTATGGTCAGGGGCCTGATCAGGCATGCGTCCGAGAACAAGAGAGCTCATGAGCAACAAAGTGTATTATTTAGACAAGAAGCAATTAGTTAAGTATCAATAGCGTTACTGAACGAATGCATCCCTACTTGTATGAAATTGCATCAACACGTGTCTAGAAACAGGGAACTTTCAGAGAAAGATTTTATAAAACAACGGGCTTTTGGATAGAATTTATAAAGGGACAAAAAGAGGGGTTGTTTCCACGGTGCCTACCTGTACAGCTTAGAACAAGGAACGCCCGCTCACCTCAAACTAACTGTCTGAATCACAGCAAAAATTTTTAAACAGACAGATAAAGATAGACAGACACACAGACAGACAGACAGACAGACAGACAGACAGATAGATAGATAGATAGATAGATAGATAGATAGATAGATAGATAGATAGATAGATAGATAGATAGATAGACAGACAGACAGACTGACAGACAGACAGAGCAAAAGATCAACCTCTTCCATATTAACATACCGTGGTCACATCCATGTGGCCTAAGTCATTAGACATCTGAATAATTATATCCATATATTATTAGTGCCAGCAACGTCATATGGATGTGACTGAACAGAGTGTCTTGAAATAACATACACATATGGATCAGGACTAAAGGATGCTATATGCAACAAAGCTGGGCTCTTTAGCAATTGGGGCGGATATATCGTGACTCTGGGGCAGACCTTCTGGCGAATGCCTTAGTTAAACAACAATTACGGTGGTATAACTGAAAACCGCCACTATATATTAATATGAGAAAATAATGAACATGGAGAAGTAATTACTTTGTCTTGCATTAACTGCTGTGTGAAAGTAGAGTAATAGGAAATATGGATATTAAATTCCCGCCCCAACTGCAAAATTATCCTTTTTTGATATGAAGTTCACAAATGCCAAACTGGTGTTCGTCTAGTACTTCCCGAGCCATATATATCAAAAACCTGTAGGGACCTATACCTTTAATAAGTTTTCTGTATTTCCAAAATATTAGTAGTATCCCGCTTGTCCCCACTGTACCGACCCGTATCTCGAAATATCTCACCAAGCGAGACTAGGCAATCAGGTTGTGAGAAATGCGCATGTGGCCTGTCTGTGACAGCGATGCGACCCGCGCGTCCAGCGTGATCGCCAGGCGTCAAACCTGTGCTTTGTGGCGGGAAATTAATATGCATACTGCGTATTCTGTTATAATGAACCCATTGTCGGTTTACATGGTGTGAGTCCTGCTGGGTCATTATTTATCCTGTAAGAGACGAAATTTACGTTTGCTGCTTGGTTGAAAAATACTAGATAATTCTCTGTATTCCCTCTTTGGTATCCTTCCTGATGACCAAACAAGTATACAAATTCTGTATACCTGTTTTGCGATCAGGCTCATGAATATTAATGAGCACCATCAGCGGTATACATAATATAGCCTCGTTTTGGACTTGATCACCAAACAGGTATACACGTTATGTATATCTGTTTTGCAATCAGGCTCATGAATTAAATGACCGATGTCAGTAAAAAAAAAAAAAGGCATACTTCAGTTGAAAAAGGACCTTGTTGATGAATCCAGTGTTCTACATGTTGTTGAATCGTTGATGTTATTTAATAAATTGTTATGTTTTTCACGTATTGTTCAGTAGATTATATTTTACATTTATAGTCCTATTACAGGACAGAAGCGTCACTACCTGTCTGTTCAGGGGACACAAGAAAATATCCACGTGAAAAAGTTTGTATCCCATTCAGCCGTTGGCTTCATGGGATACAAATCTTTTCGCGTGGATATTTTCTTGTGTCCCATGAACAGACAGGTAGTAACTAATTTTTTCCTCCTTTTGTTACCAAAGCCGTACATATAGATCACTTTAGCTTTCACTGATATTCTTTTTCTATCTGCGTTGTATTTTAGTATTTATAACGGAAATTGCACCTATGAAGGGCTGCAATGACTATGAGTCGTAATTATGCCTCTTTTTATATTGATGAATTTTTATGTGTTATTTTGTTATAAATGTTTGGACTGTATCTCTTCAAATATTAGGGGAAATAAATAACATACATAGATACACACATACATACATACATACATACATACATACATGCGTACGTATGTACGTACATACATACATACATACATACATACATACATACATACATACACATTAAAACAAATTTATTGCGAATAAGTAATTACTGGATCACACATTGCTATATTATCAGCACGTTCCAATAATATATCAATTAACTGCGTAACGAATTTCATTTCTTGGACACAGCCGGTTTTTACGAAAAGCATCAGTCAAACAGTTATGCTTTGTTGCGTCTGGACACGCCGGCCACAAAGTTATTATATGTGAAGCATTGCTGTGCGGAAGCGGTCATCATATTGACGTATGTAATTTATTATGCCTTGATAGCATGTTAATCACGAACTGGACCCCGAACAAATGGTCTGCACAGATAGGACAGATTGGACCAAAACGCCAGAACAAAGTACTTAACACACTGCCTCCTGTTATGTCGCGAAGGACATATATAAGGCATTATATAATCATGTGAAACAGTGAGGACAAGACTATGACGCATGCAGGTGCCACACAAGTTGCTAAATGGCGTTTACTGTGTAAAACCTGTGTGGTAACTTTGGCCTGTGACTGCTGCTGGTTGGCATGATATATGCCATAGCCATAGGAGCATCCAGTGCAAAGAGGTCGCCAGAGATGATGTATGTTGAAAAGCGTCGAGTGACATATGAGCTGTCTCTTTTCGGCAACAAATCCCTGGAGACAATGCTGTATCTTGGATCTTGACATAACCATGGAGATACAGCTTCGAATACAAGGAAATCCCATCGCCAGCAAACGCGGTGCGCGGTTTGAGCTTCAAAGGGAGAGGCTGTGTATTGGCCGGTCGCCAAGCCGCCTGAGATGTGCAACTCTGTGACCGGCACTGATTTGCCGTCAGATGGCGCGTCGAAAGCACACCCTCTCCGGCTCTCGTGTCTGGGAGGGTTAAATAGTCTATATCTTTGCTAAGATGCTAACCTAACCATTTAATTCTTCTTCCTGTTTGTGACGCTTGCTTTCGAATGGCGTTTGAATTATTGAAATTGGATGAAATCCGACTATAGTAGCTCCATGACATAACAAAGGCGCATCGACGGGAGACACAGATTCTCCATTTGGTTTAAACATATTTTGTTTCAAAGAAACCTGAATTAGGAAGCAAGCTCTAAAGCTTTCATAAATCCTCCTCCATAACTACACAGCGTCACTTGATGAAACCGAAACATAAGCAGAAAGTACAAATACAGAAAAAGGAAAGAAAGAAAGAAAGAAAGAAAGAAAGAAAGAAAGAAAGAAAGAAAGAAAGAAAGAAAGAAAGAAAGAAAGAAAGAAAGAAAGAAAAGAAAGAAAATGGCGAGGACAATCACTTTATCTTTACTAAATCTCGTTGTTTTTAAAATGTACCTTTCTACACTGTCAAATAACTTAGTGTTCCAATCAATGGACTTGTTTGCATCACCATACAGCAAAATGTCTCTTAAGATTCTCCATTTAACTCTTTCAGTGCCAAATTTTGACTAAATCAGCAGTTTTTCCTTGTCTGGATTTGGCAAAATACATCCGAAGTGCGCTGAGAAAAGCCATTGGTCTAGCCCATTCTCATGGCGTCTGCAATGCAGGTCTGCTGGCGCTTGCATGAAAGGTCGGTTAACATAGCGGTCAGCTCTCCGGTTCCAATCGGGAGCCTCCCGTGTTGGAGACCTCAATGTCGATTAAACTGATAACTTTTTTGGCAGAACTGGCCACTTTCTTTGTTTTCATGCACTTATAAAAGTCTCGCGGTCACTGAGCTTTGGGGGTTGACACCTATGAGTTTGTAAACAAAATACGAATCTGGTAACGTTATATCAATTCAGAGCACGAGACCTTTGTCGAAATTGGCAACGTTACGGATAACGGTCTCTTAGCATTCACCAATTGGCAGTGTAAGGGTAAATGGTCTCTTAGCGTTCACCAATTGGCGATGTAAGGGCTAATTGAAAGATGCTGTTTGGGTTGACCAGAACATACATCGTATAAAACGGGTCATAACAAAAAGTTTAAAAAACAAAAACAAAACAGTAGTGTACTCAGCCCTCTTGGCTTATATGTCATATTATAAGCTAATTGTGTTAAGCGTGCGATATATTGATTTTGATCTATAATATAGGTCAAAATCAATGAATCCCATGATGAACACAATAATAAGCTTCCCTAATAATTATTGTCTCGAACGTCTGCAAAACCACATGTTACTCAAATATCTAACAACTGGAACATTGGTGGAGTTAATAAACAGCTTTACCATCAGTGTCTAAAGCCTAAAATGTTCGGGTATTTCGTACCATATAGGAACACATGTTATCTGGAAGATCTCAAAAAGGCAACAAGTACATAAAAATGAACCTTAACTTGCTAACAGTACACATAAAGGTTTTGATCAAGGGGAACACAAGTATACCTCCTGGTCTTCACTCCAATTGGCAGGATTCCTGAACGGAAATAAGCAAAAATAGATTGCTCTGAGCGTCACAAAATTAATGACTAACATTTGTTACTTAACAAGCACGTTTTTTGACAGGAGATACAACTCAATTATGTTTGTGTAACAAGTACCATCGAAAGTTCACATATCGAACCTTAAGTAATGCCAGCATTTTTAAAAGTGTACATTTTTCAGCCGGCCATCACACAATTATTTCAAGCCTGACAAAATTTAAACACTGCAAGCTAATATCTTGAACAAACATATATATTCGTGACAAAGATATATTTTACATATCTATGCAAATGGCAAAATACCTACCTACGTGTCAAATGATATTATGGTGTTTTCACACTATTCATGTAAGTCTATAGGGCTTCAAACGTATGTTAGGGATTGTTCGTAATTAGGATGGGTTTTTCAAATAGTGCTTTACAAATATGGAAGTATCTGAAATTATATGAAAAAAATTAAAATTGTCATAATACCAAACAAAGACAAAGCAAGGGCCTGATACGTTTTTATGTCAAATAGGTGTACAATAACTTATATAAATATAAAACAAATATAATTTGACAGCTACAAAAGTTATTTCAATAATTATATAGGTATATACAATTTCAAAATCTTTTTGTTGATGCAGCAATTAACTTATACAATTAAAAAAAATCCACATTTGAACTCTTTTGATATTGCATGTTTCGATATTTTTGCAATAATAGTTTTAATCCCTAAGCTTTCACTTTATGGGTTACTAAAATACATTTCATGCAGCTCCTATTGTTAAATTTCAGACATTGGCGAAGTTTGGGCTGAGAACGAATGGTTTTTTATCAAACATTGTGCCTAAGGATTTGCAGCTTTTTGACGCATAGAAACCAAAATGCAAGGAATATGTCCTTGAAAACTATCTTCAGAACCAGAAAATGTAAACCTTTGTTCAGCTTCCATGAACCAACCAGTCTGCGGATTTAAGTCCCATGGAATTACCTTATCTACTGTATCATCGTACTGATGAAGAAAATGATGCCAAGCTTTAAGTTAGGTTAGATTTTTTTTTGATGGGTTTGCAAAAGTTCCAATCATTTACCATGAATTACAGATTTTCAATAACTATAATTTATAGTTATTGAAAATCTGTAATTCATTGTCATCAGGTATTAAACGTAGCAGCTGTGCCGCGCCTGTTTGTTTTGCTTTCCTTCACTGAAAATAAGTAACATTTGTCTTAGAACTGGAAATGACAGAGTTTTTATAGTCATTTCGATGGAGAATAAAATTTATGCAACATTCCCTGGAACAAACATGGTAAATGATTGGAACTTTTGCAAACCCATCAAAAAAAATCTAACCATCAATGTCGTGTTACTTAAACGTTGCTTTTCGCATATTTTGGACTTTTTTCTTTGAGTTGAGAATACAACAGGAATCACAGTTTGTTTCGCGTCATTTAGACGGCATGTGAAGCTACCTTCCATCTCTCACTGTTTTATTGCCATCCATAACCTGAGCTACGTAGTTTAGAGCAGGTGTACACGTTTAGGGGAAACTTGAATGTACCGGCCAAAATTTCTAGCCGCTGGTTTAATTGACACTTGGGGGAAGCCGGTCAACAACAGACTGTAATTTAGCATGCTGTCAGACTTTCAATTTTCGTTTGACGTTGCTCTTTCATGTCAAGTTTGAATGCAAACCTCACAGGGAAGCTTATGAGGTAATATGGCCCCAATCAACAGCTTTGCCGCTCTCTGGGCACACTCTGGGCGCAAACAGTTAAAACATGACCTGAAACACAAGTCTTGTAGCCATGTAGTACAAATCTCTTATACATATACCCAAAAGGACATCCACCCAGTTTTAGCATTGGACAGTCTGCAGCTGCAATTATCAGAAAATGGATGAGATGCTTGAACTATTTCCCCTAACGGGCGCCGACAGATGAACACATGAAGGCAACATATTTATACCAGACATCAGCTTCGGTATTATCGGACATTCCATGTTTCAGTTTCAGTTTCCTGCTCCACGTGAATGTGCTCTCATCAAACTTTTTTTAGCATTTTGTTTCACACAGACAGAGGCACGTCTCAATAGTCATGGTATTCCCCCCAGGCCCACACGCTTTACCCGTATTCCATCTCTGACGAGCGCTGTATGTTGTCTTGGTTGTTGGTACAGCAGACTTGGTCAGTGACACTGTGATAACCCTGGCTTGCACAGGCTAAGCATCGCACATGCATCTACTTAACCGTTCTTTCGAAAAAGCATCCACTACCCAGATCTACAGTGCATACCGTATACTCCAGCATCCTGTTTAGCCCCATTTACTATCCTATCTGCATGGTGCGGTTTTGCGAACTCCTCTCTTGAAGAGTATGTTCATATATTTTCTGCCGTATATGAGTATATACTGACAATAGACCCTTCTCGTGCAGGTTGATATAACCTAGCATTATGATGTGCAATTTATTTATTCATTGCAAAATTAGTTTTTCATTGGCCCCACTGTCCGTCTTGTCCACGTGTGCGTCATCTGATCTTTGTACAATCTGCATGAACACCCAGGATATTTTCGTTTGTTGGGTGGTTATGCAAGATGCAATATTAAATTTGTGCACTTGTCTATGTATATATATATTGTTCACTCGATTAATAAAATAAGTTTAAACCAATAGCATACAGAGTATACTCTTTCCTTGAATTGAGGAATTTTGACAAAAGATGGTCACAAGTAAAGCAAGCTGAAGCAAAATGTAGTGTATAATTCGATTTTTCCAGTTCCTTCATAGTCACGTGGACCAAAAATTCGTTTACATCGAAAACACAGTTTTGTGTTTAGTGTCGAGAGAGTGCGTGATACATAAAAGTTATATCTTAAGGCCGCCAGTCTTGCTTTTGTTCTCTTTGCCTCAATATAGACACAAAATGAGCATAATTTATCAACAAAATTGTAAATATTTTGATGGAGAAATGGTAAATTATTCTGAAGTTCACAGTGATTATATAAAGAAGAAGTCCAATGCATTGTGGCCTAGTCTTATTGTCGGTTCCCCAACGTCCCTGAACCCAAATAGTACCTGAGATAGTAGTGACCTGATCAAATTTTCATTGTGTAAAAGAATAAATGTAATAGTGATTAACCAACTTGGAGCCCGTTAAGCTCCGAAAAGTCATAAATTGATGAGTATGCAGTTGCAAATAGTAAGTAGGTTTTACCCTCTTTGGGAAAGTGTATAAGAAATCAATGCGGTGGTGTTCAAATGTGTGATTTTTTATCATGGCCAAAAAAAAAAAAAAGAAGCAAAGTATATCTGCATATCAACAGATTTGAAAGTAGGAAAGTATATTAAAAGTTAAAGATGTCTGGTCGTGCTTCCAGACAGATACATGCCACTGAAGAAGAGCACCCAGAGGCCATTTTGATTTGTATAGTTCTTTGAAAAGCAGTTTCCTTGTCAATGTAGTGTGGTGGTGCTTTTTGGCACATACTTCAAAACAGGTTTCCTGCCACTGAAGTTAAGATGGAGATTTGATAGTTTTATTTATAGTAGAATGTAATATTACAGGCCATAATATCGATCTTAAAAAACACACACTTAATGGTATATAATTACGGAGCCCTGTGTAATCTTAGATGACATTTACGTGTGATCGTTGCGGTTTTTATTTTTCAATGACAGATCTTGGGCATGATTTTCTGTTTCGTTGACGTGTTATTGATTTAGTTTTTATTCATTTTTTCTTCTGTGTCAGCTGTGGACTGTCCCTAGGTTTCAGTTACAGAAAAGACAAACCAGCCTTCTCTCCCGGACCCTCAATCTGTACTATCTGAGAACAACACAAATAATGAACATATAATTCTGCTTCATCCACAGATGTAACATGAGAATGTATTCCTTTTAATGACTGCCTCTGTTTGAATGCTTTCTACACTCAAGTTACAGTTTTTCTGACTGTGTATGCATTTGTGCGGTAATTGTCAACATTTTAACATTTTCTCGCTCAAAACAGCCAAAAGCATCCTGGTGTTAATCGTCCTTTGCTTTACAATATATGTTTAAATTGCTGGTGAAAATAAAACATGTTGATGCCTCAGTCGACACGTTCTCTGTGAATACTGTTTGGACGATAAGCCCTTGATACTCAATGTGCAAGGTTATGAGCTTTAGGGAACACACAGGACAATAAAAGGTCCTGCTGACGTTGACCAATTTGGAAAAAAAATTACATCACACAATTGGCCAAGCACTTCGATTTCTTTTATATGTGAGGCCGTGGTCAGGAACTTTCTTTTGATATTTTCCACGTGAATCATAATCTGGATTTTTTTTTTGCAAATTTTGTTAAACATTTCTAGGGATCTAGTAGAATTCTTGGTAAACTGTCCCTAGCCTGACAAGACTTCAGGCAGGACCACTTGAGCATATCTTGTGTGTGAAGTGATTACCTGCGCATTGAAGCCTTGCGCTTGGACGCTGGCACATGGACTATTTACAATAAGGAAAGTTATTGGCTCAATGTTAATCTAAAGAAGATTAATGATATTGTTCACCATAAAGATATGTATTTTGTACTTTAAATCAACCGGTGATAATATTGCAGGGGGCAGATGCTGACAGATTCAGATACTTATTCTTTGATTCTCTTTTTAGTTGTTTGATACCAGCTATTTGCAGTACATAAACGTATGTGCATCAATGAATTGTAGCCTTTTACATCGTTATTATGTATATTCAAAAGTAATGTCACTGTACTCATGCAAAATTGTCGAATTTTTTGTTATTTTCCATCCATCTGTGTAGTGTTATATGCGATGTGTATGGCTAATGAAGCGTTGTCTGTTTATGACGCAGCTAACAAATGGACGACAACTGAATGAATGTCAAAAACCATTGGCCACTGGTATTCTGCCAAAGAACTTAGAAGGAATGTTCATTTTTACATTTTGAAATCTCGACTTACGAAATTGTTTACTCGTGTGTTTGTGTAATGTAGTACATTACCGAAATGGTTTTTGTATGTTCCAGATAACAGGTGTTGACAGGTTGCCAGTTTGCTTCGCCACGTTTTGAACCAGATGAGGAGCTGAATCGGAAGATGCCCTACCGCAGCTTCCAAAATGTAGCTGATTACATCTGAAACCTGCGCAAACACGAAAGACGTACAGCACCTTTTTTTCAATTAAAACTGCTTAATTTTTGGGAAATAGTCAGAATCCAGTTTTAGATGTTAAACAGGGTTTCAAAGTGTACATGTAGCGTAGACTTTGTGGAATATGATAATTCATATGCGCATGCGCATTAGACAGTAGTGCTGCCGAGGCACAAGGGCAATAATAATAATAATAATAATAATAATAACAATAACAATAACAATAACAATAACAATAACAATAACAATAACAATAACAATAACAATAATAATAATAATAATAATAATAATAATAATAATAATAATAATAATAATAATAATAATAATAATAATGATAATAATAATAATAATAATGATAATAATGTTCGTATGAGCAGTCAAAGCATCACCACATACTACGAACGTCCCAAATACTGTGCCGTCTCTGAAGATTAGACGACTGTCGGTACTGCAGCTGGGTAGAAGTGGGCAGAAATGTCCACTCATTGGCCAGAAATATAATTTTATGATAAACGCTTAAAGCTTGGCAGTCACTATCATGGGAACCATTTTAGTCTGCAAAACCACATTAACTTAAGATTTGACATCTATTTATGAGATTGCAAAATATGAAAATGGATCGCTGGACACAAAAGTGTGTATCTGGCAATGCAGGGTTGTTTCAGTGATATTACAAAAAATGAAATGGCTCTTGTTTCCATGGTAACTAAGGCAATGAGGTGTTACCATGGTAACCAATGGAAGTACCTGTCTCAATATACAAATAATACACTATATTACAGATTTCTTATTTTTAAACAAGCGAGAGTTCGTCTGATGACCTTGAATCTTTGGATAGACAAGAATTAGCATCAGCGTCATTCAAACTATTTGTGTTATCCTTATAATGGGGTACTTGAATTGTAACCATGTGTCTATTTCAATACACACTTTCATAAGACGCATTTTATAAGTTTTTCGATATACAAGCAGTTTTCCGTCTACGACTTCCCAAATGTTTAAAATCACCAATTAGAAGCGGTGCCTATTTAGTATTTAAGTGTTATTATAGTGCTCTCATTTGCGTGCTATCTCTATGTTGCAGCGTAATGAGTTTGTCATTTTTTAAACGATTTATCACATACACTTCAAAAAAGTCGACAACACCGAATAATTGAAACATAATGTTGACGGACTCTACAACCATAATGACTGTAGAGTATGATTGTGTCTGCTTTATTATGACCTCGTTTATGATTATATTATATTCAAAAGAAATCAGGCATGACTCAAAGAGGTGTGTTCATTTTGTAAATATAGCTTCTACACCGTACCACAGACTAAGGAGTTTGTGCTAGAAATAGATGCGCGCTTGATATCAGCATGGGCACTGAACTATCTCTTTTTTTAAGCCAAACCATATGCAATGGAGCATTGCATCAACACCGCTTCGGGAATGAACCAGTTAATACTATTAAATGTCATCCTGTGCAATTACCACATTGATACATTTCGCTGAGGTCATACAGTTTACAACTAGGCCAACTTAAGGGGGCCCAAGACTGATACTATGGCATGTTGTCCGTTTGGTGGTGATCAGTAATGCGATATCTGAAGGTGCATACGACTTGCTAGGTTATGATTATTTAGAGACAAAGTTCGATGCTCCTGTAAATTCAGCTCATGGGTGATCGGTAAAATTTGCAGTATCGCAAATTAACGACTTTACACATGGGTCAAGCTGTTTTTAAGTGCCTTGTAAAATGTCGGCTCGTAATTTCCCTTACGTTTATTGTTTCACATGAGCCAAGAAGACATTTTATAGGTTTTAATTTAGAGGTATCAACTATGGCTTGCCGGGGCTGTGCAATGCCACATCATGTTGAATCAATATATTTATAAATAAACTAGATAGGCGGCACCCTATATACATGTTGTTTCAGGGTGTCAATTTGGGATTTGGTGGCATAGTTTTGGCAGTCTTAATTGCTCATGTTAATCCATGGTGGTTTCTTACAGCAACATTTTCGTAACATATTGCAAAAGCGGAACTGGATTGTATCAGTTTCAAACCGTGAGTAATGATGGCTCTAACGGTCTACTTATTGCGCCTTTCGGGTTATTGGAGAACGTACTTCGTATTACGATTTTGTCAAGTTAATATTTATGGTTATAAATGGAACTTTGAGCTATATTGTCTTTTGTCTGAATTGATATTGCTTTTTGTTTTGATTGTTTTTGGTCTTCTCGAAATTAAGGTATGTATGTTTTTTTAAACGAGCATTGTTCAATACACTGAAAAGTAAAATGTGCTTTATCAAATCTATAAAGGTGTCGAAAACACTGTTAATACGGAAAGCAAATCAAAGTGTACACCTTTTAAATGCAGCATATGAAAAAGGTATGCATGAAACAAAATTATGATGACACAGTACTGTAGATGTGAAAACAAATAAAACCCGAAGCATATTTACCTTTTGAGTTTTTCTATCCATTTGATTCAGTGACTCCCTCTTGGAGGGCAATTCCAAATGCACCAAAACCGTGCCCCTGTAAGGGAGATAGCTTCTTAAATCTTTTTATTTATTGATACAAATAAATTCAAATTATGATCGGCCTACTCAAGTGCACTTAAACACCATTCTCGATTGCCAAATATCTAATATCACCGTCCGTCACCGTGCTTAAGTTTGAGGTTTGTAAGATGTAGATACTCTCTCGGCTGAAGAGGATCGATGTACTGTATTGTGGTAGCCACAGTTTGATTCTTATTTGGTGTTATCTCGTGTTCTTTCTCTCTTTCCTTCCACAACAGCTTAAAAAGTTTAGTATGGAACTTTATAAAAAGCCACTTATTGTGACCTCAATTCAGCCCTTTCCATAGCAATTTTGAACATTGATCATGATGTTTTCTGTTCTTTTGAAAATGTATCACACTTGTCTACCATTTTCAAATCTGCTGCAAGGATCTTTATTGTCTTTAAAGAAAGTTACCATTTACCCTAAGCACAAACCTTGGGTACCTTCAGTATTAAAAAAAAAAAAAAACCAACACCATATTGGCCGTCGTAATTGTCCATGGAATCTAGCTAAGCGTGCATGTAACAAATCCCGCCCGACCGTTATGTCAAAATTGACAGGTTCGTCCAATCCTACAAAAAAAAATTCCACAACAAAGTTGCTAACTTGATTAGAACAGGGGTGCTTTCTTTTTTAATTTGCAGCTTCAATTAGACGAAAAAGACATTAATTATGAATAATCATTGATGATGACAAACTTGTATCATGTACAACTGAAACGTTGTGAGTTTTGAACGCATACTTTTGCAGTCAGTGTGAAAACTTCAGATGCCGATGCACCACCGTTGCCCGAAGTGACATTCCAAATTGAGGCATGATTTGAGTAAGCGACATTACGTTCAATGAAGACAATGTTAAGAAAGTCTTATCTCCTTAAGGCTAGCCTGTACATCTGCCCACCCCCATAATATAGTAAATATCTTACTAAAGAACACAGCAGACTCAATCTAAAAACCATTTGCAAAAATCCACCAAATTCCTCTTAGTCTCCTGCACTTTCCTGGCGTTTGGAAGAGATCCAATATATATCCTGTGTTCAAAAAGTCCAACAGATAGTTCAAATGCAAATGTCGTCCTATTTGTTTGTTCTGGCAATGTTTCTGAATTGTTTGAACGCCTGATCGTTAGCGCTCTTTATGAAATTTTGGCACAAAATAACCTTGTCACTTCCAAAAAGTTTGGATTCAGGGCCAAAAGCTCAATCAGCTTGTGCACATCCTACGATATCTACAATGGCCTAGAACAGGCCATAGAAGCCAGAATGGTATTTCTAACTATATCTAGGGCCTTTGATAAGATTTGGTATCTTAGTCTTTTCAAACTGCGACAGCTTGGCATTTCTGATAATCTTGTAGCATGGATTGAAAGTTATCTCACAAACCGCTCCAGATGATTATTCACAACCAATCATCCTCTTGGTTACGTATTGACGTTTGTGTGTCCCAGGATTCCATTTTATCCCTTTTAATTTTCTAGTTTACGTAAATGACTCGGTAGATGGTGTTACATATGATATCGAGCTCTTTGGTGATGACACCAGTTACCTGAAATTATCAATAACCATGTTGTAGTCTCCATTATACATAACTAGGGAAGCTATGGCGCATCATCGTTAATACTTTAAAATTATCTTCCTGTCATATTTTCACACCATCCAATTATTTGTCTCTAAGACTCCGAAATACCCGCGACAGAGCCACACACTCATCATGATATTACTTTTATAAACAGTTTATCCTGGCATGCACAAGTTACTCGCATTACCCACAAAGCCAGTCAGGGGTTTGCCCTTCTGTGCAGATTTAAATACAAACTTTGCAGAAAAGCTCTGATTGGACAATATTTAACTATGACTGGACCCACTTTTGAGTATGGTTGTGCACTGTTTGACAATTGATGTCAAGGCCTTTGGTTTAACGTTTATTTGCATATTCGATGACCAGAGAAAATGAAGTGCAAAACCAGAACCGCAGGCACAATCATGTCAATCTTTAACGCCGATTTGAAACAAAAGTTTGTTAAGCTGGCTGCGGTTCATACGTAGTCAAGCATGTGATACAGCAGATTTTCTTTTGCTAATATCATAAAGGAAAGGGTCTTTCACTGGGTGGAAAGGAGGGGTCTGTATTCATTTTTTAAATTGTGACAGGGAAAGGGTATTCCAAGTATCTAAGAGAAGAAGGTTCCATAATCGCGTGGCAGAAGGATAAAAGGACTTTTAATTTAAACACAGAAGGAATAGTGGAATCGAAATTCAGTTCTCCGGTTATAATAATAATAATAATAATAATAATAATAATAATAATAATAATAATAATAATTACAATAATAATAATAATAATGATGATGATAATGATAATGATGATGATGATAATAATAATAATAATAATGATAATAATAACAATATCAATAACAATAACAACAACAACAACAATAATAATAATAATAATAATAATAATTACAATAATGATAATAATAATAATAATAATGATGATAATGATAATGATGATGATGATAATAATAATAATAATAATAATAATAATAATGATAATAATAACAATATCAATAACAATAACAACAACAACAACAATAATAATAATAATAATAATAATAAAAATAATAAAAATAATAATAATAATAATAATGATGATGATAATGATAATGATGATGATGATAATAATAATAATAATAATAATAATGATAATAATAACAATATCAATAACAATAACAACAACAACAATAATAATAATAATAATAATAATAATAATAATAATAATAATAAAAATAATAAAAATAATAATAATAATAATAATAATAATAATAATAATAATAATAATAATAATAATAATAATAATAATAATCCAGATACTGGATATCTTGACTAGATCAATACTATCTTGAAAATGTTTCCAGAAGGAACTGGTTGCGTTTGGGGGCCTGTACATCACACCTAGAAAAATATTATTAAGCAAATGTTTCAGCCCAAAGTAGTTCTACAACTACATGTAGTTCTACATCAGAAGATTTCAAATTATGACCTCTTGAAATTGTAAACGATTCAGAACAAGATAAGGTCACTCCACCACCAGGTCCATGCGGGTGATCCCGACGCAACATGCCGTGAAAGCCTAGCAAAAAAGTGGATCGTGCGGTGTCGAGTCAGTAAGAATTTTTTTTAGACAATGCTATTATGTCAAATTCGTTAGCGACATATTCACGAATGTGCTTTAAGTTATCTTGGTTTAGACTTCCCATGTTTAAATGACGGAATTCCATGCAATCAAAGCCACTTTCAGGACCAGAATTAAGATGAATATCACCTGTGAGTAGAATGAGAAGACAGATTAGCAACAGGTTACAACCCAAATAAGTACGTTTTCTGTGCTCATATGATTAATAAGTGCAAATTACAAACAAAGTCCGACAATACGTAGTGAGACAGCCATTTAGAAAGAATGCCAATTAGCCATATATAAAACAATAAGAAAACCACGAGAACACATGTACATGAATGAATGAACTTTATTTCGCTGTACTTCACATATACCACACATACAGTAGACGCGTTTTGCCATAAACATGAAACAACACAGTAGCAAAGAAACAACACCATACATACAGCACAATTCAAAACAGTACACAGTTCATGTAATATATCGCGGATCAAGTCATGAAGCCCCCCCCCCCCTAAAAAAAGGGGGGGGGGGTG
Organism: Hermodice carunculata; assembly: GCA_964020975.1. Lineage (NCBI taxonomy): Eukaryota > Metazoa > Annelida > Polychaeta > Eunicida > Amphinomidae > Hermodice > Hermodice carunculata. The sequence goes on from OZ026625.1 coordinate 74,523,472, forward strand.
CATGAATATTTAAGCGGTCCATGAATTTCTATACAAACAGCCAGAAACGAATATTGTTTCAATATCTTGACTTTTCGTAAAAACAAAATTTTTTCTTCCTCTCCCAAATTACCAAAATCTGCAAAAATTTCAGTTGTTGAATCAAATATTTTTTGGCGTGCATCGGTAAATTTTAAACATGCTAAAATATAGTGAGATTCGTTTGCAATGAATGGGCATACATTACATAATCGTTCATCCAAATGAATTTTGGCTGGTCGTTTGTGTTTGCCAATTTCAATAGGGGGATTGTGGGCGCTAATTCTTAATCAGGTGAAGGCTTCTCGCACTTTTTCGTCTCTGATAATAAACAAGTATCTCTCAAATTAAAAGGCCTCCTTAAATTTAGCATATGATTTCAACTTCTTATCAGAAAATAATTGTAGTTTCATTTTACTTTTCCACTGTAATATAATTCTTTTCTTTGAGTAAGTTCGAGATCATATTTGTGGGTTTGTTAACGAAATCAGTGCCACAGTTGTTCCAAATATCACTGCACGCAATTGTGTTCCATGTATCTTTTACACTGGAGAGCCTTTGAGATCTGCCTGTGTCCATTCACGGTTGCGCCGGTAGGCGTCGTACAAAAGTGTATCTTGATTTAATTTTGTAATGCGATGCCAGTTTTTATAAACACGATTCAAAATGATTAGAGAACAGGGGCACTAACCGGTTGTACTTGACACTGCAATGTTGCATGCTCTTCTATTTACACCTGAGCATTATTTCAGGAAGCTAATGTATAGATTGTCAAATTCTGTTTTAAAGCTGCTACTTAAATCACCACGAGATAACAATTTAGATGGACTGATATTATGCGCTCCCCAAATTTCACAGCAATATAAAACTATGGGCACAGTGTCTTTTCAAAAAGGTGCAGATACAATCTAATGTCCGTTTGATTACTATACAATGTTTTCTTCAGTCTTCCCAATGGTTTTCACTGCTTTGTCACATAAGTATTTTATGGCACCCGTAACGTTTCGATTTGCTGAAATTTCAATTTCCTAAATTTACATATTTTCTGACCACTTCAACTTTTTCGTTTCCAAACTGAAAAGTGCGAAAGACTAATTTACTATTCTTGTTGCAAATCATTATTTTTTATTCATCTACATTTACAGATAATTTCCAGTTGTTGCAGTACATTGACAACGTATTTAAACAACATTGTAAACCATTTTCAGATTCAGATAACAAAATCAAATCATTAGCATAAAATAAACAATAGAGCTTTTCGTCATGCAACGTCACAGGATCACAATCTTCATTAAAATATGTAAGTTAAATCATTCGCAAACGAGTTAAAATAAAGTGGGACTTAAAACACAGCCTTACTTTACCCCATTATTTAGTAAGATTTTGCCCAAAAGACCTGAAGAAAATTTTACCTGAACGAGTGAATCATTATACATATCTTTCAAAATATTAAACATGTATTCACCAATATCATACAAGTCAGCAATTTATACAGTAATCCCTCCTGCCATACCAAATTGAATGCATTTTGAAAGTCAATAACATGCAAAGTGTATACATGTGTCTATAGTATCTGGGAGGGCTGTACACATGAAATGCAAGTACCAAGTACAGCATATCGTTTGCAATGGAATTACACGTATAAATTTGTATGTACAGCAAACATGACATTTTGTTTGGAAGACGTTTCACAGCCACACGGTATCGAAACATAAAAAATATGCAAGTGCACACCGTACAAAATAATACATCTTTCGTAGGATGGAAAAATATATAATGCCGGAGGCATACATAACCCTTGATTATCATTACGAAACAGGTCACAGAGAACGCAAAATACCATTGGTGTGTATATGTACACCGCACCTGAGCTGATGCTGACCAGTTTGTTAGTCCAACTGATAGTTATCAATCCTATGAATGTGGTGCAAGCTATGCAATTTACCATACAAAACATATCATGACGCAAGGTGTAGTGACCAATTCTAACCAGCCTTAATTATGCACAGCAATTAATGTAAATAGACGTAATTTTTAATGAAGAAAGTTGACTAAAAACATAGCAGTACATATGTTTGCAAAGAAAAAAATGCCGCGAGTATGAAAACTCAAATTGTTGTAGTATATGCAGTAGGAGAGCTTATTGAGAACGCTTAACTTTATGGATAATCTTGAATCTCCTAAACACAACGAAAAGCGGGACAAGCAACATACATGTATAAGCAATGATATATGTATGTATACATTATAAATGTGATAAATTTGACGGATATAACACGAGTACTTTTGAATGCTACATACTACACAATATATAGATACAAATATGCTTAATTAACAAAACAGTACTTTGTCGAATAATTATATAGCTGGTACATAGCAAACCCCTGCGCAGATTACCATCCAAAAGGCCAACACAAAGAGTTGGGGGTGTCAATGTAGCCAATCTACGAATAACACGGACACATAATGGCGGTTTTGTAAGGCAGTTAAAGAAAACCAGCCCCAACATATACAAAGTGAACATGAATGACATGTAGTACATTGATGCATAATAACGTACAATACAAGTTCTTTATGCCAGTTAAAAAAAAAAAAAAAAACAATTAACAGAACTGCATCTGATTGGCCCCAAATAAAATACAATTTGCCATTTCAGACAATAAGAGTGTTAATTTTACACGGAAATCAACCCCTCGACACGGGGGCCGAGGGCTACTTTAACCCTACGGTGCGCTGGGAGCCCTGAAATTATACCTCCGGACTGCAAGCCACATGCAATCCGGGGGAAAAAAAGATAAAAAAGACACCAGGGGGTCATGGGAGATGCCGCAAGAGCACACATCATCCCGTGTGTTGTACATTCATTGCTATACAGTCTATTCCTTTCTATATGCGAAGTTTAGATTGGGGCATCAGGAGAACTTTTTCTTGCACGATTGACAAACTTAATGGGTGTAAATGAGTAGGATTCCGTAGCCAAAATCAGCCAAAATCAGCCCGAGGAGTCTTCTAATGAATACAGGAGAGCATATCAATCGCCATGACGGGCATGATGGCCTTATTAAAAACACGTAAATACAGGTAGGAATAGATAACTAATACGTCAGTATATTGTACAAATCTAGGGCAAACAGATGCGATTTGGTCAGCTAGACACACAGAAGAAACAATAATAAAACGAAAAATAATAGCGAGATTTTTGCGTCCATACATGAGTATTTTGCTTAGGCAAAAGGGAAGTGTTGGATCCAAGAAGCGAATTAAAGAAGAAAATTGTCACAGAGGCTCTATTTAATAGTTCATTCCCATATGATAGTACGACATAAACGTCAAAAACTGCTGTTAAGTTTCTGCAAGGCCAACGTAGCAGTGCGTCTTTGTATATGTTAACCGTGAAGTCCGGCATGAGCAAACATTTCATCTATTATCGAGACACAGATTAAGTATTCATGTTTCATGTTTGAAATGAATACGTTTCGTGCATACACCAAGCATTAGTGTCACCAGCCTGGGAAGTACGAGAATTACTGAACGACTTAAAGGTACATCCTCACTTAAGTACTCATATGCATATACTCTAATGCATTGTATTTCACTCTGGAAAGCGATAATTCATCCCCCAAACATAAAATAAATGACATTATACAATAGACACTAACTGCAGAGTATTATACACCAGATACTAACTGGCCAAAGCTTTACAGTAAACACTAACTACATATTTTTATATACCTGATACCAGCGGGCCACACCTTTGCACGGTGGACACTAATTACATAGGCTTTCATGTATTCTGTCAGGTCAAACCCCTAGGGGCTATCTGTATTAAGCAGCGGCCGGCGACTGTTAAAATTTGCCTCATTGTGCTTAAAATCGTGCTAAGAAAAATTGTGCTTCGATGATATGTTTTCAACATATATGCTAATGACTTTCATTCCTTTCTCACATGCCTACGTGCACATTTACTCAATATTAAAACATTACTCAAAATTGACAGTACTATCTCATATGTCACAAGCCTGGCACATTACGTAAAAACATTGAGTCAGGATTGGCAGTGAAATAGAGCTTAATTGTTTGTAGACTGTCAAAGTGAGGAATAGTTGTCATCACGGAGTGTGTTTTACATTTCTGGTGCAGGATGTCCATTGTTGCAGTACCTGTTAGGATTTCTCTTGGTTTGTGCAAGTGATCTACCTGCAACTGTTTATTTTACAATCACTGGGACTGAATATGATGCCCTAGGTTGTTTCTACTACAATTCAAAACTGGTTGCTGGTTTAACTAGGATAAGCTATCCAGCTAGAAAGGCTACGAACTGTTTCAGGCATAAGTCAAATTGTTCTTATCTGAACCTGTACTATACAAATTTAGTTTATGTTTTGCTTGACAGGTTTTCTACTTTCATAAAAAGCTCTGCATTTGTAAGCAAACCTTCACGTATTTAGCTAATTCATCATTTGCCACATTCATATTTATTCATTTTTATGTTGGTTGTCTTTGCTGAATCTTTAGTTCAGTCAATGAGCCGCTACTCAGAGAGACATGTACCGGTATAGGCTCCGAAACATGTTCTGATTATTTAAACGCTGAAGACCCTATAATTTATTTAGGCTAATACAGCCTATGTCAAAATTCTACAAAAGAACGTGTGTAATATGGACAATAGAACCTCATATGTATATAGGTTAGAAAGGGACAGGTTAGCTTACGGAGAGTAAAGGGTTCTGACTGGGGAATAGGGTAATGACTACTAGGAAGTGGTTCTGGACAAAAAGCCACAAATACAATAGTATTATACATTAGTTACTGACTGGTCATTGCTTTACACAATAGACACAAATGCACATAGTTTTATACAATACAGTCTAATTACACGCAGCTTTACGAGAGAGACACTCACTACATGTGCTCCTATACATATGACACGAACACTAAAATCTTGGTTTGCATAGTACTGTCTAGCTACATCTTGAGTCTCACAATACACACGAGCTGCGTACGTCTAACATAGCCCACATCACAAGCAACATTTTCAGTCCTGCACAGCAAATGGAACAAACAGACAACCCCATACATTCCATTGAGACACATCACAAAGAGCCATTATCTATTACACCACACGCCACAAGCGAACAGTCCTATACCATGCATACGTGGTATAAAACACACAAATAGAACGCTTTTGTCCCACACAGCGCACGCTGTCTTCAAGGATATATACGATCTCACAACAAACACACAGCCTTTATCAGCGCATAGAAATGAATTTTAATCTTTAACTCTACTATCTTTAGCTTTTCACTGCTGCATTTCTAGCCAGGTTAACCTATGAGTGCTTAATTACTAAGCATATTTTTCAATTTAGTGACTAATTTCGCACTACATTTTGTATCTAAAGAAACTTTTCATGCTACTTATTTTGACCTATCCGCACCAGCAACATACACCATGGTTTTTACTTTGCAAGGTCAGTTTGAAGTTCACAAAGCTACTTTCAACGTCAAAGTTCACAACATTTGGCAGCAATCTTCAAATTCAAGACCTAAAACACACAAAACAAGAGATGTATCTGATGCTCTTATTTATTCCATCTAAAATTGATCCATATTTGTTCCTTGGAATTAATTGTACATATTTATAATAAATACAATAAATAGAGGTAAACAATATCATGTAATTTTTTTTTCGCTTGTGCCGCATAGTATTTTATGCCAACTGTGTCAATTCATACAGGTAAGCTGCAGGCTATCAAGCCTTTTGTCTTATACAAACCAACAGTTCAGATTTTAAAATATGCAAAAACAACTTCATTTCAAATCTTATAAGAACCATTTACGTACATCGTGCACTTTTTAGTTAAGTCAGTTTCAGGGTCAAAAGTCAGACGGTCATTTTAAAGGTCAAATGTTACATAATTCGGCAGCTATCTTAGAATTCGACAACAGTCGCATCTCGCAGCCTGCGGACAATTCGACTAGTCTCGCTTTCCGCGGTGAAAAAAGTTAATCAATTTGTGTCTGTAGATTTTTTTTCCGTGGTAATCGTGATAGAACTATCACCATGAGACTCGGACTTGGTCAACCACACTTTCGTTAGATACATGTTTCTGGTTGCTGTCTGACGCGCTTGTTCGCTGCGCAGCTCTGTTAAATTTGTAAGAAGTTATATATTTATCTTGGGTTTTTGACAATATATTCATTTAAGCTCAAAAAAGTATATAAATTAAAATAGTTACCGATATTGTAAAGTGGTTTTATCATTTGAAAACAATTTTACTGGTACAAAATATTACTGACGCTTAACGTTTATTCTTTAATGTACATTTTCGTCACTTAATAAAATCAAACAGTCACAGAAAGATGTACAAAAGCTAAGTAAACCGTTCATAGATTAAACAGTTTCAATCCATATCCATTTAGTTTACCTTGATCGGGACCTTGTTATTTGTGTTGCATAAGGTATAAAAAGTATAATTGGTCTAAAAATGAGATTCACAGAATATCACAATGGAAGGAAGCAGAGTTCCAGAGCCTAATTCGCCATTACATCTGACACGCTCAGTCTCCTCCGGGTTTGACTGTGCGTACGAAAATTTGCAGGGTTGCTTTGGTACAAATTCCACGGAATTTGTTTGATTTTGTGGTTTAAAAATGAAAGTGTTTTAACTTAATTTCACCAAGTGGTCTCACTCCGTTGCCTTCACAGCGTGGTTTCTAAGCTAAGGTTAAATGCCTGACAAAAACAAAATTTTGCCGTGCCCACGTTCAAAGTTAACGAAACAATAGGAAATAATTTTAACTGGATAAGTATGCCCATTGGTGTCTGAGGATCACGACATTGCATATGGTTTCTTGGCGTGGGGAAAGCGAGCACTTTAACGTCAGTGGGGAGACCATAGGAATAATTACCCTGGGCCCGACATCTGGGCAATCAATCAAGAAGACACGAAACGCACAAAACCATAAACAAAGATAAAAACACAAAGACAAGGCAGACAGTCGGGCACTAATATATAAGCTTTAAAGGTCTCTCGGTACTATGAAACCATTAATTAATTACAAGATCAGATGTCAGTATTGTCATTGCAAAAATATCTCAGTAAACCAAATGAGTGAAGTGAACATTGTTTCTGGCAAACTGTAACTGACCACCAGGTTCGGTAACAAATAACTATGACCCTGAGTATAGCAGAATATAAATGTCTGCCGCCCGAATGCTGCTTTCGCCGTTGAAAAAAATTTAAAAGTGTTGTGTATTCAGCTATCAACAGGCCAATTAATCCGTTGTTCTTCTATACTCGCACATTGGTTATTGGTGGTAATTCTCACACCGCTTTTTCTTGGTATATCTCTTCAAATACAAATTCTCTGCGATTTCATACTTAGAGAAAATTTGAAATGTGCTCTGACTACTGATATATCTGATATAGATTACACCTATTTAAATAAGTGTAATGGTGAAAGATTCATCATAGATCACTTTAAGCTTACAGAGAATTTGTATCAAAATGTTATGAAATATGCATGTTTCTTGACGGGAACAATTTATCTGACCATTTCCAATAATGATAACACTGGACCAAGAAACAAATTACGATGTGATATTTACGAGTCCAAAATACCCCCAAACTGATGTGGTATACAGCTCCTGACGGTGATCTTATTAATTATAAAACATAGCTAAACGAGTTACTGAGTGCAATTGATATCCCATGGAAGGTACGTCGGTGTATTGACATTTTTGTCTGAAGCATAATGCACAAATTCAAAAGTGTCACGATAGCATAGTTAATTCTTGCCTTGATATGGGATATGAATATATCCAGTAATCTTCCAGTTCTCATTCCAATGTGCTTGCAGGCTGGAATGATTCTGTTGAACCATATAGGAAACAAGCCATTTTTGGCATGACATTTGGAAGAGCAATAATTCTCCTCGTGTTGCAATAATAGCTGATATAAGAAATATACTATGTCAAGTACCATTACGCCCTGAGATAAATTGCTTTCCCTCCTCTTAAAGAAAGGTATATGTCTGTGTGTTGTTATACCACTTGTGAATATGTATGTCAAAGGGAGTATTGTGGTTGCCTGGGATTCGGAAACATCAAGGCCTTTATAATGTAGATATGGGGTTAAACAAGGTGGCGTTCTATTGCCACTCTTGTTTTTTATTATAACAATAGTATTAGTAATAATAATAGTAATTATAATAATAATAATAATAATAATAATAATAATAATAATAATAATAATAATAATAATAATAATAATAATAATAATAATAATAATAACAATATATGTACATTCTTTATTGCCTTCAATATTGATGAGATACATATACATCACAAAATGAGGAATTCATATAGCTACATATATACCACAATGCACAAGGAAAATTGAAAAAAAAGTTAAACATGCTGCAATTTACATATCATAAGGAGCAAAAAAAACACACACACACACACACGTTCTGTCCAAATGACCTTTGGCTATCACAGCGTACACGCGATGTTCTGAAACCACTTCATCTTTGAAACGTTCTACTTTCTGTAGCTCTGACCTTATACATATATGCACTCGTAATACAAATAATTCCCATTATTTTCTTTCGAAATGCCGAATCCATAAAGTCCCCTAAATAAAACGACAAATTAAGTTTTAGTTTCCAGCGCAGAAAAAGGAAGAAAAACACTGCAGACCTTTGCAATAACCCTCTGTCTTGAAAACTTAAACCTTTCGCAGTCCTATATACAATGTTCCAAATTTTTAACATCACCACTGGTGCATAATGCATACAGCCTAGACAGGTTGGGAATTCCTGTAAAACTTCCTACATTTTCACTTAAAACATGTTCACCAACGAGTAATTTCATCATTATATTAATACACCCAACATTATTATTTTTATTATTATTATTATTATTATTATTATTATTATTATTATTATTAATAATAATAATAATAATAATAATAATAATAATAATAATAATAATAATAATAATAATAATAATTATAATAATAATAATTAATAATAATACTTTATTAGCCTCCATAAGGAGAAATAATACATACAAATTATACAGAACCAAGGCTGACAAAATCATACGTAATTAAACTATACCACTTGAAATTATAAGCAATGCATGAAAAGAAACAGGATATACATAGACGAATTACTTGCATATTTCAAAGCTTGGGGATTTGGATGTCATATTGGACATTTATTTGTAGGTGCTCTGGGATATACAGATGATGGGGTGTTACTTGCTCTAACAGTATTAAGTATATGTTTTGTGACCAGGGAACAGACAGGTCTCGAACTAGCAACCTTCGGCACTAATCACCAGCTTAAAATGGGGAAACGTACATACCAACTACAACAAATCCCCATTCCTAAAAAAACAAAAAACAAAACAAAAAAACAAAACAAAACAAAACAAAAAAAACAAGAGAGAGAGAGAGAGAGAGAGAGAGAGAGAGAGAGAGAGGGGGGGAGAAAATTTTTCCATGGAGGCTGGTGTGTCTAAAATGTTGAAAGTTTGCAATAAATTTTCAAAAGAATACCATATAATGTTCAACCGAATAAGTCATAACATATTGCTCATGGTGGAAAAACTGGCACTTCATATATTGCAAGAATTCCCATAACTAAAGTATATCAAAGTAAACATTTACGTGATTTTGCTAGTCCCAAAGCAACTAATGAAAATATCCAAAATTCAGTTCACAAATTTAATACAAAGGGCAATATGATTATGATACAGTTCAGCAAATCATTCCCGGAGATCCGATTTCAACTTTTAAAATTAACTGCATACCAGCTCTGGGATATCTCTGAGAAATATTTCAACTTCACAGGCGCTTCATCACATTCGATTATAACGTTTTAACCAGGTTCAATCATTGGCTGGTACTGTGGTCTACTTGCCAGAGATGGAAGCTGTTCAAATTACTGTAACTTCCTAAAAATGATTTCCCGTAAGTATAACATAGATAAGTATAATTTACCTCCAGCTTATGCCCTATGCCTTAACCAAATACAGTCACATAGTGTGTTATAGGGTAACGAAATTAAAGTTGCCGCCAAGTTGATCTGAGAGCCTTTCCAGGCACATGATGGAGGAATACAAACCATATTTACTAGGGAGGAAATTGTATATGGGGAACAGACATAGTGCACACATTGAACTTTTTTAAATGGATACATAATTATAACTGACATTACTCCTTTATTTTTTTTATACTGTTTACTTGAATATGCATTCTTTTTTATTGTACCGGATGTTCTATATGTACAGGTTGTGCACAAATATATATATATATATATATATATATATATATATATATATATATATATATATATATATATATATATATATATATATATATATATATATATATATATATACATACATATATACATGTATATACATATATATATATATATATATATATATATATATATATATATAAGTTGGCTGATAGTAAGGTCACCAGATAAGAATCCAGATTGGTCAGTGGATATGACCAGATTGTCAGGAAAGAAAACGTTAAATACGTCGTGTTATTTTAGCTTGTGTCTTGTGTGACAAGCTTAAATAACAAGATAGAGTTAAGTCCTTGCAGTGTTGGGTTTTCATTTATAGATTTTTACCATCAGAACGGATACCCGGAGTTTATTCGCATATGTGCAATGCTCAAGCAGCCAGCACGCACCATTGACACAAAACATTCTTGGAGAAGACACTAAAATCAGTGGTATCAACGGACTCTTCCAGCTCACCATTGTTTGCTGCGAATTCTTTGTATTGAGCACAATGTATTTATCAGATGAAGGAGACACCGTTGATTAAATATTATTTCAACGAGCATCATGGACGATGTTGATAGAAGCAGAGACATGCACGTCCTTGACAAAGGGGGTATCGTGGATCCCACCCATTGTAAGCCCAACAGTAGAACAACTGAGTTTTAAAGCCAAATTATATGTTTAAAAGTGCTGTTACTATTATCAACTTATATGAACCAACTATGTCTACCTCTACTACATTCCGCATTAATGCACTATTACACTTTTTTTCTTATGAACTATGTCAAACTGTAGTTGTTTCTCGGTTGCCTATTGTAATTTTGACGGTATGCACACAAGGATTGACGGTAAGCATGTTTATGAGATCAACTTTATTGAGCTGCAGCAACACGTTAGAAAACATGATTTCTTTTCTAAGGTAGAAACACATTGTACAAATAGCGATATTTTATCTATGCCCGGTTAATTTATGTACCAAAATATTAGAGCTAGAATTAGAGATAGCACTCGAAATTACCGGGGCATGGCTATGTTTCTCAAGCAAAATATTCGAGATGGCATTAAGCTCTGATCTGTCATCAATAGCGAAATGAGGGTAAAGTTAAGTAAAGACTTCTTCAAAGCCAATCAAGATTTATATTTGCAATGGTTTATTTCAGCCCTGAATACTCTTCTTATTCTGCTAGAAGAGGTGATATTTTTGAATTACCAGAAAATGATATTGCCCACTATTCGCAAAGTGGAAACTGTTTGATATGTGGCAATTTTAACGTCAGGATTTCAGAAGACGCTGATTACTGCACAGATTCTGAGAGATACATTCCCCCCCCCCCTCCCCCGACAAACACTTCACAATTGATATTAAAAGTGCTAGGAGAAACCTGGACACACACATGCCTGATTCACATGGAAAACGCCTCCTGGCTCTCTGTTATTCGGCGCAATTTAGGATCTTAAATGGTCAAACATTTGGTGACACATCCGGTCACTGTAGTTGTTATGGCCATACTGGAAACCAAAGTGCTATAGATTATATGCTTATCTCAGTCACCTTTCCCTAGCATGTTGAATATCTCCATGCCCATGGTCCGACTGAGTGGTCAATACACTGCCGTTTATCAGCAATAATAAACTGTCAGTTTAATCAGCATACTGAACCGAAAACCCCACCACGCTCTTCCGAACATAAAGATCGAAAATAAGAGATTCACTGAAATTTACGCGGGTTCTTACATGTCAGAGCATCACCAAAGTGATCCAAAATATAAAATTCAATGAATGTAGGGCAACAAATCGATACTATGCTGCAACGTGCAAATGCTATATTGTCCCCTGCTGCTGAGGTTGCTGGCATACAGTGCCACATGCCCATCAGTTTTGAGGTTTAAATGTCCGAAAAGACAGAGACTTAAACACAAAAAGAAGTGGTACAATTTTGAATGTAAACAGCTTAAATATGAGTTAAAGCAATCGGGAGCACTGGTTCATGACCCTTTTGACAGCAACCTAATATACAGATTTTTGGGCCTTGGACCAAAAATAAAGGGGCTGTTTAATAGAGAAAACGAAAACTTCTAAAGAATACTTCTTTTGACCCAGTTTTAACCCCTTCAAAATAAAAGCCGATAAAGTCCTAGGATCTATTCAGTAAATTGAAAGGATCAGACTACAGTATGAAATAAAATTCCATTACCAGCACTGACTGGGCCAACCATTTCCACAATCTGGAAAACAAAGAACATACCCTGGACATGACACTTGAGTCTCATATGGATGAATATATCTTCATGTATAAATCCTAAATTTTCAACGAGCTCATCTACCGTATTAATGACTCCGAGATTTCACGAACCATACCTCAAAAATGGCAAAGCAAATGGCTTTTATACCACCTTGAAGGAAAATGTTAAAATCAGGACAAACATTCCTGTTACCGATTCTCAAAAAAAAGTCAAATATTGTATGTTATCGTCCGGTCACTTCCTTAACTGGCGACGTAACTTCCTTACCCTTATACAAAAAAGGTGACATCTATTACCCCTGCAATTACAGAGGTATCTCAGTTGGCAATAATATGTGTAAATTATTTTGAAGTATTTTGAATTCTAGGCTAAGTAGATTTGTTGATGATTATAATCTCATACCTAACTGCCAGATTGGTTTAAAGAAAGCAGCCCGGACAAGTGTGCACATCCTCACACCTTAGTCAATCATTGACAAATATGTAAAAAGGGCTTGAGAAAAACCAGTATTGCTGCTTCGTAGATTTCAGAGCAGCTTTTGACATAGTACACAGAAAATCTGTAATTTACAAATTATTTAAACTACATTGTGGTGGCTGTTTTGTCGAAGTCATTGGACACACGTTCAAGGATGACTCTTATTGGGTGAAAACTGAAGCTGGCGTTGGGGCTGACGTTCGGTCATCTTTCGACTTCAAAGAAAGCTGCATCTTAAGCTCCCAACTGTTCCAAATTTTTATGATGACTTGCCCTCAACCTTCACTTCTGACAGCGATCAGCAAACACCTTTTTGACACAAAATTAAGCTATTTCACGTACGCCCATAATCTTGTGATATTCTGGAAACACATAGTAGTTTACACTGTACACTCAACATATTGTCTGGTTACCTTAAAATGGAATCTGACCATAAACTATGACAAAACTAAGATCATTATTTTTAACACAAATGGCAGGATTACAGATAAGTATCATTTTCATTTAGATGACACACCCATCGAAATTGTTTCCTCCTACTGCTATGTAAGTATTCTGTTTTCTACCAACAGAGATTGTAACGTTGTTATTGACAGACTGGCTGACGATGCCAATAAGACCCTTTTCAAACTAAAACAATTCAATGTACGTCGCAGTATATCATCAGCCTTTAAATTATTCCCCAGTCTGGTCCTCCCCTTCTTAACTTGTGGATCTGAAGTATTAATTCCATATTGCATAAACATCATTACTGAGCAAGACTTCATGTCCTCGCGCAAAAAAAAAAGTTTCCAGTGAAAAAGTAATTCTCAAACACCCTTAATACATACTCGGTGCTAACATAAAAGCCAGCGATGTTGCAGTCAGGGGTGAACTTTCTCTCCTCATAAAACTACTCCCTCTGACAGGAAGTACTGGCTCCAGGCCTGTGACTTGGACAACTCAGCGAAAGTAACAAAAACAAAAAAACAAAAACAAAAAAACTTTCTGTAATTGTGCACTTACCATATATTGCAAACTTGCTCCCAGAGTGTACACTGCTCTTCATATTGTAAAGGTACCATTTGGCACAGGTGTTCTTCGGATCCCTCCCCCCCCCCCAAAAAAAAAAATCCGAAGACACACTTTGCCTCAATGCTTAGACTCTTCAAATGAGCATATATTATGCTAATGAGCACCTGAAAGAAAGAAGTTCATAGCCTGGTAACAAGAGAACAAAAGGAACGTGTGAGTAGTTATAACTGGCAAATTTGAGAACCATGAATCCATTTTCTGGGTTATTTTTACAATTGGTAGCCATTTTGACCTTCAAAACCAAGATGGCCGCTTGATTTTTTTGTCATTGACAGTGGAACACTTTGGACATTTATGAGCTAGAAACGTGTATTATACAACAGTTCCTATTACTTTTGGGGATGGGGGACCCAGGACTCAGTTCTAGTATTGCATTGGTTATAGAATATCATTAACAGTGCTTACAGTCCTCTTATTAGCATAGATTATGCAAATTTACACCTAACGGAAATTAGTACATAAGGTATTAGCTTTGGTACAGAAGGGAATGTGTGAATAATCGCAACAGGCTTATTTGAGGGTCTGGAATCAATTTTAGCAGTTATTTTGACAATTGGCAGCCATTTGGACCCTAAAAACCAGGATGGCTGCTGTACATTTTCTTTTCTCTGGGTGTCATGCACAACTTATAATTATATACCTTTTTTCTTTAACGACTATCGAAAAAGAAGCCAGAATCTAATGGTAATTTCGCTGCTCAGAGTGCACTAATTTACACATGTATAAGGTAGAAACATGTATTATTCAACAATGTGTACTAATTTGGGGTTAGGGAAACCAGTTCTGGCATTACATTGGCGATTAATATTGTTCATAATGCCAGACTAAAGAAAACTGCACTTTACTCATATGGAACTCGCATGATAGCATGGAACGTCTGGGATGCATGACTTCCTTTAAACTTTTATTTGATGCAGCATATGCAATAGGGGGTAATATGTGTTTTAAAAGTCAGAGAAAAGCTAGATGAAATAAATTCCTTGATACTAATCACATGTTACACAATTATCTTTCACATCAGAAATGTGACATGGAAGAGGTAATATAACATCATATCAAATACAAATCAGTAACAAACTTTAATTTTTCCGTGAATACACTGAAAGATAGTCAAAATTGGCATTGGCATTGGCATTGTATGCTGATTTAGATTGTGGTGTATAGTTCGTTTTAAATTTGAGGTCAACTGTTTATGGTCCTGCAGAAAAAAGGACAGAAGCTGATGGGAACAGGTTACACCCAAATGGCGTGGCTAGAAGACATAGTGCTACAGATGGAAAGAAGCGGGAAATTGAGGCAGTAATAGGGCAGGTTACACGTAGACTGCACCTGACTAATTCACAGTCAAAAATGTGTTGTATGGAGATGCTACCTTTCTAATGGAGCCACCATTCTTCTTAAGAAGTCTGACTTGACGTTTGACCTCTACGTCACCTCTAAACAAATTAAAGGGAGTCTCACCTGGTGAAAAATGTCAAAGTTAAATGGACTTTAACCATACCCATTTAAATATGTGGCAGGGAAACCATTCTATTTTGCATTGTGACCTTGACCTGTGACCTCAAGGTCATCCACAATCATAAAAACATTTACAAAATCTATGGGGTATCTGTACCAAACATTTCAAGTGAATCTGGCGTACAGTTTTGAAGAAGTGAAAATGTGAACTACCATTGGAGCCCCAATTTACTTTCGGTAATCAATAGGAATGCAAAATTTAACCAAAAACTGGGAGCATGACCATTGGAACACTACAGGTAGATACCTACCCGATGTACATCCCAACCAAATGTGAAGTGAATCTGGCCAATGTTTTTGTTTTTGAGAAGAAATTGAAAATGTGAATTATCATTGCAATCCCCAGTGACTTCCATATAGCAATCAACAGGAATGTATGCAGTTTGACCTTTCAATTTCACTTAAGCTTTTATGTACCATACAAATTAAAAACCCATAGGTACCTTCTTATTGACCCTTAATGGTAACCTTGGGCCTAAGATACAGCATAAAGAAGGTATAAGCCAGTGTGGGAAAATTGCTGAGTCAGGAGAAAAATGCAACTAGGATTTGACCTTGACGGTTGACCTCCGTCATGACACGGGCACCAGAGAGAACTACACTAGTTCTCGTATTTTACTTGGTACTAGGGTTCCCAACGTAGTAAGTTCTGTCTACCATGGCTGTTCAATAAAATTCCATACCCCTCTGAGTATACCCATAGCACAGGCGCCGCGGTTATTGGCCCACCTCAGTGAAGCGCTGCCAGAAGCAATGCTCTTAAGAATAGATGGAGTTTCAAAATGGCTCCATACATGCATTTGCTACCTGATAGTCCTACCTTCGGTGGTGCTATCGACGAAATCACTTCGATCTTAAGCTGACGAGCAAATGGGCTTTCAATACAATTTGTTACCGTGTGCCTCCGCTTCTTGTTACGCTGTCATGTGTTTGGGTCGCATAATGGACTGGCCAACTTCCGTTTTGAGCTGGAAGCGCCTTTCATGTTGTGGTTTTGCTGCAATCTATCTCTCTAAGGCTCAGTCTGTGGCAGTACGCAACCAGTATGTACCCGAGACTCTCTTTTTTCTGCCATTTCAACTTTGATCCACTTCTACATATCGCATCACTACTAGTATACTCAGAACAAAAGAAAGGTCAGCCTGATTTCAGGTGAAATGGGAGGAAGCAAGTAATAAC
The DNA here is from genome assembly GCA_964020975.1 of Hermodice carunculata. Classification (NCBI taxonomy): domain Eukaryota; kingdom Metazoa; phylum Annelida; class Polychaeta; order Eunicida; family Amphinomidae; genus Hermodice; species Hermodice carunculata. The sequence continues at coordinate 74,540,294 of OZ026625.1, forward strand.
CATTATTAAAACTACGCCACAAGCAATCTTAGTATCTGCAATTTCAAAATGTTTAAGGGCCCACGCTCACCCCATCCAACCTGGTCCAGCTGTGAAGTGACGTCGGGGGGGGGGGGGGTAGAATATTTAACTAGATCGGACAGTTTACGATTGTTATCATAGGTTCCGCGTCAAATCAAGTCCGCATGAAGAAATTCGTTACAAGTTAAAACAAGATGGATAATAGACAGGCTACAGGACAATACCTACGAAGAGACAAACATATTGCGTTTATTGATGTTATGGAGATGCGATACGCGAGCAAAGTTGGTAAAGAGAAAATGCAGAACGATCGCAGCAGGAGGAAGCTAGCTACAATCCGCATTAAGATATGATTAGATTAACAAATTTACCGCTCTTCTCGTGTCTGCGGCATGCATCTGTAAACACCATACTTCTGTATCTGCTATTGTATATGAGACGATGGTGTTTAATGCCTCATTGCAAGTCTGCATAAAACATATACAAGTAAATAAAAGTATAAATATAAAATTAAACTTTGTATACTTTGTGCGGATGTTCTTGGAAACCCTTCAAGGTGACCGCATAAATCTTAACATGCTTCATCTGGGAAAGCGTCCTCTTAGTAAAGGCTGCATAACGTGGAGGGTCGTAAAATTTCTTTTTCGTATACTTTTTGGGGATGTTCTTGGAAACCCTTCAAGCTGACCGCCTAAATCTTAGCATGCTTCATCTGGAAATGTGTTCTCCTAGCAAAGGCTGCATGACATGGAGGGTCATACAATTCCTTTTTGGTAATCGGGGAAGTCACAGTTTCGTGTTCCCTTATTAAAACATCATAGAGCGCGATCGATACCTGTTATAGATTCTATATTTTCATGATATGCAATTAGTGAGCTGGCATACCTCTTGAATCACATCTGCCCTCCAACTGTATTCATGCGCGAGTGTTGGATCCATATGGATATCAGTTATGTGTACTAATGGCCATAATACTGCTTAGAGTAGGCTATAAAAAGCACTTATTCTGTTTTTCAATGTCAAGGATTGCATCTTAAAATCATTGTTCTCTTAGTGACACTAGCTATGAAAAAATTTGCTCTGATGCGTTGTCTCTTAAACAGATTTGCTGTCAATCATTTCGTTACTCACATTAATATTGTATATGGCAAAGACGTTGACGAAGGTTAAAGGAAGACATGCGTGTGCTTATCGGTTAAAAGTGTTGTAATTTAGCGTCAACCTAAGCTTTCCTCTCTGTTTGCAGGCAGCCTCCCACCCAGTTTTATTTATAAAGATTGATTAACTTGTGGCACAAGTTGCTGCAGTTACTGTTCGTGATGATACCAGTTGAATTGATCTGGGAAGCTGGGTGTATCCGTCCCACATGACATTGTCACGTTGTATATTGTGCTTGACGTGCTTAAAAAAATACGTTCTTATGTCCGTCTGCTTAAATTATACTGGACAATCTCAAGACTAGCTTTCTTTCTTTTGCACACAATAGAATTATGCTATAAGACTGGGATAAATCCAAACAAAAAACCATACTAAGCCTTGTTTTTTGTGTTGCATTTGCAAGAGTAGTACCATGCAATAGCATATGACGATGCTGCTGTTAGCGGTGTTTCATATTTATGAGAATATATTTTCTTAGCCTCCTTTAAACCGAATAACTGCTGCCGAGGTCAGTCACCTTTAAACTAATGACTAGCATTTCAACTATGTCAGTCGACTCTTAAATAAACATTTACGTTGATGAAATTGCAGAAGCGTATACAAATATAGATCTTTTGCACAAATTTAACCAAATGTTAATTTTTGTTCAAATAAATAAATGTGTAGGTCTATCCAAGTTTCACTATTTTTCCATTTTTTTTTTCACATTACATTTTAAACAGAGCTTTCTATTCATGAAGCTCCAAAATGCACAAACATATGTGTCAGTCTCACATTATTGCGAAGCAAACGGAAGAAGAAATCCCTTTGGACTTTTGAAGAGACACATAAAAATAATGTTCACGCTTGTATAGTTATGTGACATGCGCGGGTTACAAATTGTTCTTCACCTGGTAAGCAACTTGTCACTGAAACAACTATCAGATTTACTTACTTTCCATAACTGCTTGACCAGATGACCCAGTTGATGCATTGCAGGTGAAAGATGTAATCAAGCCGTGGGAACTGTCAACTGTGCTACCGCTTGGTATTATACACAGCATTACAAAATGGGTTTTGGAGGAGTCCGTCTTAGACGTCCCCATCAACAAAAATAATAAAGGAATGAAAAATAAAATGTATAAAACTAAATGAACGGACAGAGAAGCAGGTAGAAAGACAGACAGACAGACTGATAGATAGATAGATAGATAGATAGATAGATAGATAGATAGATAGATAGATAGATAGATAGATAGATAGATAGATAGATAGATAGATAGATAGATAGATAGATAGATAGATAGATAGATAGATAGATAGATAGATAGATAGATAGATCAGTAAAGGTGGTTGGTATCAGAGTCTCCATTGCTCGCAAAAGGTGTGTTTTTTTATAAAAACACATCAGTTTTGCACCACCGAATGCACAAAAGCTATTCACATATTCACATTAACGCCAGTCTTCCATAAATATTTTCTTCAGTGTCAAAGCATCGACGACCGATTGGACTTAACGATCTTGACGTGCAGGTGTCTGTGAATGGCCCTTCTGGGGGATTGAAGCTGAGCAGCGGCGTCTGGTTGCATTACGACTGCAGATACAACTCACTGAATTGTGCTTGCTGCCTTACGATAGCGCTTTTTACCCTGGATATATTTGTCATTGTCCCAAAAACAGTTTGTTGCCTTATAGGGAAATCGTGTGAAAGAAATGTGTCTCTGTAGATCTACATGCTATCCCCATAAGCTGGTGGCTAACAAAGGCAGCGGACTCTGCGTCTGCCGAACAATTCAAGAATCCCACGAAAGACTAGAAAACACAAATGATAGTCAGAAAAGTATATAATTTGCAATGGTAGATTGAAAACATTTATCTGACAAAGCCAAGTATATTGCAAAGACAAGTCGATATGCATCAGTTGTAATGGTGATACCATGTAATATTCATGCTACGACCTTGATATCTGGGTGTGCAAACAGAGAGCTTATTCTGTGAACTTGACAGTCTGGAAAGCTTCCTGGACACAACATATATCGATTTAGAGATTGGAATCTGCAAAGGATAAACATGCTTGTTGTAGTCAAAATGCTGCGGCCATGTGTTCATTATATCACTGTTTTCATGGTACCATTTTTTTATTTTTCCACAAAGTGGGAAAATTGTAAGGCCAAGAGCTTATCATGCCGCTGTTTCCACGGTGGTCATTGTTATTTCAGGGAAAGCGACAGACTAGTCCGGCTTCGCGTTTATAGTATCGCTGGTTCCCTGGAAGCCAGTGTTTCTTATGCACGCTAACAATCTGTATATTTAGGCTGCTTATCTGTGACCCACCAGAGTAACTTACCTTCACTTATTTGGATCCGTACATTCTGTTCATATAAACTTAGACAAAGTATGGACTTCTGACAGACTGTGATGCATAGATTATAAAAGAGCATTATGATTGTTTTATAACTATTACGCAATAAGCAGTTCCTGGCCACACATTAAAGTGTAACTTGTTTATACAAATTTGGAAATAATTCTAATTGGTGCAACCAAATTGAAATTTACTAGCCGGTTGCGGGGGGTAAAATACTGTCCTGTTAATTTCCTTTGCAATTGTTTATTTGGGAATTCTGGAGTCGGAATATCATGAACACACCTTGTGTTGTACTTACATCTTTGAGGGATTGTAACTGCCTAAAGAGCACAGGTTTAGAAAATCTGAGAAAAACTTTAGCCACACATGTGGGCAGTAACTAGATTGCCCATGACGAGCTTTCTTCTACGTTCGTAAACTCAAGACACATTTGCATATTCTGATGAAGTTAATGGTTGTGTATGTAGCGATTGTAATCACAGGAACATAACTAGCTGTTTAAAATCTATGCATCATGGCCTTTACGCAAATGTAAATTTTACGCAGGTCTATGATTTATTTTTTTTTATTTGAGACAGGTGAAAAAAGTTATAGGTGACTTATTCTACTGGGTCAGAGCAAGGGGTGTCAAGTGTAACATCATTGATTTCGTGCACGAAATCGAAATACTAATCGGGGTTTTTTTTAGGAATCACAACAGGAGTTAAAAATTGTAAGAGAAAATTATAAAATCAAAGTCCCACCACGGAGTTAAACTACTCTTACGAGTTTGTGGACGAAATTGGAAGAGACATCACAAAACTAATAGTATTACATATAATAAAACAAACTTGTTGAATTCTGTTCATGGAATGGTAATACTTGATCAATTTTGTGAACAAAATCCTATAATATTTTGAATTTCGTGCGCAAAGGTGTGAGCTTTAATCAATTGCATCCACGAAATTGAAAAAGGAGATCTAAAGAATTGTTCAATGTATTGATTTCGTCCCAACATCGTTACGTTTCTAATGTCTGTCCACGGAGTCCTAAAATTTACCAATTTCGTCCACAAAATTTGGGAAAGAATTTTAATTTCGTCAAAAAAATCTTAACTTTCTAATTTTGTCATCACTATCGATTTTTCGATCAAATGTTGTGGACAAAATCGAAAACATGTCACGTAATCCATAGGTTATCAAATTTAATCCACGAAATGGGAAGAATGTTTGACAAAACTCATAGCTTGCTCGATTTTGTGCACAAAAGAGTAAGATTATAACAGTTGTGTTCACGGAAGTCTAAAGATAATACAATTCTGTTAACACGGTCGTTACGTTTCTCAATGTTGTACACGAAATCACAAAAAATAACTCAGTTTTGTCCACCAAATTCTACCATAAAAATTTGTTAAATGTGATGTTTTGAACCCTAGCGTGCAGGCTTAACAACCTAGAATGTTGTATCATCAGAGAACCTTTACGATGTTGTCAGAAACTGACACATCTCATAATTAACGGCCTTCGTCCACAGCTTGCTGAATTGTCACGACGACATGTGACTTATTGCGAGCCGTGGAGACCGATGTCCTCTACAAGCCATTATAGGAGCTCACGAAAATGACCATGATAACAAGTCTATTCCTTTAAACGGTTTCGTAATTTCATTTGCAATTATGTGCGTACAATCCGTTTAGTATAATTCTGTCTGACATTTCTTCCAATTTATGCACGAAACTTAATAAATCTTATATGATTTTGTGAACTGAATCTCGATCCCTTCCGCAAAATCAATGGGGTGATTTAAATGTCGTCATAATTGTTTCGACAAAATTAAAAGATAACTCGATTTCGTGGAACAAATAACAAAGTGACACCCAAGAGTGAAAACCTTGTTCTATTTCGTAGACGAAATTCAAAGCTATGCGCATAGAAATGAAGCAACAGCCTTGAATGAAATTTATGAACTTGATTGGATTTCGTTATTTTATTTTTCCCAATTTCGTCAACAGAATCCTATAAGGGTTACAATTTCGTGAAAATTTGTTGCCCTCTGTTAATTGTACATTAGAATTTCGTGGACAAAACTGATGAATTGATTGCTATTTTTGTTGACAGAATCAATATGGGTTTTGTAGAGAATCATAAGTTTATTCAATTTCGTGGACAAAATGGGCAAACTTACAGGATTTTGGTGGGCTTACACCATTTTGTTGACAAAATGGGTTGCTATACTCTATTTCGTGGGCATAATTTATAAACTTAGGCGATTTCGTGGATGTAATTGTAAGCCTTCTGGTTTTTGTACACAAATGATAAACCTATGGATTCTGTGGAAAAAATTCATAGACTTAACAATTCTGTGACAAAATTGTTAGAGTTTTCGGATTTCATCCACGAAATTAAATAAAATAACCACAAAATTGATGTAACATTCGGCATCATTATCATAGGCAGGTCACCGTAAATTTGATACTACTGGCGAAAGCTGAAAAGGATAGTAATCCGATTCCAGGGACTACAGCGTTTGCAAAGGCTGCAGTTACTTCAGAATCGAGGAAAAACAATTGAAATGTCTTTTGCAATGCCCAAACTAATGCAAGCTCTAAACAAATCTGCCTTAGACTACGTAATCTAAAACAGTTTCCTGATGTGTCCATTGGTCGTTGCTTGCACTCCAGTAACATACACGTTCTATAACACAGTGTATATATACTTGATGTCTTGTGCTCTCGTAGTTACTTGTGATTTTATCAAACTAATTGTTGAGGAATTTGCAAATCATGATGAAACGATGGAGGCGCAGCTATTACCTTAGACAAGCTAGCTGGGCAGCACAAGATTTATTCCCATTCTTTTAATTACACCTGTCGCTACATTTATACCGTGAGCGTATATACTTTCATCATTGACTATGCTCAATGAATGCAATAACTTTTAATAATAGCTTTAATAAAAATGTGTTAAGATTGACACCTTTAATTTCGGCTGAAAGTTATAGATCTTTTGGAAGTGTCAGGAGTGTGTCGGCGACAGCGTTACTTTCGCTCACACGAACAGAACTAACGAACCAGGAAAAATTGAGTTACTTTGACATATAATAATGTATTGACCTTTCATTGTGTAAAATATTGACTTTGGTTATAGCTGCAGCCTTAAAGGTATGTTTTATAACTGATACATTAGTTGTTTCAAATGGTTGGTATGCTGGTCAAGCCAATACGACTCATCGGGTGTGAAATGTTTTGGTATGGAAACAATATTTCACCAACTTGTATGATGTATGGTACATGCACAGAAACAGGAAGACATCCACTGGTAATTATAACCTGGTTGAGAAAGGTAAATTACTGGTGCGAACTCTTATACAATCAAGACAAATATTCTGGCAAACTTTTTAACAATTGTGGACACCTTCAAATGGGAGTTCTAAAATGATTGAGGATGCATAAAAGCGAGTAACCAATGACATTGCAGGATTCGAGTCACCTGACCAATTTTTGCCAGTGGAGTTGATATGATTCAAATGGTCTAAAAACTGCAGATCTAATTGTCACACACACACACACAGACACACACACACACACACACACACACACACACACACACACACCCATCTCTAATCGATACTGTTGGTGAAGAATTGGAGCAATAGCTTAGATCCGAGATAGGGACAGTTTTTGCCACCGGTGGCGCTGACTACTAGTTCCCGCGAAGTCACGAACGTTTCTCCAAGTCTCGGGGAACACTTTCAAGTCTCGCCATTTTTCCCCATTGGGTTAACACGGGAAAGTTGGTGTCATTTTTTTACGCCGGTTATTTCAATAACCTACAAGTGTAACTCCAAGAAAGCATGCCAGTGTACAACTGCAAGATACCAGGATGTGCCTCAGATAGCAGAAAACACGTCACTATGAAAAATATTGACACAAAACCTGAGACAAAACCTTTACAAATCGGGACCTGCATTGTGGCACAACTAAACATGCATTAAGTCACCCTTGATTGACTCGGTGAGTTCTGAGGGATTAGCTTAGGGCGCACTTCTGCCAGTGCTTTGAAGATCCTCGCGCTTGGCTGACCACTAACCAGATTAGCGCTCGACGGGTGCAATCAGAAATTAACAGTAAAGCACCTGACCTAAATTCGCAATACACTGTCTGCAAAGTTTGTTCCATGATCAGTGGCACACTGTAGGCCTTCAAGCATTTTCAGATCAGCTGTTATTATTTGTTTAAGATTGGCGACATTAAACAAGAAATAAATATCGAATAATTAATATTAAAGCCGGTATGGATGACCCCTTCTTCCGTGACTTTTCCCCAGACATGGTTCGATGCCTTGCCTTGCAAGGTTAGTCTTGTACAAAGTGCCTTCACATACAAAAGTTTGCATGAAACAAAGTTTTACAGCACGTGTAGCTTAACCCTATGGATGTGCCCCTGTTCTGCAAGTTGGTAACCCCTGGATTCGCGGCACTTCTGAACATTGTTAGGTGTCCAGTCACATTTGCTAATTAGGTAGGCAATGACATGGGGCATCTCAAGCACTGGCATTTCTTTCAGGGCTTCTGTCCAGGAGGTTATCAAAGATATGTATGGCAAAGCCACCTTCTTCTTCCCATTGGGAAACTCCAATCGAGCTCTCCGTACGTCCATGGTATCATCTTTCTCCTCGACTAGGTCTTTCTTCACATATTTGTACCCCTACACTCCGCGAATCTTTAGAAACTTTTTAACGTCAACCACTTTCATCTTTGAGAATTTGTCGTAAAGTTCATTTTCCGTCTGTTCAATCACGTTAATCGCCGCTCCTCCGTCGTCCGTATTTCCCGCCATGTTCACTGAAACTGAACGATCACTGTTGCATGTCGATTCTCTTATGGTTTTCGCTGTCACGCTGTGTCGGTCACGGCCTACTATTACCCCGGGAAAGCTTGACCGCGGAATTGCGTTACCAGGCATGTCGGGCATGCGCGGAGGGCAAAAATCTACCATGCGAAGCCTGGTGTTAAAAGAAATCCCTAACTCGGAACGCCCGTATTGATTTGTATTTTATGTTTACATTGATTTGATATTTAAAGAAATTATACTCTTTTAATATATGCTATTTAGCCATAATTAAACAAAAGGCACATAAAAATCAGTACCAACTCTTGTTCAAATCAACCAAATGTAGACCCACTGGTTAATCTGCATTCATAATCACCAGATGGCTCTGCAAAACATGTAAGGGTATGCTCAATCTCCAGAACAGCTAAATGAGCGTCGATACATGGATAACACTTCGAGAATTTTGTAGAAATGTAATTGGTTTTATTTGTCGCGAATATTGAAGGACAGCATTTTCAGATCAGCTGTTATTATTTGTTTAAGATTGGCGACATTAAACAAGAAATAAATATCGAATAATTAATATTAAAGCCGGCAATACAGCAACCTCTCTGAATAAGCTTCAAAGTGACCCTTTACGGTTTTGATTGCAGAATTACAACCGTTCGGGCCGCCCAGGAACCTCGAGCTTCGCTCACGGTTCCTAAGCTGCCAGAACGATAAAGCTCGAGGTCCCTCAGCTGCCTGAACGAGTTTGAATCTGCGACCATAACCTCACTAAGGGTCACTTTAAAGCTACAATAAGTTCCCATATTACTCTTTGTTCGGGACAACCTTAATGGTTTAGGACCTAATTACATAAAGGGATCAAGGTGAAGTTACAAACAATTGACTATATTAGCATTCAAAACTGTCATGCACATGTGCAGGAGTGTATGCAATGCAGCTATTAGGCATCATTGAAATACAGTAGTGAATATTAGCTGAGTGATGTACAACACAACATGCCTACACAGAGTGCAAATCAATGTAGCTATTTCATTCGATAGAAATTCATTACGTTGTGCTAATGGTCAAAACCCTGAGGCAGATTAACAAACCCTAAATCATTGCAGTGGCTAACGTTGTGTGGCCCATTAATCATCTACAAGATCTTCAATACTATGATTATGGACAGATCAAACTTGTATAGCAGATAAATCAGCCGACACGTGACCATAATTTTCAAAATTGTACAATAGATTGACGAGAGTAGTATATACACTTGGGAGTACTGGAACACGGGGGATTGAGACCGCCGAAAGCCTTTGAAACCTCGGGACGTCCTGCCATCAGTTGCCGTAAGGGGGATGGGCGCAGGGAGAGGCTGCCATGAAGGTAACTCACCCCCAGTTCCTGCTTACGGATTTATATGGTAAATGGCCTTCCTGGAACGTGTCTTGAAGTGCCGCAGTCTTCCCGCTTTCACGTGTGTGCGTGTGGCGAGCCAATAGTCAAGTCTGGATCCCCCGGTATTTCATATCGTGGAAACAAGTCATATAAATAACAGAGAGTGCTTCCGTGTGTGTGTGTGTGTGTGTGTGTGTGTGTGTGTGTGTGTGTGTGTGTGTGTGTGTGTGAACCTATATATACACTTAAGTGTGGATCCCCCGGTATTTTGTATCAAGCAAACATGTCGTTTGGTTTTCCTTTGATTAACCTGCCAAGACATAAGTTGAAAAAAGTGATCGTATCCAGTGCAGACTACCGCATTCATGGAAGATTTGCTCGATATAAAGCGAGAAACAGACCTCACATGGATGGTGTCAGTGGCTGCATCATTGTCTTCCGGTTTCCGTCGAATGCCTAGAAAAAGTGTTTCACACTCCATCATTAAAATCGATGTGGTAACAAATAATGAAAAGTCGATGATGATGATGATGATGATGATGATGATGATGATGATGATGATGATGATGATGATGATGATGATGATGATGATGATGATGATAATGATGATGATATAAGTATTCTGGGAATTCAAGTCGGCTGAGCTGTTTTTTATTCGGGTCCAATAAATATTGTGTGCATGTCATATACATATAACCACTGACACATAAAAATATATAGTGGAACTCCAAATTAATCTACTAAAACACACTTGGAAAATACACAGTGAAATACAGGACCTACACTTTAAAATAAACATCTCAAAGTACAGTAAAACGCAAGAGGCATGAGCATTAAAGCTCAGAAAAAAATACACGAATGGCTGTTGTTAAATTAGTATAAATTTAAACACATGTAAGTTGCATACAGCTCTAGACAGGGTGAATAAAACCCCAAAAGTTAATTAATGAATTTACAACGGATAATAAAATTTGCAAAAGTATAAAATTAAGTGATTTATCAAAGTATCGAAAGCGGCAGACTGAATATCCTAATTTTGAAGTTTAATGCAGTTCTTTAGTTTAAGCATGGGTCAAGCAACTGCTGGCACAGAACAGTTTAAAATGGAAACAATTTTCCTTGTAAGAAGTAACCAGACTTGAACGGTATAAATGGGTTACTTGACCTGCCATGCGCAAGGTCAATGCGTGCGTGTACACACATTGACCTTGTGAGCGTGTCCCGTGTGCGCGGGATCTCATGTGTATGTTCTGCACATAGTCAAACAAACATGGATGGCGTACATAACTTTTCGTGTAGTGATTGACTGAGACAACCATAAATTAAGAAAGATTTATGTTGAACCGATGTATTTTTATTGACAGTACATGGAAATATATGCGATGGAGTACCAAAATTTGTGGATGGGCTGGAGTGGAATTTTTGGCACTGTATCTTTGACAAAGAAATATGAAACTGCAACTAGTATCATTGAGTGCAGAGGTCGTAATTACTCAAACTAAATCAATGCCAAACTGCATACACTCTGGCTCAAAAGTAAGCAGAAACTTTTTTCGATAAGACTTACCTTACAGATTTCTTTAAAACAAGGGCGAAAGATTTGCAGGACGAAAATGTACCACAATTTCATATTGAATTATTACGTGGATGGAACATGTTTAAAAGCTTATCTTCACAAGACACAAAAGATATATTAAGGGATTCCGTCTGGTATAATGATAATATGAAGGTGAATGGGAAGTCTGTATTTTATCAGGACTGGCAGACAAAAGTTATAATGTTTGTGTGAGATATAATGAATGAACCAGGAGAAATGTTGTCCTTTGACGGCTTTGAACAGAAGTGTAATGTCAATTTAAAGTTTCTTCTTTATCATGCTCTTATTAATGTGCTGCCACATAGCTGGAATCAAAAGACAAAGGACAGAGATGTAAATTATGTCTCAACAGACCAGCGCAAAATACATATGGTGGGTAAAGTGATGCCAGTGAAATTTGTGACAAGTAAACTCTTATACTGGGAATTACAAAACAACTGTTGTGTACTTCCAACTGCAGCTCGGAAATGGAATACCAAATATTAAACCTACGATGAGAAACATAATGAATTACTTAAACTCCCATTTGGATGCTGTGTACGAACTAAATTACAAAACTCTGAATTTTAGCTTACGCACAGAATAATCTCAACCAACAAAAGACTGTGTTTGATGAAAGTTAAAGGATTTCGTGAATGCAATAAATGTCATGACATTGACATCATTGAACACAGATTTCATGAGTGTCTCAAGTTCTCAAAAAGACTGGCTTTCCTTTCAGGATTCGTGGTTACGTATATGAATATTGAAATTAATGTAAGTGAACAAGATGTACTTTTGGAGCTCTTGGGTTTACCTTTTGCAATCAACTTTAAATTTCTGCATATTATTGGCAAAGTGTATCAACTATAGTCAGCTACATAGAAGACATTACAATTTAATTTTCGCGACTTTCTTTAATATGCGAACAGAAAGATTCATGTATTGAAGTTAATAATGCAGAGCAATAACATAATGCATGTTTTGAATAAAAATGGTTACATATAGAAAACAGCAGAAGGAGTGAGTAATGTTTTGTACCGTTGTGCTATTATGTGTCCTTGGGGATGTATAGTCACATGGAGAACCGATTATTGTAACTCTGGTGAATAAAGATCATTTTCAATAAATGTTGTATACAGTAAAACGCAAGATTCCTCGCTATAAAGGACTTGTGAAAATTTCACTTTTGAATTCAGGGTGTATACATGAATGTAAACATCAGGAGCTGCTGGTCACACATCTGAGATGAGTCCACTGGTGTGACACAACTAAAATTATTGACCATAATTGAAACAATAAAAACAGTTATACTTCGATTTAGGGGACTGAGAGTCATCAGAACGACGAATACTATCATAGATATTGTTCTAAATAACTGCACCATCTTCGGCGAATGAACATTTGATATTTCATATTTATTGTTTTGAAAACAGTCATCCGCATCATTTGAATGGTGGGAATGTCAATTAAGTTTTGTAAATGTCGAAAACATACATTTGAAAGGAATATATTGATGAATTATCAAGAGATAACGAAATTATACTTCAAGTGAATAAATGCAAACTATACAGTTGCACTTGTGAACAATTTTAACAAGTATAAATATGACTGTACTTTTTTATTGTTACTATCGACACATGTGTAAGTAGTTTATACGATATACTGTGTTGTATTCGGTTTGTGCTGTTGAACCAAAATGTCTCCACTTTTGTATCTGAGGTGCAGCAATAAAGGTTCATTCATTTGTAATATATAGACCGCCAAGAAACAGAAATGACGACAACACACACGTAATTTTTGAGCTATTTGATTTTGGAACTGAACGTTCTGATAAAATATGTTGCTGCAGAATTTCATTTTGTTGATTTAATGTACATAGATACAAAGAAAGAGATTTCTGAAAACATAGATCTCAAGCCAACCTATATATAACTTATATCCCTCTAATTACTTTACCTGGAAGAAAATCTGAAAGACGTTCCCGTGCAATTGACAATGAATTGAGCAGAGCTGCTCATTGGAAAAGAAATAGAATACATTTTTTAAAAAAACTTTAATTGGGCGCTAAACATACAAATCTACATGTAACTGACCGCTTCCCGTACTTTACTTTTTTGGAGCAGAAACTGGACCTTACGTGTCCTCTGAAAAGGATGAAGTGTCTCTAAACAACATCTACTCATGGTTGAACACTACAAACTGTTTTGCATTATCTTGAAATAGGATTGAATGAGAAACACGAGTTTTAGAACATTTTGACCGAAAAAATATCCTTTGATACGCAGTTGAACTATTAACTTCAAGACAATTATTTCTCCCCTAGAAGCCTTACCACTTTGATATTGGTGTGATATTACAACAGAGATGAAGTCTACCTGATTGAAGCTAACGGAGCTAATTATTGTAAAAAGATAAGAATCTCAGTGTTAGCAAATCAGCTCATTGGTAGACATACACGACAGCCGTCGATTTTGTGCAATAGTGAAGGTTGCCAGGGACAGAAGAACCCAGGTTATGAGTTTAGCATGTATCACAAAATCCGCACATAAATGATAAAAAGCACGAAAACATTTTGTGCTAAGTTGAAGAGAAATACTTGCCAAACAAAACTTACGTCCATTAAATGCAAGCAAAAACTTTCCTCTTATGTTATGAATTGCGTTCTGTGCTCTCTAAAAAAGAAAGGCTCCAGTATACAACACCTATGGCTGTACCTCTGAACTCTGAATGAAGCGGTTACTGTGGGAAAACGCAACTTCAATGCCCAGATTAAAATACTTGACAAAATATTAAGCAATAAATAAAACTTTTATAACAGGAAATTTGAAATTTTCAAAAATGAGAAATAGACTTTGGGCAAAAAGTGGGCTACCTTCTTCACCACAAAAAGCAAAACCAATTTCCCTCAGTCCTCAAAATTGACGCCACACCCTTAACAAAGAAAAAATAACGTAGCGCTTTAATAATTTGTTTGCAAGTATTGAACTAAAGTCAGCTGCTACAATTAACTCTGCAATGACTTAAATTATATATCAATCTCTAACTCATTTCTTTTTTTCAACAGCTAAGAATTTTATCCACTCATGAAAATGATGACAATACTTTTACTAGAGACTTATAGACCCATCTCTCTTTCTCCTGAGTCTTGGTAAAATTGGGAACGGAACTACCGTTTCCAGGAACTATATTGAGGAATGGAGCTTCCTTTGGCCGTCACACGTTTCTCCACAATGAATGTAACATAACATGAAATTAAAAAAAAGGAAGACCAATCTGTCCTTCTATGTCCTGGTAAAAGCTGGAACGAAACAATCGTTTCCGGGTACTAAATGTCTGAATGGAGATTCCCTTCGCCGTCGCGCGTTTCTACATAATGACGTTATAAGATAAAATAAAATGAAAAAGTAAACAAAAATTGATTTTTTTTCTTTTTCTTTGGTTTATTATTTTCTCTATTTGTTCATGTCTTCATATATTTATGCATGTTTGTCTTGTATGTTACGTGAACGATATTGCTCTGCATATAAAGAAATGAGACTGGTGTAATTTGGGCATTTGGATTCGTCAACAGCGCCATTTCTGATATGATAATTTGCCTGTCAGGTTATGAATACAAAAAAGATTAAAATTGAAATGAAGCTTGCTACTGACCATATGAGACCCAATTTAAGTGACATATAAATTCTCCTATTTTAAAAAATAAGTAGGGGCGCAAAAATTCCTTATGTGACCGTGCTTGGTATAACGATTACTCGGTATCCCTATTTGGATAATTGAAAATGATAATCTCATGTGGGGACTGACACAGACACTTTGACAAGCTCAAAATGTAAGATAAAAATGAACTTATGTACCCCTTTTTTTCTGTGAGACATACCATATACTAAACCCACTAATACAGAAAGTGTTATATTACCGGTTATATATGTACACTGAATTTAAAGCACATTTTACAATAACACGTGCTTTCAGATATACAGTGTGTTTAATTTAATTAATATTACTTGAACGGTCGACATATTTGTTGAAAACAGCAGAACAAATTTCAAACGTAAAATTTTTAACACTGTATATTGAATGGGTGAATGCTTTATAAATTTGGGCTTAAGCAACTAAAAACTGTTCCCTGTGGACAATTATGTGATTAGTTTCATAATAATGCTCTGTTCCACATTAACCCCCCAACACATTCAACATGCAAGCAATTATACCTACACTTCGTGACCGAAATTATCATGATTGAGAAGCCCATTAAACAAGCCCAGGAATATATTATGACTAAAATAAAGCATTTGTTACGTTAGATCACATTTTTGACACAACCTAACATATAGGTTTAAAGAATCTGTGGTTGACATGATTTTAAAGCTATTCGAAAAATAAAAAGAAAACTCTAAATTTACAGTCTCATGAAGTGTTCAAATATTTTACCTATGACTAGTTGGGTACTCATGTTTCGATTCTTGGACCCTACTTGATATTATATGTTGTCTGCATTCAATTATTTTCATCGTACAAACAATGATAGCAAGTTATGAAAATATTCCCACTGAACTTGACAAATTTAAAAATTGGTTAAATCCTAACAAGCAATCTTTAACACATCTCAAAAACAAAGACCACAACATTGACACTTGAAAATTATGGTCATCTACTTGTCAATTGAAGGAGCCGAATTTTACTTCTTTGGGCCGAGAAATCGATGAAAGTTTATCATGGGATCAACACATAAAGGAAATTGGGAATAGCTTGCAAAGGTCGGTGCTATTATTTTTATCAGCAATCCTTACTGCTTATCCACAATTTTCTTTTGATGCCTCATTGCCGTGAGTCTTCAGTCTTTACAAATATCATATGAAACTTCTAAGCTACTTCAAAATTTGGCGCATGGATTTGCTTTCCCAAGCAAATTTTCTACATGCCTGACAACATCTTTTATAACACAAAATTTTTACATCTATTTTTTTTCCCGGGTGTTGGCTACCTGCCTCACCCCCAGACATCTTGTCTTGGCTACATTCGAAAGGAAAATATGTATATGCTGCATATCTGTTAAATTTACACTTCCATGTCCTACACTCCTGCTCCTTAATCTCAATAAATAGTATCAAATGGATAAGTGTTGTTATTATTATTGTGAATTTGTGAACAAGCCTTCCCAAAATATTGCCCCCCTCCCCGGGGGGGAGGTTGCAGGGGACTTTATGCCTTTAAAGCATGTCGCACGAGAGTCGACACTCAAGTGGTTGATATGTCGAGGGGTGTTCTGGAACTATATCTCAGTAAATAGTATCAAATGGATAAGTGTTGTTATTATTATTGGGAGTGTGTGAACAAGTCTTCCCAAAATATTGCCCCCCCCCCGGGGGGAGGGCTGTAGGGGGCTTTATGCCTTTAAAGCATGTCGCACGAGAGTCGACACTCAAGTGGTGGATATGTCGAGGGGTGTTCTAGAACTATATCTCAATAAATAGTATCAAATGGATAAGTGTTGTTATCATTATTGTGAATGTGTGAACAAGTCTTCCCAAAATATTGTCCCCTCCCCCGGGGGGGGGGCTGCAGGGGACTTTATGCCTTTAAAGCATGTCGCACGAGAGTCGACACTCAAGTGGTGGATATGTCGAAGGGTGAACTACATGTGTATATCGGGGTCGAGCTAGTTGTGTTGCCTCCTCCATTGACAGCACTGGCTCCGCCCCAAGTCCCGTACCAATTTTTACCACAAGAGTAAAATCCCCAAGACTCATAAATCAGTGTTCTTGATAATGAGTATTGGTGTATATATCTGCAAATAATTCAATAACATGCAACTTACAACACTTCTTGAGTCCATCTGTAGCAATCTTTGACAACTGGGCACCGCTGTGGCTGTCATATACTGTCAGGTGATGGTATAATATGAAAAAGTATAACTGGCCCATTCCTGGATCATTATTACGAATACAATCATGTTAAAGGTGATTTCAGTACATCCATTAATTGAAGCGAAGCTTACAGACGAAATCTATTTTCAACTTTAAAAATGAGTCGCACCAAATATGTGTCTCAGAAATAAACTGTACATAATTTACAAGTTTTTTTCAAAAAAAAGGAAACGACGTTTGTACAAATTCTGAACAGAAAGAGAAATGATGCAAAAAGCCTAAGTGGTTATAACCTACATCCAAATTATTAGAATATACCAAGATGTCAGAGAATGTAGAAACCAGCAAAATAAAAGCAAAATAACCCTAACAAACACCCTAGCGGCTGAGGAAAGATTTTAATTTTATTGCATAAACTCTTCAGATATATACATGAACATTTTCATCTGTAACTAAATAGTCTCATTTCAAAATCATCAAATTTGGTTATGATTCAGAACTCAGAAAACTCTTTTTTGGTCATTATACTATAATTTTGCTGGCGATAATTTACAGGTGCTCCCGCCGGTATTTTTCTTTGTGAGGGCGGGGTGATATTCTGTACATCCATCATAATCATAAACCCATAGACGTTGCGAAGATTGCAGTTTAAGCATTTGTTGAATTTAGGTCGGCAAAAGTGACAGGCTTGTGCAAGCGTAGGTTCCACATTCTGTAATACAAGATATCAAGAGAAACCTAAAGCTGTCCTGAACCATTATTTAAGTTGGATAATTAGATAGGTCTTCCTCCTTTTTAAAGATCAAACAGCACGGGAATTTAAATATAAAAATATTCCCAATCGAGAATGAGATGGAAACTGTGTAATCTTTGTGCAGTCACAGGTAATCCTCGGCAGTGTATTGCAAACGATGGGAAAGGGTTCTCTTGGACTCTCTTTATAACTATCGTTAAATTCTTGTTAATTGTTTACTTTAACGAAACGTTGATTTTGATTATTTTCGTTTAAAATATAACCGAGTTGTTCACCAGCCAAACATTCTTTCTTTTGTTGACTTTTTCTCAGGTCTTCCCTTGTGCATCATTTCACATAAACTGAAAGAAGTTGGTCTCAAAATCGTATAACGAATTCTGACTTATTTGCATATTAAAATGCTTAAAAGAACCCACCTAACTGTGCTGAAATGTGAGTACTCTGTGAAGTCTTGAATCGGCGTTCCAATTCAAGATACTATTTTCAAATTGCGGTTATGCACGATTACCTTATAATAATTTTATCGTGTAAATTGAAGAAATTAATCGTTAATACGAGGTTAATTTCGAACATAAGTTTTGCTGCCGGTAAAAGTAATTAGAGGACATTCGCATGTTTAATTGAGTTAAATGGTAGCAGTTGCTTGTCTCGTGCGTTGATGGCAGATATTCGACATATATTTTCAACATATCACTTGCTTCACAATTGTCGGGGTACCTGGCAGGATTCATTTGCTTTCTGCCAAAGCCACTCCTCCCCCCCCCCCTCCCACAGCTAATAGTTTCTTCATGCACTAATTATAGAACTGGCACAGCATACAACTTACATGTGTTTCCATTAATACTGATTTAACAACAACCAGTCCTGTATCTTTTGTGTGTGTATTTTTATGCTTATGGTTCTTGCGTTTTACTGTACTTTGAGATGTTTATTTTAAAGTGTAGGCCCTGCGTTTCACTGTGTATTTCCTAAGTATGTTTTATTGGATTGATCTTGGGTTCCACTATATATTTTTTATGTATCAGTGGTTATATGTATGCGACATGCATACAATATTTACAGAACCAAATTGAAAAAAGCTCAGCTGATTTGAATTGCAAGAACACTTATGTCATCACCATTGACTTTTCATTATTTGTTACCACATCCATTTTCATGATAGAGTGTGAAACTTTTTGTCGAGGAAATCGACGAATATCGGATGACAATGAAGCAGCCACTGACACCATCCATGCCAGCTCTTTTCCTCATTTTATATCGAGCAAATCTTACATAAATGCGGTAGTCTGTACTGGAAAAAGGTCACGTTTTCCAAGTTATACCTTGTCAGGTTAATCAAAGGAAAAACAAACGACCCGTTTCCATGTTACAAAATACCGGGGTATCAATACTTGAGTGTATATATAGGTTGACTGACACACACACACACACACACACACACACACACACACACACACACTTTCTGTTATTTATATGACTTGTTTCCATGATATGATATACCGGAGGATCCGGACTTGAGTATTGGCTCGCGATACGCACACACCTGAAAGCGGCAGGACTGCGGCATTTCAAGACACGCTCGAGGAAGGCCATACATAATTCCCTGATAATCGGTGGTGATACTTTCATTAATTCATCAGTTAAGGGAACTTATTTTGGGCTCCACGAGATTAGCCACTTTACTATATAAATCTGTAAGCAGGAACTGGGAGGAGTTACCTTCATGACAACCTACGTCTGCACCCCTCTGCGGTAACTGCTGGGAGAACGTTCCGAGGTTTCAAAGGCTTTCGGCGATCTCAATCCCTCGTGTTCCAGTACCACCAAGTATAAACTACTGACAAGCTGCGAATTCGTTCATGCTGTGATCATTTTTACGGAAACCAGCATACTACTGTAACTGTTATCTTGTAAATTCTAATGTCAGATGTGTTACAAATAGGTGCGCCATTCCCAGGCCCTCTCTATTGCCAAGACCTCCAAGCTCATGGCTAATAATGTTTCGACTATTAGGGCCTGTCCCAGAGGCTTCCGGCTTGAGTATGTTTTTTTATGGGACTCAAATCAGTCAAAAGGTGTTGCATGCAGAAGTCTTTGGAATGCGGCACCATGTAAGCTACGTGCATTGTGTAGCTTGCTCTAGGTGCAGAGAGATTACGTTCACAAAGCTCACATTATAGACATTGTTGGTCATGCTCGTGATAGAGCAGTATTCTTATGAGGTAAACACATTTACCTGGAAGAGGAGGTTGTATGGATTCCCTGTTCTCCAAGTGCTTTCCTTTGAATAAAATATGTTTAAATCCCCCGAAGGAAAATAACTATTTTACCAATGTATGCAACTTACATGCACGGAAACATGCATGCAATCCAAACCATAAGGAACCACTTAATTCGTGCCAATTTCATAATTAATATTGGTGACCACAGTCTTTCTCTCTCTCTCTCTCTCTCTCTCTCTCTCTCTCTCTCTCTCTCTCTCTCTCTCTCTCTCTCTCTCTCTCTCTCTCTCTCTCTCTCTCTCTCTCTCTCTCTCTCTCTCCAAGAAGCGGCTCTTCTCAGCTAAATATTCAGCAAAGACAACCCACATAATAATGAAGAAATATGAACGGAAAAAAATGATGAATTAGCTAAATACGAGAAGTTTTGCTTATAAATGCAAAGCTTCGTAATGAAAGAAGGAAACCTGTCAAAAAAAACATAATTACTAAATTTGGATAGTAAAGGTTTATATAAGAATTTGACTTACCCCTAAACCAGTATGTATGTATATATATATATATATGCTACTGCTATTTACAAGTATCGTAAGTTCGAAAATCGATTAAGCAGAAGATGCGTATAACTGTGAAATATATTGTGTTCATTTGCAGCTGTTGACTGGGATGCCCGGGAAAAAGTTATCATAGATGTGCAATGACATGTTCAGTTATAGATATACAAACACCTATAGAAGCATTTGGCGCTTTTGCACTTTAACAAAGATACAGAAATTATGTGGTCAGAGTGTTTTGTCTGGTCAGTGAACAATCATTCATAAACAGACAAAAGGAATTAAGTAATTTAGACTGTCAGTTAATCCTTACGTTGAAAATTAATATATGGGCTAATTTGTCTTCAGTTCAATTTGACCAGGGGCTTCCCTGAATAGAGGCCGGTTCTTCTAGGCTCCGGCTTGACTACAGACATGTTTGAATTTGGGCGGGTTTGACCAGAGGCCGGTTTGACCAGGGACCAATTTGACTCAAGGCCACTTTGACTTGAAGCCACTTCGACCCAAGGCCCATATGACTAGGAACCGGGAAGGAAATGTAATCCACTGTTGCTAGCAACACCTGAAAATACAATGCCACTTATAAGTCAGCATTGAAAAATAAAAATGAACAAAGGTGGCACATAGCTTTTGATGAATGAGTAATGACAGCCATACGAAAATTACAAAAACACTTGAAACCACTCCTTCATCACACAGAATGTAAACTACATTTTGAATATGCAAGTTATTACAAACGACCAATTTTGCAGTGTGTATACTTCTGCATGTTGAATGATAAAATATTGTCTGTTGTATTTATAAAAGAGGTAGCAAATAAAAGACTGTGAATTTTTTTGGGCCAGAATGTGGGGTATTTTTCCATAGTAAAGGAATGCAGGACCTGATATATAGTTTAGTTCTTTTACTTCAATGAATGGGATTATGTGTAGTGTATTTTTGGCGTGAAAAAAACCATTGGATGGTCGGATGGTACGGCTAAAAGAAAATTTGTATAAAAGAAGGGGAGTGGACCATTTATTTATTTGAAGTAAAATTTTACAGCAGTGTGTTTTCGAATATCCTGACATTTAATAGTTAAAAGGAAGATTAGTACGGGGATTAAAACTGATATTGCAGATAAGGCACACTATTTTCGTTTGAAACTTGAATGTCCTATCACGTGTAAGACCCCAAGCAAGAATGCAATAGTTTACGTGAGGCAGACATAGAATGATACATTGCCAATAGAATATTTGGGGAAAATGAGTGTGAACTCTTTTCATAATGCCGATAACTCTTGGCATTTTGTTGCCAATGACAAGGGTTGTCATCTGCGTGTAGAATGGACTCGCGTTACTTATATATATATATATATATATATATATATATATATATATATATATATATATATATATATATATATGTAACGGCCCTAAAATAAAGCATTGGCGAACACCATTAGTAATGGGTACAGATTTGGAAGAAATATTACTGTGAGGCACCTATTGTATTCTGTTTGTGAGATAAGTTTTACATATTTTTGAATCTATCAATTTGCTTTTGCTCATTGCTGAGCTTGCAGAGGACATGATTTCAAACTTTTAGATTGTTAAAGTTATTGGAAAGTACGATGCATGTTGTCCGGCTCCCTCAACATTTAGCACCTTTACCTAGCGAATGTTACTTCCACCACTCTGACCTTTGAGCCATCCGCATAACTGCAGAAACAGTGAATGAGAACCCAGGATGATGTTACAGCAGGTGTGGCTTGCACAATGAAACAATCGAACATTTCCATAGCAGGCACATTCAAACTCCTGGGCTATTTGTGTTATGAGTCGTTTTTTGTGTCAGAACAAACAGTAAAAGGATTGCACAGGATCCTACCAACAGAGAGACTTTCTAAGTGGTTTAACACTAAAGTAAGCCCATTTTTGCTGGCATGTTTGCTTGTCATGTTGTTAGTATGTAAAGTCAATATGAAATGTCCTTTTAGCTACAGTCATAAATATTCATAGACACCCTTAGCTCTGTGTCAACTATTGTTAGCTTCATGGTATCAAATTTTACAAGTTTTGTTCGGTGTTGATGAAACGTTCACGACCTTGTTGCAAAAGAACTCTGTTTTCGGACTCTCCCTGCCTTATTTAGCGTGGTTTACATCCTAATACAATGCAATGGCTCAGTGGTATGTTTTATTTCGCTTTTGGGTCCAGGTGCCGCACGTTGGAGTTTACTTCAGCATGTGCTATGTAAACTTTAAACTATTGTGCTGCCTGAAATATACATATATTGTGTCACAGTATCTCTTATATACCTGTAGTTACCTTGTCTGGCTTTGCTGTTGTCTGCGGCAAGCAGCGAAGATGTAGTGTAAGGGTAAGTGTGTTGTGGAATAAGAAGTGCAGAGAGTAAAGGGTTACCACGTCTGTTGTCACCACTGGCCAGAGTTTAAGAGAGCATGTCCTCGCTTCATAGCATTGATGGTGTCACAGGGGTGTTGTCCCAGCCGTCGTCACGGGAATAATAACCCAGTGTGCACCACATTCCTATCGTATTTTGAGAGATCCCATGCAGTTTTGAACTGAAGAATGTAGATAGACAGAAGGAATTTCTTATCAAAAAATTTACCGAATGTGTAAATAGACAGAAGGATATCCAGATCAAAAGCTATCTCCAGTGATGGAAGTACAAGGAACCATGCTAAGCGCCACCTGTATCTGGTATCAGAAAATGTAAAATATGGTTAGCATGTTTCATATAGCCATCCTGTTTGTGTGACACAGGAGTTGTACATTATCACATATCTGTAAAAATCAATCAGGAGCACATCTATATACAAAATATTAGCATGCATATCACTAATCATGCAATACAGTAACATGCCTAGATTTGTCTTCCTTCATCTCAACACTGACTGATCAGTCTGGGATCCAAGCAGTCAATTCAATATGATACATTTGCCAATGGCAGTTGATGGCTAATCAGACAGGTCTGATCAGGAAATTCTATATGGATATGTATACATATATACATATATATATATATATAGAGAGAGAGAGAGAGAGAGAGAGGAAATCACCAATAGGATATCGATATATTTACAGGGATTGTCAACAGTTTCAAGATGGGTTCCTGCTGATGGTGACTTGTCAACTGTTGTGTCACTCTTTTGATCATGTATTAGTTCATCGATGACCAGCTTTGATCCCTTTCTGTCTCTTCACTCAGCTGATCCACCAGTACTCAATCCTCAGAATTTACCTCAGTATCAGAGCTCATCTGGAAATACCAAAAGAATAATAAATTTTCGGACTTTGCTCACTGGAAAATCTCCAGGGATAACAAGAAGCTGCAGATGGTTCTGAACTGATGGCCCCTATATTTTTTTTACTTGTTTGTTTAAAACAATTTACATGATGGTCGAGTGGATATGTGCATTTTCCATTTCAGCTAGGTGACTGGTGCCAAAGGTTGCAGGTTAGAGTCCCGCTTGTTCCAAACAGAAAATATGTTGTCCTCCAGATGGGCAGGTGGGACCACTCTGCATCCAGTACCAGTTCTTGCTTGACATCTCTGGGGGGCTCTGTTGTTAAGGAGGAAGCTGGTTGGACATTGGTTGCCAAAGACACTGGAATGTGGTTACTGGTTTCCCCTGTTGCTGCCTCTTGGCTTTCAGCTGTTGGCATTGGCGTGCTGGTGACAAACTCAGGTTGAGATAAACTGTCATCCAATTGCTCATAGCTTGTTTCTTGGAAAAGATCCCTGAAGACATCCTCCAGAAAATCTTCATCATTTTCTTCCACATCATATGTGATTGTCTCATATGATTCAAGCAATTCATGTCGCATATGCCACAGGCAGAGAGGGACAAACCTATTATTACAGGGTTTCAACCTGTCATGATCACACACCCACCTCCTTCTCTTACCTTTGATTTTGTAAAGAACAATATACAGTATAGTAGTAACCAAAAAAGGTCCAATCCACACCTTTCTCAGCTTCTTAGACTGGCCTGGTTTCCAAGCAGATTCTAACTTGTAAACAGGTCACCCCTGTCATATCTCTTGTTACAGAGCTTTAGGTCATAATTTTTTTCTGATGGGTCTGTGACACTTTGACATGTTTCCTAGCATTACAGTGAACTTCCTGCAGAATCTCTTCAAGGTCTTTTACATAGCCTGGAGGATCATGTTTAACCTCTTGGTTGTACAACCTGAAAATAAGGTCTCAAGCACTAAGGACTTCTCTATCTAACACCATTAAATTATTAGCTGTGTACCCAGTACTACTGTTTGGCATAGACAATACCACAGCCACCAGCAGTGGAAGCTATTTGTCCTAGTCCTTTGCTGCTCCTTTCTCACAACATCTGACAAGTTGAAGGAGCAGACAATTGTGCCTTTCAACTTGTCTGTTTGCACAGAAATGATACGGAGTAGTTTTAGTATGGTAGTCTCTAGATCACATTTTGCCCAGATTAACTTGCCTTTCACATTTTTCCCTGCTCAGAATGGATATAAATAGGACAGCCAAAGCAAGCCACAAACTCGTTCAGGACTTTCTCCATAATCACTTCTACAGTCTGATTAGGGAGTGCATAGCACTCAAACCACTAGGTAAACTGGTCAACAATCATTAGGATGTATACATTACCTGATGCACTTGGGGTGATAGGACCTAGGATGCCCATATGTATCCTTTCTGTGGGAGCTCCAGTATAATACTTACCAAGGCCAGCTCCTGGCCAAACTCTTGTTTTCTTCTGTACACTTCATGTGCACAAGATCCTATATTGTGCTTACAGTATGTAGCCATGTTGTACCAGAAGAAGCTCTTTTTTGTAATTTCTGTGGTCTTGCTGCATCTATGGTACTGCATTATCACTTCATCTCTTAAATGTAGGCACAACAAAACACTTCCTGGGTACCACATCTTTCCATTTATGATACAAAACCCCACTTTCCAGCAGCAGTTGAGACTTGCACAACCAAAGATGTTTTTTAGCTGGACTTAAGTATTGTAGCACATCAGCAGTTGCTTCTTCTGATAATTTTAACCAATCCAGTAACAGTCATAAATCAGGATTGTTCTTCTGATGATCATGGAGCTCTTGTGAAGAATAGCCTCTAAACCATTCTGCATCAGAGTTACCCAACTTTTGATCTTCATCCTCAGAGCTATCCTCTTGTACCAAACAACTCTGTGTGATAGTTCTTACAGCTGGTGGTACTACATAATCTATATTCTCCTCAAACCTACTCTATTGTTTATTTGCTCTAGCTCAATAACTACAACCTCCACAGGGAAGCTAGTCAAGATCTGTTCCAGCCCTGTAGCAATTGCAGAACTCCAGTTCATCAGGAATTCTGGACAGTGATTCTTTATTCTGATGCACTCTGCCCTTTCTATGGATTATATCCATATCATCCTGGCTAATTTCTTCAAGCCAGTATGCTAACTGTCCCTCAAAATAACAGAAACTCATGAGCCAAGCTAAACTAGAGTGTCATGCCTACCCAAAGACTTTGAGCCCAACAAATAATGACTAAACTGACGGGTGAATCTAATAATTGCCAACAACTCCTTTCGAGTTGCACATTATCTCTTTTAAGCTGCAGTCAGTGAGTAACTCCCATACGAGAAAACTCTATAATCTCCATCCTGCAACTGCAACAGCTCAGCACCAATGGCCATGCTCAAAGAGTCAAATTCAAGAATAAATCTGTCCTTATTTTGTAGGTAACCCAACAAAGGAGCACTGACCAACGTTTCTTCTAGTTTTATAAATGCCTCTCCATGTTGTTGTTCCCAAACAAACTTGTTCTTGGGACCTGTCAGACAATACAGTGGAAAAGATATTTCTGGAAAATCATAGATATGTTCCCAGTGATTATTAACCAGAGCAAGAGAAGACTCAACATCCTTGGTACACTTAACATCTGGACGCTTTACCACTGCCTCTACCTTTTCAGGATCAACCTGGGCTCTGGCCTTGGACATTAATTTGCCCAGGAACTTGAGTTCTGTCTGAAAGAATACATACTTTTTTGGCTTCAACTTGATCTTATGTTCTCGTAACCTTTCTAGAACAAGCCTGAGGTTCTTCAGGTAGTCTCTAAATGATTTTCCTAGTATCAGTACATCACTAAAAAATGACAGTACTACGGACCAAATGAGCCCCCTGAGCACAAAATTCATGGCTTTCATGAATGTGGGTGGTACGTTACATATGCCAAAAGTCATACAGCAATGTTCTAATAAACCATAATTTGTTACAAAGGTAGTTTTGTGGTGATCACCTGGATCTACAAGAATTTGCCAGTGTGAACTGGCCACATCGCAAGTGGTGTAGAAAACATTGCCACCCAGGGTATCCAGACATTGTTCAATAAGGGGCAGGGGGTAAGCATTAGCCAAAAGCTTGACTGTGAGTTTTTTTCAAATCTCGGCAGTCAATAGACCATTTTACCCCCACCATCTTTCTTTCTCACCAGTGTGGGAGCAGCTTCCCCCTACAAGTTTGACAGTTGTATCACCTTAGCATCCAGCATCTGCTTCATGTGCTTTTCTTCCTCCTTTTCACATCCAAGGGGAACTCTTTTTAACCATTACTTCACAGGCTGATATCCTTGGTGTTGATCTTGCTGGTGAGATCTGTGCAACACCCAAGTCCAAGTCTAGTTGGGAAAACACATCATTATACTCTTTCATCTGTTTGGCCAATGTGTGGACTTGATCCTCCTGTAGATCAGTACTGGAGTGTTCCAACAATGACTTTTTATATTCAGGGCCAATATTTGAATATTCTTCAGTTGTATCCTGGGTTATGTTTATACACCTGACAGCCTCTCTGACTGGGTTGTTCTCTTCTGAGATTTCTATGCATTTAACCTTGGCCTCTCCAACACTTTTTCCCAAGTTTCGAGCAGCTGAGTCTAGCAGTAATACTGATTGCTCATCATGCCAATCACAGCTAATCGTCATGAGTGATGAACCACTGCTAGAATCCAATTCAAAGACTTGCCAAGTTGATCATCTCTCAAAAAAATATCTTGCCACTCCATGGCACTACCAATCAGTTTTCCGGGTTTCAAGGCAATATAACTGTCATCTAAGTTGACAAGAGGTAAAAATACCTGGTCTACACCTGAGACAAAGACACTGGGGCATGCTAAATCAGTCCTTAGTAGAAAAGGATAAATAATATACCTATTTGAGCCTACATTGTTCAGAGAAACCTTTGCCTGTTTGCAGAACTGAGGAGGTATTACCACTCTCTGACACAAAGTTAACCAACACACTGCAAATTCCTCATCATTGTGACAATAGATTACTGCTAGTACAATCTTGTCTTCCACAGTGACTGTGTTACTCTTCAAATCTAAATGCATTCATTGGCAACTACAAAGTCTAGCCCTAAACTACCTTTTTCCATTACCAATAGACAACCTTACCCCTTTTACATATAAAAGCAGACATGCTCCCTTCTTTGGCTGCACCTTTCAAGAGAACATCCTCTGCACTATCAAAGCTAAGCCCTATCTCACTTGCAAAATCAGCACTTAAAACAGTGACCTGTGCAGCAATGTCCACAAAGGCAAAGCTGTCAAACAAATTGATCTTCACTGGAATCACCATATTGTAGCCAAGATCTTTCTTGAAAGCTACCTCCCTCGAGGGGCCATCTCCAACAACCCTTACTCATTTGACTGTGCCTTGTTAGATTGTGGCTTGCTGGGTGATTCCACATCATTGGTGTATCTCTGTGGGCTTGGTGATCATGAACAATACGGGCACTCTCTGGCAAAATGTGATTGACTGTCACACATGAAACATGTGCCTCCTTCCCTGGGTGGTGTCCCATTTGTCCCTCTTTCTAGTGGGGGGGGCTATCTGTAGTCCTGTCTTGGAAGTCTCTTTAGGTTTGTTTTGGTTGGTCCAGGAACTCCTTGAACATAGTTGCCATGCTTTTAAGGACTTTTCCTTTTCCATGCCGGTCTTGACAGCCAGTGATACTGGTTTCTGAATCCTGTTTCCCACTCTTTCTTCCAATGACTCACACTTATCTCCTTTCCCTGGAGATCCTGTAGCCCACACTAAATACTCCTCTACATCTTCCTCAAAATATACACCTTTCACTGCCATTCTTTGTCCCTTCATGATGTCATAGTTTTGTTCTTGAATTTTCATGACATGGAGTGCTGTTTCAAGGTCTGGTGGTTATGTATGAGTACTTGTAGTCCGGCCCTTTGGTGGGTGCAACCATGTAAAAATGCTTCCATGTCCATTGTTTTGAGAATCCTTTCTGCATCCTCCAGGACTCCTGGGTGGCTGTCAGCTGCCAATTTTTTGTGCCCGTTCTGCAAATTCTTCTAATGTCTCCTCTGTCTTTTGCTTCAAAGATGAAAGCAGGCATCTGAGACTGGCAGGAGGATCTCTACAGCCAAAAGGTGCATCCATCCTTTGGGTTAGATGGTCAAAATCGTCTATAATTGCCTGCTCTAAACTGCCAAAGAAGTCTAAAGCCTTACCTCTTAGACAGTCAGTAAGTCTATTCAACCTATCAATTTGATCCCATCCATAGCAATTGGCCATGTGCTCAAACTGAAGAAAATAAGCCCTCTAGTCCTGCTTACCATCATATGCTGCTAATTTGGGGGGGGGGGGGGGAGGTAGTGGTGCTGGTCATGCAACTGGCCTTCTTTCTTGCACATGACCGCCTGGTCCTCGCCATTGACCTCTTCTTGGTAGTCCCCCATGCTGATCTGGACCCCTGCCTCTGTCATCATCACCATCATAATCGACAAGAGCAGTATCCTCTGAGTAGTAATCATGTTGGAAATATACTGAAGGGGGAAGAACACCACACACCACTGGTGATGCTGCTGGTAAATGAGCATGAGCAGATTGTACTGTTCTTTACGTTGCTTAAGCAGTCATCATCTGTGGTGGAGCTTGTGGCACAATGTGTATTGGGAGTTCAAGTGGTGTCACTTGCATTGTTGGTGGAGGGGGTGTGCACCCATATGCAGTGCAGGTGGGAATAAAGGTACCTGTTGATGGGGAAGAGGTTAAAAACCTAGAGGGAGCATATTCACACCTTGCCAAGGTTGAGGAGTAAACCCTTTGGGGAAGCTGGGACCACCAGCATATGAAGAGTAACCATGCGCCACTAAAAGTGGACCATTTCCTACAGGTATGGACCCATAATTTTGCAACACTCCGGAAATATGTATATATGCTGGCAAAATGCTTGATGTTGAGGTCATCATTGGTCCAGAAACGTAGCTAGCCACAGGCCCTTGTATCTGTGATGATACACTCAGTGATGCTGTCCTCATCAACTTCGGTGGTGGTTTGACGTCTGACAACCCAGTTGCACCTGTGTCTTGTGACTAAATACCTTGTGGAGTCATATCACCTAAACTAAGAAGCATGTTCCTGGTGTATTTGTACCCTGAATCTTGACTTATTCTCGTGGTATCCGCTTGCACAGTTACTGTCTGCACTTTGTGTGTTGTAGATCCTGTAGCAAAGAATGAAGATGTGCAGTCCACAGAAACATTTGCAAGGGCAAAGGATTGCACTATCTGTGCTGCTTTAGAAACTATCACAGATGAACTTTTTGCTGGACAGGTGAAGCTATGGATGCTTGTGGTGAACAGTAGTTTTCCACCCTATCAATTTGTTCCTGCATCCCACTTCATGTTTTGGCAAATTCATCCATCTTGTTGTTGAATTGCTCAAACATACCCTTCATACTCAACTGCATTTGTTGCATCATGCAGAGCATCGCTTGAGGCTCCTGCTCTTGTTCCTGCTCCACTCCTGGCTCTTCTCCCACCACAAACAGTTAAATTTGCGCTCCAACATATTGTCCCAAGCCTCCTGAGACAAGGTATTTGCTCGAAGAAGCTCATCATAAATCAAGACTTTTCCTTGAATTTCCAATGCTTCACACAATTCTAGTATTGCTTCCACTCTTGCACTACCAATGCCTGGTAAAGTGCCTTATGTGTGAGCATCATCAGTAATGATAATGATACGTGCCACATTTAAGGATTTCTAATCCACGTTATCAATAGGTCCTATATCTACTTAACTTCAATCAAAATACAAAATGGCTGCTTTGCACAAAAATGGCGGGAAATTGATTCACAAAAAAGTAAAGTACAGGGAAAGTATTTACCATGCACTATGCCAATTTGACCCAGCAATCAAATTAATCAAGAAATACAATCATTATAATAGGGCAAAAATACTAGCAAATATGCAATGAAGATACATAATGTCAATATCAAATATTTACTAAACCAATAACACAGTGCAGTAACAATGTGTATGCACCAAAAACATGTGTGCAGGTGTGCAAAGATGTAGACCAGGGAGTAACTTTCAACACTGGGCTAGTACAGTGTTCGGGTTGTACAACTCCTTTATTGTACAGTCCTTAATCGTTGCCTACACTTGCAAAATATAAAAAAAGGACAAGCAAACTTTGGATTCCAAAAGAAAAAAGAAAAAAAATCACCAAAACATAAACCAGAATTCACAAACTGTGAAATAAATCCACAATTTGTGGAGAGCTCAAAAAAATTCCCTTCAAATCGAAACGTCAAAAGAGAAAAGAAAAAAAAAACAAGCTCAATTTTGTAGAAAATTTGAACCACAAAAACAAAAGAAAAAAAATGCCTTCTTGATTTTCAAGTTTCTGCTTACTTCAAATCACCCACGTCAGGTCAGACTAAGGTCTGTACTAGACAAGCCTAGTAATTATCAATCAAAGAGATACTTGCTTTAAGTGTGTCCTAGCAGACCCAGGTCTATACCAGACACCTCTTTAATATGCTATACACAATGATAGGTAATAATAGGTCCTAGCTATGTACATGCACGCTAACTAAGTAACAAACAGCTTATCAGGTTGAAAATTGTGTCATAAATCATGTCCACTTTGTCGACTGGGTATCTGGTACCAATTATTGTCCTTTGTTTTGTTGTTTGTACCACTTCTGGTACCAATTATTGTGCTGCCTGAAATATACATATAATGTGTGACAGTATCTCTTATATTGTTAGCTTGTCTTACTGTAATGTTGTCTGCGGTGATCGGCGACGAGGTAGTGTAATGGTAAGTGTGTTGTGGATAAAGAAGTACATTTAGTTAAGGGTCACCACATCTGTTGTCACCACAAACCAGTGTTCAAGAGAGCGTGTCCTCACTTCATAGCATTGATGGTGTCACAGGGGTGTTGTCCCAGCTGTCGTCACGTGAATATTAACCCAGTGCGCACCACAAGACGTACGGAATGAAAATGGGATAATACTAAAGAAGATATAAAGCTTGACACTACCATACAAAAACGTCAAAAACGAAACATGATACCCAGCTACAACTGTTAAAGAAACTCTTAAAATCATTCAAACGGCCAATTTTACAATTCCATATACATCTAGAAAATATAGGATCCATGGCACTCTTGCATGGCATATTTTCAGCTGATGTCGGTGACAGGGAACGTGAACATCCCTGGCAAAAAAAAAACAAACTTGTATATACCTTTAACCCAGGAAAGGTGCAAAGAGTTCTGGGATTGGAGCAATGTAGAAACAAATAAGATGGTAAATCACTTATGCTTACTACCATTATATTTCTGACCCAAAATCCAAGCACCACTACTCGTCAACACTGTGTACCTTTGTGGAGCAGCTTCTTAATTTTGTTGTGCCAGTGCTTTTATTATGCCTTTTAGGAGGCTATGGTGGTCAAGGAAGAGACTTCTTTGTTTGGAGGCTGCACACCTCAGTAAGGGGTGTGACCGCCATGCCATGCAAGTCTGGAACCTCCCTGGGATGTTCTTGGGTATGCTGCTGGTTCGTTTCGCTGTCTTGGCCCTGAGGAATTCGGTTCCACTTGTCTGTAAGGCACTGTGCCAGTTGGTCTAGGGTGACCAAGCACAGCCCATAAATGCTCAATATGGGAGAGATAAAGAGATTGGGCTGGCAATGACAACATTTATATGTTACAATGCTGGAGATATAGCATGCTGACTCAAGCATGTATGTGGCTGTGCATTCTCTTGCTCAAACAGTAGCCAATGATATTGCTGGAACCATTCAGTGACTGTTAGCAACATCTCAGTTGGTATGTAAGAATCCCATTCAGTCTAGTGAGTTTTTTTTTCTGTTGCCATTGTTGCCTTTGTACATCATAACATTGCCTCCGGCATAGCACTCACGTTCTGCCATGCAAGCATCAACAAATCTTCCTGACGGCATAAGCCTAACCCTTAAACTTGTCATGGAAATCGAGACAAAGTCGCAACTTGTTCAATCACATCACTCTCCTCCACTGACCTCGGTTCCAGTCAGCGTGTTCCTAAAACCACTATATACATGTAGCCTTGTTTGTGGGACTGAGGGGGATGTGGATAGCAGGGCAGTATGACGTCAATTTTGCCGACGCCAATCTCCTGTTGATTGTGCACCATGGAGCAGAAGTGTGGCAGGCCTGGATCCATTGCTGATGAAATTTCTCCACAGAAAGGAACCAGTGAGTATTTGTGCACTACACCAGGTGACAGTCCACCCTCCCAGCTGGAACTCTTGGCCGCCCAGATCCAGCCTTCCTTTTCCATCCCCTTGTTTGTTGAAAATGGTCCTACCACCTCTGTAGCACTGACCTGGAGCACCCCATTCTTCTGGCAATCTCACACTGGGAAAGCCTATCCTCCAACATTCCAATGATCCTGCTTCTGTCGACTTCAAATAGCTGTGAGTGACCGAGACGCCGGTGCGCTATGGATCCACATTAATCCCTGTGTTGCTTGTGGCCTGTAACAAAGCCCATAGGGAACCAAATACAGACACACTTTTCACAACTTTGTGGTTGTTGTCTGATTCCAAGACATTTTGTTTCTGTGTGACCACTCATGCATACTCTTAGCTATCCTGCCCATGCTACATCACTGTCCATGTGACACTCACGTTTTTGCAAAAACTGATATTAAGAGAAGCCTGTGTTAAATCAACGGAGGTGCCTTTTTTGGCCAGAAGTATAGGCATTTTGAATGAACCTGCATGCGGGTCACCCACTCGATATCAAACTGCTGTTGATATTTGTATTTGCCATATATTATTTAATGCATACATACATACATACATACATACATACATACATACATATATACATACATACATACATATGCAAAAAAATCGTTATATACACACACATACAACATATATGACACAAATATGTGACTGGATGCCTATCATTTTGAAATTAAAAGTTCACATGGGGTACCATATTAACGAGGAGGGGAGGAAGTAGAAATATTATGTGGATATATACATCCTGGTAAATGTACATGGGTAGAACGTAATACATATACATATGTATATATATATATATATATATATATATATATATATATATATATATATATATATATATATATATATATATATATATATTTGTATGTAATTATATAGATATATATATATATATAGAGAGAGAGAGAGAGAGAGAGAGCGTGGTTTATCAAAACTACTCACTTTCTCTGTAAAGACAGATAGAAAGAAGGAGTTAAGAGCTTCTCGTTGGAATTTTTATATAGACGTCCTTTCTGTAACTCACTTCACGTAAGTGAAATTGGTAATTTCAAATATATGGATAGGGTTCCGATTACCAGGTTGCCTTCATATTTATTCTGTGAAAAGGCCCTCAATGATTAAACATGCTGTACAATATTCTGTTAGATACACTAACATATTATTACATATTTGTCACAAGGCCATGCATCTACAACATACCATTATGAGACATGGTCAATAATCATTTTGGCTGTGTCCATGTTGCATTTATTTTCATTTAGACAAATAACACTCTATAAAGGAAGAGGAGGGAAGTAAGATTACAATCTAATAAGCACCACCATCCCCACCCCCACCCCCCCCCCCAAAAAAAGAAAGAAAAAGAAAACATAAGCAGCTCTCTAATCTAGTCTGGGGACCTAGGAAGAACACTGCATAACTCGCTACCCAGCCAGGTCTGACGTCAATAACAGCAGAGTACCATCATAATGATAAAAGAACTACTTGCTTGTGGTCAGTTATAAATAAAAGATGTATTAAATAAAACCCCACCTATACCCGTCAATAAGGTAGGTCGTTTCATTTGGTGGGGCCCTACCGACTTTTCCAGTTTAAGGACCACCATTTCCTGTCAAAAGAGATGTGAAAAGCAATGATATAATAAAGTGAACAAACTCCCCACACACATTCTCATAACAGGTGCATAATGGTGAACAGCGGGAGGGAGTGGTATCTGTTTTTTACTTAGTAGTATATTATCATTGGCTTTAGCGACCCCCTTTCACCGTCCCGTTCAAATTGTACCATTCCAATATGGTGTCCTTCCAGTTCCCACCACAAAAAGCATATATTTTGGGTCATGGTTTCATCTGGCGTTTCTGTGATTTCACGCGCTCATCTAGTTATGCAAAGGTATCGCCCAATTTTACTGTTGAAAATTGTAGGGTGGTGTATGAAGGCTATGGGGGCGGGGAGGGCACATAGCCGATGTTGACAATATGTCGGATTGGCTGATACACAGATTTGCACCACGTATGTGGATTTTACAGATCGCTTCCAATGATATTGGTTACATGTTTTAGATTGAGAATGAGGATGGTATAGAATTAGCCAATCTGATTATTTGCATGGTTGGGAAGATTCACATCGAACTCGGCATTCCATGAGTTTTAATTTCACAGCTATACAGGAGGGGCAATTCTCCATGTCTAGAATTCCGTGAGGTAACTTTCAAGCATTAAAATCGCTTGAATATTCATCCATGATAGTCCTTTGTCAGAATTTAGAATTTCGAGTGGATGATTTGTTCTTACCTGGAATATAGTCCTGTTTAGAAGTGTGTATGAGTTTTTCGTTTAATTTGTGCTTCTTTTAAACTTTAAAATAATACATGTCACTTTGTCATGCTCTTTAAAGTGCAAGTGTTTGTTGGAATCTTATGTAAGTACCAAGTAACATTTTACGTACTGTTATTATGTATAGGTGCAACAACATAGCTACAATCTGCAGTCCTCACATGGCCCTGCTATAGAATTAGTTTTGTGTTGAGCAGTTATTACTTGGATCAGATTTTGTATACATGGGACACATGGCTACAGTTATCATTTCTTTGTCAAGAAACATTTCTGTGGCCTTAGTTATTGTGGTGAAGCACCTCACTTAATAGAATTATGTACATAATTGCCTCTGGTAATTCGTCTAAGTGGGACACAGAGACACTACCAATTGTTACATGTAAGTGTAAATGGAGTACAATCTTGATGCACAGTGCCAAAATAGTTTTTTTACTGTATCTACGAGCACGAATTTTACTTTCATTTCATCATAAATGTTATGCCATTATTGATACTTTTAAATGTGCATTGTTTTAATTACCGCTTCCTTGCAAATCAGCAAAATAATATTTATGCAAAAGGTTTTTCATTAAAATAATTTTGCACATACAGACTGACGTCAGTACCTGCAACTTGAATTGCGCAATTTATGATGCAGTATAGCACTTTTTTGTACACTTTCGTATATTTATTACAGTAGTGGAATGTAACTAACAGCAACTTATTTAATGGCAGTGTCTTTATATTTGGAAGTGTAACCTGCATTGCATATTATGAAGACTCTTCAATTGCATGACTCACTGGCAGTTCAGGTCACTACCTGTCTTAGCCTGCACTTTGATACATTTTTGTTTGTTTTTCACTTTATTTTTCACACAGATATAATAGTCACTCGAAGGGATGTGTTAGTCCAAGTTCCTTTCAGTTGGTCAGAGTTCCTTTTAGAGTAAAAAGGTAAATGGAATTGATTAAAACAAATATTTGAGAGCTGCTTCTCCGCAGTTATATTTTGATATATTTGTTTCAGCAGCTGAGCATATGCCATTGATACTAGTTCCCATAAAGGCCAGTGGCTACACGACTCTATTTTATACTGTTGAATATCACCACTTAGTTCTAGCAGCTCGAGTGAGTAACTATAGTGCGGTAAGCACCCTGGGTCAAGTGGCTGCATAGCTCGTCAGGTATTACAGGTACAAGGAGGTTCCTCTAAATCTACTTCAGTGCCCGTTGATATAGCAACTAGTGAACTGCGTCATTGAACTTAGCAAGAAAGTGGAGAATAAGGCAACCTTATTTAATGACAGTTAGTGAGATCACTGAATTATCATATTTTGAATGAATTGAAATTATTTATTGCGGCATACCCAAGGTAAGAAAACCTCTCCCGCAATGGTGCTGTGGCCCCAAATCAGAAGGGCTACTGCTGCTACACAAGAGACCATGGACATCCATCTGGTTCCTGAGGTACTCCAACTTGTACCCGCAGAGCTAAGAATGCAAAGCCGCCTGTGCAGACTCATAGATCCAGAACTGCCAAACAAAGTCTGTTGCATTCTAAGGCACAGCAATTAGACAGCGAGTCCATGGATGACAATGTATCTAATGTGGACTCAGTAAATGCACAGGCAGTTGATGGGGAGTGTTGATGATGACCGTGAAGGACCATCCGTTAGTGGACCCATGAATTACATGCAGCTCGAATAACACACATGAGTGGCGTGGCAAACAAAGCAAGTCATACACACTCTTACATAGTTTTGGTCATGATACAGATCCTAATGTTGATGACACAAATGACTCTCCAGCATAAAAGTGTAGTAAGAGTAGCAGGCATAGATGAACGAAAAATCGAGGTGTCATTTTCAGCACGGTGGTCATGCGGACAAATCTGATGATTCTGTGGAGCGTCCTCATCACAGGTAGCAGAAGCATAACTGTTGCAAGCACTCACATGCTAGTTCAGGTATGGGCTCTGAGGAGTCTTTTCAGTAAGTCTGATGACTCTTCGTTCTCAGACAGGGAACCCACTACTGACTTTAATACACTAGAATAAGGTTGGATTTGAGAGTGTGAAAAAGATTAAAACATAAAATTCGGAATGGTAAACATATAGATATGAACCATCTGCTAGTGGCAGCCTACAGACCTGGGGTATTCTTTGAAAAATTAAGGAAGGTAGGAACAAGAAGCTGAAGTCAGTATAATATAAAGTCAATTATGGACTTTGTGTCAGAATTTAACATTTACAAGGCAGTGTATACGATTAAATTCCCAGGGGAGACAACTTACATGACCCATTACCTCCATTCATTAATGGAGTTATGCAAGTCATGAGGGAACTGGCTCAAGTACGACCATGAATTTCGTGTTGCCAGGTCTTACAATGTAAGTATGACCTAGCACGCAGTATATATATAAATATATGTATAAATATATATATATATGTAAATATATATATGTGCGTGTGTGTGTGTGTATTAGTGAATATTTGTTACTTTAAAAATGTACAGTGCGTGTAATTAGTTTTTAAACTTTGCACAAAACAGACTACTTTGTATTATATTATCATCTAGAGGTCCATTGAGCAAAAACCGAATTTTACAATTTTTTTCCACATGCTTGTACTGTTCTGTATAATCGTTTTTGAAAGGAAGCCATTTCTATGAGATAATGAACAGGTGGCGTTTAGAAGATGAATATCAAACGTACAAAAGGCAAAATACGTTCGATTATAAGCTTTACAAGGTGCAATTAGGAACGGCACAAAACTGACCACAAGTGGTTCGTCCTTCTTTGTAGGTTCCTTGTCTGCACACCAAACAGCAAAGTGGCTTAGTTTCATACCACAAAAAGTTTGAATATCTTTACAAAATCGCATTTTGATGAAAAAGACGGTTAAAAGATCTGCATATCTTGATATGCTTGTATGCATGTATTGATTTGCTGCACTGATTTTCATTAGAGAGCACTGTCATTTCTAAAATTATAAAGCAGTACAAATGTAAAGAAAACTCAAGCGGAAATTATGTGGTTATCTCTGCCACCGGGGCCACCTGCAACCTACATAAAAAAGAAAAACAATAGCTCCTTTCCTTTTCCCAGTAGATTAGCTATGCTCAGCTGAAGGGTCAGTTGTGTCAATTAAATATGCAAAGTCCAGCCAGCTACTTATATGCAGAATTTGTAAGCTGATTGGGTAAGGTGTCAGCTAACCAAAATTTGCGTATTGTGACATTTGAAACCACGTTACCAATAAGAATATGTTTTACTGTTACATAACAATATTATCCCATGCAAATATGAAAGGACTCCAGCAGACGCTTGACCGTACACTTGCACATTAGCATTGATGATGGGTGTCCACGTGTATGCATGATCCTCTTTTTTCAACTCAATTTGTAAGCAATTTGCATTGAATCAGTTAGCATCTCAGCATTGCTAGACACTTATGCTCACTGATGTTGGAATTCATACCACCTCAAGTCAGCTGAGCTGTCAGCCAAATGGCTGAACCCTTAATCATTTGTCCCCGTTTCCATGCATACTAATTTAGCTAATCATGTGCTGCCTTGTGGGTTTCATCATATTTCATTAGGGTGTAAATCCCATTCTACTCCAAAAACTAAGGTCTTTCAGATGCTTCGTCAATGGCTTTTTCGCTTTGGGTTTTCATAAAGATTTTCCTATCTGAAAAGTTTCCAAATTTCTAGTCAGAGACCCTAAAATGTGTAAGTGCCCAAGCACTGACAGGAAATGGCGGAACAAAACCCCGCCAAGCGTTTCAAAATCTTACCAATGACCTCCTACTGGTACAGCAGGGAGTCCATGAGAGGTCATGAATGGGTTTTGTGACTAACACATCACTAAAAAAAACATCTTTCATCTAGCCGAGTATACCACTAGAGAAGAGTCTCAATGCCCCCCTCTGATAATTCTATTTGTGACCGATTCTGAGAAATCTCTCTCACACAGATGTGTTGTGAGTCAACTGCCAAGTGTAGAGGTTGAGCACTTGAGGGTTCCTGTGGAACATGTTCATCTACAGTTGCACCAGAAGTTTCGGCCATGGTGGTAGATACAGGGAAGCGGTAGCTTGAAGCTTAATTCCAGAAGGTTCAGGGACCAATACATCCTTGGCTATCAGGAGAAAGCTAAAATCAGATTACAATTGTGGCATCAAACCTTCTGTAGGCCCTCCACAGTATCTGCAGAGGCAGGAAGTCATAAGGCCAAATGTTGCTCCAGTCCATTGCCACAGCATCTTCAACTAGGGTATGGGGATCCAGGACCAGTGTAACATAAACCGGAACATTTACGTTTTCACTTAAAGTGTGCATATCCATGTGTGGGGTACCCCACCTGGCCCAAATGGCCTTGATGACTCATGGGTGGACCGACCACTCCATCCCTAGTGGCTGACCTCTTCTCAAAAGCTGGTTGGCCAGGATATTTTGTAGTCCCAGGACATGCCTGGCATACATATGGATGTTGTGTTCATAGCACCATTGGGTGATGTTTTTAGCTAACTCAATTAAGTTTCAGGAGCATGTTCCACCCGGCTGGTTGAGGCAGACAATCAGTCCCATTGTCACACATAATGAGAAAGTGTTTATGCTTATCAGGTCCTGGTAGTGGATGAGCCAGTTTTCTTCTCCACACCTAGCATAAATCCTGCATGTACACTCATGAGAACACATGTGGGCAAGCTGCAGGCAACAACTGTAACAGTGATCATGGTTGTACCAAGCTGCCATGAAATGGTTCTGTGAATCAATCTTCTGCTCTCCACCCAACAAGGGTGAAGATGAAGTGGTCTCTGGCTCAACACCCATAGCACACTGCCAAGCAGCAATCACCTGTATGCCACTGTCCTCCCTCTGTCTGTGGCTCAACTGGCCCGATGCCAACTTGAAGAAAAAGGGTTTTGAGCCAACCCCAGCCCACTGCCACAATTCTTAGAGGATCAGCAGGTCGAATAGAACCCTTCCTCATCTGGAAAGAGACCAGGAGAGCTCAGAAAACATTCTGCAGTAGAAGTAGTGAACACAGCACTGAAAAAGTTTCACAGTGTATGCACTTCAGAAGTTTTCCCCTTCTGTTCACAGGAAATGAGTGGGGGCACCACTGGCCCTGCCAGGTTATTTTCAGCAAAATTGAGTCCAAACTCAAGTGTGTTGGCCATTGTGGCCAAGACATGGTGGTCTAGCCAATGGTGGTTGACAGGTAATGTTACATAACTAATGGGTCACATTAATGAAAGTCATGTTGTGGTTTGCATCGAATAGGACAGGTCAAGAGGATAAATTGGGAGGGTAAGGGAATTTTTCTTAGAAAGTGAGACAGAAAGAGACAAGGGACTGAGATAGGGTGAGAGCATGGATCAGGTAGCGACAGAGGGGGACAGCATGGTTGTGAAGGAAAGGGAAGACAGTGAAGCCATAATGAGAGGGAATCATGAGGAGAATAATAGAGATGATGCCATAGGGAGGGATACAAAAAATGCAATGAGTGCTTTGTGTGAGAGGATCTTAATGTTACTTGCTTCATCTGTGTCCTTAAGGAGGCCAAGGGGAGATTTCAGGTACAGGTGTGTCAAGTCCAGAGGACCCTAGCAGTCCAGTTGGATTCAGAGGCAGCTAATGATATGGCAAGTGGAAAAGAGGGTGTGAGAGTGGAGCAGACAAAATAGAGTGTGAGGGTGACAGGGTCATCACAGATGAGGGAAGGTAAGATGGGGCTGCACTGTAAGGAGATGGAAGTGGATAGGGAGACCAAGGATAAAAGGGTGGAAGGGTACAAGAGGAAGTATGAGAGAGTGTTAGACAGGTAGTTGTGGCTGGGAGTAGTATCACGAGCAAGGCAGACAGGATCTTCTGTAAGAAAAATGCAGCCCACAGCATCAAGGCAGGTTTGCTGAGGATTTAGACAGGGAGATGGAGGAGCATTTAAAAGAGGCAGTCAGGGTCACTGGGGAAGGTCCAAAAGTAATTATAGAGCTTGACACTTGTCAGCCAGAGAGGAGGGAGAATACGTGAGATGCACTTTGGGAACCAAAAGGGGGCTACTTAGACTTTAAAGCCGATAGACTGACAACCATTTGTGAATGACGGTTTGCCTATGGTTGGAGTAGACAGGAGGCCAACAGGTTCAGTAAGATTAAGAGGCAGATATGAAATATAAGATCGATTTACTGTAGGTAAATTATTAGGAGAAATAAGGAATATAAGTTTAATTGTTGATCAAGAAGAGTGCACAGTAGCATGGAAGAGAGAAAAAGAGGAACACCAAGAGTGAAACCAAGAAACCAAGAGTGAAACCAAGAATGAGATACAGTAGATAGGAGCACAGGTACCATGTTATCATAGCAGGCAACATGAGCAGTCATAAAGGCAATGGGCTGGTTGCTATTTGGAAGGGTTAGGAACACCAATAGCAACAAAATGGGACTGCTCAAATGTTCTAGAAATTTTCTTCTATTTCTATTTTGAATGAGGGCACGTAGTATAAGGGGAAATAGATTTAGAGTGTAGGACATAGACAATCATTAATGATGCTGATGGATGACAGTGTAATTTAGAGTATAGGAGATTGACAGTCAATCACTGATAACAATGATGGATAACAGTGTGATGCAGAGTGTAGGAGATAGACGGTCAATCATTGATTTTGCTGGTGGATGTTAGTGTGATGTCGAGTATACATGAAAATAGATATATGGAAATAAACATTTACTATAATTGGATGACAGTGGTTGACAGAAATATGAGACATGTGAAGGCTGGCGGCAGCTTATAATGTGTAAGACCACCCTGGTTATGAAGATTTTGATCTAGTTGCCTCGATAATATAGTTCCGGGGGGGGGGGGGGGTTACAGGGAGAGTTCTGTCTGGTGAAAAAGTAGCATTATTAGGAATGATATATGGGTAAGATGTTGTATCAATCGAAAAAAAAGACAGAGACAGGATGGAGAAACCAGAAAAAGAAAAGAGAAATAGTTCTGATCTGTTTTAGTTTAGTGACAGAGGCATTTTTATGGCAGGTACACTTTTTTTTCACTCCGAATTGGCAAGTTGACCATACATGCAATGACTTCGCAATTTGTGGCAGAGCTGTCCAAAGAAATTTCAAAAAACCAGTTAGATTTTAAATCATTAAATCACTAAATGTCTCTATTCATTTTGTCAAAATGACACATGACTGTCATCATGTGGCAAAGAGTATACACTGGAGCACGTTCACCAGACAAGATTGAAAAGAGTATGTGCGAATGTATTTTATCATGGGAGCTATATCTTCCAGTAGTAGTAATCATTGTGGACCAGAAACTTAAACAAACAAACAAAAACACCAGGGATGCCAACATTCAAAGTGTCATTTCAGGG
This sequence comes from Hermodice carunculata, assembly GCA_964020975.1. NCBI lineage: Eukaryota > Metazoa > Annelida > Polychaeta > Eunicida > Amphinomidae > Hermodice > Hermodice carunculata. The sequence goes on from OZ026625.1 coordinate 74,583,288, forward strand.
ACAAGTAGTCAAGACAACCAGAAACACAAAATTAAAGACATACTGCCCACATGTGACCTTGATTATTTGAACAGTAAAGAGGACAGAAACACAATGTGTTTTTCGGTATTTGGAAGACCAAAAGAATTATATACAAAACTGTTTTTAGATGAAAATGATATAATAATAATAATAATAATAATAATAATAATAATAATAATAATAATAATAATAATAATAATAATAATAATAATAATAATAATACGTGTCTGATTCCATATCATAAGAAGCATACAAATTGAAATATATTGAAAGACGGTAAAAAATAAATAAATGTCAGTGACTATTAAACAAAGGTTATCAAACACAGGAAGACGCAGGTCCTTTTTCTTCTGATCTTTCTTTCCTGTGATTTTTTTTTTGTTTCTGTGGTTTGTTTTGTTTTTGTTTTTAACTTAACTTTCAAAATTAACAACTTGTCATGAGAGGTTCGGATAGGCTATACACCCTTTGCCCTAGTGATAATAGCTCCGGGTTGTGTGGCACAAATCAATATATTTTAGCACGATCGAAGAAGCGCTGTGGCAAAGTCCAAAGAGACGTAGTGTATACATACTAGTAATATTTCGCTCCATTCACAACGCAACAGACAGCATTCGTCAATATGCTGCATTAGTACATGCCCTTTACGACCTACAAAACCCTTTTTTTTCATTTTTTTTAGAACATTTATATTATTGTCATATTTTGTTTTGGGGGGTTGCAAAAAATACTTAACAGCTACAAGACGCCGTACTAGTAAAATGGTTACGCCGAGGGAACCAAGAAAATGCCACTTAGGTCTGCAGTTCTTTTGAAGGCCATTTTCTCAGAATTATTTATTATGAAAATCAGAGTGCCTTGTTCATAAAAATAATAAAAAAAAAATAAATAAATAAATAAAAAATAAATAAATAAATAAAAAAATAATGATAATAATAATAATAATAATAATAACAATTATTATTATTATTATTATTATTATTATTATTATTATTATTATTATTATTATTATTATTATTATTATTATTATCATTATTATTATTATTATTATTATTATTTCCCCAAGACTCGGGATATTAAAACAACAACAAAATTATAAAACAATGAGCAAAACATTGCGCCATAAATGACGGTATACATTGTGAAATTACAATTTAATACTAGACAGACCCAGCAGGTCAGGGAAACATCAGAATGGTGCTGATGATTACACCCTATTATTAAATCTCCCGAAAATATGAAGCCGCGCCACCTGAAAACTTGGACCCATATTCTGGCCCCCAAATACTCTTTGCTATCTTTTTATGACCAAATGCATAATGCCACGCCCCGAATATAACTGACTACGCGTGTTTTTCATATTTTCAGGTTTCAAATCTTCCCAAAATCGATAATTTTTACATGCACACGTCACGTCTGACGACAACCCACATTCTTCACATACCGAAGTGACTTGAGGGTGTGGGGGAGGAAATGAAAATTTCCCACAACCAAGTGACCACCCTACCAAATAGTGAAATGGCTAATCTATCAGACTATATTCGTGAAACTGGCTTTAAAGACTAATTTATATCCTTTTTATCGCTTTTCGTAACATTCCTTTAACCCGGCCTCCTGTCAATCATTGAATTTCCGGCTAGCAGGATAGCTTTGTAAACAGTGTAACGGCCGCACCAACACTGATGTGATTTACTAATTTTCGAAACTATAAATGCAATATCCACGGATACGTGAATATTATTGTATTAGTCATCCAGAAAAGGTGGAGAGCGTGATAAAAAGCGATAGAAAATTAAATTTGAACACCGAAAGACGTGTGATAGTGTGCTGTCATGTGGCAGCCATCGTATTTTCAGCCAATCACAATGCGATCGAACCAGTCATTTCTCCGAAACATTACCAAGCGGGACTCGGTAGAGGTTTTGGAATTAGGACCTGGCAAGCAAGGACGTTTTTGTGATAACTGAATAGTATAAATTTGTTTCAAACCATTGAACTTGAGATAGTAAGAATTTCGACCTTAATATGCATGAGTCGTTGGTGCTGACATTCAAAGCGCATATGTAAACCAAGACCATCTTGAGCTCTCGGCTCGCATTGGAACCCCTAGCCCCAAGCGACCTCCCCACGCTCTGTTACAGTGTAAGCTTGTGGTTAGGTCCCAACTCGACTCCGCTTCAGCCAGGTAGTTGACCCTTTTAACCGAGATATCTCCCGTAATACCCAAACGAAATCCACCCACCCTTTAATTCCTTAGGGTCGTGGCGCGGCGTGCGCTATATAATCCGATATGTTACAGCAATATAATATGCGACATTCCATGCATTTACACGCTAACCGGAGAATTCGTTCACTTTGCCGGCCATGACGGTTGACTAGATTGAAAATTTTAGAATCCTATAGTTGAAGGTCAACGTCAAATGGCCAGCTTGAATATAAGTGTCATCTCGTGAATGCTCTGCATCCCACAATTTCTGAGATAGGCCCATATAATGTTTAGGAGTTATAAAGTGTATGAAAATCTTGGTGGACATCAATGTTGGTGGCGCCACCTATAGTATTATGTAATATGCAGATCAAGATGTGAAACTCTTGTATATGCTAAAATATCTGGACGAGGACTCGACAATATGAGAATATCAGATGAAATTTCACATTTCTCCCCAGCAAATCCTGAAAAGAATTTAGCAAGGACTTCTGTCAACTGCGCATTTATCCATGAGTATCATTATAATTTTCCTGATGTAATATATAACTCAGCGAATCCACAACGCCGTTAAATGAGGCCTCCTCACAATCGGTGCTGAACGATGTACAGGTTGTTTTACCAAGAAGCATAATCAGGGGAGATACGCCTAAATTTCAATCCCTATCTACCATGGTAACACCAGCAACATAGCTGATCAGACCATATTGATAGAATATAACAGTAGGATCTCGAAGCGGAGAAGGAACATAAAATATACGCTTTCCTTATTGCTAAAATGTCGCAAGCAATAATTTTACTGACCTTAGCAAATATAGTACTGCAAGTTAGATGTACATGTATAGTACATGCCCATTTGCTAAAGCCCATGAATATTTTAATGGTTTTACCTTAAGCGGTCTCCAGGTGGCGCATAGACACGTCACCCAAATTAATACAGTGAACAGCATGCATCAGTTAACGGTAGTTCACCACCACTGTGTGACCAGGGTACCAGATACCCGCTTAAACATCAGAAGGTAGATCAATGTAACAGGCCCCATGGCCTCAGGACCTACACATAAATCTTCTAGCCTTAGATATTATATTTTTGACATCTAAATTTTATTCTGTATCCCTAAAAAGGTGACACCCATATTTATACCTTTTTGAACAGACTGAAGGACATACCTGTCTATAGAAATATAAATGGCTCATTAACAAAATTGCTGTTACCAGCTAATCACCATCAAGACTTACTGGTATTAAAGGAAAAGCACCATATAAGAGTAGTCGATTGACAAATATTGATAAGAAACTGAAGTCTAGTTATGGTACTGGAGAAGGATGTAACATCATCAGTGCTGCTGTAGTTATGCTTTATTATGGTCTCCTGGTGTTAAGAAATATATGTATATAGGTGACGCCTGACGTAAAGATTTGAAGCTTATATGGCAAGTACATAACATCACACATAGGAATATTCTTGCTTGTATATCCGATAGTTTGAGTTACAGATAAAAAAAAAACATATTGCAGCTGGTCCTGATACAGATACTGTTGGGACCACTGCACAATTATCTGTGTCCAATCCCTGGTCAGTTTCTGGCAGGAATACGTAAGTTTCTGCTGCTAAAATACATTATGTTTGCAGCTTTAGAGGTTGACAGAATTCAGCATGACTGGCTGCGTTCACTCGGCCAGATAGGCAGAAGTAGTTCAAATATGGCAAAAGAATCTGTAGACACGCATGACGGCTTCGACCTGTGTATACCGGCAGGGAGGGAGACTGTTGCTCTGAAGCCGAAACGTACGTCACGAAGAGTATACTTCAGTAACAGAAAGGTTTCAATAAACTTAGAGCAAAAAAAACCAAGTGTGTCCGGAGAACCTTTGGTACACGTCAAGTTCAACATACGAATGTATAATAAAGCAAAGTGGTATCCCAGTGTAGCCGAGTTACCCCACATTTGGTGCTCTGTAATGACACGATCAAGTACATTTACCATGCAAAGCTTTGAAATGTTTTAACCATATCAGCAGGAGGAATATTAAAATCACCAGACATATCATAAAACTTGTTAAATGTATGTGCAACCAAAGTACCTATATTCTCCTGATCGTCAGACAATGAACAGTTATCAGAAGGTTTATTTATAACGCTCTTATAAAAAGTCACTGAACTGAGAGTTTTAAACTCTTTAAATTGATTAATAAATGAAAAAAGTAGAAAATGCATTTTTGTGAAATTAGAAAATATACAATTAATAGCATTTTTACCGAAAATTATCTTTTTTTATGGGAAATTTACAAAACTGTCATGTGGTGTCATCTACCATTAACATCGATTACTTCTGGTTTTCAGGAGATCATTGAATGATGTGTGGCCCCCCAAAAAACATATGTAAGGTATATATGGTAAAAGAAATAAAATATCAATTCATCAAAAGCCAGAGAGCACTCATGCCCAAGATGTTGGATGCTGATGACAGAGGGCGCTGTGGGCTATAGGTTGTAGCCTGCTGGCTGCACAAGACCTTGGTGCTTTTATCCTTCGATTATCTTTGTTCCGAAAGTGTGCAGTGGGGTCGTTTCTTAAATGACAAATTTCACACACACACACACACACACACACACACAAAAGCCGGAGACAGTAATAAACAACAAATACTACAACGGTAACATCAGCTTCCGCATAGTCGTAAGTCAACACGCTCCAAGGTCGGTTGATATTGCATTGTGGTATGCTTTGTTCTGCTCTGTTCTGTTTTATTTTATTCCATTGACTTCTGCGTCCCTTCTCTCTGTCCACAAATCCATTCCGTTGTATTCTTTTCCATTCTGTGATGTTCTTTCCTTTCGTTAGACTTTTGTATGTTGCCCTTTGATGCACCCTACCATACAACATTATTGGAATTGAATTTAATCTTTATTTTTCAATATTATACACACACAATGAGCGATGTACCACAAGTGATATTGGGCTTCCAGAAGGATAATACTCAATTAGTTGGGTACCCATTATACCCATTATTGGTCATTTTGCTATGATGTAAAAATGCTGATGCAACATTTTTCTATGTTCATCGCCATGATCGTAAACGTGTTTATCGAAATCCTTTTGTTCAAGTTTTAAGTGTTTTCCCCCTTCTGTTGCAAGCTCACTTATTTTCCCGATATGAATATTTTAGTGTTGTCTGCAAGAGGACAAAGTATTAGTGTAGGTTTTGAAGTTTTGGGTAGAACCATAGACCTTCCACGTTAACAAAACGTACTTTTATCTGCTAGTCCATCAAAGACTGGAATATTTCCCGATTGAGGATTATCACGATGACAAAATGAACAATTTGTAGATGAATATACCGTACAGCCTGACATATACTGACTTTTTGGATGGAAATATAGTCTTTAGCAATATTTTTGAAAGGTATTTTTGGCATTAAAAACTAAATTTCAAATTGATTGGACTAAATATCTTGCTAAAAAAAACTAACAAAAGGGTGAATCAGTCTGATGCAACAAATCAATTGACAAAGTTGCTCGAGATTGCTTCTGTTTTTTGATAATTTCTTGCGACGCCGATGTTACAAAATTAAAAGACAACACCGGCCACAGGATTAGTGGGAGAGGTTCTGAGAGTATGGTGGCTTCCGCGTGTGCCGACCTTTTTGAGAATCCCTTACCTTCACGGACATATGGTAGAATAAGCTCCCTCACTGAGTTGCTTCCCGAATTTAAATACAAATTACTTCACACCCTCCTGAGATCTGCCAAGGGCTTTGAATTATTCCGATACGAAACCACATATCCATACATATTTTATGGCCGTTTACGCTTAGGTTGTAGCCACCTGAACTCATGTCTGCTCAACATTGGCTGTAAAGACCTGAACGTCCTTATGGTTCACAAAACAGGGGGCGATGCAAGGTACTTGTTCATCCCTTGTCTACTTGTATACTCTACTCAAATGAAAATAAAAAACTGCCACAATTTCCAATTTGGCCCAATGTATGAGACACACAACATTATTTGGTAATGTTGATTGTTCTATGATTCAGAAAACTAAAGCCTTCTCTGCAGCACATCATTGTATTTCCTTACGTATTGCCTTATCTCTAATGGTGTTTCCTTCCTCCTGTACCCTAGTATCGAAGATGCCAGTTACATAGACCGTCAGTTCTGTTTTTGTGTTTATGGCCTTTTGCATGTGACCTTGCATGACCAATTTCCGCTTAACGTTACATTTACCATCCCACTTGTACCTGTCCTGAAGAACACACAATGTTCAGCATGGTTGATTGTACAAAAACCAGTGTTTCTTGCATTTTCCATGGTCTTCATTGAACGCCTTGTCCCTCGCGACAAGCTCAATTTTCGCTTACTTCACATAACTTTTAAAGTTGAGTCTGCATCTTTTGGTCACAGAAAAAGAAACGACCAATAATAACCAGCCATAGACGGACCCTAGACCAAAACGAAGAGTATTTATATGTTTGTTTCAGTTTAAGAAACCCTCCAAACATTTGTTTTCATGCAGTAAAACAAAACTGGCTCAGTCAGACAAATTAATTGCGAATTGACACTGTGCATGCACTTTCAAGGCTTTTGACTCTCAATGCTACTTTGGAAACAGCTTATGAAACAAGAAAAATGAGTTCCTTGTCTCCATTCCATACTAGATAAAAATGATGGTTGTTATTGCTGTTCGGTTCAGGACGCATTGCATAAATGTAATCCATTTGTTGCAGGTATTTTTATTTGTATGATATGAGATTTGCAGTGTGTGGATTTGTCTGAACACAAACATTTTACGCTTATCTTACATGTACACATTCTTGTCTCTTTCGTTTTTATTATACCAGTAAGGCCAGGAAAATTCAAGTGCCCTTTGCGATCACGTGCATTTGATTCTCTTTGGGCATATATATTTCCGCATAGTTTTGACAGCATGACTTTGAAGCTGTGAACGTTTCAGATCCATCCAGCTATTCTTGCCGCCCAAATCGTTTGAAATTTTGTAGCCTTTTGCAAAATGAAAAGTTTAAATTGGGTTGTCAAAAAGATGAGCTCTACGATGCAACGACAGCTTGCATCGAATGGGCGTAAATCTACTAAATACAATTATGTATCATTTTGCACTCTCTACAATAGCTATCAGGTATGTTTTAAAAGACGGAGGAATACTCAACGCTACACACCTTAGAACTAGATAAAGTACCACACTCAAGCAATCAACAACTTGATTTTTGTTTGTTTTTCCATACCTATGTTTTACCCAGCAAGAACTTCGAAGCATGTATCAAATCATAAAGGCCGTGTAAAGGAATTGAGAAACGATTCCTCAAAATGCACATAAACGTTGGTAAGAAAACAGTGCTGGAACCGACAAAATTTGTCGATATTAAAATTTAAATATTCCTTCTATATATATTTTGACATTTTTGAACCGTACAGGGCAAATAATACTCGTTTCTCTTCCTTTGATGGAAACTATCCAGTGCCATTCTCCGATGTGATTTACAAATCAACTTTCCAGTTTTGCAACGAGAGATGCAATTTCGAATCATACAATGTCCTTGTCCGCAAAACAATCAGAACCTGTGCTTAAAGATAAAGACGCCATATATAGTAACAATATTGATGTTGGCAATATTTTTCCAGTGCTGTGTATCCCTGGCGTAAAAATATCTACGCTATTAAAACATACACTTTTATAAAAATTAATTAATACATCCCTTGAAGGGTTTGTCCCAGACAAATGGAAGAGAGGTGCATATGAGAGCTGGTATCACTTCATCTTTAAAAGGATAGCCACATGATTCCTTTAAACTACAGGCCCACTTCATCCTTTTTAGTATTCATGAAAATATTTGAAAGGGCTTCCCAAATCAAACTTACCTAGTACCAGAAAATACATTTAATACTCTGTAGCGAGCAGTAAAGTTTCAAAGTGAAACATTCAAGACCAGAATCAGAGACTGATGTATCATAAGTGAGCTCGTGATGGGAAATATAGACAACTGCAAGATGACAACAACAGCCTATTTAGACTTTAAAAGGTATTTGATATGGTTGATTTTGACATGCTCTTTTTCAATATTAAATTTTTAGGTATACTGAATATTGAATGGACCTGTTCATTGGACTCGGTCTCGCTCGTTTAACATGGGGAACATATTTGGTTGATACCGCCTCTCAGATTTTAAGCTGCGGGTAAGAAGATGCAACTTCCAGTGGTTTAACATGTGACGCCAAAAAAAATGCCTTTATATGGAAAATAAGGTGTCGCATGGAATATTATGTAACACCAACAGAAAAGCTTATGGTAAGCCTGATCGAGCAGTCACAGAGAAAACAACAATGTCATGAAAACAAGACAACAGCCACAGTGGTGCGAAAGGTGCGTCTGGTATCGGGCTGCCTATGGGCTTTATAAGGGGGCATGGCACCTCTGGGAGCACTGCGAATCCACAATGCCATGCATGGCGTACGGTCCCTCATAACTGTGTAAACTTGAAAGGGGCAGAATCATTGGGGTGTTGCAGGCTGGCTTTTCCCAGCGGAAGGTTGCTTTTCCCAGCGGAAGATTGCCAGGATAATGGGATGCTCCAGGCCATCGGCAAAAACCTAGTGGGACCCTTTCCGGGAAACCAGATATTTGATTCAGTATGTCAAGAGGCACAGGTTTGTTTCCATCAAAAGGTATCTTCAGCAGTTGTATATTTATTTTTCCCCATTTATACATGTAATTTTATTACACAACAGTGCCTTTAGTACATAATAGGAAATACAAAAAAAAAAAATAACAAGTGTGAGGATATCTAGAAGGCTATGCCTTGCACCGCCATTCATTGACTGAAGATAAAATATGTGCTGATATGCATGTGCTTAAACTTTGTCAATAAAAATTACAATTACAACATTTATATAGGAAACATAACAATAACCAGAAAAGTTTTGGTTTGAATTAAGATAACTATACAAAGCATTGTAATTTTTCTCTATGTTACTTTCATTTTAAGCATCATTTTTTTCCATGTTACAGAGTGAAAAGTAGTTTATGTAGAGTAAAATAAAAAATGCGATTTCATCCTAGTCACATGAACATGCCATTGTGACATCCGTCAATCGATCATTTGTGGGAGAACTTTCTTTTGAATATGCAATTGTCGTGGTGGTCAACAAACGCACGTGTTCCTGCCACATGCCTTATTCATTCATCATTCATTCGCGATGGCAGATAAGAGCCAATTTGTTCTCCGTTTCATGGAGTTCAAAGATGATGATGTAGAAACTTTGTTCTCAAACAAGAAAATACTGGCACAAAGAAAGTTACACAACAGCACGATGACTTGTTCATGACATTTGCTGCAAATTTTGGTCCTTTTTCATAAATTGTACAGTCCTATATGCACATGAATGATGCACCTGTTCAAGCCAATTTACTGAAATAGGCCTATAATTTGAAACAAAACTTTTTGCGTTCTGTCATGTTAAAACTAGACATGGCTTTTTTACCCTATGGACCTTTGCACATACGTTTTGGTCTCTTTTGGGTAAAGACTAACTATAAATTTATGTGATTCAGCTGTACAAACCAAGGAACATTGCCTTTGGTCGGAATTGACTTGGATTTGTTTCAGTAGGAGTACGGTTTGGATATGGTAATGACACTGTCTAACTTGGAAAAGCGACGTGGCATCAAGGACCCCATTTATCATTCATAGCCTGATGAGCTTGACATACATTTTGCCAACTTCATTGTGTCTGAAAAAAAGAGAACCGGTAAAGAATAATTTTCAGTTCAAATGATCGTCATCTACGGAGGCGTAAGTGTGGGTTTTCCCTTCAGGAGGATATCCAGTTTGCCAAATCGCGAGATACATTGAGAGCAAAGTGTCTAGATAACAAGCCAAACACGACTGGCCCCTTGATTGATAAGGACATAAGAACTTTGTTTGCCAGTGGACAACTTGGTTTGCATGCTGCTCATGCCATACTGAATACTCTGTGGCTATTCAACACTATTATTTTTGGAATGCGCAGTGGCCATGAAACCGTAATATGTGCTGGCGAGATGTTCTAATGAAAATAAACGAGAGTGGGCGCCGATGCCTAGAGTACCACGAGAGGCAAACAAAGACACGAACTTGACGTAACCCATGCGATGTGAAACCAGTTACTACTAGAATATTTGAAAATACTGATAATTTGGATAGATGCCCAGTTAAACGTTACGAGAAGTACCGGGATTCTAGGCCTAGTGATTTTTGTCACCTAGAGACACCCTTTTATCTGGCAATAAATCACATTAATGACGGAAAAACCTTGTCCAAACGCTCTGCTCTTGGGCAAAACGCTACATACAGTATGCTGAAAACAATGATTAAGAAGGCTGGACTGAAAGGAGATCCTAGTTTAATTAACCATCCTGGAAGAAAATACTTGATTCAGAAACTACAAGATCAAAAAGTGGCCCCAACCCATATTGCATAAATTTCGAGACATACAAAACTCTTAAGGTTTAACAATCATTCACACTTCAACACAAGACAACAACAGATCATCAGTGACTGTTTATTCAAAACATCTGAGTTTCATAATCCTATGATTTTGCCAGCTAATACTGTCACCAATTAATCCGCAACAATGCCGCTCTTGTTTTGCCTTTCCCCAGCCAAGTCGACCCAGCGAATTGAGCCCTTCCCGCTAGCACTAGCACTAGGCCAAATAGCAGTTTCCCAGTCCGCTTACCAGCACTAATGCTGGAGAGAAATCTGCTTGCCTTGATGCCAGCTACCCCACTGGAGATTTTGGCACCATTGTCAACTGGGACCAGCGCTACACAGAACAGGCTTTCATTAACGCAAGTCAAACTAATGAAAATAGGTCTATGATTTCATCCATGTTCACAGGCAACGAGTTACACGGTAATGTGCATTTCACTTTCAACATAAATGAGTGCAGTCATGCCCACGTAAAACCTGGTCACTGTATGGCAATTATTGAAAGTGACACTGAGAGCTCTCAGAAGTAAATGGCAGACTTTACTAGCATCTGATGGACCAGTTAATATTTGTTTTGTTGTTAGAGATTAAGTCCTCATTATGCAATTTTCTACAAGATAGCTCTGGCTATGTGCATGTTCTTGTTTACGTAGAGAGCATTGCAACAGGTGACAAGTTGTTATTGTTTTCATGGTTGCCAAGGAACACTAAAGAGGCAACTTATCTGTAAATATAACCTCTTCATACATTTTTGTAGAGGTTTTGAAGTGTAAACAGTAACTACTATATTTGTTAATTGTAAAACGTGAAACCATGAACTTGTAGTTGTGTATTTATGATGTTAGTTTATCAAACCTTGTTTACTGTTTGACACGCGCTCCAGTAGATTCTTTTGTCTGTTCATATTTATTCATTATTATGTGGGTTGTCTTTGCTGAATATTTAGCTTAGACAAGGAGCCGCCACTCAGTGAGACATGCACGGGTAAAAGGCTCCGAAACATGTTGAGTAGTTACCCGCTGAAGACCCTTTAATTTATTTGGGCTAATACAGCCTATGTCAAAATTTTACAGAGGAACTTGTGCAATATGGACAATAGTACTTCTATGTATATAAGTTAGACAGGGACAGGCTAGATTATGGAGAGTAAAGAGTTCGGACTGCGGAATAGGGTAATGACTACTAGGAAGTGGTTTTGGACAAAAAGACACCAATTCAATGAAATTAGGATCTCTTTTCAGTCCTGCCTTCTTGATCATTGTCTTCAGTATACTGTATATTGCGTTTTGCCCGAGAACAGAGCATTTGCACAAGGTCTGCCAGTCACATTTCTACAACAAGTTACATCTTTTGGATTTGTCCTAGAGTAAGACCTGTTTACCGATTCAACACGCTGTGTATCAGTTTAGAATATATGTTGCATGTATTATAGGCCGTCCTAACCTGTACATTACAAGATGCTTCTTTTTTTCGTACTCTGATAATGAAAGAGTAAGATACACACCTGCAGGCAAGAAAGAGATTTTCCATGTACCCTTCTTATGGTCTGTACAAGCATTATGAATGTCTAACACAGTGTGAGTTATAACCATGATAACACATGAATACACATCTATTACATGGTCATATTTTCTGTTAATGCGCCTTACATTGCCACACAATTTTTCACAGCAAGCATTATATTCATGTGTACACCTTCTTGATAAATTTTACCCAAATTGCCTGATCATAGAATTAACACTGTCTTTATTTCTTGCAGGGAACATTGCACAGCCCTAGTTTGCCTTTTGTGCACATTTACGCTGTGACCGTCACAAGTGTCTTGTGCACTTTAAGTTTCCCGGTGCCATGCCATAATTATCCTACACAGACTGGACAGTTTCCCTGGCTACTATTTTCAAGGTCAGTTGTCAGTTGACTTATTTTTAGTGGCACCTTATCTTTTTCAAATTGTTCAAAGCTTTCCTTGCACCATTGGAAATCATCACCGATGCTTTCATTCATAGGTAAATTGGCAGGGCATTTGCTCCCATGGTTTGAGCAAGCGGGTCTGTACAAATTATGTTTTCTGGCGTTCCTTTGACCAGCTTTGCACATTTTTTTTTTACATTGACCACAATAATGTTCTGTTTCACGGTTTGTTTTTTTACAAACAGTGTAAACACGCTGAGTGGTTGGAACGGTGTCTTTCCACCACCAGATGTCAGGGCGTTGTTGTATCTGTAGTCTGCCTCCATCATTTTTGGTGGGGGTTTTTCCAGAAAGTCCAGCAATTTGTTATTGCGTATGATTGGGCCTCTTTGCTTCCCGTGTTTTCTTCATTAACCTTTGTGATAGTGACATTCATTCGGTTTGAACTGCTCTGCATCGAGTTTCTTGCATAGAATAGAATAAAATAGAATAATGTACATAATGTGGTACAAGAATACATTAATTCGTTTTAAACCAGGAGACCATGCGTTAAGACTCTGAGAAGTCACTGACATGTAGGCCACCCTAAAGATATACTTTGCTTAATTACTATATTTAAACTTATACGCTGTCACATTTCTTACATAATAATGTAGTCTGAATCACAGCAGATGTTAGAAAATTTAAGTTGATAGACCAAGTGGCAATAATACATATAATATAACTAATTATTGTCTGTAGCAGATGTTACAATTAATAATGTTACTGTTAATTCCATATTGGGCATTAATATAATTTTTAGCATATTGTGAGAAACCTTTTAAGGAATGTGTATCAATTTTTGTTATTACTATCTCAGGTAATTAATTTTAATTAATTAAATTTGGTATTTTGTGTCTTAAACATAGGTGATTAATTTTGGTATATGTAAATAGTATTGGGATCATTGGTGTTAAAACAGGAATATTATGTACTGTTGCATGATGTCTACGTGGTATTGTTACAGTTTATCAGCACGTTGAATCTGGTGAAAGATGAACATAGCATTGAAATAGTTAGTCAGCATATTGTTTTGGTATTTGTAGTATATTTTAATATATCACTGAACTTAAGACGACAGACCAAGTTTTTTAAAGATTGAAGTTGTGTGTGCATTGTACTTGCTCTTACTAATAACTCTTATCGCTTTTTTCAGCTTTACATATCAACTGCAAGATGGAACTCCTTGTAGTTATTCCATTATTCAGATGCCGTAAAAACAAGGCATTTCAAATAAGTTGTAATATGCTTTGAAGCAGAAGTTTTTTTTAGTTTAGAAAGTAGGCCACACATTCGGAATAATTTATTTGATACACAATTAACATGTTTTCTCCGACTGAAATTATGATCAATTCAGACACCTAAAATTCTAAAGTCTTCAACTCGTTGAACTGGCTGGTTATTTATCTTTACATATGGTAACTGATGAGGAGGTAAGTGTTTCGGTTTTGTATGAAAGATCATATGTTTTGATTTATTTACACTCAGAGATAGTTTGTTCACAGCAAGCCGGTCACCTACATTAGCTAATTCTAATTGCAGGAGCTGGAATATTCATATGGAAAAGACTATTCCTGAGTTCTGGGTTCCCAATGTTTGTAGTCATGAGGCCAGCCAAAGCTGTTAAATTAATGTTGGCTGCTTTCTGTTCAGGCTGAGGATTGTGACTTGTGAATTCTTTGTACAGTTTTTCCATTCTTAAAATGCAATCACATGCTGTACACAGTTCAATGGCTCTTGCCATGCAAGTCCTACTTGCTTTCTTTGTAACGCTCTACAATCTGGCTTGTGCAGTAAATGTCCCCCCCCCCACAGAATTATCCCACAATTTCGCTATTTTTCTGCATGTAAAATTCTAAAGGAGCGCCTGTTTCGTCTGGCATGCTTTGTTGAAGCATACAAATAAAGATACGTGGTACTGGGTGGAGCTGGTCTTAGCAGTTTCACATTTACCTCTACCTCCGGGCCTGGTTCCTGTTGTAGCCGTTCATTCAGATTTTTTTTAACTCACGAGGCAGGCGTGTCCTCCTCGCTGGCGTATTGCTTGTGGGTTCTGTTGTCATCTTGCACCCCTCGTTGTGGGGAATTTGGCTCTTCTGAAAACTAGTTCTGCTTTACCTGTGGTCAGTTTTCACTGTATCAGTCAGTGGGCAACAGTAGTCTTCAATATAGCTATGCTGTAGTGACGTATCAAGGCTGAAAAGCTTATGAAACATTTGGAAATTTATGGTTCTTATAAATATTAAAGTTTGTGTGGGGAGGGGTCTTTGTGTAGGAAAAGAAACTACCAGGAATAAGGGGGCTTGATAAATCAGAACCCACTACTCTGTGATACAAGTAATTTCCAGGATTTACACAACATCAGCAGTAGGGTCAAATGTGATACCCCTGTCTGCCCCCACAGATGGGTCAAGCTGACCAGATCCTGTTTGCAGTTACACAAGTGATGGATGTCTTATGATTGATCAAAAAAGTTATTCATCAAGTTCACAATATTTCTTATAAAATGTCTACTTTATACTAAAAATCAATACAAAAATTAATGGGAAGGGTGTGGTAATTTGCTCTGTCATTGTAGGAAGAGGGCTTGCAAGCAAGTGAACTTAACTTGAATGAATAGCCCATCTGCTTATTTATTGATGCCAGGTCAAATACTTTTATTTTAATTACGTCTCATTTTTTTCAAATTTTACATCTTTTATAACGATTTTACCTAAAGTAAATTTTCTCATTTGAAATGTTATTTGTGTCAGAGACACTATTTGTTTATTATTGAAGTCAGTTAGAAATAAATAACGCCATGCAGGCAAAAGAAGTCAGATATACAGTTTGAAAGTTTTAATAATTTTGATAAGTGAAAATGCTGTGTTTTCAGCATGCTGTAGCTTCTGTTTACATAAAGTTAAGGAAGCCAGGTTTGCAGCATCACAGAGTTGCTTCATTGGTGGTCATATAGGTGCACTATCACCCAGGCCAGGTGGGAGCATTTTTGGTGAGGAAGAATAATGATGTGACGCTGGCCATAGAACAGTTCATACACCTGTATAAAGGTGACATCCAGGTGATGTTCATATTTCAATCATCACCAAATAAAGAGCTGCTAATTGTATGACAAAAATTTGTCTGTGCCCTTGTGACATTTATTTCTGTTAAATGCTGTACACCAAATTTTAAAATACCAAAAATGCTGATATCTATTAGATTGGAAAATGCTGATATAAAAACAAATAGAAGGGTATATAACTGTGGTCTGTGACCTTGTGGTCTTGTACATGCAGGTGCCCTTTGATGGGGCCTTCTTTGAAAACGGTATTGTTCTGATTTAAGCACCCCACGTTAAATAAAAGTATTGTGACTTGACATTGTATACTTTGTGTACAGTGTGCGTGCCTAGGCTAAATATGCTTTTGGCTTGCAGGTAAACGGTTTCATACCGTACACACTTGATGCCATCAGCATGAAAGACAGAATAAGGAATGCAAATATTGTCTGTAAAGGAAGATAGACAACCAACAGAGTAGAAATACGGAATGTACACAGTGGGAGCCCCCACAGAAAATTCGTATGTTTCTAGTTATAACTCACTGAAACTTTACAAACCAAACTGTTGTGTTACAAATTTCCAGGAAACACTGTAAAATGTCCTGCATTCATTATCCAAACGTAATGTACGTTCCGTCCGCTACAAAAACAGGGTTAATTATATATTATTATGAACAAATCACACTCATACCGATAAAGTTGAAGACAAAACACCAAATAACAGCCTTTATAAATATGTTCGCATCTTCAGCGTTAAAGAAGACGGGCTAGTTTCGATGCTAACGCATATGTGAGCCTAACCAGCGCATCAATTGGTACATGACATTTTATGCACATACCTCAAGTTTACGGTTACAAAATAAACATGGGAATATTAAATGCAATTAGCAGTGATAATTGGCCTATACTTGTGAATGTGTAGCCATTTATGGTTCACTATAATATTACAATGTATCAAACAAGTAGCATACGATCGAATATTATAACTGCCACCGAGTACAGGTGGATACAATGTTGACCACAATATATGGTCGTACAGTTAAGTTAGTTGTGTCAGCAAGCAGCACTCAAAAAACCTTCGTGGATTTCCATACACACACACACATATCTAATTTTAGTCGATTTTAGTGCTATAAAGCATGTGTATGAAAATCCTACACACCAGACCATTGCGGGCGCTATGATAGTCAGAAAAAGTGCCATTATAGACCTACTGTTCGGCAGAGTAACTATAATTGGGAGAACCGATATACGATACATGATTATGGGCTTAGGTACTAAGGTAATGATGCCTCGTCTGCTGTCAAGGAAACTGTTGAATCTCTGCTGGAACACTAGGCATCTGGGGTAGCACAATTTATTGAAGTAGTGAAACATGAGATAAATAGATCATTAGATGGTTTGTTGTGGATTCGAAGAATATCAAGTCGCACTAGATACCATACAGCAGAACTCGTTCGCTCTGCATATATCGGACCCAGTGCTTCTTTATGTTTTTCGTATCGGCAACAAACCATGCTATAATCTCTGCATACATGTATATATGATGCAAGACAGACACACATAGAGAGACAGAGTAAAAAACATCTCGAAGATGGTTTTCCATATTAATACACAACATCAGTACCGACTCCATGTGTGCTAATCTTTTAATAATTTTACAAAGAAAGTAATCTTACAATATACCAATAATGCAGAATATGACCTCTCTTTCGCCATAAATACAAGCCGTATTATGCAAACATGAAGCTCTTTCTCAAACAGATTTACTTTGAAGTAGGGATGATCTTATCAGAATAACATCGTCCATTCTATGCAGCAGTTCAAAATATTGGCGTGGTTGCATCTATTTGATTAGATGTGTTGTTCCTGCAGTGAAAAAGGCAATTTTTAAACGTTCTTTTTCTTATTATGGTGCGACTGTGTAGAACAGCTTACCGGATATGGCAAGCCAACAGGGCCATAACGCATTGGTCTTACGCCTTGCCGAGGCTCCACTACGCATTATTATTATTATTATTATTATTATTATTATTATTATTATTATTATTATTATTATTATTATTATTATTATTATTATTATTATTAATATTATTATTATTATTATTATCATCATTATCATTATCATTATCATTATTATTATTATCTAGTGAAATACTGCGTTTGAAATTATGCGACAGTTTCTCGTCAACAAATATCGAATAAGTAGCGATATTTTATTTTTTATATCAATCCTATTTGCGCAGGGGCAATTATCTAAACAATTCAACAATGGCCTTCTTGGACGACCCAATTCTGTTACAGAGAGAGGACGCGTATCAGTGGATTGTTGATTAATAATTGAAGGGGCCGATTGCGATCAATTCGTTTCGTAAGCCAAAAGTCTACTGATATAAGTTCTTTCTCTAACTTAATATAAGATGCGTTATCACACTGATATCTTCCGTGTCGCTATTTTGATAGCGTTTAGTAAGAATGCCACGAGGAACTATTTCTAAGTGCCAATCCACCCACACATAATAGCTTCCGACTTCTACGCATGAGTGATTACATCTACACACAGATATTCCTGCACTTCATTTCAATCACTGCCAAGAAGAGGGCAAGTAAACCAAGGTTTCAATTCGCTTTTAGCCGCCCACAAAATACTTTTCCTAAAAATGCAAGGAAAAAATCAAAGCCCAGCATATTTCTGGTCACCGAAAATCGAACCGTTTCCAAGAAACTTATATTAAATAGTAGATTCGTATGGCGCAACGGTTTATTCGTTGTAAGATTCTACTATAAAAAAAAAGCATTCTGTAAGCATTTGGTATTAAGCAACGTGACCTTCTCTTTCATTACAGTCTTTACTTGCAGCTTGCGTCATTGCGCCTCATGTTGTCAACAAACCAGGCCCTCTTTACGGCTGCGTACTCACAGCGTTGGTGAAGCATTGCAAATTTCACACAATTACTGAAAAATATCTATCGCATTGGATAATCTACCAAGCTGAGTCCAAAGTGTTTTCTTGAGCACTGTGGATGCACATGGGATACTGGATGTCGTGCTGACGTGAAAGATCAATGACTAAGACATTGGCCATATACTTGTTTTGCAAATTATGAAACATATGATCATTACGTTACTTCACCAAATTTTCAGGTACCGCGAGTTTTTTGTACACATTAAACCTGTTAAAATTTTACTCCCAACATAAAAACTGTACTATGATCAACAAATATTGAGGTGTTCACGTTTATTTTTCATGACATAATCTGGAATCTATGTGCCGTACAGTGGTTTGGCATGGATCTTGTATGTAAGATTAATTAAAAATCACAATAAGCCTTTATTCATAAACATAATCAAACAAGTGAGCGTTTGATGAGAATATCTGGGAGCACATCATAATTTTTTTTTGGGGGGGGGTTGCTAGGCTATTCACGATTTCAAGTATATTTTTGCTTTGATATAACACTACAACAAAGAATAAACACATATGGAAGACTCACTGCTACGTATATAATAATGCATGGCCTGTTCCATATCAGTAGCAGTATCAGCACGGAGATCTTTACATCAGTACGAGCGATGGCCAATACTGATATGAAAGTACAGAATGCTGATAGGCGTACTGACATGTAACAGGCCATTCATCATTATGATTATCATATTCGTACATGCAGACTCAGTGGACCTACTGACTATAAATAAACATACAATATATGAAATTTTTGCCATGTATTTATTGATGCTTTTAAATAAATGTGACAGGGGTGAGTGCAGAGGTTATCTTTGAACGAGACAGGGTATCACAACTGGTCCACTGTAATCTGGAATGCTTATGATGACATGTGCCCGATGAGAGCAATCCCTCACAGCAACAGGCGCATCTAAAAAACACAACGGCATAAATCTGCTGAGTACAATTCCACTCCATGCTGGAAATTTATGAAAAAAACTGAGCAATAATGGCAGTAGAAATTAAGTAAACGCTCCCCGCTGTCAGTATTTCTGCTCGGATACTAGCACAGCCAAAAGTGTTGACTAGAGTGATTAAAAACCAGAGATCTCTGGGACTAAGGATCTGCTGACATATAATCTGATGACCGCCACCAAACCTTTTTCTTTGTCTTTGAGTTCCATGCTACACCCTGCTATTACAAAATCACATCTTCCAAATTTACAGGCATGGTGACCAATGAAAAATACATCAAGTTTTTCTGATACAACATAACATATTACCATTGTACGTGGTCTAGATATCCTATAGTTTTTGGCATCTCTAATTCAATTACATTACCAGATGTGGAATTTTATCTTTCAAGACATTAAATATCATATGAAAATCCTCCAGAATCCCACAATATTTCTTAAAGATCTATCAAAATTAAGGATGCTGGACTGATCACAAAATTTTCACATTTTGGCCCGTGTATTATATAATAGTGTAAGTGGCGTCACTAACACTAAAGTCTACATAGAATTTCATACACTTTTATCATCCTGCAAGTTATATAGGCTTAACTACAAAACTGGGGGAGGGGTATTGCAGAGAATCACATTGTGATCCCTACATTCAAATTGGCCATCGTTAATTTAAAATTTGCACCTCACATCTAGCTTTCCATACATGGTCTGTTTCTTCAAAGTGGCTCTCAACTTTTTGAGGTAGTGAAAAAAAACCCAATCAATTTGGGCAAGCGCCAAACTCTAAAATCATTGGGTCACGGTGAGCTTAAATGTAGGTAACAACAGGCCAAGGTCACTGATATTACACAACTTATCAGCATAGGATATTACCTATATATCCTATTTTATCCAGTAATAGATGAAAGTTACGTTCGCTGATTGGTTTAAAAACACGACAGAATTCCCTATATTCCCTCTTTGGTATCCTTCCTGATCACCAAACAAGTATATAAATTTTGCATACCTGTTTTGCGATCAGGCTTATGAATATTTATGAGCACCATCAGGGGTATACATAATTTAGCATCGTTTTTGGACTTGATCATCAAACAGGTATATACAAATTCTGCGATCAGGGTCATGAATCAAATGACTGATATCAGTAAAAGATGGGCCCACTTCAGTTGAAAAGAGACCTTGTTGCCAAATCTAGTATTCTACATGTTATTAAATGGTTGATGTTATTTAAAAAAATGTTGTATTTTCCACATGTTTTTCAGTAGTTTTTATTTCACATTTATAGTCCTATTACAGGATAAAATCGTCACTACCTGTCTGTTAACGGGATACAAGAACGTATCCAC
Source organism: Hermodice carunculata (assembly GCA_964020975.1). Lineage (NCBI taxonomy): Eukaryota > Metazoa > Annelida > Polychaeta > Eunicida > Amphinomidae > Hermodice > Hermodice carunculata. The sequence goes on from OZ026625.1 coordinate 74,604,251, forward strand.
GTGAAAAGATTTGTAACTCATTCAGCCGTTGGCTTCATGGGAAAAAAATCTTTTCACGTGGATATTTTCTAATATACTGTGAACAGACCGGTAGTTACTAAGAGTATTTGTGTCTTTTAGTCCAGAACCACATACTGGTAGTCATTGCCAATTCAATAGTCCGAACTCTCTACACTCCATAAGCTTACCTGTACTTGTCTAACCTGTAAACACATGGAAGCACTTGTCACGTTCTTTTGTAAAATTTTGACAATAAATGTGGCATGTCTAATTCAACTATGTTTCAAAATATGTAATTTTACCTCGTTCACCACATTTTGGTTCATAATTTCCGCCAAGTTCTTGGTAGGGCCGCTGGTATAATATGCTACCCAGATTTCAACCTCCTCCACAATTCCACTAAATTTCATGAAGATCTTTCAAACATTACACATGCGTCAGTGGGAATACGATTTTCACCTTTTGACCTACATGTCATAAAATTGTAGGTGCCACCACCAATGTGGAACTCGACCTAGATTTCACTACATGAGGCTATCGTGTAAACTGTGGACTGTGTTTGCTCACAAGCAAAAGTTAATGGACGGACAGACATCAGGGATCATGTGAGCTCTGCGACCTATTATCAGCTGAGCTAACAAGGCAACACATTTATTTATTTTTCTTTTTTTTTTCTTTTTTCTTTTCTTTTTTTTTTCCAGTGCGTGTCATTTGTTTGAATGTCAGCCACTTGTTGCCCCCTGAGCAGAGTCTGCTGCATACTTCTCCTTGGAGTAAAGAATACTGGGGACTTTTTTCAGCTGTCCAAAATCACCTGTAATACATCAACTGTCATTTGGCCTCAAAAGTGGGCCCTGGTCGCGGAAACAATGAGCACCTTAATATTTGCCTATAGTTGTACATAAACGTATAATTGAGATTACATCTAGACCTCCTTCCAACAGCCCATCTACATATTATGCGCTAATTCAGTTGTATCTTCTGCCATTTGCTGAATCGTTCAATCGTTCTTGCATTTACTCTTGTGTGCTGTTCTTCATCCATTCACCTTTGCATGGTGTATTTACTGTTCTACCCAATTGCGAAAACTAAAATCACAACCGTACTTAAGGATGTGATATTTACTGTACATATACTTTTTAAAATCACATGTCTACTTACCAGTGTACCTCATATATTAGGTACGATGTCTGGTCATGGATTTTAGTCTATATGTATAATATTATTTGAATTGATAGCCCGTTACTTGTAATTTTATCATGGTGCACATTTTTAATTTCCCCAACTCTGGGGGCTTCTTGTTGTTGTTGTTGTTGTTGTTGTTGTTGTTGTTGTTGTTGTTGTTGTTGTTGTTGTTCTTCTTCTTCTTCTTCTTCTTCTTCTTCTTCTTTTTCCTCTTCTTCTTCTTCTTCTTCCTCTTCTTTTTCTTTTTCTTTTTCTTCTTCTTCTTCTTCTTCTTCTTCTTCTTCTTATTATTATTATTATTATTATTATTATTATTATTATTATTATTATTATTATTATTATTATTATTATTATTATTATTATTATTATCTTTGTCATATAATGAACATGTGTCTTGGTGTCTATACGCTTTGTATTTGTATCGTAATTCGGTGTCAAATCCAACTGGGACTTAGTGATTTTGCTTATCATTTCTCTAATTTCATAGGTACAAAAGCGATTAATAAGGGGCACAACCCAGTTCCCCAGGAGTCCTAATAGGATGTTTAAACACGATTTGACAGAAATGGTAGGTGGTCATGTTTTTATCATTTTACATGGTTGAATGACAAGAATGAGATTAAATATATTTCCGTGTGGTCCTGGGCGTTTGTTACGAGTAGCACTCCTGTAAGGAAGCTGCCATCTAGCATTATATTATCGTGGAAGGTCTCCTCAAAGACCCTTGTTCAAAATACAGTGTGAAAATGTAAATGATGAATCAGTGTAACCTTGGAAACATTTGACACAAATGGTCGCTTTCGATTAGCTTTTAGCAGGAAATAAACTCTTGCAAGCAACTGACTTGGTTCAAAGATACCTGGCCAGATGCAGCCTCAAAGATCCTCCGGAACTCCTCCCACGTGACTCTTCCGTCAGAGTTGAGGTCTATTTCCGATAACATGTGCTGAAAAAAGAGAACAATATTGATATATAATTGATATGCCAACCACCTAATCCTTTTATTCCATGGTAGTACTTGAGCATACTTAATTGGTAGGAGTTGGTCATGAGAAATGTGTGGATACTGTGCGGGTTTATGACGAAGAGGTTACCACTGGATGTGCGTATTCAGTATAGACTATGGCCAATTTATACACATACAGACACAATGGTAAACATTCAATGAGCAAATTAATTACACTCGACGCACAAATAAATTGGTGTTCTTCCAGCGTATCTAGTTTGTAAATTTCAATTTAAATTGAAAATATTTATTACGCTGAAAAATATAAGAAAAGTGACATATAATTGATATGCCGATCATCCCATCCTTGTATTGTATGGTAGTACTTGAGCATACATCTTTAACTAATGGGTAAGAGTTGGTCATGACAAAAGTGTTGATACTGAGCGGGCATATGATCACGTTACCACTGGATGTGCATCGATGTATTCAGTATGGACTATAGCCAATCTAGTATCCAGTTGTGTAAAATTCAATTTTAATTGAAAATACATATTACGCAGCGTACACTCCACAACTTATCATGTCGTACACACCTAAGGCACAAAAACATAATGGTGGACTACAAGAACAACTCTTTTCCCTTGAATAATTCCATCTGCTGACAACAGGCCATAGACATGCCGATTTAAAAGGGGAGGAGGGGGACATTAATCAGCAAAAAAAACTTTTTCAAACGCAATTTTCTCTCTGCTATCAAAGAATCGTTTATATAGTTCCCTTATTATTGGCTCTATAAAAACAAACTGCACCATTTTACACTTAAATTACGGGAAAAAGTACTGGACGGGACACCCTCCTTATAAAGAAAGTATATCGTACGGTTGGCCCACATTCATCAGGAATCCTGTATCTGCGACTTTCCTGACACAGTATAGGGCAGCGATATAACAACCGACCCTACCTCTCATGGATTCTTGGTCACCATTTACTAAAACTTTACAAAGGCCCCGTTTGAAAAAACACCAATTAATGCACGATTTTAACGGGCAGGTACTATTTGATTATTTCCTCGTTTCAGCTTTTTAAGTGATTTGTTCTCGTTGTTGTTGTTCTGATTGATTGATTGATTGATTGATTGATTGATTGATTGATGGATTAACTGATTGATTGATTGATTCAGCGTCAAGGTAAAAAATACATAAAATACAAAAAAGTGAGCAAAAGATATACATAAAGTTTAACTGCTGCTAGGATTGGCCACGAATGTCCTAAGACCTACTTCCACTTGGGTCCTTATTACCAATTATATGAAAACCCAGCAGTAGTTTTAGACCTGTATCAACTATCTGGGCAGCCTTATCCACTAAGCTCCATCCTTGACCCAGAGGGTGATCTAGGTCCATTGGCCTAGTGCTGGCCCTTCATTCATAGCCGATGGGGCAACTTCAGTGTCCGATACAATATTCCTATTCTGGGAACCCCCACAGCCTACACCTAGCAATTTCAAGGGGTTGCATTTATATTATTAGGTAATGTTCACACTGAAAAGGTTAATTATATATTGTACATTGCATTCAATTGACAAATCCACTTTCCCGTCAATCACACTAATCAGACATATAGTTTGGACACTGCCTCTTCAAAATATTCAATGGGGACTAATCCACACGGACTTGGCTGCCATTTTGAAGATTGTAGATTCCGCACACAGCAATGGGATGATCCTGGTGGTTTATAATACAAAAACCAGAAGTATATATACATATATATATATATATACATATATATATATATATTATATATATATTATATTTCAGGAGACATGTGATGCATTTGATTCCTACTGTATGAAATGGACAAAGAAAGAAAAATGGAATTTCAGAAATGTGAAGGATGGTTATCAAACTTGATAAGAGTCTTTAGAAATGGAATTTATCGTTACAAATCCCACATTAAAAATTTCAATACGGTTAATCTAAAACAGCCAAAAGCAGTCAAAGAACTACCAAAAAGATTTGTAGTCACTAACATAGATAAGGCAAGTAACAATTTGGGGATCATCTGCAAAAAAATATCTTGAAAAATTGTTTTGAAAAAGGAACTTGGTATAAGCAATATTTCAGACATAAGAGGAAATGACGTATATATATTACACAAACAATCCTTTGATAATTTGATAAATACACATAAAGATGAAATGAAAAGGAATTTTAATATCAAAATTTCGGAAGAGGACTCGTCTATTCCACTTTTGTTCTGGATACCCAAATTACATTAAAACCCTTCTAAATCTGGATTCACAGCCGGTGCTGCAAAATATACAACGAAACAATTATCAAAAGAAGTAACATTGTGTTTGACTGCAATTAGGGATCATTTTCGTTAATACTGTAATGCAGATTCCAGAAACTATGAAATATTTTTTTTGGAGTATTAGCAATTATTTCGAGTTTGTATCTAAAATCAAATATGTAAAAGCTAAAAATATCAAATGTTTTGACTTTTCTACACTATACACAAATATGCCCATCGATGAAGTCAAAAGTTCACTTTCAGAATAAGCAAAATGTTTAAGCATAATGGTAAACCATACATAAATATTAATTCATATACAAAGAAAGCATATTGGTCACACGATAAATATTCAAAAAGTAACGTTAAATCTTTCACTGTTAAAACTTTGATATATGCTATAAAATTTCTTTTGGATAATACTTTTGTTCAATGCAGACCATTGGTTTTTCAACAAATAAAAGGCATTCCAATGGGTAGCAACTGCTCTCCTTTACTGGCAGATTTATATTTAACCTGGCTCAAATTTAAATATATGGATAAATTGATGAAAAAGGACCTTTAAATGGCTACAAAATTATCAAAAATGCAAGATATATTGATGGCATTGCTAGTGTAAATGTACAAAATTTCAATGAAATTGCTAAAGAAATTTACCTAACAGATATCCCTTTGGAGAGCAACAATTCAGATGGTTTCAGAGATATGTTTTTGGACTTGGATATTCAGGTCACTAATGACAGGCTTTGTATAAAAGCCTATCATAAAATAGATGAGTTTAACTTTATAATAGTTAGTTATCCTTTCATCAGACAGTAATATTTCGGAAACTATTGGATATAATACGTTTTTGTCACAGATTTTGAGATTTGGTCGTATTTGTTATAAATTTTAGGACTTTGCATCTAGAATCAAATTTATTTACGGTAAACTTGAGTCAAGAGGATTCAAAGATGTACTTTGGATCAAATATTTCTACAAATTTTGGTATAAATTTTCCAAGATTGATAAAAAGTTTGGCTTCAATATTTTAGAGATTTTAGACTTGCCTGTTTTGCTACTTAATTTCATCTTTTGGCATTATTCTGTTTAAATGTTCACCTTTCAGACATTTTAGACTAGCTTGTTTTCTGTTAGGTTAAACCCCCAGGAGCTACAGGTAGCAAGTAGCAGCCTACGACAGTAGACAAAGATTATTTGAAAGTTTGGCCACAATAATGTTCAGTTTCTAGACTTGTCTGTTTTGTTTCTTAACTTATCTTTTGGCACCTTTCTGTTTTAATATTCCCTTTCAGACATTTAAGGCTTACATGTTAAAGCCTCTGGGGCTATTGGTGGCAAACAGGGCCTACGACAGTTACATGTTTGCCTAATTGTACTTAAAATCCTGTTAAGAAAAATTGTTTTGTTAACATGTTTTGACAAAAATGCTAACGGCTTCCATTCTTTTCTGACATGCCCAAATGCACATTTACACTATATAAAAAAAATATTCAAAATTGTCAGTATTTTCTTAAATGTCACAAACCTGACACGTTACGTTGATACATTCACTCAGGGTTTGCAGCGAAATAGAGCTTAATTGTTTGAGGGGCAGGTGTCATCATGGAGTTTGTTTTACATTTCTGGTGCAGGATGAACATTGTTGCAGTCCTTGTTAGGATTCCCCATGGTTTGTACAGGTGGTCTAACTGCAACTGTTATTTTACAATCACTGGGACTGAATATAAGGTCCCAACTAGCTTCCACTTCAGTTTAACACTGGCGGGTGGTTTAACTAGGATATGCTGTCCAGCTAGAAAGGATACATATTGGTTCAGGGGAAAGTCAAATTGTTCTTTTCTGAACCTGTACTATACAAATTTAGTAATTATGGTTTGTTTGACAGGTCATAATAAAGCTCTGCATTTATAGGCAAAAATTCACGTATTTAGCTAATTCATCATTTGCCACGTTCATATTGTATCATTATAATGTGGGTTGTCTTTGCTGAACAATTACTTAGACAAGGAGCCGCTACTCAGAGAGACATGTACGGGTAAAAGGCTCCGAAACATGTTGAGTAGGTACCCGCTGAAGACCCTTTAACTTATTTTTGGCTAATACAGCCTATGTCAAAATTTTACAGAGGAACGTGTGCAATATGGATAATAGTCCTTCTATATGTATATAGGTTAGACAAGGATAGGTTGGCTTATGGAGAGCAAAGAGGTCGGACTGTGGACTAGGGTAATGACTACTAGGAAGTGGTTTTGGGCAAAAAGACACAAATACAAATATATATATTTCAAATATTTAGGAACATCAAAAATGATATGATATGTGGCTTTTTATGTTGTGTATTATTTATTGGGCATCTTACTATCTACCAATCTTAGCCAGGAAAATATTTGCAAGCGGACCATGAATAAACAATGATAGTCAACAAACACTGGGTCAACCAACTTTTATTCTCCCTGGGGCTGGAGCTATCTTGTTTCACCAAACACAGCCACGGCTATGCAGCTATGCTATTTCTGCGGCCCAGGTTAACCCTCCATACAAGGTGAAATAAAATGCTGTGTTTGAGTTGACTTTACTGCAAAGTACTGTCACACGACGGCCACTTTCTGCATAAAATTTTTCAAGGTCGATCATTTTTTTATTAGAGAAGGGTGGCTTGAAACTTTTTTTTTTATGTTCAAAAAAAATATATAATTTTCGGCCAGTCTTTTTCAGGGTCTGGTCACCGGAACCACATATGTATTTAAGTTGGCCTTAAATAACTTGGACATTACTTGAAACATGTTTAAAATGGATGTTCTTTCCCCTTTTACACATTACCTCCTTTGACGTCAGTTTTATTTGTTACCTGGGAACAGCCGGGTGCACTTGTTGGAAATAAAAGAAGGGTATTGCAAAGTTACTAGTGAACAGCACACTTAAAAAACAATGTTTGCAAGAGCAAGTAAAATATAAAAATCTTGATCACATATAAAAAGAGAACAAACACGGTACATGCGGTAGCTGAATAACCAAGATGTAAAGAAATAAATATATCAAAATATACGTATTTAATTTAACTAGGTTTGTACTCTTAAAACTAATGAACGCAAAAAACAGCTGAATACTAGTAAGTTGTTTGTGCTGTTATTATTATCATCATATCACCATCATTATTATAACATATATACACATTGTATTCATGCTAGATCAGGAAGTTATGCTCAAATACTCCTTTAAAGCGCACAGGATGTCAGTGCCTGTTGTAGCCCGAGGTATGAATGTCCATGGATCTTTTACAGTTGAGAGACGTTCATCTATTGTGTTAAGTTCCATTGTTCTTTCATCAACTTTTCCTCCGCATGTCCAAGCAACGAGCCTGTGCACTCATATCACGTGTCAAGCAGGAGCCCTAAAGTTCCTGTTTGCTACAGTTGTCTCTTGTCTGCCAGATACGATACACCCTGCTCGGCTATATATCTGCTTTTCTCGTGCCAATTTATGGGGTCCAGAGCACCAATCGCTTGCTATTTAATATAGGGTAATGAAGGATTCTCTCAGCAGCTGACGTGGTCCGCCATGCGTGTCATTTGTTTTCCTCCTTCAATACATGGAAAAACTATCCTTTAAACACTCTTTGTTCAGCTACCTTCACCGTGACCACATGGGGCAAAACAGCATATACACACACCTTGTTCAACTATGTCACCATATGGGACAAAACATGTTTAAATTCTTTGTAAAATTATTCCACCACATGGGACAAAACATGAACTGAACACTCTCTGTTCTGCTGCCCTTATACATGGGACAAGTTAGCATCGTATTGACATTCAACCACCAGTGGCCTTTTATGGGTGACTGCCTGTCTCAAGTCAGGAGTGAAATTTGTTTCTTCACATTGGTATTGGAAGAGATGTTGATACTTTGGCAAGTCTGGAATCTCTTTGCTGTCATTGCTGGGTTTGGAATTAATGAATATGGATCATGTTTTTCTGTGCTATTTGAAAATTACTTCATTGGCTATGTTGTGCTGCGGGCTTTTTTCTCCGACTCACAGTTATATTGGAGGTAGAGTGTGTTTATAATGTTCCAGATTCATAAATATCACAAAGAACGATGTAGGCCTACTTTACTTTCATGCTGTAAACTTAGCTGACTGACATGTCGGGAGAACTAAAAGGTGATAGGCCTAACAGGTCTCTTTTCATTTTAGACAGTAGTAATGAAATTTGTGTTTTGGGTGGTTAGGCCTATACATTTTGGAAAAGAATTAGTGTCTGCAGTTAATGATGAATATTTCTAAGGTTGAGAGGACCGGTTTAAAACCACCAGTTGCCTTTTATGGGTGACTGCCTGTCTCAAGTCAGGAAAGAAAATTTTTTTCTTCACATTCGTATTGGAAGAGAAATGTTGATACTTTGGCAAGTCTGGAATCTCTTTCCTGTCATTGTTGGGTTTGGAATTAATAAATATGGATCATGTTTTTCTGTACTATTTACTCAGCTGTCTCACAAGATGGGAAAAATAGCATATTGACATTCTTTATTCTGCAGTCTCAATAAATGGGACGAAATATCGTAAAGCACTGATTCCCTTTGTTTAGCTGCCACACTGCATGGCTGTACCGACACTAGTATCGAGAGACAGCATTATGTGGATCTGCCAGGCAAGCTGCGCCCAAAACAAGCAAAGCTTAAGCGTTTCAGAACGAACACTTTTTATCCCGACAAGAGAACTTATTCTCACATATATAGACAGTGTGAGACATGCCAAGAATTTCAAAACAACATCCGTGCCTGTATCTACAAACTGTTCAAAATTATGGAGGGGGGGGGGGCATTTCAATAGCTCCATTTTTTTCAATAGCTCCATTTGTCTAGAACATAAAGTTACTGCTTCTACAACAGTAAAAATACGATGACACCTGATGACATTGAAAAAAAGTCGAGGTTGATTTCCAACTGAGCAAAGCTTCCAATGAGATGCTTCTACAGTACAAGTTTCATTGTAGTAGCGCAATTTTTTCAAAAGTTATTACGTCAGCAAGGGTTAAAGTATGATGACCCTAGTGACCTTGAAAAATATGCGAAGGTCGCTGAGTGTTGAAGCCACCTATGACTTCAATAAAATGCCTCAACAGCACAAGTGTTATCATAGTAGCTTGATTTGTTCGAACATTAGTGCGTCTGCGTAGGTATTGAACTCACTGACGCATGCACAGACATCACGACGACAATAACCCATGGGCTTCTAAAGCCGAAGGGGTACAAACTCCACTAATAGCAGAATTTATGCCATCAGATACAATAATATTGTTACCATACCCAGGGTGAGAACTACCACTCATGAACTAAACTCATTTTGATATTTCGCAGCAAAACTCTGGAATCAGCTGCCAGATTATTTCAGAACCACCTCTATTTTAAGACAGTTCAAAAACTTGGTTGACAACAGGAACGGCATATCTTGCAAGTGGAGATGACGCAGTTGATTATTGGCATATTACTTGTTGGGTCTCCTTGTGAACGTCGGCGTGGTTGTCCCGCATTGCAGCCATCTACAGGGCAGGAGGCCAGCAGAAGGGTTTACTAAGATGATTGGCCCTCAGGCTGGTCACACCTGCCGTGGAGGCCGTGATGTTTTGCTCTATGCTGTTGCTCTGTCTAATGACGTGTCTTTCTTAGCTACAAGATTTAAGTGTTTTATCTACACAGGAACAACTCCCTGATTTTAGCAAAGATCTTGTCTATTGATAACAATTTTTTTTATACAATGTCGGAATTAGCACATCAGAGCTAATATTATTTGTGTCATATACCCACTTGAAATAAAGCTTAATGTGAAGTTGAGAAAAGTTTCGGACGGCGTTATAGTGTCAAAAGAGAAGCTAAGGAGGTTTTGATATCGGAAAGTTTGTCTCGTGAAAGACGGCGGATGTTAGCATGGCAGATATTCAAATCTCTGATTAGGTTTCCTGGACCTGGCCAGTGTGGGTGCACAACCACTGACAGAGCTACATGTATCAGTAAAAGTGTAAAGTGAAACACCATCTATGTAATTATCCAAGAGAGCATGAAATCTCACATTAACCAAGACTTGCTCCAGTGCTATATGACAAAATAATCCCTGATGCCGGGAAGTTTCCGTTTTCAATAAAATGAATGACAAAGTTAAGTATATCAGGACGTAAAAATAGAATATACTGAAGGTCATGAACGTTGATGATATTACCATTTCTAAGACTGTATCCAGTTCTGACCAAATTTTCATGATTAAACTGTCAGTTACCTTTAGAATTGTGCAGGTAGCATCGACAACAAGTTTACAAATTAAAGCCATGCTGTTCACTACAAGGCAAAAAAGGATCCTTGTCGTGTAAATGTATATATGACTTTTTATTCTGTCTTTGTGCGAGGCAGAATAAAAAACTTCCCAATATGCCTAAAAATATTTAGAAGGAGCAACTTGCACTTCGTATAACTGGCATTTAATATATCCAGTTAACCCGTAAAATACATACATTAGAAAAGGGAGATATGATATAAATATACTGACAGAACCGATATAGCCTGGTTGTACCATAGTAAATGGATGCATGTATTGACTACCTGAAAAAGTAAGGCATGCCCATAAAAACAGTGAATGGTCTAAGAGAGAACGTGCAAACAAACGGTCATTTATGCACAAAACAAGGAGAATACCTGCCAAGTGTTTCCAGACTTTAGGTGAGTCGAACACTACGTTGAAATCATACACTTTGTCGTGCACTGATTCTGATTCTGCTAACAATCCAGTTGACTGACCAAATCGTCAGTATCTGGCATTTTGATTTTTAAAAAACTTATGTTTTATAATATTAATGATTTCTTTCACTCTTCATATCAATTTTGGTCAATTTTTCACTTGGAGCAGGTAACTGTAAACATGCCAGAGTTTAACGTATCTCATTTCCACTATAGCTAGACATAATTAGTTAAAAGTAAATTTGTGTTCTATGAGATCATTTTTAGATTGTATTAGTCTATGTAAAATTGTCATTAATCTGGTGGTCAACTAGAGGATAACATTTCGTGAAGGCGTTTGTATGTACCAAGAATGGTCAATAACTCTTATAATATAAAGTGTACCGAAAAAATAGCCTGGTATCAAGGAATGCTACTTTGCCGTGATGCTGCTAATGCATGTTCATATTTAAACTATATCTTTGTGTTCTATGTGTTGTATTTGGATGTTGGGGTATTCACATTTCGTGACGCAGTTTTACTGATTTCATTACTTTGTAGTATAGATGCTGGTTGACGCGATTTTAGGTTTCTCTTCGGACCAATCATTCAATCAATATCTGTTTTCGCAGGTTCATCGATATATTTTTCGTTCTGCGTATAACTATCAAGATTCTTTGCAGCAACATTTTTGTGTGAACCAAAAACGTACTTTTAGCTTATACGCTAACCTTAATGTGTGAAATTAGATGTATATTTTTGGTTTAATTAATATATCGTTTGGTATACTTTGAAATCGTCACTCCTTAAATGTGAATTTTTGTTACTGTGGTGAGCTTCTTGTGTACACGCGCCGCTGTCTATATATCACTTGTATATGTTATTTTTTGTAAGTATCAGTACTGGCGCTATCTTTGTCTACATTCCTTTTATTGTACTAGCGTTTAAATTATATTGTTGGTTTTCTTGTGTGTACGAAGTCTAATGCTTTGCCAACGACCTGAAGTTATTTATGCTTGGTTTACAAACGCTCAGTCTTTGCTGTAATTGTTCTTCGTTATGTTGACCTATTCTTCTCATTGGGTTGGATCCTTACTTTTTGGGATTCCTGTTTTGTGTCCAACAGTGTTGACATATGTTGACTTATGGTCGCAAATGTTTATGGATGATGCTGAACACTGCATTCAAAACAAATCTATTGAGGTTCGGCCTTCCGACCTCCCGTGGTATACCTCTGAGCTGTGGTGTCTTTGTCGCAAAGTGCATGGTGCATACAACAAAGCAAATGTCAGCGGGCGTGGTGTTGATACATTTCAATGGTCCTCTTTATATAGACTGCGTAACGATTACTAAAGCATCTTAGGTCTGCTGAACAACATTATCATGATAAACTCAGTGCTTTGTTTAAAAGTCCAGCTCAAAAAAAGAGAAGCTAGTGGCGCACCATTAAGTATTGTTTGAATCACAGTCACACTTAATAGACATAGACATAGACATAGACATAGACACAGACATAGTTTTATTTCCAGTCTGTCTGAATACAATGAACATTAGCCATGGGCTACTTATGCCGACACGGTGAGATAAAAGACAGAATCATCAACAGCATACAAATGAATCAGACACAAGAAATATACAACTTTCAGAACAAAAGATTCAACCAATAAAAGCATTGAAATATGAAAACAAAAGAGTCATCAGCTGATCAGGTTATCTGGAATTACAAAATGATCACCCCCCCCCCCCCCATTCGGTCGCTTGTGCACCAAAATATACATATTACTGATAATTTATCCAAGGCCAACAATTTCAACTTATTTTTTTGTCAAACAGTGTATGCTCAATTCCTCACCGGCCACTCTACCGGAATTAAATATCAATCCAACCAAAACCATGCGATCAATTTTGATCACAGATGAGGAAGTTTTAGAAAATCCACTCAGTTTAGATGTTTCTGAAGCTACTCAACTCAATATTATTAGTACAAAGCTTTTGAAAGAAGGGACACCCTTAGGATACAACTCTCTTACCAAACTTTTCAACCTTTCATCTAGGTATGAAACATTTCTCTCTCGAGGGAAGTGGCCTAATGTTGCTCCAATTCATAAAACGGGTACTGATAACCGATGCAACAATTTTAGACCCATTTTCGTATTATGTTGTGCTGACAAAGTATTTGAAAAAGTTGTCCTTAAACACCTTTTTAACTTTTTCAAAGATGATCTGTTGATTTCTGTCCTGCAGTCTGGTTTTACTTCTCATGATTCCACTATCAATTAGTTACTGATCGTTTACCATGAACTTTGTCTTACTTTGGACGAACAGAAATAGGAACGTCTCGTATTCTTGGACATAAGTAAGGCATTTGATACGGTGTGTCATAGGGGGTGACAAAAACTCGAAAAAAAAGGAATCCACAATAACTTGGTTTGCTGGTTTTCCAGCTATCGCAAGGACCACCAACAGTGGGTTGTAATTTATGGCCAGTGTTTCACTTGCAGGACAGTTCAAGCTGGTGTACCCCAAGGGTTTGTTTTAATGCCACTTCTGTTTTTAATATATGTGAATGACATTGTGGGCCTTCTCAAATGTAACATCAAATTGTTTGCTGATGATACATCCGTCTTTTTAACAGTTTACAATCTTGTGACAGCTTGTAAAACTCTAAAATGATGATCTCCGCTATTAATGAATGGGCAAACAACTGGCTCATCACATTTAACGTTCTTAAAGCTGACAGTATGATAAACTCACGAAACACTTTCCCTCCAGTTCATCCTCCACTCAAACCCAAGGTCACTCTTTGCAGGAAGTCAAAAGCCAGAAACACCTTGGCATCACAATTTGTGCAGATTTGCGGTGGACCAACCACATAAGAGCTATTGTTGCTAAGACAGGGAAATTACTGACCATCATGAGATGGCTGCACGGCTGCAGATGCCGAAAACCTTGAAGAAGTTCGGCTGAAGGCAGCCAGAGTAGTTTCTGGTGCAATGCCCGGAACATCGAGTGCCAAACTATATGAAAAACCTGGATGGCAAACATTAGCATCTCGTAGGGAGAATGCTGAGTTAATTCTGATGTATAAGATTGTTAAAAAATTAGTTTCAAATTGACTTACATCTGTAATTCCAAACATTGTCAACTTGGACGTCTACCTACAGTACTCGTCAAAAATGTGGCTCACCTCATTTCGAACCCAAACTGATCTTATTAATAGTTCATTCTTTCCATCGGTGGTATGCCTTTAGAAAGTGATACCTCTTCATATCAGAAAATTCAGCATCCTTACCAGTTTTTAAATCCAAAACATTTATAGATTCTTCTCTATCAAATCCGTTTTCGAACTCTACAATTTTAGAAACAGATATACTTCTTATTTTCTCGCCCGCCTACGTTTAAGCAGCATTCAGCTGAACTTACATCTTTTTAAAACTGGAGTCAAAACAAGTTCTGAGTGCTACTGCTGAGCAGCTAGCGAGGATGTATGGCATTACTTTTTTTTGTGCCCATTGTATACTGTGGCACCTTTAAAAGTACGCACAGTTGTATCAAAGTATTCTCCCTTCTGCCTGCAAACGTTTTTGTACGGCTCTCCAGTTTGTACGTTGTTGGAAAATTTGCAAGTTTCTCTGCAGTTCATGATTACATGATTCTTGTTTTTTTCCAAGAAGGTTTTGGTTGATCTAACATCAGTTTTACCTTCAATTTATATTATTGCCATCTATGTCTAAATTATATTTACAGTGTACCCCTTTATCTGCCCTTCGTCTGCTGTGAACGTTTCCTCGTACTTGCTTTGGCTGCATGACCGACCAACTTTCAACCTTTGACTGTTCATGCATCAAATGTATAACACGTATTGCCTGTCTTCATGTTATCTACCACTCTGCAAAAGGGATAAGCATAGACCACTGTCCTTTTCCCAATTACTATACCAGGTAGTTATATTGAAGTTGAAGTGAATTGTAATAAAATATGTAATAATAATAATAATAATAATGATGATGATGATGATGATGATGATGATGATGATGATGATGATGATGATAATAATAATAATAATAATAATAATAATAATTGTGTATATATGCATCTATAATTATCAAGATTTTATATATTGTATGATAAATCTGGAATATTCTACCATTTGCGGCGAATACTCCGGCAACAAAAAGCGTCTCGTGATAATATTCATAATTTTGCTTACTGATGCCGGTTCTGCCAGTACTTACTTCAGCGTCTTCCGCAGCATCTGATGGGTCCTTACTCGAGATAATCCCAGTCTGGTAGATCGCTGCCAGAAGTCTGGTCAAGTCTCCTACCTCGAAGCTGCCAACGTGGTCAGTGTCCAACTGTCTGAACAGGTCCCGCATCCACTTCAATTTGTCGTCTACTTTTTCCATCCTTCTCTGTATCGGCGTTTACCTTCTATCCCGCCAAGCTCCGTTTCTGTATCTGGTGAACAGGTTAAGCACCAGCAGTGCGTCTTTCCTGTTACTTCCAAGTACTACGTTATATATATATATATATAATATATATATATATATATACATATATATATATATATATATATATATATATATATATATATATATATATATATATATATATATATATATATCAAAGTATGCTTTGTACTTGCACTCGGGGGCATAAATGTGCGAATAAAGCAAACTATTTATCTTTCTTTCCACATCCCATTTTTTATGGACGGGAAAACAGTTAAAAAATTCGGTATGAATACTTGTAGTAAAGAAGCCCACTCATATCGCAGAGGCCATCATAATACAAAAAATAGCTAAAGTTTTTTCAAAGAGCCAGTATCACTCAAAATCAATGAACACAAAGCGAACCCAAGTTTCTGAGTAGCACATGGCAGTGGGCCGCAGTCGCACTGTTAAAATGGCATGCCAGCAGCATGGCTGCGGTTGTGAAGACGGTGAGGACACTTAAATATAACTGGAAGAAAACTTTATTTTTCACAGGACAAGGCCTATATTATACACATTATAGAAGAACTAAATTTGAGTTAGTTGTTTGATTTTTAGACTGAAGGTCTGCCGTGTGACAAAAATGACAATCTTTCCCAAGCCAAAGCAAGAGATGGCTGGGCAATAATGGAGGACCCCAATTGCATGCAGCATATGTTGAAACTGAGAAGTTTAAACACACTCTAATACATGGGCTTATAATGTAAGATAAATCTTGGAGCATTTTGGGTGTTCCTTGTTTCACTGTGATCTAAATGTGATAAACAAAATGCAAGATAATCACGGTGAATTATGGTAAGCGCACCCCAATTAACAAAAATACTGACAAGATATACAATGTCAATGGGAACAACTTAAGATAATATAAACCATTCAAGCAGAAATTGGGTGAGTTTCCTTCAACACAGTTAAAAGCCGTAAGCATCGGCAAGCTCTAGCCGTTTTGGACGCAACAGATATACCTGGGGCAATTTTATTACGGTCTTTTCCCACAGCTACAGTTCCTGACCTGCGTCATTGGCTAGAGTGGCACTGGGCAAAGCTGTGTGGTAACAAGAAGGAACTTATCGCAAGGCAAGTAGCGTTGACCTTGTGTTAATGATACTGTGCAGCATGCACCCAGAATGAAAAGCTCTTTACACAATACGTGTCATACTTACCTTCTTACACACACAAAACTTGTAACTATGATGGGGTGAAATGAAAAACTTCTACTGAACTAAATTATGTTACGGTAGTGAGGCTATGAACTCTTAAATTTTAAGAATGACATACCAATGCAGTTATGAAGCCAAATATCTGTTGACAGAGTTCAAAGTTTTTCATCAAACATTTCCGCCCTCTTTGGGCCTGCAGTTGCATTGAAATTCCGTAGTGTTCTCTATGGGTAAAATCGTAGCTACAACTAGGGTAACTGATCGAGCATATAATACAACAAAAATTTATATGATTCATAAGTATAAGTATATGTCTATGTTTTCCTTCATATGCCACCAACATGTTATTGAGGTCTGGCTAGAAAGCAAGTTTATACATAGCCACCTAGTGTTTTCCTGAAGAAACGCAGGCAGTTGAAATCTGAGTCATAAGCCACCCACTGTGTGTTTGAGTTTGATTGAAGTTATCCATAGTCAGTGAATCACGTAGGCTGTGGAGAATGTGTAAACGAGCATTTGGGTGTTAAACCGGACCAGTATATTTCCCTGTTTAACTCCTAAATCAGTTTTAAATATATCAGTTCTGTGGTCACCATTTTTAACACTGGTCTCTACCTTCTTACACATACCTTCAAAAGAAACTCGGTAAAACTTCCCCCTAATGCCCAGCAGGTGCAGCTTACATAGAAGGCCTAGTCTCCAGACTTTATCAAAGGCTTTCTTCTGGAAATCTACAAGGCAGGCGTTTAACTCCCCTTTTTTTCTTTTATCTGTTTTCACATATTTTTCAAAAAGTGTTCTGATATACAAAAATATGGTCCATGGTAGGTGCACCCGCTTTGTTGATATCTGACTCTCATGTATAATATTATGTTTTTCTACTAATTTTCTTAGTCTATAAATTATTATTATTCCAAATATTTTACTCATAACATCACCATTCACATGATGTTAAGTCTTGTTAAGAAAAATAATGTTTTGATAACATGTCTTTGACATACAAGCTAATGACTTTCATCCTTTTCTGATATGCCTAAATGCACATTTACTCAATATTTAAAAATTACTCTAAATTGACAGTATTTTCTCAAATGTCACAAACCTGACACATTAGGTTCAATCATTGACTCAGTGTTGGCAGTGAAATAGAGCTTAACTGTTTGAAGACTTTTAAAGTGAGGAGTAGGTGTCATCATGGGGTTTGTTTTACATTTTTGGTGCACGATGCCCATTGTTGCAGTACATGTTAGGATCTTCCTTGGTTTGTGCAGGTGGTCTAGCTGCAATCGTTTATTTTGCAATCACTGAATATAAGGCCCCAGCTTGTTTCTACTTCAGTTATACACTGGCAGGTGGTTTAACCAGGGTATGCTATCCAGCTAGAAAGAGTACACACTGGTTCAGGGGTAAGTCAAATTGTTCTTATCTGAAATTGTACTATACAAATTTAGTAATTATGTTTCGTTTGACAGGTTTCCTTCTTTCCAAATGAAGCTCTGTATTTGTAAGCAAAACTTCACGTATTTAATTCATCATTTGCCACGTTTATATATATTATTCATTATTATGTGGGTTGTCTTTGCTAAATATTTAGCTTAGACAAGGAGACGCTACTCAGAGAGACATGTACGGGTATAGGCTCCGAAACATGTTCTACCCACTGAAGACTCTTTATGTATGTATATTCTTTTTTCCTCCATTTTCTGGACAGATACAATACATGTATGAAAAAACAAAACAAATGACAGTTTGTCAAAAAGAAAAAAAATATTTAGGCTAATACAGTTATTCTACAGAAGAATATGTGCAATATGGACGATGGTACTTCCATATGTATCCAGGTTAGAGAGATACAGGTTAGCTTATGCAGAGTAAAGAGTTCGGACTGCGGAATAAGCTATTGACTACTTGGAAGTGGTTCTGGACATAAAGACACAAATGCAATCACATTACACAAGGGCTGAGTATGTACATGTGGTCAGAAATAATAAGACACACATTTATTTAAAAAAATGATTATAATTTCGCCAAATAAAAATACTTCGGGTATGAAATTGAATATGCAGATGTTCATCAACTGATCGACACCCCTACTAACTGAAAAGCTTTGGTCAGTAGCATGGCCAGGTGAGTTTGTCATTGTACGGTTTATTATTGTCATCCCTACTCAGAACGTATATAAAAGAGTCAACGATGCCATCACACTGCCCGGCAGGGCGCTGTTTGCCAAAGTTGGAAGACTTTTGGAAGAAGGGGAAAGGGTCGAAAGGGGACAGTCCGTAGCATTAAATTTTGTCAGCCAGGGTACCATGAACAGCTTCCCCGGTAATCACTGCTTTGGAGAAAAGAAACGCGAAAAGGTCATTGACATTCACGTTGATTTCCTCTAGATCTGTGAAATATATTTCTTTCTCCGATTTATTTATGTAGAAGTTTATCACCCCACACTGGTACCTCTTCAACATTCAACAGTTTATATATATATATATATATATATATATATATATATATATATATATATATATATATATATATATATATATATATATATATATATATATATATATAACCAACATGATTATAATTTCGCCATATTTAAGGCACTGGAAAAATCATTAGTTTCCAAGGTTCTCAACTCATTTATCAAATTTCAATAATTTTTGGGATCCCTTTCCTATAAATCAGGTTTTTTGTGTTTGTCCCTCTGTAAACGTTTTCTTCTTATTTTGACAAAATTCTTGTACTGCTGCTCCTTCTTAAATAAAAGCCCTCTTAAATAGCAATGGTCGGGGTCATGATGTAATCGAACCCCAAAAATTCAATTTCATCTCTCACATTTCTAAATGAGTTACCAAACAATTTTTTCGTACGGGCTTTTTTTTATTTTTCCCCTATCAAATACTGCAACTGCTTTACGAATAACAGAATTACTGAGTCTCGTAACCCGTGATCAACATTTCCTGTTTGCCAAACGTTATGTATGTTCTCCGGCTCAGCCACTACAACTAGTGTATCACAGCATCTATCAATATTTCTTAAAACATTTGATTTTACCATCAATTTTATGTAATTATTTAACATTGTCATTTGATACAGGGAAGAAGATACATTAAGGCCGTGACATCATACAGATGATGATGATGATGAAAGGAACTGGAAAAAGACAAGGAATACCTAATAAGTTTAATGCACATTCAGTTAAGGTAGCAGCATTAAAAATAATACGATACATCACATAATTAAAAAAAATTACTTAATAATAATGCTGATTGGATCAGTCAGCTGTGCATGCACAGATCAGTAAATTGAAACTATAAAATACGATACATCACATAATTAAAAAGAAATACTTAATAATAATGCTGATTTGATCAGTCAGCTGTGCATGCACAGATCAGTAAATTGAAACTATAAAGTTTGTTGCTAAGGGCTACACATATGAAACCTGCGATTAGCTTCCATATTTCCCATCTAACAGTACTGTCTTTGTGTGTCGGGAAAATTAAAGTGTTAAAGTCTATTGACGTTTCCCAGGGCAGAGAACCGGGTTTAACATAGAGCTTTTTGAAGCTGTGTAGGAGATCCCTTCTGAAATTGGCGAACGGTCAGCAATCCAGTAGAATATGTTGTACCGTGTGTCTTTTTTCACTACAGGGACAGCATGGTAACTCAGCAAGACCTTATTTGAACATGTGCTCATTCAGACGGTTATGACCAGTGAACAATCTTTGTTTTATTTGTATTAACCCTTTCCCCCTCAAACCAACCAAAACCGGCTGGTAGTGAAATGTCGTCTGCTTTAGTGTTTTCAACTAATTTCAACAGTTATGAAAAACAATTTGACTGAGAAATGTACATGAGACTTATAAAGATCACATGCCCCAGGTCAACAGCTTTCCTTGGCATGGGTTGGGCACTTAGTGCCCAACCCATGCCTAGGAAAGCTGTTGACTCAGTTTTAATTCAAGGGGAAAGGGTTAATGCCTGAGACTGATCGAATAATATCCCATGTCTTTTTATATCATTCCCGAAGGTTTTTAACTAATATTAATAATAGCCCTTTTTACGTTGCCTAATAGTATTATTTCTCAAAATATTGTTATAAACTTTAAGCTTTCGTTTTAATATGTAATATTGTGGGTGTTCCTGAGAGTTCCATCTTAAATTTTATAGACTGTCCGGGTATATAATAGATATTAGAGTACCATTGGTTGCTGAAGGAGATTTTTTTATGTTTATATTTGTTACATTTAGCCATTTTGATCGAAAGATGTTTTTCTTTAGCATGGCTTACAATTTCTTATATATGTTCAAATTTCTTCTCTGGTTTCGATTGGGGTCAGGGTTCACATTTTTTTTTTTTTACAATATTTGAGTTATTTAAATCAGCATAGACGTTTGTTTCTTATCTTCGTCCATAGCTGCGGGTTTGGCATATCCAGCGTTTCGTGGAGTTTTTGTCTGTTTCTCTCTCTGGCACTCTCCTAGGCTAGTATGAATTTCCCTACCGTTTCTTTGTGTTTGATGGAAATTTATGGGGTCACCCTTATTTTTGTATTTTCTTTCAGGGCGATTTTGCACTGTCAAGTGGACTTTTTTTGTTCATGGATGCTTTTGAGTGATGGCATACTTGTTTCTTTGGAATAACTTTATATCAGCAGAGTGGCGAATGCGTGAGCATTTAACTGAAGAATTTTCATTATTAGTTGCTGTTGTAAAGTTGTCAAAATCGAAGTTTACATAGAAGGTCTTTGAAGATTGGACAAACTCTGCTGTGGGCAGAGTGAAGGAATCCACAATTTTTGCAAAGTGGACCTGCAGTGCAAGCCATGTCTGACTTTTGTCACAGCAGTAGGATATATACTTGGGGGTACTGGATCAAACAGGGAATGAGACCGAGCCAAACCGCTCCAAAACCTCGGTACATTTTCCCATCAGTTGCCGTAGAGATACAGGGTCACACGGGCACAGACGTTCCTTGTTGTGAGGCTAGCGCAATCCAGTCCCTGTTTATGGATTCACATAGTAAAGTTGTCAATCTCTTGGGACCCAAAATATGTTACCTTAAATGATGAATTTCTGACAGTATCACCACCAGTTATAAGGGAATTATGTATAGCCTTCCTCGAGCGTGTCTTGAAGTGCGGCCGTCTGCCTGCTTTTCACGTGCATGTGCCGACCCAATGCGCAAGGCCGGATCCCCCTGGTATTTTTTATTATGGAATTACGTTATAGTCCTATAAATAACAGAAAATGTTTTCGTGTGGGTGGGTGAACATACATACACATATATATATATATATATATATATATATATATATATATATATATATATATATATATATATATATATACTATATATATATATATATATATACATACATATTAACTAATGAATAATAGAGTAATAATGATAATACGAGTAAAACCGCATCGCATGGATATATACCTGAACATTTTACTTGAACAATCAACCCATTCTTCTGCTGGCTATCATGGGGGGTCAAGAGCTAACACACTTAAGTGCAGCCTCACCACCTTGTACCTGACGGAAAGCGACGAGCAGGTTTAACCATATTCATGACAGCAGAACAACAGGCCAATTTAACACAAGCATATTTAAAATGGTTGTTAACGTTATAAACAGGATAAAATAACCAGATAGAACCATATCAGCTTCCCTTGTAAAGTTAGTGTTAACATTGTTGTTATATTACCGTCCAGACCCCCTCAATGTTTTCAACCTGGCTTTTTTGATGTTGAAAGTGTTCCCCACAACGTTTCCGAATAGACCACTGGCTTCACCAAACGCAGCACTTCTCCTGGCAGTATCTGTACCGGTGTCCAAATTTTCAGTTTCTAACAGAACTGTTGGCGTCAAGGATTTTTTCCGAATATGATTTGCGCCACCCTGCTGGGAGGGGGGGAGGGAGGGGTGGGGGAGGGGGAAAGTATATTGGCTGTTTGCACAGATTGTGCAGTACCACACATATTGCTCCTCGATAATCAGGATCGATAACTTCGGTTAACACCTGTAGTCCGTACACAACACTCAATCCAGAGCGCGCCGCAATGCAACCGCAACAATATTTGCTAATGTGACAACTGCTATACCAGTTTGCTCCTTGGCAATATTGTAAAGATTTAAATAAACTTCAGACAAAGAATACGGATTGAAACCTGCAGCTCCTGGACTACCGTGCGTTGGCATCCAGGCGTCCTCGTGGGATGTTTTAATGCACACGTTTTCTTGAAGGTTGCTCCTGTTGTTTGGTTCAGGCGGCGTTGTCAGACATTCCCCCTCCTCCACCTCCTCCTCCTCTTCCTCCTCCTCCTCCTCCTCCTCCTCCTCTGAAGCAAATTGTATCATATCTCCCACTTCATCCACTGTTAAAAGTGGGGAACTCCTGCAAGATTCAGACGAAGCTGGAATCTGTGCAATGTCAACGCCATGTAGCTGTAAATAAAATCAAGGCTGACGACATCTAAATCTACGTTAAATTCATCTTCTACAATTTGGTTTACAATCAAATCGTTCTCATGTCTTTGATCTCTAAAATTGTTTAAGATTCTTTCTAAACTCTCTCCCAATTTTTTTCTGGACGTAATTATACAATATTTTCCACAAACTGTCCATTCCAAACTTTGCAATTGGTTTGCGTTATAGCGATAATTCAATCTGGCCATTTTTAAGAAGCTGGGGAAAATGGGGGGGGGGGGGAGACTATAACTTTCAAAGTATTCATTTTTGCCTACGAGGGTGAAGTACAGGGCGACCTGTTGGCTGGCTGGAAAGTGCGCTGGGTCGATTTTGACCACATAACATATGGTTTAAATTTTGGCCTTGACCAAGGAATTTGATCTGAAGAAAATGCGCCTTTAAATATATTTTGTGTTTTTGTGACTGGTTAGTAACTCTGCAATTGCCACATTATTAATTGTAATAAACTGTACCGTCAGTATCCATAGATAGAATGCTGTCATACTCGAAATAGCAAACCACGGTAATGCCAGATATAGAGGACTGATCCAGTTTAATTTGAGACTTACCTTCCCTTCATGCGCCATTGGAAGTGGCAGTCATTGTGTAAATCTGGCGTTAAATCGACGCCATAAATTGCATAACAATTTGCAAAATCTTTCTCAGGACATATGTCCAGATCAACTAACTCGAAAGAGCTTATTTGAAACCATCAGCATGGAAAATGAGGCTTGAAGGTGATGCCTTTTGGTATAGTTCATTTCTAAGCTATCGTATTGCACAGTTTGTCCGTTAACCCACAGTGTCATCTATGAAACATTAAAATGCGCAAAACTTAAATGGCAATAATTCATAACTGTCGGGGAAGCCTGCTGACTTTATTCAAATGATAATCACTTTGTGTGGTAAAACACCCTCTATAAGCTATTTTCAGAAATGTCTTGTTGACCAACTTCTTTGTGAAAAATTTCATTTCAATTCGTCTCATTGGGTACTTAAATCGTCCTTTTTGGAGAGCTAATTGATCTGTTTCCAAGACGCTTGCCCCATTTTTCTGGCCTAACATACGGAATCACAGATTCGATGGCCATTGCATACTTTTTAGAGGCAGATTTTACCATCAGTGAGAAAGAAGGATCAGCCCTGTGCAGCCTAGTTCTAATCGTCGCATTACCTGGGATCAATTTACCTGGCGAGAAAAGCTGTGAATGTATGCGCCCAAACAATTCAAACAATCGGCTGAATTTTGAACTTTCGTAGCGCCATCTCGAGTCCAGGTTGTGCGTTGCCTTGTTTACATTTGCAGCAGGTTTGTAGAAATCCGTTAAGTTGTTGTCCATTGCCTTCGTATCTCACTGAAAAGCCTCATTTTCAATTGGTATCTCTTCGAGTTGGTTCCATGGAATAGGAGACACTAAAAATGCTTCATATGGGTACAGGTTATCACTTTGATTAATCATATTTATTATTATGGAATATATCCACATTTTTATGCCTGGTAGCATGAGAATAATTCATTGGAATCACAGCTGCATCACCATTAAATGTTCTCGCTCCCGATACTTCCCTTTTTCAAGTGATGGGGCTTCTGTCTTGAGTTAAAATGCGTGATTTGGTCTACAAGAAAAGAGCGGGCTCGGCGGACGCAGTGTTTGCTGTCGACTGTTATTCTAAATTCAATGGGATCACCCTAGTCTAAAGTTGTGACGCAGTAATGCTTCGAGAAAAAACATCTCCAATGCTAGTTTGGGTAGGTGGAACACTGAACAATTCCAGTTCTGACTTCAGACAGTTACAAGAGTATTCGTGTAACAGGAACATGTTTTTACTTTTCTTAAACGAACATGTCGCCCGATTTAACTGTTTGGGGTTGGTTTGTTTGTTTGTTTGGTTGTTGTTTTTTGTTTTTTGTTTTTTTGTGTTTTGGGGGTTTTTTGTTTTTGTTTTTGTTTTTGTTTTTTTTGATTTGTTTTGTTGTTTGTTTGTTTGTTTTGTTTTGTTTTTTTTTTTTTTTTTTTTTTTTTGCTCTTTTAATGGGAATTCCTTGGGTTTGTTTCGCTGCAATTTTCTCACGTTTCCTTTTTTTTGGGGGGGGGGGGATCGAGCGATAAACCTTGGCATTATTTTTTATACCTTTACTCACACTTGGTGTGGTGAACCTGAGGATATCTTATTCATTCCAATCAGCTTTGAAGTTTTCCTAGTTTTGTGGACTTGAAATTTGTGGATTCCAATCCAGGTATTCTCACCTGGTTGCACACAGACATTTGTTTTTTACACCCCATTATAGTCCTGGAAGGTCACCTCAGGGCTGTTTGTTCCTGGAGCAATGGGTGTATATAAACATTGACTGTACAACTGTAGCAAGGCAACACCAATATGACTCTGAAGTGTTTTGATTGCTCCATGAAAAACAAATCTGTAAAGAGGGGACGCTTTGATGTAGCACTTTGCAAAAATTGTGAAAGACAGAGACTAGATAATCATGATAGATCTCTTGTGTCTGATGATACAGACACTGATCCAAAGTTGACCCTTGATGCCTGTATGGGGAGCCCATCAGGGACTACAGATCATGAGGGTAAAGACATCATCATAAATGAGCTGCTGTGCTACTTGAGTAATAAAATAGACCTCTTGCCCATGGATGTGCTAACCAAAGTTTGTGTAGAATCATTTCAAGAGTCTGAGACACTAAATGCCAAAAGACTACTATATGACATTGTTAAACCTGAGGAGAGATATCTCAAAAGATAAGGGCCAGATAGTCATATACAGAATATAAAGGATGTTGCTCGGTGGTTACATCAAACTGAAACTGCTGAACTACCTACTTTTGTTGCAATGGACCTGAACAGACTTCCAACTGTAGATATTGACCATGTGGATGTAACATCCCTTGTGCGTGAGGTTAAGCAGGCAAGAGCCGAAGTATCTGCTATGAAGGATCAGATTAAAAATATCTCCAGAGTATGCATTGATACCACATCTATCACCAATACTTTGCTTGAAACAGTCAAGAGTTTCAAGAACAGTGTGCCGGATATAACAGAGATGAAAACATCTGTGAGTACCCATGCTAAAGGCTACCAAAGTGATGTTGTGGCAGATACTGACAATGTAAATGTGTTCAATCAACAAGCTGCCTTGAATCCTGGGGATAGACAGAGTGAACCAAAGTTGGTTGTGCATTCCTACATTGAGAAGGCTGCAGTACCTAGTGATGTTTCTCTATGCTCTCAGACAGTTTGCCCTGATAGCAGTGATAAGCAGCCATCTCAACACAATGATGTGACCAGTCAATCTGAACAACATTGTTTTCAGGTTACTATGCCTGGTAATGATCATGATAAACAAATGATGCACCGATCCTATGCTGAGGCGGCCTCTTCTCATCAAATGCAAGAATCTGGCCATATGACTGTTGTAAGACGTAGGCCTCCCAGTAACAGGCCTACCTTAGCAGCAGCCAGTACCTACAAAGTACTTAATTCAGTCACTGGTACAAGCAGTTCTATGACTGGTTTGACAGCAGTTAGAACTGGCCCAGTAGCAAGATTATTCATAACTCGGCTCCAGCCTGACACCACAGAAAATAATGTACTGAACTATGTTAAGAACATTTTTTGGTTCAGACTCAAGTCTCTTGTGAAAAGCTTGTGACAAGATCTGACTCTTATGCGTCTTTCTGTCTAACAGTGCCTAGACAGAAATTGGGAACTCTGCTTGATGCTAGTAAATGGCCTGAGAATATACTGGTGAGGAAGTATTATCAGAGAAAATAAATGTCTGACATCATTAAACAAATAAAGCTGGTATCATACAATTGTCAAGGTATTAAAACCTCTTTACCAACAATTCAAGATATATGTAATAGACACGATATTTGCCTTTTGCAGGAACACTGGTTGATGGACAATGAATTGCATATTTTACATACTATACATCATGACTTTAGTGCTATAGGTATTACTTCTGTTGATACTTCTAAAGGTATTCTAAGTGGAAGACCATATGGTGGTTTAGCTATATTGTGGAGAAAAAGTTTAAGCTCCAATATTTCTGTGAAAACCTATGCTGACCCCAGACTTATTGGTATTGAAATGAATACTCTTACTGCTAAAATTCTTATTGTAAATGTATTTATGCCATATGAATGTCATGACAACTTAGAAGAATTTCTTCACTACTTGGGAAAAATAAATGCAATAATTGAAGATGCTGATACAGCTAATATATTTATCATAGGAGATTGGAATGCCAATACAAACTCAAATAGTCTTTTTGCCTCTGAAATACAAGCTTTTTGTGATGAAAGTAACCTTTTGTTATCTGACTGTATGTATTTATCTGACAACGATGATGTTTACACTTATTTAAGTCAGGCTCATCATACTCCTTCCTGGCTGGATCATTGTATGACCACTAGCACTGGGCAAAGTAGCATTGAATATATTTCTATTAGTCATGACTATATAACATCTGATCACTTCCCTTTATCCATTTTTGTGGCAGTAGATCTCTTGATTCTTTATGACAACACTCACTTTGAAAGTCTCCCCACTGATACCAGATATAATTGGTCGGCCATGACGAATGAGGAGAAAGTGAATTATGAACATACTACTGATGAATTTTTAAGCCAGTTGTTTCTTCCCTCAGATGCTTTACTCTGTGTTGATGCTAATTGTAACAATAATGATCATAGATATTCTCTGTCCCGCTTGTACAATGATATTGTTAAAGCTCTGCAAGATGCTTCTGATCTCACAGTCAAAACTCATTCCTCTAAAGGTTACAAAGCTGTGCCAAGATGGAATGATCGGGTCAAAGAGGCTCATGATGTAGCTCGTAATGCTTATGTTATCTGGAGGAGCCTGGGGAAACCCAGATTTGGTTACATGTTTGAAAATATGACCAGAACCAGGGCCCAGTTTAAATATGTACTACGCTCTTGTAAGAGAAGTGAGGATACTGCTGGGGCTGATGCAATGGCTCATAATCTTGCACAAAAGGATACAGTTCTATTTTGGAAACACGTTAAGACCACAAATTGTAAAAAAATTACCCATGGCTACTAGCATTGATTGTAAGACTGGTCTTCAACAAATTACTGATATGTGGTGTGATCATTATCAAAAACTATTTAATTCTGTTAAAGAGAGTTCAGCCGCGGATTTAACCTTTGATGTTTTATATGATGAACACTTAAGAGTAACTGAGGTGGAGATCCAGGATGCTATCGATAAGCTTTCACCCAATAAAACTGGTGGCAAGGACAATCTTTGTGCTGAAAATCTTAGGTTTTGTAGTAAGCGGTTATCATACCTTCTGTCTATGCTCTTCACTGGCTTTTTAATACATGGTCACCTGCCCGATGAGTTTATGACTACTATTTTGATTCCTGTTGTTAAGAATAAATGTGGAAATATATCTGACAGCAGTAACTACCGACCTATACCCATTTCTTGTGTAATATCTAAAGTGTTGGAATCTGTTCTATTGGCTCGGTGTGAACATTCTGTTATGACTACTCATCATCAGTTTGGGTTTAAATCCAGACATTCAACAGATATGTGTATCTATATTTTAAAGGAAATGATACATTTTTATCGCTCCCAGGGTAGCCCTGTGTTTCTCTGGTCATTAGATGCTTCCAAAGCATTCGACCGTGTAAATCATTTAAAACTTTTTTCTATACTTTTGCAAAGGAATGTTCCTTTATATATTGTCCGCATTTTAGCAGTATGGTATACCACGCAGCAGCTTTGTGTTAGATGGGGTACAATTTTCTCTACGCCCTTTTTTGTAATAAATGGTGTAAGGCAAGGAGGTATATTATCTCCTCGGCTCTTTAATCTATATCTTGATGATCTCAGTAAAAGTCTCATGAATTGTAAAATTGGATGCACAGTTGCTGGTACTCTCATAAATCATTTACTTTGTGCTGATGATCTGCTGATTTTTTCTCCTTCCGCCAAAGGGTTACAAAAACTCATCAATGTGTGTTCTGATTATGCTATGAAATTTGATATACTGTTTAATGCTGAAAAAACACGCTGTATGATTTTTCAATCTCGTACTTTTAAATTGTACAAAACTCCTCAATTATATCTTGATGGTAGAAAACTTACTTATGTGAATGTGCATAAGTACCTTGGAGTTTTTCTTTGTGCTTCATGTAAAGATGACGATGACAAACACCGCCAGACCAGGATGTTTTATGTGCAAGCTAATATTCTATTAAGAAAATTTCATGATTGTTCCAAGGATGTTAAGCTAATGCTGTTTAACTCCTACTGTACCCCAATGTATTGTGCGTCTCTGTGGACTTTTTTCTGCAAGAGTTCCATATGTAAACTTCGTGCCAGTTACAGTAATGCCTTCAGACGTTTCTTTGGGTATGCTCGGGATTGTAGCACCAGTAATATGCTAGTAACCAATAGATCTCCTACATTTGACGCTCTGTGGAGAAAGCAGATATTTAATTTGCAGCAAAGACTTGAAAATAGCCAAATAAGTTAATTTCCACGGTGTTATCCTCTGACATTTTCTATTATTCTCCAGTGCACAGACACTGGAGTAATATGTCGTATTTGATGCATCCTTAATGTAACAACTGATGTACTCTGTCAGCGATACTGTTAGCTGACTCTGCCCCGGTATGAATCTCTCTTAATATTTGTCAGATATTGCAACAGTATTGTATACATGACTATATAATTTTTTTTTTTTTTTGGGGGGGGGGTTGGGGGTTTTTTTTTTGTTTTTTTTGTTTTTTTTGTTTTTTTTTTAGGTTTTTTGTTTTTTTTGTTTTGTTTTTGTTTTTGTTTTGTTTATGTGCTTTGTAAATCTATGGACCATTTGTATGAGTCTGAAATAAAGACATATATATACATATATATATTATGTCAAGGATCACTATGGTCTACTATCTCAGAAACTTTCCGTGAATTACAGGCTGTCTCAGAAGTTCGTGCACCTTACAAAATTCCATGTGAAATTAAGGGTATTCAACTTATTTCTTTCATTATTTAGTGTGTCCTTCGTCCATCCTAATCATAGCTTTGAAACGTTCAGGTATGAAATGTAGCAATTTCTTGAGAACAGAGGGCTTAACTTTGCCCCACTCCTTTTTGGCCTTCAATTTCAGTTACTCCATCGGGATGGAAGGTGGACTGCTGAACACCTGGCTGTGCAGAATCGCCCAAGCTGTTCTCAATCGAATTGAGGTCAGGTGAGTTGGGTGGCCAATCCTCCTTCTGTGGATACCCAGGCATGTGCTCATCACACCACTGCTGAGTCACCCAAACAGTGTGAGTAGGGGCACCATCTAGTACAAAGACCAATTCCGAGTGCCTGGGGACCATTTTCCTGGTGGTTTTGGGCCCTGACTGTTGGGGGTTGGGAACACGTAAATAGGGCACTCGTCAGAGATAACACAGCTCTCCCAGTCTGTAGGCGATAGTTTGACAGACTTTTTTGCAAAGGCTAATGTCTTGTCCTTTGTAATTTTGCAAATCATAGACGTTTTTGTCTTTTGTAAGTTCGGAATCCCAGTTTTGTTGTTAAATTACGATGCACTGTATCGTTGGAAACATTTTCTCCAAGACTTTTTAAGCCTTTCGCTTAGTCGACGGCAAGACTGTGTCTTTTACCCTTGGCTCTGTGGATCAACTCCTTGTCCCTGGCAGTCAAGAGTGATGGACGTCCCTATCGAGGCTTATCATGGAAAGAATTTCTCAACTTGTGTTGCTGCTACCGCTTCTTAACCCATTGTACTCTTCTGCTTAGGAGTCTGGCTACATTATAACAGGATTTTCCAGCATTTGAAAGGGCAATGGTTTGCCCACAAAGTCCGGACTCTGAAAATATGGTGTTTCCAGATTTTCTCACAGCCGTTTAGACACACGTTCCATTGACTTTCAACAAATGATCAATACAGTGGTCAAGCAAGATATGTATAGCCTGGGACTGGAGAAGTGATCTCAATGAACAACCACACCACACCTGGTTGACCAGGAGTGTCCCGCTTATAAGACAGACAAACAAACGCAATGACCACTGGGATTAACGAGCTTTTGAGACACCCTGTAGATAATTATTTGCTAGCATATCTATCCAAAATATTGTGATTTCATTTGTAAGGTATTTATAGCTGTATTATGTTTTGTCTTTTCAGCAATACCCAGGTCCTGATATATGTGTCCGAGTATTAAGGGAGTTACTTGTGTTGGGTTCCTGGGAGATTTAACCATAGACCCACAATATTCTCTATCAACAGGCCAAGGCACTGGCCAGTTTTCTTGTGGCTGATGCTTTCTACGGAATGGGCTTTGTCAACGACCGTGATATACACATTATATACTGAATAACCATTCAAAGTTGTCATATATTTTATCTATTATCACAGTATCATCAGATATAATAATAAACTTGACATCTGTCAATGACGCTATATTTAAATGTAAAAATTAATAAATTAAAACTAATGAAAATAAGCACATACCATACATGAACACACACGTGTTGTTTGGTACCCAATTTAAATGACATATAGTGTCAATATGTTCTGCATTATCATATAATGAAATAGGCTTGAAAAATATATCAACCATGCGGATAAAAAGCCAAATCCAAATCAATTTGACTAGTTTTCTACCATTTTCATCTAAAACTATATAGAGAAATGAAATGTTGAACTAAAATGTAAGTCAATAAACAAAGATAGCCCTCATACAGTGACATAAAGATACCTGCAGTCTGTCCCAGTTTATCCTATATTCCAGCGAAACTGAATGAAGGAAGTGCCTGTGAACTTTTGTCATCAGCTTCTATTTGCAGGGAATATGACAACTTTCACAGTGTCATCAAGACAAGCCAGTCAGCTAATGCCTATGTCATATTGGCGCAAGACAGGTCACAGCTTGGATATGTTGACAAAATAGATTTGTTTGTAGCGAAGAGCGCCAGATATTGATTTGTCCTGAAAAACATTTATTGCGCAATGAATACTTAATGTCACTGTATGTGGTTTTCCATGTAAAGCAAGTGTTCACCAGCACTCACAATGCAATATTTCCATCACTAAATGTCACAAATGCAGCAAGGTCTCACTCACAATAGTCTGTAAACCCATATTGCCTGGCCACTTTGAAAGGGGAAAGCATGGAAACTCCCAAAATGTATTTCTGGTTGACCACTTGATGAATCCAGGTTTTTGTCTTGGAGAACAGCACCACATCCACAGGTGAATTCTGGGATATCCCAGTTGCGATTTTACACCCTTCATATTGCTGAGCAGTTGTTTGGACTTGTTTGAATGCAATTTGCATTGCAGACACACTGATAATGGCATGAAAGGATGATCCTGGCTTACGTCCAAACCTAAAAGCAAATATCATCATAAATTAAGTTTTTGTCATGAAACTACATACTCATGATATGTTGACATCCATCAAGTAAATTTCTTGCTTGTATCACAAGAAGTGACCTTTTTGGGGGGCAGGGGGGCTGAGTACATACATGATTTATCAAGGAATAGCGTATTTCCAACATTTGATTCTGTTTTTGCTGTAAGACATGACAAAAATATGCCCTTGAATCCCTCATACTTAGACATGAACTTTTTTGTGCTGAGTACATGCATGACTTAACAAGAAACAGTGTATTTCCAACATTTGGAACTGTTGGTTCTGACAGGCATGACAGAAATATGCCTTTGAATCCCTCATGATACTTTGCCACCAAACTACATGGTACCTCCCCCTGAAAAAAACACACAAATTGCCTGGCGATTTTTTTTAACCCTGCTGAGAAAAGCAAGAATTTTTGTTGTGGAAATTATTTTACGCATGGTCGTAGTCTATGCACTTCATATATGGTTGCTGTTACCAGATAACCCTTCAATTATAGGCTGGTTTGATCCGACCTCTGAGGATCCAATGCTAATTCAATACAAGTAATGGTAAACTTTGGACAAAAAAATGGGACGTTCAAAATCAAATGGGCTTTTTTTGTTTGTTTGTTTTTTTGTTTTTTTTGGGGGGGGTTGTTTTTTATTCTGATAACCTCACTCCTGTAAAAGTAGCTTAGTGTAGGGGGGTTCAAAACACCGCTATTGCTATTGAAATAAGATTAAGCGATATAACGGGACAACTGGACAAATATGTTATTGTCAATAACAATTTTCACTGTAAAGCATGTGACAAAAGGTAAATTTCTCATCTACCCGAACACTGGTCTGCCATGAAATCAGTATCACTGCACAGAGAAACTATTTTCGCAATACCACATCGAAAATATATGGGGGACTGGTATACGGAACAAATATAACTTTGAGGATGTTTGTGCTTAATATACCAAATTGTTGCATATTTGTTCAACATGTCGTTTTTGGTATCAATATGAAGGTGAATGTCTCCTGCCGAAAATTTAAATGCATCGCACATTTCCTTTGGTTGATCCTGAAGAGTAAATTCATCTGCGCATGCGTTGATTCACCTCTAGTTCAAATAAATTATAAGTGGCCGAGTTGTGCCTGATGCCCACGCAGAGACTGTGTGTGTGTTGCAGACAGCATCAGTCACTGCCTTATCATGTATCGGACCTGACACCTCGCCTGATGAGTGACATGTTGGGAACACACAGTACAGAAAGTAGTTTTATTGAGCATGCCCAGAGGGCATGTAAACATACAGCACATGTATGTCTTGACATCACATCCCCCTTTCTTTATAAAGTTGGGTATACACTAAGTTATGAGAATATATATTTATTATTTATATGTTTTAAATTTAAAGGTGGTTATATTAAAGTTTGAACTCTACCTGAAGATTGACCAGAGTTTTTAAGTTCAGATCTTTTGATTTTTTGTGTCCTCTCCATGCTCTCTGGATATCAGTCCTTATGGATTTTATAGCACCTTATTATGACTTAGCTATTATCTGACTTAGAGATCTTAAAACCTATAAACTAAATTTAATTAAACTTATTGAATTGAAATTAATTGTTCTATTCTACTGAGTGGTTTAGGTAGACATGTGTGTGGTACTTGTCCATCATGACAGAAAATGTCACTTGTGACTGTATTGGTCAGGTTTGCGAATTTCTCTGCCACTACGTGTTACAACTTTGTCACTACTCTTTCCCCTTGCTTAGAAATGTCAGTCTTAGACACTTTGGGCTGCGAAGATTCAGTTTGCTTCACAACAGGAGTCGGTTTTGATGACTCCTTTGCACCAGTAGTTTGCAGTGTCCCTGTTGGTACTTGTGTCAGTTCACTAGGTTGGACAACCATATTTGGTTTGGTGCCTTTTGGAGTGACTGGTACAATACCATCTTTCAGATGGACACAATTTCGACGTAAAATTTGTCCAGCAGGGGTTTGGATGATGTAACTCCTTGGTTTGGGAGCTCTTTCCTTAACAATAGCAGGTAATCATTTTCCGGTCTGGGTATCCAGGTACATGGTTTGCTGGCCAGGGATCAAGGGTGGCATATCCTTGGCTTTTCCGTCGTGGTATCCTTTTTGGAGTTGTTGCCTGTGTAGCTACTGTGCCTTCGTATTGTCATGATCAGGGTTGGTAGCTCGGACCCTAGATGGTAATGTGTCCATTATCTTAGTTTGGAACATAAGCTCAGCAGGGCTTGATATTTTACTGCTGATGGGTGTTGTTCGCAGTCTTAAAAGGGCTAAGTTCCAGTCTTCATCTGACTCTAAAGATTTCTTTATGACACTTTTGACAGTGCCAATTTGTCTTTCAAGAAATCCATTGGACCATGGGTACCTTGGTGAGGATGTTACATGTTTGAATTGGTACTAACGCTGTAAGTCAATGAACACTTGGCCAGAATATTGGGGGCCATTATCTGATCTAACAATGTCGGGTATTCCAAATATTCCACAGTATCGTCACATGATATTGGCGACAGCCTGGGATGTGGCTGACTTTGGCAATTTGTCAACTATTGGGAACTTGGTGTAGTAATCTGCTATTATCAAGTAGTGATATTCACCAACCTGGAACAAATCTGTGCCAATGACACTCCAAGGTCTATTAGGGGTCTCTGTTGGCATTAGAGTTTCATGAAGTTGTGACCTTTGGTTTTCTTGGCATACTTCGCATTTCTTGCACATTTGTTCAATGTCACTATTGAGTCTGGGCCAAAAAACATCTTTTCTTGCTCGCAGTTGTGTTTTCACAATTCCAAGGTGACCTGTGTGAAGATTTTTTAGCACACCCTCTTGGTGAGGCTCTGGTATATATATATTCTCTCACCTTTCATTATTAATCCACTTTCCAGGGACAGTTCATCCCTGTAAGACCAAAAGGTACGCAGGCTACTTGGTAGCTCCTTATGGTTCTCAGGCCATCTGTTGAAGATAGTTTCCTTAAGTTCGTTTAGGATGGCTCTGATGCTGTGGCTGCCCTGATATCATCGCTGAACTGAACATGTTCTATTCTCAGATCCAGCTTTATCTCCTCAGTGTTTGCTGGATTTGGCAGTCGGCTTAGTGCATCTACCAAGCCAATGTCTTTCCCTGGGACATACTTGACTGTGTAGTCGTAGTCTTGAATGGCTAGCATGATGGCTTGCAATCGTGTGGGGCGCCACTGTGATCGGCTTGTTACAGATCATTTCCAGGGGTTTATGATCACTGAGGATAGTGAAGGGTCGATTGTAAAGGTATGTATGTAAGCGCTTGACGCCAAATGTTATGGCGAGCATTTCACGTTCAATGTTCACATATTTTTTCTGTGATTTTGTGAGGGTTTTGCTCGCAAATGCTACAGGTCGTATGTCTGATGTGTAGCTTCCATCTTGTCACCTGTCAGGCTGTAGAAGTGCTGCTGTGAGGCCTCGTTGGCTCGTGTTTACCATGAGGTAGGTTGGTGCATTTGTTTCATAGTACTTTAGGCACGCCTCCTTGCTAATGAGTGTTTTAAGGTGGTCAGCTGACCATTCAAAGGGCACATCTTGGCATAGGAGGGTCTGATAGGCTCTGCCTGAGCCGATAGGTTGCATATGAATGGGCTTAGGTATGTCCCATGAATTCTTGGAGCTCTTTCTTTGAAGTCGGCGCTGGCATTGCTTTTAAGTCCGCGACTTTCTTTTCATCTGGCTTCATAACATTGGCTCCAAAGACCATACCAAAGAATTCGATTTCTGGTTTTTGGATTTTGCACTTTGTACTGTTAAATACAAGTCCCGCTTTCTTGGCCTCTTCCATTAGATTTAATAGATTTTGGTCATGTTCGTTTTCTGTGTGTTAATGTACACAGCGATGTCATCAGATATTCCGATTGCTCCAGGACAGTTTTCCAGGAGTTGGTCAATCTTTTGTTGAAATATGTCTTGGCTGACACACAATCCAAATGGGAGTTTCTGATATTTATGACGACCCATAGGAGTACGACACGTTGTTAGGATCTGGCTTTCTTCATCCAATTCCACACTCCAGTATCCCGATTTAGCATCCAATTTGCTGAAGAATCTTGCTCTGTGGAATTTATCGCTTATTTCCTCAATCGTTGGCATCTTGTGTGGGCATCTTTTCAAGCTTTCATTAAGCCTTTTTGGGTCTATGCACAAGCGCAATGTACCATCACTTTTTATTCTGGTGACGAGGCTACTACACCAAACTGAATGGTCTGTAACTTTGGTGATCACTCCTTGCGATTCTAGTTTTTCTAGTTCTGCTTTGAGTTTAGGCTTCAGGTGGATAGAATATTTTCTAGGTGGGTCTATAAATGGCACTGCATCTTCTTTTAGGTGCAACATTGCCGTGCCTGGCAGTTTGCCAATTCTATCAAACTGCTCTGGGTATTGTTCTTGTAGGTCCTTTGTTGTTTCTACTTTGGCATTTGCAGGTTGTTTTTCCTGCTGTGGGGGTATGTTTATGGCACAATATGGTAGAGCAATGACTCTGCGTTCTCTCATTGACCGCCATGTGGCACTGGGGACAGCTTTCATCCGGGTATTCAATAGCAGGTCAACCTGAGTAGCATCGCATACTATGATGTGCTAACGCATGGTGCAAACTGAGCGTTTTTCTTGGGGAATGAAATAACCAAGTGTAACTCATAATCATGATAATGTTATCATTAATAAATACTTTTTGTAGAAATTAATGCAATCAAGGAATCAACGCAATACACATTGTTGTGGAGGTAATCACATTTGATTTTAACTTTAACTTTTAACTTTAACTTTTAACGCTACCTGCCGAACCACCCCCCACCCACCCACATAGAGTAACACTGTAAAACATGGGAAATCATCTACAATAACATATTCTGATGAGGTTGTCTACTTGTCTTTATTTTTGACACAATTACAACACACCCAGCCAATAAAATACAATCGACTTCTTAATCTTAAAACGCGTTGACCAATGTTGTTTTATCCTACTCAATCCTCCATTATCGCCCGCGATGAACCGGGTCACATTAAATCCTTGTGACAAGAGTCTTGCGAAATCCTCATGCTGTTGAGTCCATATTATGTGCTATATCGATAATTTGTTATATGTGATCATTGCATTATCTTAATAACTGTCGAAGAATATTCTTTATTATTGCATTTCTTTCAACCATTCACATAGTCGAGTGGTGCTACGCAGGAATGTAACAAGCAGAATGCAGTTCCCGGTCACCGCGGTTCAAATGGATTTTTCACTTTTTTAACACAACATACGAACAAATGCATTCATGCTCTGCTAAATTACAATCTTATCTTTCGTGTGTGTAAAATTTATTAGCAGATATTACGTGCAAAGGAACATTTTTGGCACTTTGATTGCTGATACGTACAATGTTATCACAGTGTTTGCAAATCCGCCGACCAATGTTCACCCGCTTGCGAGTACCCGGATGAAAGCAATGACTCGCGCCGTGCAGTGGAGGTTTCTGGAAACTTAAGAAACTGCCCTCTACTATTGATAGTCACAAGCCCTAAAGCTTCAGCCATTGGTAAACCACACACTGCTGGTCCTTTCACATTTACGATGTAGAACTTAAATTCACTCCATTGATCACCATCCTTGTATACACATTTTAGCATGGTGTATCCATAACACTGGATCTCTGTGTTTTTGTTAGCAATGAGCTTTGTTTTGTTTGCTGCTTGCACCCAATCATCTCTGGGTAGCCCATCTTTGTTAAGTTTTTCAGCCATCATTTGTCTGAATATGCATAATGGTAAAGTGTTTCCCATTGCTCCCGTGTCAACTTTCATGTTTATGACATGTTTCTTGCGCTCCTTTTCACGGCCAGGTATTTGTACCCTTACTTTCACGTGTTCTTCTTTTCTTGGTGTAAGGGTGCTGCGCACACGTGTGCTGCGCACACCTTCAATCCTTACTGTGACAGCGTCATATTCAACTCTTTCGAAATCTGAATCATAGTCGTCTGCTTCACTAGAGTCTCCTTCTTCAGTGATGTTGTGTATTTTACGTCTTTGCTGGTTTATGTGATTTTTTCTTCTTTGGTGCTGTTTTTTAGGTTTCGTTTCTTGTTGTTTTGACTTTTTGTCAAGGTTTTTGAAACGCGCTGGCCCAATGCCCACACACTCCACAGCATTTACAAATGGAGTCCTTAGCTGGGCAGCTGTCTCTGTCACATTTGTGATCGCCGCCACACCGTTTACAACAGGATTTACGCTTTGCTTTTTTTATGACATCCACATTAGTTGCCTCAGCTGTGCTTGATTTGTTTCGGTCAGAGATGTGTTGGATAGTGTTCACTGTTGTCTCAAATTTGCGACCTTCTGTTAGCACTGTATTTATTGTCACGGTTTCATTTTGCCCTAGCAACCATTTGCGATAATCGTCAATTGGTGTGCTAGCTAACAATTGTTCTAAAAATTTTTCTTTTTCTTCATTGTCAGAGAATTTGCAATCAGTTGTTTTTTTCACGGCACCGGGTGTAAAAGTCATCCAAGGTTTCATCTTTCCTTTGATAATAGAAATGAAGGTCCAATCTAGCTGCCCTAAAGTTAGGTTTACTGATGTTCAGACATTCCTCGAACTTTTCAAAGATTTTGTCTGGCTTTTTCTTATCTGCATCAGACAGCTTGAAAGAGTAATAGATTTTTACTCCTTCATCATCAAGTCCCTGCAGCATGTAGGGGACTAGATCTGCATCTTTTTTCCATGATGTTTGAGAAACCAGACCCAGCGTTGTTTCTACAGATTTAATTTTTCTGCTTTATCACCCTTATTATGGGCGAGTTCCATTTTGGGAGGATCCTACAGTCGTTTGCCATGGTTAGAATGGACGTGTGAATGTCACTTTTTGTACACTAGCGTCCCTTGCTATTCAGTTCTTTGCTTCTACTTTCACTTTCACGCCTATGTTATATGAGTGGGCAAATTCACCTAATACTGCTCACTTTCTTTGCTTCAGTTCAACTTGAGAATTTGCTTGTGAGGGCTTTCTACATGAAAATTGCTTCACAGATTTCTTGCTTAGGCCCTAATTGATCAATAATGTTCACTTACAGTAGCCGCAGACACTGTAATTTGGCATGAGGGCTCTTTTCTTACCACCGTGCTGACACTATGACACGTTGGGAACACACATGTGTACAGGAAGTAGTTTTATTGAGCATGCCTAGAGGGCATGTAAACATACAGCACATGTATGTCTTGACATCACAATGAGCTTTCTCTTTTTTCTATAAAGACCTTGTTAAGGCTTATCAATGTATATGAGTTCATAATTAGCGACAACTGGCTTTATTGACAACTTGCCAGTGACTTGTCCTGTTGCTAGAGAGTCCTTGTTTAAATATATGGTTTCCCAGGCATAATTTGTCGCGCGTGTGTGCACAATGTGTGTTATGTGTGAAAATATGTTTATATACGCGTAATGTTCAGTCTTACGGGAGATATAAATTTCTGAATATCTAAGTCTATATTTCTGCATACATAAAGTATATGAGCGAGCGTGATACAAAAAAGGTTTGAAAGCTAGCATGTGACAAATGTTTAATATGTAAATTTTATTATGGGATAACTGGATAATATAGATAAGTGATTTCTTGGAGAGGTCAATGTCGGACATGCGGATCCTGTTTTGATTTTCTATCATGGTAGCAAACATGTTTTTTTTTTGTTTTTGTTTTTTTTTTTTGTAGTTATGAAAATGTTATTTCAATAAATGGATTGAATGTAGCCATTATCTGTCTGCATTGTTTGGAAACCACAATAAGTTTGAATCATAGAAAGAACAACTTGTCATACTTTACAGTCTCTGGTAACTGCCATTGACACATTTCAATATGCATAAGATAAAAATTAATATATACACTTTTCATCAATGTATGTCACATGTTATGACCAACATTGTCACATTAAAAATATATTTGCAGTTTCATACCAACAATTCCTAACTTTTCACATATATACAACTGAACTCCTTTTCAATATTTCAGTATGTGTGGAATAAAATACATTTCACAAATTCGCTTTGCAGAGGGAGGATCACCTAATCTGTGGCCCGTTCTTTATGTAAACAGAGTGAGCCTCCACCACCAGACGCTGTAGTGAAGAAAATCATGCAGTGTAAAGGGACAAGTTCATATGTTGATGCCTGTAACCATGCCAAAGAACCTGAAGACATGGCAAGGGATATGTACGTGGAAGGCTACTAGAAAACAATTGTATGGGAAACAGATGGGACTGATTGTAGACCCCACCCGACTCTGGTCACCCACATGAGTGGATGGCTTTCACACTGAATCTACATCAGATTATGCACATGATATCATTGAAATATATTGTCCATTTACACATGATGCGTCATTGAAGGAGATGCCTTTGAAAGAGCAATTTGTTATCTGAAATGTACAAATGATTCTTTGGTTACCAACAAGACACATCAGTACAACTACCAGATGCAACACCGGATGGGGGTCACATAGAAAAACTGATATGGCTTTGTTGTGTTTCTGAAACATTTTCACAGAGTAAAAATTTTTCTGGTAAGGGTTCATTTTAACAAGTCTCTGTTCATCAGATATACATGTATATACTCAGAATATGTCCTTGGTTCTCAATGTTCATAGGTAAACCATTGACAGTAGGCATCTTCACACTAGTTTTCATCATGAACCCTAACCAAATGCTCAAAACAATCAATGTGCACAATTTTAAGTACACAAATAGGGACTGATCTACCTAGCAAAGGTTCTAAAGAAAAGTTTACCAAGTAGCAGCAGATTTTCCAAATTTTGTTGAGTTGTATGGCCTTTAAGTTTGGAATGGTATACTTCAGAATTCTGTATTTCTTGACGCAGTCCATCACTTTGAACAGCACCCTCCATTTCCTTCTCACTCAGCTGAGACTTTCAATTCAACAATGGGGGTATGTTTATCCTCACGTGTATCTTTGCGTGCTCCTTGTCCATAAGAAACCCTTCTCTCCCTTGACAGAGTCTTTTGCATCCAGCTGGTCACACAGTTCACTTTGCTGTGTTACATCCTTGTCAGACATTCTGCCTGGCACAAAGTCTGACACCGGGGAGATGAAACCATTTGGTGTGATGCTGATGCGTCCTTTTGCAGGAGTATGATGCTTATAACCCTTATAGGTGTCACTCTGGACCCTGAAGTTGGAAGGTTTCTTATTGAAGAGCTCAGTGCAGTCCAAGATGATTCTAGTACACGGATAATGATCTTCAAAGCATTTGGGCATGTGTGTTTTTGCGACTTGTCTTGAGGGCCATACGGGTGTCTGGGTTATACTTTGATAAAGGTGTATGTAAGGCATACATATCCTGGACAGAGTGGTCCAATGTATCTCAGATCTGAAAATGCAGGAACAAAATGCCTGGTTAATAAACATATTAGAGTGTAGGGTAATGATTTCATAAGTATCAGACATGTATTGTCTTATTATATGGTGCAACATGTACATTCTAATGTGAATTATGTCATTTAAGTATGTCAGTTAAATACCAGTCGCTGAAAAGCATATTCTGTATGATGCATATTTTCCTTATTAAAAAGTTTGTTTATTTGTGATATTTGTGACAGTTATTATGTCTTTGTAACATACAAAGCTGTGTTGTTTGGCAGTACATATTGTCTGGTGTTTTTCATTCAGTGGCTGCGCAACATGTAAATGTACTTAGTCATATATAATTGTGATTCAGAGTGAATTGACACGTCAACCAACACTGGATAATGTGTTTTATCACATCATGGTGCTCCGAAATCTCTCATATGTTGTTTATTTATATATAGATACAGTTAAACCGATATGGAATAGTTTTTTCATAGCAATACTGAATATTGTTTCATGATACTATGAATCGTGCCTCCATATTTGTCAACATGATCAATATATGGTGCAGAAATATATTCTTTGAGTATTTTATCCACATATGTTCATTTTCAAGAGTCACAGATACCAGTCAGCGAAAATATTTCTTATAATTTCTGTGCACCAGTGTAGTATTATTGTGAAGTTCTGCCGCAGGAATAGTCCATTGGCTGGTATGATTGAATATTTAAGACCTGCATCAACAGGTATCATGAAAGTGAAAATCTGAAGGGTTCTATCGGGGTATTCAAAATAAGCTGAGACCCGACGTTTTCCACTGTCTATTTCAGTGCTGGTACCAGCTACTTTAAAAATAAATAAATATAAATGAGTGTACAATAATAATAATTAAAAGGAAAATAGGAAAACAAAATAAAAAAAAGACAGGCAGATACACATCGGATTGCATATCAGCATTTCAAATATGCAATTTGTACCCACTCGGTTGCTTTTTGCACTCGTTGCTTTATATTTCCGTTTCGACTTGGCACATCCAATCCTTATATAAAGGTACTAATGTCGCTCATTTACATATTCTGTGAGTGGCAACACACAACGAGAAAAACACGGAAAGCACCTGTTAAGTTGCCCCATTTCAACTTCGTAACAGAGGCAAAGGTTCAGCAAGACCTTTACCTATCACTGACAAGTAGACAGAAGTGTTACTGCCGCCAACTATGATGTTTTGCTGGTGTCTGAATTTACAATACGCAATCAGAAATCTTGTGACTGTTTGCAACATCATATATGCACGTCTACAATCTGCACACTTCTGCCCAGCAAGACGAACAAAGAGGAATGGCAAGACGGCGGAAACGTGTACAAAACGAATTACAGATAGAAACGAGAGAGAGAGAGAGAATGCTTGAACAGTTATACCTCAGTGAACGTATATGTGACAAACAAGACTTACCTCAGAAAAAGCTAAATATAAATCATGCAGCTTACTTTATGACAAATAGGTATTCCCCAAAAATTAAAATAATTATTTATTTTTAAAAAATGAAATTGCACGTGTGGTTGCCGGTGTGATGATCATCAGCAACCTTCCCCATGCTTACCTTTTGTTCTGTTTGAAATCCCAGGGTCCATGGGCCATATCTACAATAAAACTGTTATTTCATTCGCCTAAATTAAAATAACACACATTAAGAAATGTCCATTGTCGCCTTCATTCATTTATTGTCAAGTTGGCAAAGTTAACACCAAGAAGCGCTGACTGCCTCACTGGCAGAAATACAATTGGTGACGAAGCTGTTCTGTGCCGTGAGCACAGATTGGCTCAT
This sequence comes from Hermodice carunculata, assembly GCA_964020975.1. Classification (NCBI taxonomy): domain Eukaryota; kingdom Metazoa; phylum Annelida; class Polychaeta; order Eunicida; family Amphinomidae; genus Hermodice; species Hermodice carunculata. The sequence continues at coordinate 74,648,132 of OZ026625.1, forward strand.
TCATACCATGTGATCCAAAGAGCCAATGATGTTAAGGCGTACCTGCAGCTTGCCTTGGTAAACATGCGCAAATAGCTCTATCTATGCTCATGATGCTATAGCAGACGATGATCTGGATAAACCACAAGTCAGCCAACATTAAATTATTTTTGTCTGAATGAACAAGGCTGGGTCAGTATCTCTGACTATTACACCTATCTTTTACAAACCGTTGTGACATTATTAACACTTGTGACATAATTAACAAAATTGTAAATTCTAAGCAAATATTTGCAAGACAGTCGACTGTTGTGATATTTATACCAAACATATCAGTGATAATTTTGATAGCCCTTGGCTTCCAAGTATTGTGATTCAGGTAGGAATTTAGTTCAGCAGCCTGTCGAACTGTCATGTGATGCCTGAGTGGAATTTCCCCGAGTTATCATCTGCCTGCATTAAAAATTTTGTCCTCAGTTTTCGTCGGACACTACTGATCTGAAAAGTACCACACCTGGCATGGTGATTGACGTAATGGTGAAATTATGCACCTATTTTGGGAGAGTCATCATGTTGCACAATAATACAAATGAGAATATTTTGAAATTTTATAATGTTGATTATCTTCAAAACTATTAAAGGTAGAGGTACCATTCTGACTTTAATTCATAGGTTTATACTATAGGGGCATCCACTGAACCACAAAAAAACTTGTAGAATTACAATTTATTCTAATTAAGGGGCACTTGAAAAGTGTAAATGTTGAGTATCTTCAAAACTATTGTAGGTTGAAGTGCCATATCAGCTTAAATACATAGGTTTGACATTATTCTACAGGCATATCCACCAAACCACATACAAAAGTTGTAGGATTATGATTCATGCTAATAAGGGGCACTTGAAAAGTTTAAATATTGAATATCTTCAAAATAATCATATGTAGCAGTGCGTTATCATCTTTGAAATATAGGCTTTTGCTAAAGGCATATCCAATGAAAAAAGTGTTAATCTGTTAATTTTGCAATTTAAGGAACTTGAAAAGATTAAATGTTACATATCGTCAAAACTGTTGATAGGAGAGAAGCCGATAACACTTTGAAAATCTCCCCCAAGTTTCTGCTTACCGCACATCCAATTGATCACAACCAAAAGTTGGAGAATTTTAATTTATGTAAATTAGGGGGAATACACGAAATTTAAAACTAGAACAACTTCATAACCATTGCAGATAAAACTGTCTGTCCAACTTTAATTGATAGGTTGGTGAGGTTGCTGCATCCAATGAACAATGAATTAAAGTTGTGCCAGTTTGAGTTATGTAAATTAGGCAAATACACCAAATGTAAACCTTGAATAACTTCAGAACTATTATCGATAGAGGAACCATTCTAAGTTCAATTTATAGGTTTGTAACAGAGCTCAACTGTTTATGTCTATTTTACACAGTCCATTGAAATAACTGTTTGGATACATAAATACTCACTACGCAATCTTGAAAAGATTTTTTTCAGACTAACAGACTGATTTGCTGACAAACAAATAAAATTTATCCTGTTTTTCTCTTGTTTTTTCAACATTATTCCTTTGCTCACCGTCTTTCTGTTTCCCTGTTTGTTTCTGTCTTTCTCTTCTTTTTTTGTTCTTAATTATTCTTTTAGGTTATTTTTCTTTCCCTTATTTCTTTGTGTCCTCATTGTTTTTCTCCCTTGATCTCTTTTCTCTTTCTTTCTTGCTGCCCTTTCTGTTTTCTTTCTTCTCTTTAATTTACTGTTCTCTTCTCTGTCTGTTTTCCGTCTTCTGTACCTTGTTTTCTCATAATACTTTCTAAATTTCCTCACATTGCACCTGGAGTCTTCAGGCAGCAGCCGTAATCTTCACACAGCAGCTGGTATCTTCACACCCCAGCCGGATACTTTTCATGGCAGCCAAAATCCCACACAGCAACTGGAGTCTTCAGACAGCAGCTGGAGTCTTCACACAGCAACTTAAGTCTTCATGCAGCAGTGGGAGTCTCCAGGCAGGAACCAGAGTGTCCGCACAGCAACCGGAGTCCCACACAGCAACTAGAGTCTTCAGGCAACAACTGGCCTAACCTGAATGTCAAGCTGTACCCCCAAACTGCACATTAGCCAGAGCCCTATTGGCTGCATTTAATATTGCATCAGCCAGTGCATCAATTGGATCAGCACCATCAGGCAATACTCAATTTTATGTATTCCACTCAGCAAACCTTCCGCGTCAACACTGCATAATATATTTTCAACCTCCCCTTAAGTTAGGAATTTTTGAGCAGACTGCTTCCACCAAATCTTCAGAGTAACCTGCATGTAGGCCTAGTGCATGGGTCATTACCTTTATCCCCTTTTTCTTTGCCATTTCCAAAAGTCTCCAACACTCTTACATTTCCAAATAGTTTCCAATACTTTTTCTGTTCCAATAGTTTCCAATGCTCTTACAATCTCCAACAGTTTCCAATACTTGTACTGTTCCAATAGTTTCCAATACTATTTTTCTCAAACAGTTTCCAATACTGGTACTGTTCCACTACTTCACAATACTTTTACCATCTCCAACAGTTTTGAATACTTTTACAAATATCTATCTTGTCCAAGATATCAATTGTAAACATAACATACCTCTCACCTATTGGGAAAAGGGCCCTGAGATGTTGTTCCTCATTATGCAGCACCAAAAGCTGTGGACCCTGAACAGGGATGAAGGTCCCGTTTATATACCCAATTCTACAGTATTACCCTGACCTTATGTTGCCCACATAGTGTAACAAGATACCAGGATTGTGAGATAAAGTATAGCTTCCTGAGTATGGGAGGTAGGAGTCACTGTGAGCCACATAGATGCATAGTGAAGAGAGTAAATCTTAAAAAAAAATAAGCGAACTACCTGGAGCACCACAGTCATCTTACCCCAACAGTCACCATATTGAGGCTTGCCTGTAGAGAAATTATGATACAAGCCAGATGATATTGCATCACGATTGACCAATTATCTACTTAATTTTCATCACATCCCAAGGAGAGTATCTTGAAGCAATATATAACTACTACCTCCTCTCTCTCCAGAAAAGGGGCACAGTTCTCTTTACACAAGATTTTTTTTTTTAAAAAGACAGTGGATGAAGATGGGCTTGCCTGCACAACTGCCATCCAGTTAAACATGGACTCTCTATTATCTTGAGTTCCAGATTGCTAATAGCATCCAGCAGCTCCATCCTCCTACATTCCACCAGGTGTGATAATATATTTAGCTATTCTGCAATTGCAACAATATTTGTCTGTTAAATGCACTGATTGGCCTGAATATACACCCATGCCTGGATATGTGAAATTGCCATAATATGCTCAGTTAATAGGCCTGAGTGAGTGTCATGGCATACACCATTGAGTGATTAAGGTAACAAGATACAAATCATCCGGAATCTCAGCCAAAAAGTGTTTTTGATCTTTGAATGGATGAATATCTTGTGTATTTGTCATGTAAAAATCAAATTTCTGCCAAAATTGCAAAACAGAGAAAAATGGGGCATTAGAGCTTCTTCCTTAGCATTGACAGTCAGTTAGACTGTGTTTATTATTGGTGTGAAGGGAATGGGCTTGAGAAAGTGGTCATATGATCGGCCGTGGCAACAGGTTGTTTAAAAATGGCCACCGCTGTGTCTGCTCCATCTTTTGATGCTGATGTATGAGCGCCGTGGTTCCCAAACCATATGGTCATACATCTATGCATTAGGTAGCTCTTGTTACATGTACTTTGTTGTTTTCGTTGTGCTATTTTGCGTTTTTCACATATGATCCCTAGAAAAGTGTTGAAGACAGGCCTTACAGTCAGCCGAGATCATGACATGACTGAACGTCCAAATCCAGCTTCAAAGGCATTGCTGTTTCAATGCCATCTTTCATTCCGATGTGGCAGCAATTGTTTTACCACCCAAAGAAACCAATAGTTCTGATCAAATTTAACAATTCACCCCCAAGTTCTCTTTACATTTAAATTCAACAGAAAAATTAAAGCCTTTGTCTAAGTTGTATCTGAAGTTCTCGCAAGCTCAGAACCTGCACTTGCGACTTGGTCATTGCATTGATGGTCTTGTCTTAGTACATTCGTCAGGAATTGTATCACTAAACTAGCACAATGAATCTCAAAATGTCTAAGGTTAGGAAGGAAAAATTGGCAATGCGGCCAACAACAGATGCTACGACACAAGACAAGATTCTGGTGAACAGAATGACTGAGCTTGGGTATGTACAATTCAGATATTATAGTAGGCTCTTACCCACTAACCTGGTCCCAAAACCTTATCAATTAGCCTGACTAATCGGGTGGCAATTTTATCAAATATACATTGCAATTCGATATCGTTGTGTTTGTTGTGGATAAATAAAGGTGACTTCTTGCAACAGAATGTCCCATTTTATCTGATCATTTGAAAGTACAAGATATACATAGTAGGAGCCTACCTACTGAAACATTACCATGTTGAGCAGAATACTTACATAAAGCCTAAGCATAGAGGCCTGCAGTCCAGTTGTCTAGAAATTACTTTCAAATACTGAATAACTCTATTGGTGCCTTGTTATTGCCCCAATGCCCTTGGTTGTACCCTAGCTTAGCCTTTTTGCTGGGTTCATAGGACATTTTTTCACCCCATTGTGACTGTCAATGTGTCTTATACATGTACTTTCCTTTGCATCCAATACTCAACTGTCATATGCTCACAGAATGTACAACAATATAAAACACTTGCCAAGCTTTGAAGATAAGTTGTGATTTGTTTCATAAGGCCTTCAAAACTACGGCAAGCAAGCTGTGATATCAATGCTATTAAAATGTAGTGCGACATTGTGAAGCAGAGGCCACATGACGATGATTGGCATCTTGTGTCACTGCGATTGGCCAATCAAAATGAAGCATAGCAAAGTGGCATGCTTGACAGGGAAACCATGTTCTGTGATCTAATCACAAATAGCAAATAAACAAAGTTTTTAAGCTCTTAAGAAGTAAACAACATGAGTGACAGTTATGTGTGTTCAAACATACTCTGAACTCTAACTATGCCAAAATCCATGAGTATTTGAGTAAAACTGCATGAGTTATTGTTCTCAGACCTGGTTCAAAGATGATAAGTGAACCTTTGATGGCCATTCCTGAACAAAGATGAAAGGTCGTCTACTTGAACTCGCTAATTTTATTTTGCAAAACCTTACTTAAATTCCTTTCAAATAAATGGGGTTGGACAGGTTATTGTGAGTTTTAAAGTGTCCTTTTAATTTTGTCTGCGCCAATTAGTTGGTTTTTAATCTTGAATAGAATGTTAATGCACAATGCATTCAGCTGATTAAGTGGTGCCCCCATGTTTGAATGCCTGCACTTACGCAAATTAAATACATACAGCCAAACAAAAGGACACCTATGAATTTTTATATTGCCAGTGAAGTGGCATACTTGTCACAATTTTGTTGTATATATTAATAAATGTATCAGCCAGGAGCGCTGGGGTCTGAGATAAATGACATGCTCTTCTTCATGGTTGTTTATTCAACAATTACAATCAGTATTCTCCCGATTTTTTTTCCGACATATAGTTCAGAACTAGGTTAATCCAAAAATGTATACTTTTACCATGTTCATGTGAACAGCTTAACAGTTACAGGGCTCGCTACCTTAAACAAGACCATGTAGACCATTGCTGCTATCTCATTCTTAGTCCCTGCATCATTCCCTTCCCTGCATGGCACGAGTCCCAATTGCCTCTCAGCAACTAAGACTTCTCTGCAGTCTGCAGAAAGGTAGCATTGCTTTTGGGAGAGGAGGTTTTATTGCATCAATTAACTTGACTCTGTAACTCTCATATTGGTTAGTCATTTATTTGATTGACATAGGCAAACACACCTGTGTAATTTTGTGAATATATAGAGAGATAAATAAGGAGATTATGGCTGATTTACAGAGTCCCAGTTTTCTGTCTTTATCGTTCATCTTCTCCTGCTTATAGGACAACTCTGTGTACATGAATTAGGAAACATCACATCCTGGGTTACGGGGTATTGGCTATATTTGCCCTCTTGGTAGAGCTCCCACTGCCTATTCCTCTTGGCATTCCTAAATGTTTGCTTTGCTGCCTGGGAAGTGGTTGCCAAATTAGTGGGCTCCTCCCCTTTCCTTGCCTTTGGAGGCAGGGCAAATGTCCTGGCCATCAATGCTTGCTTCAGTGCTGCTGAAGAGGTTTTGGTAGCAGCAGCTAATATTTTCTCCAGCTTGTACACAGCACCAGTAGGATGAAGTGTAATCTTTCGCTGCTTGTCTAACCTCTCCAGCAGCTTCCCCATCTCTGAAGTTAGTTCCTAGGTTCCCACCAACTGCTTTACCAGCTGAGCCTTCAATGTGTAGAGCCCTACTTCGAAACCAGCCCTGACTTTTATCATCCCCTGGGCAGGCATGATTCAAGCACTTTTTGCAGACCAGAACTGCCCAGTTTTATTGTGTATGTCTGGGGTGGGCAGCCTCTCAGGGCTGAACAATCTTCCTTCCTCTGGGGGAGGGTGGCACAAAGGTAGAGTATTTCCCCCTTCCACAAATAGTGGGCATAGGAGAAGCAATTCAGAGGTCACTGGTGCTCTCCTGGTGGCCCTCCTCTTGATTGCTGCCCTCACCACTCCTGCCTCTTCCTGCCATTCAGGTTCTACTTCTGGAGTTCCTATTTCTTGAGTTGGTGCCATCTCTGGGTCCCAGGCAATCTCCAGTGCTGCTAGCTGTTTTTCCATGGGACCTTATCCAGAAAGATCCTCCAATCCTCTTCCTCATCTCTCTTGGTAGGGGCTGGGGCTGACTTAGCCTTGGATATATAGTAGGCAAGGGAATCTTCTCTCTTCTATATATACTACATAGTACTAGGTCAGGGCCTACTCCTCCCTGGTCCCTGCCATTGAGGAGAAGGGGGCCTCATTGTGCTGCTTTGCCATGTGTTTTTGGCACTGGACTTGAATAGGAAACTTTCCTTGTCACAGATAGTATAGCCAAAAGGCATCTTCTATCCTGGGGTGTGTGTCTGAACTATGTGTCTGGCCAACTGCCACTTGCCCCCCTTGTGGCTGCATTTCTACCAGTCCCAAACTTTCCCCCTGTCCTTGTAGGCCTTCTCAGCTGCAGTTGCACAGGCTTTGGCTGCTTCTGTCTTTTCTGCAACAGATAAAGGCAAATTGGTTAACTTTAACATAGCTAAAATCAAATTGCTCTGCTTCCCAGCTTCACCACAGGTCATATCTGTGAATCCCCACCCTATGTTGACCTTCACTCAACCCTCCACCTTGTGGAGGCTGGACCCCAGGAACCAGGAATTCTTGTGCTGTCATGCACCTCTGACTCCTTGCTGTAACTGCAATACTACCGTCTACATAAACTAATTGCTGCATGCACTGTACCCCACCCTCAGAGATGGTGTGCTGCCTTCAGGAGGACCGCCTTTGCCCATGCCAGGGTTTGCAACCCATCATAGGGCTTCAGTCTGTTGGGGTGTACAACCTTTTGCTTTCCCTTCCCATCTACTTGTATGAGGTAGTCTATGTCATTTATCTTTTTAACAACCAAGAAGGGGCTTTCAAAAGGGCAACATAGATTGGGTGTAATATTGAGCTGAACCATATCCATCAACATGCATACTAAGTTTCCAACCTTATACTTGTGGAAGGACAGCTTTGAGACCTCCTCACCCTGGGTCAGTCTTGAGCCAAACATGACTTTTGCTGGTAATCACACCTCTCTCCCCAGTTTGTCCATTGCACCTGAGGTTCCCTGGACTTGTTCTTATTTTATAATTTCCAACAAATGGCACATTTCTGAGAAAACACTGGACTCATAATTTCTACCTTGGTGACAGTGGAGGTCCAATGGACACCCCCATCTGCTTACCAAGTGCCTCATATAGTATGACTACCGCACAAGTAACTGCTGTAAAATCAGGTTCTGTGAATACCTCTATGCATTTTGTGAAATAGTCTGTAACCACTAAAATAAACTTGTTCCCTTTGCCTTTTTTGGCAATGGGCCGAAAATGTCTATGACTAACTAATCTGATGGTGCTCCAACAGGCATCTGTCCCAAAAGAGCCGTTGCCCTTTTATTCAATGCCTTGGTGTGTGCACAATCATGATATCTTGCTATCCAACCGTCGACCTTCTCCCTAATGGCAGACCAATAAAATCCTTGAAGAAACATCCTCCCTTGTCTTCTTTCTTTTTAAGTGCCCTGACAGCCACTTGCGCATTTGCCCGAGGATTTCCTCACTCATGGAGTGTAGCACCAGAAACTGACTATTGCTACCAGTACCTTGTGCATACAGCTGTGTCCTGCTTCCATTCATTTGACCACTGGGCCGATATTGGAATCTCGTAATTGCCGCTTCCTCAAAGTGGCCATAGAGTTTGGCAGTACCCAACCAACCTTACTTCTGCTCTTGATACTCACTGCATGTAATAAACTTCTGAAAACAGGTTTGGCCAGTGTTATGCCCTCAGCTTGGTGGCACAACTCCCAGATTTTCCTGCTTATACCCTGTATTTGGCTTTCCTTTACTGCTTTTGAAAGCCTCAGCCTGGTCCTACCATCATCCTCAAATTCCCCAGAAAGACTGCTTTTGCTTATTTGCAGCAGTCCAGTCTCAAATGGGACTGTTTCCACAGAAACTGTCTCTATGTGGAAGAAAGTGGCTACAATATGTAGTGTCTGCACCCAAATGCCTTGCACAAGTCACCAACAGCAACCCGAGGGGGCATCACTTGCACCCATGTCCAGAGCATATCCCCATTCCTCCTGTGGATGCAGCATAATTTCTGGACCCAACAATTCTCTCTTTAGTCCTTCAAAAGCTTCTTGACACTCAGTGACCAGTTGAAAGGTTGCCTCTCTTTGGTCAATTACAAAAGAGGCTGCAACCTTTGAGCAAAGTTCTTGATGCACTGCCAGTATAGTTACCCATCCCCCAAAAAACCCTCACCTCGGTGACATCCCTTGGGATGGGCCAGTCCGCTATCTTCTCCACATTCTCCGGGTTTGGGCAGGCCCCATCTCTTGATAACATATGTCCCAAGAATGTTACTTCCTCTTGTATCAGATGAGTTTTGCTTGTTTTTGTTCAATTTGTACTTGAAAATGGTTAATTGGATGCTGAGCGATAATGCAGACAGATTCATATGTACCTTTCATTGATATTCATATACTGTCAGTACTTCCTGTTTGTAACCTACTGTTTTGTCAGTTCCTCCGGCTGGTTTCCTGGCAACTCATAACATGTTGCTTCTTTCTGGTTAAGTTTTACCTCTTTTCCAATCCAGGTTTTTTTCAAACGATCATTCATTACTTTGGTGTCATATCGTGAAGGTCTTCTCTCAAGTTAAGAAAACCCATTCCACCCTCCCTTGATTGCATTATAAATAACTATTAATGTGTTTTTACAAGGATACTGTAATATATATGTATGTATACACATGTATTTGTACCTTAATTTATGTTCATCCTCTGGTGTGATATGTTTGTTTTTTGTATATCTTGCATTCACTGAGGCGGCTGACAGGTTTATGCTCATTATGTAAAAAATGAAATTAATTCGCTCCTGGCAACTTCAAATTTCTATGAAATTTATTTCAAGGCCAAAAATTGAAATTATTTATTATACATTTTTGTGTTTGTTCATTTGTTATTAGTTTGTTTCTTTACTATTGAGTCTCATTTATACTCTCCATTGAATCTTGCTTACAATTGGTTTCACACTAGCCTGACAAAGCCTCTGTAACATAAGGTTCAGTCTTGTCATGTGCTCATCAAAAGAATGCCCAGTGACTATCACATCATCAAGATATATGAAGGAGCTCCCCCACTGGAGTCCAGCTAGAGCTACCTCAATCAGCCCCTGAAAGGTTGCTTTGCATTGGTGAGTCCAAAGCTCATTGTCCGATATTCATACATGCATCATGTCACAAAGGCTGTCTTGGGCATATGTTCTTGTTTAATTGGGATTTGTTTGTATGTGGGGGTAATGTCCATCATGGAGAACAGAATGGAATGACCCACCATGTCCGCACCCTCCTGAGTGCTGGGAATTGGGAAGGCATCTTTCCTGATTACTGCATTTAGCTGCCTGTAGCCAACACATGATCTAACTCAGCCATCCCACTTTCTAACCAGCACTACTGGGAAAGCCCATGGTGACATGGAAGGCTGGATAATTCCCTGTGCTCAAAGTTTCTCCACTGCATTCTTATCTTCCCCAGCATATTCTGCTGGGATCCTCCTTGGTGGCTACTTCACTGGTTTAGCATCCTCGGTGTCAATACCATGTTGTGCCAAGTGATTTAGCCCCAAATCATGGTCATTCACAGAGAACTTCCCTTCATACGTCTTCAAGAGGGCTGCAACTGCCTGCTCTGGCCTGCTGGTATACTTCATAATTGACTGCTTCTTTGACTTCTGCACTGCCTGTCACAACATTCCTCACACTGAAAATGCATGGCTGTGTTTCTCTTGGATGGGGCCTAATCCTTCTTATGTGGACACAATACCCTATGTCATCTTTCTTCATCAAGGATTATATTCACCCTTGAATCAACTTCACAGACATGAAGTCATTGGCATGGCCAAGGACTGCACCATGTGCAATGTATACCGAGTACACAAATGGGTTAAAAACTCTAATCTTGGCCTTAACTTTCTGTCTTACATCTATTAAACGTGGGGCATCCAGCATATTATATTTGTCCATGAACTGTGGATTTCCCTCTACCAGACTCCATGTACTGCCACTCAAGTCAGTATCAACAAACATATCCAGTTTGGCATCACTCATTCTATCAAATGTACAATCATCTGCTGCATAAACTTTCCCTACTGTGTGTATTGGGTCGACTTGCTCAGTTGGGATGGGCATGCACCTCAGGACCATGATTCCTTTGCTCAAGATCAAGTCTGCATCTACATCCCTGATAACAACACTGGCCTCTAGTAAGGCATCATTCTGAACATCTGCTACAAAAGCTTTACTGTTACCCTACAGGGGGCCAAGTGGCAAAGTGAATTAACCATGCCTTAGGTTTTCTATTGGGCTCCCATCTGCACTAAGTGACTCACTGCACACACTCTCTTTCCAAAGCTTTAGGCGCCATTCATCTAGAATTCTCTTGTATATTCTACATGAGATTGCAGTCGCAGTGGCTCTTGTGTCTACAGTGAAAGTAATTTTCTCTCCCTCTACTCTTCCCCTAATATGTTCTCCCATAAAATGAGGTTGTTCTCTTCTTACTATGTCAGCTGCAACTAGGCACACTCGACTATCTACACCTCTACATCCTAGTTGACCCTTATTCTCCTGGGTCGTCCCTTGGCTTATAGGGCTGGCCCCCGATAGTTTGTTCGCTGATCCCAGTCCTCAAGTTCTGGAGCCATCCCACTGTTTCCACTGTTGGCTGGGGCTGTCTGGTTTTGTCTCAATGAGGGTTGGTGTGGACCGGAAATCCTGGTTGTTTGGCCTCTAAAACCAGACCGAGTTTGTGCTGACAACCTTGCAGTACAACCTCCAAAACCTGGCTGGTGTGGTAACTGGGACCTGCTACCCTGAGCTACACTTAATGCTGGTCTGGTGACATTCTGCTTTTCCTAAACTCCACAATCCTTTGACATGTGACCTAAAAACTGCATACTTACAAATAGTACCAATGAAGCCCGCTGGGTTCTGGGGTAACTGAAGATCCCCCTGTTTAGTTGCTGGAACTTCAGTGCCTTTTCAGTTGTGACTCTTTTCCAGGTTTCCAATCCTTTCCTTCAAATTTTCATTTCCCCTCTGACATGATGCTCTGAGTTCCTTAACTTCTTCCATTAAACCAATAAAAATTGTATGCTTTATTAAAGAAGACATCACAATAAATATAAAACCAGAAAACGATCTTTTGTATCTGTTTTGTCATTAAATATTAACGAGTTTTTAAATTACAATTTTTTTTCATATTTTGAGTATAAACCAAAAATAGTTCAAACTTATATCTGGATAAACATTTGGTTTTGATCAAAATGGACACATCATATTGTTGGCTGTAAAACCATATCCAAAATTGTTCATAGAGGATTTAGTTCAAATTTTACAACTTTTTAAAATTAAATTCATTTTTTAAAAGTTTCAATAAAATTTCAATGATCTTTTAAAAAATGCCTTAGCCCTTTCAACAATAAGATCTGGGATATGTTTTTTTAAATATTGGTGTTAGCTTTAATTTGATATTACAAGCTAAATTGTATGTTAATTTTTGAACGAGCAATTTTTCATTTCATGTAAATTTTGCAAATTTTAATAAGAATCAAATTGAAACAATTGTAATGGTTAACTTTGAAATAAAATAGATTTGTAAATAAGATAAAATGAATTCTTTCAGAAAATATATGCTTTTGATAGTCTTGCATGAAAAACAAATGAACGAATTACATATTCCTACATGGAAGTTGCTAAGTTCAAGTGTACTAGGCCCTTAAATGCAGAACAATGGTCATTTACATGGGTGCACCAACCTGGGATGATATACACCAGGTATCAGATTGTCATCCAGCATTAATGCTTTTTAATCCCAAGTGATATCACTTTGAAAGAAAAGATCAAATAACCATAGCAAATCGGATTTGCTTAGCAACCGTATTTTGATGTATGTGACATCACTCTGAGGGTTTATGATATCCAATATATTTAAGCATTCTGTGTTCTCGGTAATTGATTTGTGCTGTGCTGATGGTTACAAACCACAGTTGTGATTGGCTGGTTGCGAAAAGGAGATAGTCCATAAGTGTGAAAATACTGTGTTTTCAGCATGCTGTAGTTTCTCTTTAAATAAAGTTAGCTAAGTCAGGTTTGATACATCACAGAGTTGCTTCATTGGTAGTCATATAGGTACGCTGTCTCCAAGGCCAGGCAGAAACTTAATGGTGAGGAAGAACAATGATGTGACCATGGCCAGAGCACAGTTCATACGCCTGTATAAAGCTGATGTCAAGATGTTGTTTCTTATTTAAATTATCAGGAAGTAATGAGCTGGGAATTATATGACAGAAATTTATCCATGTTTTTCTGACATTTGTATCTGGTAAATGCCGTTCACGAAATTTCAAAATACTAAAATGCTGATTTTTAGACTGGAAAATACTAATATGAAAAATGGAAGGATTTATAACTGTGGTGTGTTGCCTATTAGGGCTAACTCTGTATGTACTGGTACTTGCATGGTCATGTTGTTATTCTATTATCGTGCATCAAGCAAGTTCAAAATGGAAGATCAGCACTTTTTTCACAGATGCCTGGACAATTTTAAGTGATCCTAACAATTTTTGCATGGAGGCTTCATGCAAGACATGGCGTGGGACTGTAGATTTCAAGGCAAATGGTTTGGGCTATGGTATTTTGTACCTCAAGCCAGCTCAAGAAAGAAAGAAAAGAAGTTTTGCATCCACAAATTGGCTGTGAATATCAAGTTAAATGGTCTCAATATTTCAAAAATTCATGACGTATTACATTTATGTCACAAATCATTGTCTATGGAAATGTTACAACCATCGGTGGAACCACATCACATGAATAATAACAGGATTCACTGCAAGACATTTACCAAATGCACAGGCCATGCTCCCACTGCTGACTGCTTGGTAGGTAGATAGCTGTCATAGTCCTTAGTTTAGCGATACTTCACAGTTACCCCACAGGTAATCATATATGTGTGTGAAAAATTAACTGTGTGTGTGTGAAAAATTAACAATACTAATATATGATATGAACAAATTATGTTGATCCCATTAATATGATCAAAGTGTATCATTGCCATTGTTGGCCTTCTGTTTAAATGTATCAGTGCATCCACCAAGTGCATGTGTCGATCTGCTGTAAGCATGATCCATATTTACATGGCCCTTTTTTTCCTTGGGCACATTGTAATTTACCAGGTTGGTTTTTTTGTTTTTGTTTTTTGTTTTTTTGTCGCAGTCTCTTTTGTAAGATATTCTCCCCTTTGAATTTTATGTCTGTGCAGCTATTCTAAAGTGTGTCTTCTTTCACGTCTTATCTGCTTGTGCTTTATGCTACCTGTATATATTTTATCATATTCAAACTCAGTGGTGACACTTCTCAGTTGCTTTACTTGTGTAGACCCATGTGTTATAGGAGTTTCAAGTGCTGACAATCTTGCTAAAGTGGAGTTGTCAAACCCTAAATTTAACATATGTAAAGCAGAATGCAATTTGCTAGTCACATTTCTACACAAAAGTTACATTTTGGGGATTTGTCATAGAGTAAGACCTGTTTGCCGATTACACACGCTGTGTATCAGTTTTGAATTTTGTTGCCTGTATTGCAGGCCATCTTATCTTGTACATTACCAGATGTTTCATTTTTTCTAAATCTGATAAAGTAGGAGTAACATGCACATCAGCAGGCTGGAAAGAGACTTTTCATGTAACCTTTTTGTGGCCTTTACAAGCATATGAATCATTATGCCTAACACAGAGTGAGTGATCACCTTGAAAACACAATATCATTGCATCTATTACAGTCAAATTTTCTGTTCGTGGGGTTTACATTGCCACACAATTTTTTATAGCAAACATTCTATTCATGTGCACACCTTCTTGATAAATTGTACCCAAAATGCCTGATCATAGAATTTACGCTGTCTTTATTTCTTGCAGGGGACATTGCAGAACTCCAGTTTGCCTTTAATGCACATCTACACTGTGCTGTAACAACTGTCTTGTACACTTTAAGTTTACTGGTGCCAAGCCATCCTTTTTATACACAGACATGGCAGCTTCCCCGGCTCTACTATCAAGGTCAGTTGTCAGTTGATTTATTTTAAGTGGCACCTCATCTTTTACAAATTCTTCAAAACCTTTCTTGCACCATTGGAATTCATCACCGATGCTTTCATCCACAAGTATATTGGCAGTGCAAGTCTGTACAAATTATGATTTCTGGCATGCATTTGACCAGCTTTGTACAGTTTATTTTTCACAGTGACCCCTATAATCTTCTTGTTGATGGTTTGTTTTTTCACAAACAGTGTAAACACACCGAGTTGCAGGTTGGAAGGGCGTCTTTCCAGTATCAGATGCCAGGGCGTTGTTGTATGTACAGTCTGTCTCCCTCATTATCGGTGTTTATTTTCAGAAAGTCCCAGCAATTTCTTATTGCGTATGCTTTGGCCTCTCTGCTCCCTCGTGTATTCTTCATTAACCTTTGCAATAATGTCATTCACTCTGTTTGAATTGTTCTGCATTGAGTTTCTTGCAGGAGCTGGAATATTCATATGGAGTATACTATTCCTCAGTGCTGTGTTCCCAATGCTTTTAGTCATGAGGCCAGCTTGAGCTCCTAAATAAAGGTTGGCTGATTTCTGGCCTGGCTGAGGATTGTTAATTGTGACTTCTTTGTACAATTTTTGTTTTATTGAAATGTAATCACACACTGTACATTTCAGAGATAGTCTGTAATTGTAAAAATACTTTGTTTTCAGCATGCTGTAGGTTGTGTTTAAATAAAGTTAGCCAAGTTAAGTTTGCTGCATCACAGAGTTGATTCATTGGTAATCATATAGGTGCACTGTCTCTCACGCCAGGTGGGAACTTTGTGGTGAGGAGGGACAATGATGTCACCCCGACCAGAGTACAATTTATATAACTGGATAAAGCTGACATCCAGGTGTTGTTTCATATCTCAATAATCACCAAATAACGAGCTCGGAATTATATGACAAAAATTTATCCGTGTTTTTCTGACATTTTTAGCTGTTGAATGCCGTCCACGAAATTTTAAAATACCAAAATGCTGATTTTGTTTGAGACTAGAAAATGCTAATATGAAAAATGGAACAATCTATAACTGTGGTCTGTGGCCTGTTGGTCTCGTATATGGAGGAGTCATTTGATGGGGCCTTGTTGGAAAACAGTATTGTTCTGGTTTAAGCACCCTGGTAAAATAAAAGTATTCTCACTTGACATGGTAAACTTTGTATACAGCGTTCGTGTCTCAGTTAAATATGCTTTTGGCTTGTATGTAAACAGTTTGATACCATACACACTTGATGCCATCAGCATGAAAGACTGCATAAGGAATGCAAATATTGTCTGTCAAGAAAAATAAACAACCAGCAGAGTAGAAATACGGAATGTACACAGTGGGAGCCCCACAGTAAATACGTATGTTTCTAGTTATGTCTTACTGAAGCTTTGTAAATCAAACTGTCGTTTTACAAATTCCGAGCAAACACTATCAAACGCCCTGTATTCATTAGCCAAACCTCATGTACTTTCCATCCACTACAAGAAGGTTGGTTATATATTATTTTGAAGAAAAAAATTCGAATACAAAACACCAAATCTTCAGCAATAACGAAGACGGGCTAGTTTCGATGCCAATGCACGGGCGAGTCTAATTAGCGCATCAATTGGTACATGGCATTTTATGCACATATTGACTGTTTTAAAAGAAACGTGTGATTATTAAATGCAATTAGCAGTCATAATTGGTCTATACTTGTGAATGTACAGCCATGATGTTTCACCATAATATTGCAATATATCAGACAGGTAGCATGCGAATATTATAATCGCCACCGAGTACAGGTTGGTGCAAACAATGTTGACAATACAATAAGGTCGTACAGTAAAATTAGCTGTGTCAGCAAGCAACACGCAAGAAACCCTCATGGATTTCTATGCACACCCGCATCTCATTTGGGTCAATTTTAGTGCTATAAAGCATGTGTATAAATATCCTAAAGGCTAGACCACTATGGGCCATATAATAAAGTCCTAGAAACTACCATAATAAGCCTACTATTCGGCAGAGTACCTATAAACGAAAGTACCTATATACAATATACTATTGTGGGCTTAGCTACAAACGTAACAATGGCGTAGTCTGCTGTCAGCGCGACTGCTGAACCTCGGCCGGAACATTTGGCATCTGGGGCTGCACAACTTATTAAAGTAGCAAAACATGAGATAATAGATCATAAGATGGTTTCCTATGATACCAAGAAGACCAACTCGCACTAGATACCATATAGCAGAATTCGTTCGCTGTGCTCACTCATTCTCCATATATCGCACCCATTGCTCGTTGATATTCTTCGTATCAACAACCATGCTATAATCTATACTATACGCATATATATATATATATATATATATATATATATACATATATATACATATATATATATATATATATATATATATATATATATATATATATATATATATATATATATATGCGTGTGTACAGAAATATGAGACAGACAGACACACATAGAGAGATAGTGAATAACATCGAAAAAAAGTTTCTCTATTAATACACAACGTCAATACCGACTCCATGTGGGCATTATCTTTTAATAATTCTACAAAGAAAGTAATTTTACAATAAACCAATGATACAGAATATGACAACCTTTTTCGCCATAAATACAAGCCGTATTATGCAAACATGAAGCTCTTTCTCAAACAGACTGGCTTTGAAGTAGGGACGATCTTATATTTTTTTCAGAATAGCATCGTCCATTGTATGTAGCACAGTTCAAAATATTGACGTGATAGCATCTAGAAAAATACTGCATTTGAAATTACACCAAAAAAAATTTTCCTCAACAAATATGGAATAAGTAGTGACATATAACAGTATATGAATCATATTTACCCAGGCCCAATTATTTAATCTATTCAACAATGACCTTCTTGGACGACCCTGACACAAGGACTTTCCAATTCTGTTGCGGAGAAAGGACGAGTTTCAGTGGATTTTTTATTACGAATCGAAGAGGCAGCTTGCTACCAAGTCAATTCGTAAATCAAGAGTCTACTGATACAAGTTCTTTCTCCAATTTAATATCAGATACGTTATCACATTTGCATTTTCCGTGTCACTATTTTGATACTTTTTTGCAAGGATGCCATGAGGAACTATTTCTAAGTGCCAATGCACCCATACCTAATAGCTTGTGACTTGTACGCATGAGTGATTACAGTTACACACAAATTTTCCTGCCTTTCCGTTTAATCACACTGCCAATAAGAGGGCTAATAAACAAGGTTCTAAGGTAAAAATGCAAGGAACAACCAAAAAATTCCAAGTCCAGTATATTTCTGGTCACCAAAAATAATACCATTTCAAACATACTTGAATTTAACAATAGATTCGTATTGCGAAATGGTACATTCATTAGAAGGATTCTACCATGAAAACAAAGTATTACGGAAGCATCCGGTATTAAGGAACGTGATCATCTCTTTCATAACAGTCTTTACTTGCAGCTTGCGTCATTTCGCCTTATGTTGTCATTAAACCAGGCCCCTTTTACGGCTGCGTACTCACAGTGTTGGTGAAGCCTTGCAAACTTCACACAGTCACTGAAGTGTCTATTTGACATAGTATCAGACACCTTGAGCTTGTTTCAATTAGTCCACAGGTCTTTGTAGCCAGTCCATTGTGTTGTTTGTTTCCTGTCTGCTTCAATCATTTTTAGTTCAAAGCAGGGTGAAAGCGACCAATAATTTGCACATCATCTGTTCAAATATAAATTCCTTACATTTTTCACTCTCGCAGGAAATTTTTTTATCACCATATTCAGAAAAATACCTGTGGCATTGGATAATCTACCCAGCTGAGTGCGAAGTATTTTGCTGAGCTCTGCAGAAGCACATAGGGTATTGGAAGTCGTGCTGACGTTAAAGATTAATGGCTAAGACATTGGCCATATACTTATTTTGCAAATTATGATACATATGATCATTATGCAACTTCACCAAATGTTCGGGTACTGAAAGTTTTTTGTACACATTAAACCTGTTAAAATTTGAGTCCCAACATAAAAACTTTGCTAATATAAACAAATATGCAGGCGTTTACGTTTGTTTGTCATGACATAATCTGGAATCTATGTGCCGTTCAGTAGTTCGGCTTGGTCCTGGTGTGTAGGAATAATTAAAAATCACAATAAGCCTTTACTTATAAACATAGTCAAATAAGTGAGCGTCTGATGAGAATATATGGGAACACATTATAACTTTTAATTTCGGGTTGCGAGGCTATCGAAAGACATTCCTATCCAAGGAATTCAAGTTTTCAAATAAATGTTTGCTTTAATTTTGCACAACAAAGAATAAACACATACGGAAGTATCTCACTGCTACGTATATAATAATGCATGGCCTGTTCCACATCAGTACCAGTATCAGCACGAGCCATGACCAATACTGATATGAAAGTACAGAGTGCTGATAAGAGTACTGATATGGAACAGGCCATCCATTATTATGATTATCATATTCGTACATGTATACTCGGTGGAGCTACTGACTATGAAGAAACACACAGCATATGAAAATATTGCCATCTATTTATTGATGCTTTAATCCTTTGTAAGTGTATCACAGGCATGACTACCAGGTGCACAATCCCTATCACAGAAAAAAAGTCATTTTTTCTCGCTAGGTGGCACAAGAAACTGCACTGATATGACATGCCGAATTCATTATTGTATAGGAAAACTGTACAACACGGCGACACGTAAGATATGACGCCCATTGAACGTCACATCGCGCATACACAATTTGCCATATCCATACTAATAACATCTTAGGAATATGATAACAAATTCTCCCGGTGCTTTCCGTTAGCTTTCCTCTGTAAACAGCTTTATGATATACCAACAGTTGATCTTTAACCCTCTCAGTACCAAATTTTGGACTGGGTCCACAGTTTTTCTGGACATGCTTTGATTGCATTGCACCCAAAGCATGTCGAGGAAAGCTGTTTACCTGGACGATTATATTCTCTATTACTGTAGGCATGCTGATACTTAATAGAAGGTCTTCATACAATGATCATGAATCCAGCCCCCTTATTATCAATCCGAGCAGTTCCTGTTGCGTAGTCGCAGTTGGCACTGAGTGACTTAAAGCTTTGGATCATGTGTCCTGCATAGTAATAATCATAAATATGTGAGATTTAAATTGAAAGTGACATAGGGATGTGCAGAGGTTATCTTAAATCGCCACTGGTCCACTGTATACTGGAATCCTTGCGATGACATGCTGCCGAAGAGAGCTACCGGTCACAAGAACACGCGCACCTAAAAAATACAACGGGATAAATCTCCTGAGTACAATTCCACTCCATGCTGGGAATTATAAGTAGGAATGAGCAATAATGGCACTAGAAACTAAACGCCCCCCACCCCCCACCCCCGTTCTCAGTAAATCTGCCCCGATACCTACACAGTCAAAAGTGTTCACTATAATGAGTAAAAAGGATAGACCCTTGGGACTAATGCTGTGCTGACATATAATCTGATGACCACCACCAAAACGTTTTCTGTGTCATTGAGTTCCATGCTACACCTTGCTATTACAAAATCGCATCTTCCCAACTTCCAGGCCTGGTGACCTATGAAAAATCCATCAAGGTCCCTGATGTTACATAACCTGTTAGCATTGCACGTCTTCCAGATATCCTGTAAGTTTTGGCATCCCTAATTCAATTATATTACAAGATATGGAATTTTATTTTTCGTTTTTTTTTTCTGTCATTAACATTGGTTTAACTATGCTGATGCCCCACCCCTGCCCGATCTTGCGTTCCGAACTGAGGCACGTCTACGCAATATTACCATTAATGAAGACAGTGTCAAGAAAGTTCTATCTTCTCTGAGGCTATCCTCTGCATCAGGCCCAGATAATATAGGGAACATCCTACTTAAGAACTCAGCAGATTCGATATGTAAACCACTTACAAAAATCTTCCAACTTTCTCTCAGCCTTTCTCTCTTTCCCAATGCTTGGAAGAGATCCAACATATATCCTGTCTTCAAAAAGTCCAACAGACGGATTAAAAATAATTATCGTCCTATTTCTTTGCTCTGTAATGTTTCAAAGGTGTTTGAACGACTGGTCTTTAATGCACTTTATGAATACTTGGCACAAAATAACCTACTCACTTCCAAACATTCTGGCTTTAAGGCCAATGACTCTACTATCAATCAGCTTGTGTACATCCTTCACAATATCTACAACGGCCTAGAACAGTCCAAAAAAGCCAGAATGGTGTTTCTAGATGTATCCAAGGCGTTTGATAAAGTCTGGCATCCCGGTCTCCTTTTTAAACTTCGACAACTCGGCATCTCTGATAATCATGTAGCGTGGATTGATAGTTATCTCTCTAACCGATTCCAACGAGTGATTATTCATGGCCAATCTTCATCATGGCTACCTATTGAAGCTGGTGTGCCCCAGGGTTCCATCTTGGGTCCACTTCTCACTTTTCTTGTCTATGTTAATGACCTGGTTGATAATATTACATGTGATGTCAGACTTTTTGCTGACGACACCAGTCTACTTGAAGTTGTTAATAACCCCATCGAAACTTCTAATCACTTGAATATTAATCTCTCTGTTATACATAACTGGGGAAAGTTGTGGCGTGTTATCTTTAACGCTTTAAAGTCTCTTTCTGTTATATTTTCAACCAAACTTGTTAAACGACAGCATCCACCCGTTCGTCTTGGAGACTCTGAAATACCTGCGTCAGACTCACCGACTCATCTTGGTATTACTCTCAGTAGCAATTTATCTTGGCATGCTCACATTACTCGTATTACCACCAAAGCGAGCCAGCGAATTGCCCTTCTGCGTAGATTCAAATATAAACTTTCCCGCAAAGCTCTGATTAAATTTTATTTAACTATGGTTCGACCAATTCTTGAATATGGTTGTGTGCTCTTTGACAACTGTGGTCATGGACTTCCTGATCTTATTATTGAATCCATAGTTTGAAGCTGCCAAAATATGCACAGGTGCATTAAGACACACATCACGCGCCAATCTCATACGTGAACTTGGTTGGACAAGACTCGCCAGCAGGAGGAAGTATTTTAAGTTACTTCTTCTTTACAAAATGTATCACAACTTAACACCCTCGTATCTCTCTCGATTAATTCCTCCTACTTTTAATGTTCGAAACCTCCGCCACACTAGCTCCATACGTCCCATCAATTGCAAAACTAACCACTTAGACAAATCCTCCCTACCTGACGCTATCAAACTGTGGAACAATCTTCCCTCCGATATAAGAGACTCAATTTCCCTCCAAATATTCAAATCAAAGCTGAAAGCAACACTTCTAGCAGTGGATCATGTTCCTGTTTACTATACCCAAGGACACAGATTTGCCAACATTTGTCATACCCAGCTTCGTCTTGGATTCTCGAGACTTAACTTTGATCTCTTTGAAGTCAACATCATCCCACAACCTACATGTTCTTGTTCCTACCCCACTGAAGGTCTGCAACATTACCTGTTCTTTTGTCCAAAGTATTCAACTTATAGATTTAGACTTCTCAACTCCATCATCCCTAAATTGCTCCCGGCGTCCACCCGAATCTGTTTATACACACAGCGAGTGACAGACTAGCTCATATTCTTCTCTTTGGTAGCGACCAATTGTCCATTCCCTTCAACATACAAATTTTTGATGCTTTCCACAGATACATCGTAGATACAAGACGCTTCATATCTTAGTTCTGTTATGCATAAGCAATAATTTTGAATTGAGTTAGTTGCTCATTTACATAATTCTTACTTCCCAAATGTCCTTCATGAAATTTTCTACCGCTAGTCCGTACTATTGTGAACAGGGACGTATGTGTGTACATTCTACCTGCAGTGAACTATTTTGCTTTGTTTTGCATTTTGATGACTACTACTGCTGTGATTTTTGTATGCAGGGTACAAATCTGAAGCATGTGTACAGCTTCTCTGTTAACTGGGTAACTTTTTTCTTTTTTTGTAATATACATTTTGTGTGTCACTCCATGTTCTGGAGAACCCCTCGATTAGTGACATCTCGATGTCCTATAGGGCAATCCAGTTGAAATAAATATGTTTAAAAAAAAAAAACTCCATCGTTCAATTGTTCTTGCTTTTGCTCTTGCGTGCTTTCTTTCATTCATTCACCTTTCTATGGTGTACTTAGTGTCCTACCTAATCGCCAACTATAATCACAACCGTACTAAATGATGTGATATTTACCGTACACATACTTTTCAAATTCACATGTCTATTTACCAGTGTAGCTCAAAATAATTTGAGAGAACATGTACAGTACCCTATATATAAGGTACGATGTCTAGTCATGGATTTTAGTCTGTATGTATAATTTTATTTGAATTTATCTTGATGTACATTTTTAATTTCCCCAACTCAGGCTTATGATGATGATGATGATGATGATGATGACGACGACGACGACGACGACGACGATGATGATGATGATGATGATGATGATGATGATGATGATGATGATGATGATGATGATGATGAAGAACATGTGTCTTGGCGTTTATATGCTAAGTATATGTATCGTCATTCGGTGTCATATCCAACTCAGCCTAAGTGACTTTGCTTATTAATTCTCTAATTTCATAGGCACAAGAGCGAAAAATATGGGGCACAACTCTGTTTCCCAGTTGTCTTAATAGGATGTTGAAACACAATTTGACAGAAATACAAACTGGTAGTGTCTTTATCATTTTACATGGTTGAATGACAAAAATGAGTTTAAATAAATCCCCTGTGGTTTTGGGCGTTTGGTACCAGTAGCAAGCGGGTAGGAAAGGTGTCATCTAGCATTATATTATCGAGGAAGATCTCCTTGAAAACCCTTGTTTAAAATACCGTGTGAAAATGTAAATTATGAAACAGTGTAAGCTTGGAAACATTTGACACAAACGGTCGCTCTCGACCAGTTTTAAGCAGGAAATAAACGCATGACTCTTGCAAGCAATTGACTTGTTTTACAGATACCTCGCTAGCTGGCGCCACCGATGGCCTTCTTGAACTCCTCCCAGGTGACTTTTCCGTCCGAGTTAAGGTCCATTCTCGATAACATACGCTGAAAAAAAAACAGAACAAAATTGATATATAATTGATATGCCAATCACCCAATGTTTTCATTCCATGGTAGTACTTGAGCATACTTAATTGGTAGGAGTTGGTCATGAGAAATGTGTGGATACTGTGCGGGTTTATGACGAAGAGGTTACCACTGGATGTGCGTATTCAGTATACACTATGGCCAATTTATACACATACAGATAAACCAACAAGCACAAAGACACAATTGTAAACATTCGATAAGCAAATCAATTACACTCGACGCACAAATGCAAGATTGTTCTTCCAGCGTATTCACTAGCGTAAAATGGCATTTAAATAGACAGTATATATTATGCAACCCACATTCCACAGCGGATCACATCTGAGACACCTGCGGCTCAAAAACGTAATGGTGGGCTACATGTATAAACCTTATCCTTCGACTCATTCCATCCTCTGACAAAAAGCCATAAAGACACGTGTTTAAAAGGGGGGAGCGGCATTGTCCGCTAACCAGCAAAAAAATCAACTCTTTTTCAAAGTTATTTTTCTATCGACTTTCAAAGAATCGTTAATATGTTTTCCTTATTATTGGTTTACCCACTCCCACCTTTTTATACCTAAATTACGTCTACAAAAGCCTGGAGAAGAGGAGTCATACACTTCCTCTTTGCTCCAGTTGTCTCTTGTCTGCCAGATACCATACACCCTGCTCGGTTATATTTCCTGCTTTTCTCGGGTGAATTTATGGCGACCATAGTACCAATCGCGTGTTATTTAATATGAGGAAAGGAAGGATTCTGTCAGCGGCTGACGTGGTCTGCCACGTGTTTAATTTGATTTCCTCCCTCAATACAGCTGCCTTACCATGACTATATGGGACAAAACATATACTCACACCTTCTTCAACTATCTCATCATATGGGACAAGACATATTGACACTATTTGTTGAACTACGCCACCATAGGGGGCAAAACATTAAATTAACACTCTTTGCTCTGCTGCCTTACAATGACCACATGGGACAAAACATCATATACACATGTCTTGTTCAAATATCTCATCATATATATGGGACAAAGCATATTTATTCTCTTTCTTATACTACCTCGCCAGATGGGACAAAACATCACATTAACACTCTTTGTTCTGCTGCCATGCTACATGGGACAAATTAGCATCGTATTTACATTCTTTGTTCAGCAGTATCACTCTATGGGACAAAATATCGAGTAGCACTGATATTCTTTGTTTAGCTGCCACACTGCATGACTGTACTCACACCAGTACCGACAGGCAGCATCACATGGATCTGCCAACTAACCTGCGGCCAAAACAACTAAATCCTAAGCGTTTGAAAACGAACAATTTTTACCCAGACATGGGAAATTATTCTCGCATATATGGACAATATTAGACGCGTCAACTGTTTCAAAACAACATACTTGCCTGTATCTACACACTGTTCCAAATTAGGGACAGGGGCATGCTTGGGGAAATTGGGATACATGTAGTGATCTGTGATTTAAGACATGAAACCATAATATATACCACCATGCCAACTGCAACAAACTTTGGTTATTCTTTAAATCAATTAATCAAGGAAATACAAGAAAAAAATCATTCAACATGAAGAAAAATATAACGAAAAATAGTTCAAGATCACAGAGTGTGAAACTCAGCCAAGTTTTCAATGAGACGGTTCTTCAGTACTAGTTTTATTTCAATGGGTCCTTTTGTTTAAAACTTAAAAGTTATTGCGTCCACAACGATAAAAAGACGATGACCCCTGGTGACCTTGAAAATACGTTGAGGTTGGTGAACGTCAAACTCAGTGAAGCTTTCAATGATATGCTTCTACAGTACAAGTTTCATTAGAGTAGCGCAATTTGTTCACAAGTTATTATGTCAGCAAGGGTAAAACTATGATGACCCTGGTGACCTTGAAAAATATGCCAAGGTCGCGGAATGTCGAACTCAGACAAGATCTGAATTATATGCCTCTACAGTACAGTTTTGCATCATAGTAGCTCGGATTGTTCAAAAGTCATTGCGTCAGCAAGGGATGCACTGACGCCTGCAACGACATCACGACGACACGAAGTCCTTGGCTAATAAGGCCGAGAGGGTACAAACTCTACTAGTAGCATATTTTTGGTTTACCTGTTCCACATGAAACGAATAATTAACCCCGTCTTGCTTTGCAATGAACAGCTTGCTGTTGTGAAATGTTGGGTACCGACGTGCATCAATATTAAAGTACTGACAGCAGCAAGCTGTCCTGCGACGAACTGTTCTCATGGATATGCCATTTATACGCGAGGAGAAATGGATGTAAAAATATTTAATCTGAAGATGATTGAAATCTGGTTTTTTAATTTCCATTTTTTAATTAGACCTAATTCTTTTTCTTTCGCTTTTGTTATTTTATTTTATTTCCGTTCATTTCTATTCATCGCAAATTATTAACTGGGCCCGTCAGTTTTTTGTACATACAGCGAACAACTAGTTGATGGTTTGTACCACGCCATGCACGGTTAAACCTGGTTCCAAATGCCTCATTAATGAAAGATGCACGACAGTGTGTTCACCACAATAATCAGTACTTGGAAAAAGCAGTCTAATATGTTTACTCCGCTTACCTATTCAAGTCAGATCAAAAGTGTACATGTCAACTTGTAAATTACTTTTCATTTATCTTGTTCCCTAGAAAAGGGCAAATGCGCTACTGTTTTCTGACAGTGAATGCATGGCCAGGATTCCATGTTCTGCAAAACCCCCGGTAATGCCCAATATGCGCCAGCCTGGGAATTATGAGATGGCCCTGCGATGTACCCCGAGTCCTATTTAGGACACTGATTGCCATTTACACATAATGGGGCAACCAGCTTGGAAATCACATTTCGGCCAGTTGTGTCTCATATGACCCGCGGCAACTTGATACGACATGGCGGCTGTCACAGTATTAAAACTTGCCCGCCATGATGTACCGTCAACGCCACAACTGTCGCATGGGTGTGCACGTTATTGGGGCGGCGCCTTGCACCCAAGACCTCTCACAGCAGTCAACACAAGCGGAAATGACTCTTGAACATGGAAACCTGGCCATATATATTTGGGGGGAAATAATGGCCCCGGAATGGCCAGTCAGTGTCCGGAGTCGGTGCAGCATACTTGCACCTCAGCCCTTGTGTCTCGCTTCGATCTGCTGTGTGCCTACCTCTGCCTCAGACTTGATATCCTCAGCGGTTTTGTCTATTCCTGAATCCTTGTACATCTCTGTGAGCACGTCTGTCACCTCGTGCTGTTCAATCGTCTCAGACTTGTCTTTGTCCCACAAATCAAAAGCCTTTTTGCGCGGATCGCCCTCTGCTGCCATGTTTTTTATCTCTCAAAGGATACTGAACCTACTCGGGTGTTTCACTCAACGTTGCCCTCGATGCACCGCGAGCTTGACACAGTGAACACACACACAACACTCCTGGCTGGAGCAACGAGGAAAGCGTCCACTTCCCTCCGGCGGAACGCCCCACAAAAGCAAGTCACCCAGTGATGCGACAGCCACTCCCTAATTTGTACATGTTATGCAGTCTGAAATATGTGTTGCGTCGGACAAACGCCCCGAGTGTGCAAGCTCAAATTTTAATATCGCTATATTCATGAATATTATCACATCATGTTACAGGAGAGTCTACCTTCGACAGCTGCCCAATTTTATAGTTTGAAAACACGTAAAATGTCACATTCAAAGTTGAAGACGCTCTTCACGCCTTTATTCAGTGTACGTATTAAGAAAGAGATGTATACATGTATGTACCTATAAGTGTATGTATGGGATCATTGAACCGTTAACTGCAATGACGGATGATCATAAAAAGAAACTTGTATCATGACAATTCCTTGAAATAAATTCGTTCATCCTCTCGATGTCCTTGAGTTGTTGATCCAGAGCACGATGTCGAGGGATCTTATCCAAAATAACCATTCAAATCTGCATATATGTTATGGTGGCACTTAATGTAAATATATTTGACCAGCTTGAAGGAGAAGGTCAATAATTGTGTGCTTATTGCTCAAATTGATGCGCCTAGTCCATTTCAATTTTTCTACTTTCAAATGCACAGAGATGTCTTTATCGTGAATATAATCTTATCGTTTGACATCAGGATGATTAATGATGGCCGCAGGTATGCCTACTTTGTTTCAAATCTGCGCTCGATGTATTACTTCAATGATCAATATCAAATGTAGCATGATTTTCTGCTGTCAGGTCCCATCCCATACAGTTTATGAGTCAAACTGATTTCGCTGTATTATTT